>JALAZF010000668.1:0-1200000 GCA_022829125.1 Lathyrus tuberosus
GAGATAGGCCCAATGCACAGGCCTGAGTGCACTTAGGATTAGCGTGTTTCATGTCCTCTCGCGTTCCATCTCGGTTCGAGGAGGGAATATGAAACACAATCTGGATGTGGTTCTCTCTAGAGAATTCTGCGTTGTGGATTTCCCACGATGGTAGAGCTATCTGGAAGGGCTGCTAAGTCTGGATGACCTGTTAGGATGACCCCTCTTTGTTTTGAAGAGAATCAGCAGATGACCTCTTTGATTGGCGGTAGCATTGTATCCTTCAGGATGAATATGCTATTGCTTCTCAAACCTCTGAAGCTGAGGATCTTCCGTTTTGGAGAATCAGTTGAGGCCTCCTCGATTGATGATGATGCCAAACCAGAAATGGTGAACGTATCATCGTTTCTCGACCTGAGAGCCCGGGATACTGAACATCCTAGTACCTACCTGTGAGATTGGAGGGATTGTTTACAGGTGTGCAGGAAACCTTGACCGTCAGAATACCTGGTTTTCTTATTTGTTCTGGATTGGTTACCGAAGTTTTGATCCTGATCAGCTCACATCTGGTTCTGTGTTTGTTATTGGGTTTCTTATCCTGGGGTTGTATATCTCACCAGATTCAGATTGCAGTACAGTGGGTTCAGCAGTATTTGTGCAGCAGTGGTCACATGCCCTTGCATATATATCATCATTAGTATTCTTGCATTTAAACCTCATGTTTATTCATTTGCAGGGTACACTTCCTTTCGATTCCGGTTGACAGTTCTTGTTGCAGTTATGGAGACTCCCAGGAAGAACAATGTACACTATAGTTTCTTTGACACAAAGGTGGGACAGTTGCGAAAGATGATTGCTCTTATTACTCCAGACCATGTGGGTATGTTCCGGAAGGCTTATGGGGAGATTATGACTGTGGTTGTTGACTTGAATGCTTCAGAAAGGAGTGTCATTCATACGTGCTTACAGTTTTATGACCCACAGCTAAGGTGTTTCACCTTCTCGAATTTTCAGTTGGGCCCAATGCTAGAAGAGTATGCTTGGCTGCAGGGTGTGCCTCTCAAGTACCAGATTCCCTTCAACTCTGACATGCGCCCTCCAAAGCATGAAGAAATAGCTAAGGCTCTTCATATGAGCGTACCTGTGGTAGCAGACAATCTCACCACCAAAGGAGAATTATCTGGTTTTCATTTGGACTTCCTGGTTGCCAAAGCTGAAGAATTTGCTGCTAAGTCTCAATGGGAAATCGTTTGTGCGATCCTGGCTTTGAGTATCTATGGAATTATGATGTTTGCTGATGAACCAAAGTTTGTGGACATGAGTGCGATCCATATTTTTGTAATGAAGAACCCCGTACCTACCCTCCTGGGTGATTTGTACTATTCTGTGCACTTCAAGAATGAGAAGAAGCGAGGAAGGTTGGTCAGATGTTGTGCGCCTCTGTTCCATAGGTGGCTTATGGGTCATTTGCCAAATTCAGAGGCCTTTTTGAATCCTCAGCCTGCAAAGAACTGGGCTAAGAGGATGATTCAGTTGACAGCAAAGGATATCCGTTGGTTCAATCAGAAGACAATTGGGGGAGATTTCATCAGCAGCTGTGGAAGATATCCTAACGTGCCACTCTTGGGAGTAAAAGGTTGCATTAATTATAACCCTGTTATTCTCAGGAGACAATTAGGATTTGCCTTAGTAGAGCCTCTGAGGGACAGTGATTTGGAAGAGTCTTTCTTTTTTCCTGTGAAGGATAACCTTTTGTTGGTAAGACAAGCGGCTGAAGCTTGGGGTAATCTTCAAAGGAAGGGTAAAGTCGTCTTCGAAAAGTGCAACAATGTGTCTTCCTCTCAATATGACGCCTGGTTGAAAAGAAGGGTTCAAATTACTCTTTTGCCATTTTCTCAGGAAAGACCGTCAGATCCAGTGGAACCAGTGACCACGATAAGCATTGCCGAATATGACAAGCTTAAAGCAGAGTTGGATAAGACTGTCAAAAAGAAGGAGAAGCTAAGTGAAGGACTCAGAAAGACACTTTGTGACAAGCTTAAGGTCGAGTATGAACTGCAGAAGCTGACTGAGCTTCACGAGGCCGATAAAAAAAGAATTGCCGAAGACACTATCTATATTCGTAAGGTCAAACAGAATGAGATGGCGCTAAAAGAGGCGTGTAAGCGCGTCAATGAGCAGGTGACCAAGTCAGAGAATGCCCTTGCCAAAGGACAACAGAGGTGGGATGAGTTTTCTGAATGTCAGAGGGAGATCGAGGCGAGAATCAGGGCTGAAAACGACGAGTTGAAGGAAAATTTGAAGAGCAAAGAAAGCGGGTTTCTCCAACAACTAAGTTCAGCTAATCAAGAGATCGAAGATCTGAAGACCCGCGCCGGAGTAAAGAGAGCCAAAGAGTCAGCTGTCAAAGATCAGATCCGAAATCTAGAAGAAGCCGTCAAGTTAAGGAGCCAATTGATCAGAGGTCTCACGGAGCGCCCAAATGATCCAGTTACTGAAGCCCTTCTCAAGGAGGTCCAGGAAGATTTTTATGGGCTCAGTGTTTGATTTATTTTGTTGCTATTCTGGGAATCACCATCAGGCTTGTTGATGGGTTTCCCTTTTGTTTGTATTCAGACTTTTTCAGTTGTATTTGTCCAAAAATAATTTGTATTTGACTGTTCCACACATGGCTGTGGGTTTGTTTTTCTTGTTATTGGATTTGTTGGTAGATAAAGATTCTTCGTCAGATTATATGATGGGTATTCACCTCTGGCATTCTGTCACCGTTAGCAACTGCAGGGATTTGCGCTCTTCTCTTTTGGTCAAATTGGAATCGAAGGAAGGAATGCCTCAAAATGAATAAACATTGCATTGCATCGCATATCATGTTGCATTCTGTTGTTTGTTTTCAGGTACCTGTCGCAGGAGATCTCTAACCTTTATTTGGTTTCAGGAACTATAGCTGAGAATCATATTCATCGTTACTCAACTCGAAGAAATCAAGCAAGGATAATGGATCAAATGCAGAGTGATTTGGCTGATATGAGGGCACGCATGGACCAGTTCATGACTCTCATGACTGGTATGGCCGAAACTCAAGAAAGACTGAGGCTTCTGGTCGAGCGTCCGGAAGCCACGCCTGGGGGTAATCAGAATGGCAATTCACAGACTCATGGCACTCCTCCTCCCGTTGTTGTCAATCCCCCTCCTGGTGGTAATCTGGGTAATGGGAATAGCAGAAATGTTGGTGTTATTCAGGAAGATGCTCAGGAAGACCAATTTACTTTATTGGATGCTGATGCGGGTGACAAAAGATATGATGAACTGGCAGAGAAGATAAGGGCTATGGAATGTAAGAATTCCATGGGCATTGATGTTACTAGTCTGGGTTTGGTACCAGGGGTCAGGATCCCTCCAAAATCCAAGCCGCCTACTTTTGATAAATATCAGGGTAATACGTGTCCCCAGACACATATCCAAACTTATTTTGGGAGGATCTCAGCTCATACAGATGATGAGAAGTTATGGATGCATTACTTTCAAGACAGTCTGGCTGGAGCTTCTTTGACCTGGTATATGAAATTGAACAGAGCTGCTGTAAGAAGTTGGAAGGATCTGGCTGAAGCATTCCTAAAACAGTACCAGTACAATATTGATATGGCGCCCAATCGCACTCAATTACAGGGGCTGTCACAGAATGCTAAAGAGAGTTTCAAGGAATATGCACAGAGGTGGAGGGAAATGGCTGCACAGGTTCAACCTCCTTTGCTGGATAGAGAAATGGTAGACATGTTTATGGGCACCCTGCAAGGGGCATATCTTGAAAGATTAGCTGCTTGTCCATCAACCGGATTTGCTGAGATAGTGATTGCTGGAGAAAGAATAGAGAGTTTGTTAAAGCTTGGAAAGATTCAAGATATGAGTGGGGCTGGCTCTTCTGGGACAAAGAAACCGTTTGCTGGTAGTCAGAGAAGAAGAGAAGGAGATACAAATGCTGTGTTTAGAGGACGAGGCAGAGGACGTTCTCAGGGTTATCATCAGGTGGGTGCAGTGACAATCCCAGCACCGTCTGTTCAGCAACAACAACCCCAACAGCAGGTTCAACAGCAACAACAACCCCAACAGCCGGTTCAGCAGCAACAATAGCAACCTCCTTTCCAATAGAGGTCTAGGCAGAAGGATCGTAAGATTGACCATCTCCTTTTGATTTATTCTGCGTTGTTACCACAGTTACTCCAGTTGAAGTTGGTTGAGCTCCGCACTATGAGGCCTCCTGCTCCTGGCAACTTGCCTCCTAATTTTGATGCTAACGCACGATGCGAGTTCCACTCAGGTGCTCAGGGGCACTCCATTGAAAGATGTTGGGATTTTCATCATAAAGTACAAGACTTGATTGATGCCAAGGCAATCAATTTCTCTCGGCCTCCTAATATTATTCAGCACCCCATACCTAATCATGGTGCGGCAAATGTGCATGCTGCGGCAAATATGCATGCTATCGAAGATGGAAAGCGATTGAATTTGGTAGCAGATATCAATCAGGTGAAGACTTCTTTGTTGGTTGTAAAAGATCGTTTGTTGAAGGGACAGGTGTTCCCGGGCTGTAATCAAGATTGTTCTGAGTGTATGAATTAAGAGAATGGCTGTGATAAGTTGAAAGCGGGTTTGCAGAATCTGATCAATGAAGGATGTCTACAGTTTGACAGGGTTGTGAAAGAGACTGACGAGGTATCAACTGTGACCATATATTATACTCCCGCTGAGATCCAGGTACCTGCTAGTACAGTTCCTGTAGCAAGTGTTGTACAACAAAGACCTAGTCCTGTTACCATCACGGTGCCAGGACCAGTTCCGTTTACAACTACGAAGGAAATCCCTTGGCACTATGGTGCAGACATATATTATGAAGGTAAAAAGCAAGAAGTTGGGTCATCGGCCGGTTCGAATGTTGATAATGTGGGTGGTGTAGGTGGTTTTACAAGAAGCGGAAGATTGTTTGCTCCCCAAACTTTGCGCAGTGATCAAGAAGTTGAAGCTGCCGCAAAAGCTAGAGGAAAATAGGTGGTCGAGAGTGTTCCCGTACCCGAATCAGAGAAAAAGATTACTTTTGATAATGAGATGGAAGAGTTCATGAGAATAATAAAGAAGAGCAATTATAAGATTGTCGATCAATTGAATCAGACCCCTTCGAAGATTTCAATTTTATCATTGTTGTTGTGTTCTGATGCGCATCGGGAAGCTTTGTTGAAAGTGTTGAAGAGCGCGTATGTGCCATAGGAAATCACTGTTAATCAGCTGGAGGGTGTAATCTCCAATGTTAATGTTAGCCATGGTTTGGGCTTTACAAGTAGGGATTTGACTGCTGAGGGAAGAAACCACAATAAAGCTTTGCACATCACAATGGAGTGTAAGGGTGCAGTGTTGTCTCATGTACTGGTGGACACTGGTTCCTCACTCAATGTCTTGCCTAAGAAGGCACTAATGAAGCTGGAAGTTGATGGTTTGATTTTAAGGCCTAGTGATTTGGTTGTCAGAGCATTCGATGGGACCAAAAGATCTGTGTTTGGTGAAGTAGAGTTGCCCGTGCAAATTGGACCGTAGGTGTTCAAATCCACATTCCATGTGATGGACATACAACCTGCGTATAGCTGCTTATTGGGTCGCCCTTGGATTCACGCAGCTGGGGCTGCTACCTCTACCTTACACCAAAAGCTGAAGTATGAGTTTGAGGGACAAGTCGTTACAGTGTGTGGCGAAGAAGATATCTTTGTGAGTCATTTGTCCACGTTTAAGTATGTGGAAATGGATGGGGAAATTCACGAGATGCTTTGCCAATCATTTGAAGCTGTGAATATTGACAATGTGCCTGAGTCTTCCTCTACACCAGCTGGGGCTGGTACTTCTATTTCATCCTACAAACAAGCCGTCGAGGTCGTTAGAGCCGGGCATGCCCAAGGCTGGGGCAAACTAATAGAGACGCCAATGAAGGAAGACAAATTTGGTATTGGTTATCATCCTTCTATGACTTCCGATGCGGAAAATAGTGGACCCATCACCTTCAGTAGTGGGGGGATTATTTACACAGATCAGTCTTGTGCGGCTACAGGAGATGGTATTAACAATGACAATGACTGGGACAACTGGGTACGCCCACGTGCCCCGGGACAACAGTTGCAGAACTGGTCTGTTGAAGAAGTCGTCCGGGTTACTCTTCAGACAGAGTAATTTTTATTTGTTTTCTATCCATAATGCATGTCAAAATCTTGCACTCTGCCCAAGGCGTATAGATTCATTTGTAGGGCCACCCTGTTCACATTTGCAATTTTAATCATTAATGAAGGACGTTTTGCATTCAAATTTTTGTTCTCTGTCTTTCAGTTTTTATTTTTGCACAAAAATAATAAAATGGCAATGTTTCTTTTTCTTTTTCTTTTGGTTTTAAAATAATTCTGAGATAAAGCATGAACCCGTTCGTGCAGACTTGATCCTCCGGATTCCATTGATAATGATTTTGCTATGGCTATGTATGACTTTGACAACCCGATTTATCAAGCCGAAGAAGGGGATGAGAAGGATTGCGAACTCCCTGAGGAACTGGCCAGATTGTTAAAACAAGAGGAAAGGGTCATCCAGCCTCACCAGGAGACTATAGAGGTCATCAATATTGGTACCGAGGATGCTACGAAAGAGATTCAGATTGGTGCCTGCCTGCAAGCAGATGTGAAGAGGGCTTTGATTGAGTTGTTGTGTGAATATGCTGACATCTTCGCCTGGTCGTATCAAGACATGCCAGGGTTGGATACTGATATTGTGGTACACAGGCTGCCATTGAGAGAAGAGTGTCCGCCAGTCAAGCAGAAACTTCGTTGGACTCACCCCGACATGGCCGTAAAGATCAAAGAAGAAGTTCAGAAGCAATGGGATGCAGGGTTTCTTGCAGTGACTCACTACCCTCCCTGGGTTGCCAACATCGTGCCAGTACCGAAGAAAGACGGAAAGGTTAGAATGTGTGTGGATTATCGAGATCTCAATAGAGCTAGTCCGAAAGATGATTTTCCACTGCCACACATTGATGTACTGGTCGACAATACAGCTCAGTTTTCAGTATTCTCGTTTATGGATGGTTTCTCCGGGTACAACCAGATTAAGATGGCACCTGAAGATATGGAGAAGACCACGTTCATTACTCCGTGGGGTACATACTGTTATAAGGTGATGCCTTTTGGGTTGAAAAACGCAGGGGCAACGTATCAGCGGGCAATGGTAACTTTGTTTCACGACTTGATTCACAAAGAGATTGAATGCTATGTGGATGACATGATTGCCAAGTCGAGAACAGAAGAAGAACATCTTGTTAACTTGAAAAAGCTATTTGAAAGGTTGAGGAAGTTCCGCTTAAGGTTGAATCCAAATAAGTGCACTTTTGGGGTGCGTTCTGGAAAGCTGCTGGGTTTCATTGTGAGTGAAAAAGGGATTGAGGTTGATCCTGCCAAAGTGAAAGCAATACAAGAAATGCCTGAACCGAGAACGGAAAAAGAGGTTCGTGGTTTCTTGGGTAGATTGAACTACATTGCAAGGTTCATATCTCACCTAACAGCCACATGTGAACCAATATTTAAACTGCTGAGAAAAGATCAGACGGTCAGGTGGAATGACGATTGCCAATTGGCATTCGATAAGATAAAAGAATACTTGCAGGAACCTCCAATTCTCATACCTCCAGTTGAAGGAAGACCTTTGATAATGTATTTGACAGTGCTTGAAGGTTCCATGGGTTGTGTTCTCGGTCAACACGACGAGACAGGTAGGAAGGAGCATGCTATCTACTACCTGAGCAAAAAGTTCAATGACTGTGAGTCCCGCTACTCAATGCTTGAAAAGACATGCTGTGCACTTGCATGGGCCGCAAAGCGATTGAGGCAATATATGATTAGGCACATAACCTTGTTGATTTCCAAAATGGATCCTATCAAATACATTTTTGAGAAACCAGCGCTAACAGGCAGAATTGCACGCTAGCAAATGGTTTTGACAGAGTATGATATTCAGTACACTTCTCAAAAGGCCATCAAAGGAAGTGTCTTGTCAGACTATCTTGCGCAACAACCGATTGATGATTACCAACCCATGAAGTTTGATTTCCCTGATGAGGATATCATGTTTCTTAAAGCTAAAGACTGCGAGGAACCACTCCTGAAGGAGGGGTCAGACCCTGAATCCAAATGGAGTCTGATGTTTGATGGGGCCGTCAATATGAATGGATGCGGAGTTGGAGCAGTTCTTATCACGCCGGAAGGTGTTCATATGCCTTTCACTTCCCGAATAACTTTCGGATGCACCAACAATGAAGCAGAATATGAAGCTTGTATATTGGGGATTGAGGAGGCGATTGATCTACGAATTAAGACCCTTGATATCTTTGGTGATTCAGCTTTAGTAATTAATCAGGTAAAAGGGAGTTGGTACACACACCAAGCAAATTTGGTTCCGTATAGAGATTATACAAGGAGATTACTGACATTCTTTACAACAGTGAAGCTGTACCATATTCCCCGAGATGAGAATAGGTTTGCAGATGCCTTGGCCACGTTGTCTTCCATGATTAAAGTGC
Source organism: Lathyrus tuberosus (assembly GCA_022829125.1). Classification (NCBI taxonomy): domain Eukaryota; kingdom Viridiplantae; phylum Streptophyta; class Magnoliopsida; order Fabales; family Fabaceae; genus Lathyrus; species Lathyrus tuberosus. The sequence goes on from JALAZF010000668.1 coordinate 8,573, forward strand.
AAGGATGGAATCATGTGCCTAAGATTGAAGTGTCTCGTCTTGACAGGTCTGCATTTGTGTTTGCTGTTGATGCAACGTCTGATGACAAGCCATGGTTTCATGATATCAAGTGTTTCTTGAAAAGTCAAGAGTACCCGCCAGGGGCATCTACTAAAGATAAGAAGACGTTGAGAAGGCTGTCTAGTAGTTTATTTTTAAATCAGGATGATGTGCTGTATAAACGGAATTTTGACATGGTTCTGCTCAGATGCGTGGATAGACACGAAGCAGACATGTTAATGCAAGAAGTACATGAAGGTTCTTTTGGTACCCATGCCGGAGGACATGCAATGGCTAAGAAATTGTTGAGATCAGGATATTATTGGTTGACAATGGAGTCAGACTATTGCAAGTACGCCCGCAAGTGTCACAAATGCCAGATCTATGCAGACAAAGTGCACGTTCCTCCAAATCCGTTGAGTGTCATGTCCTCTCCCTGGCCCTTTGCTATGTGGGGCATTGACATGATCGGAAAGATTGAGCCTACTGCTTCAAATGGCCATCGCTTCATCTTGGTTGCCATTGATTATTTCACTAAGTGGGTTGAAGCTGCATCTTATGCCAATGTCACTAAACAGGTGGTAGCCCGTTTCCTGAAACGAGATATCATTTGTCGCTATGGAGTGCCCGAGAGAATCATTACTGACAATGGTCCTAATCTGAACAACAAAATGATGGCTGAGCTGTGTCAGGACTTCAAAATTGAACACCACAATTCTTCTCCATATCGCCTGAAGATGAATGGCGCTGTGGAAGCGGCCAACAAGAATATTAAGAAGATTGTGCAGAAAATGGTTGTCACATACAAAGATTGGCATGAGATGTTGCCATTTGCTTTACATGGGTACCGAACGTCAGTGCGCACGTCCACTGGGGCAACCCCATTCTCACTTGTATACGGTATGGAAGCAGTACTACCGGTTGAAGTTGAAATTCCATCCCTCAGAGTCATGATGGATGTCAAGTTAGACGAAGCTGAATGGGTGCGCGCCAGATTTGATCAGTTGAGCCTTATTGAGGAGAAGCGACTGGCAGCTGTATGTCATGGACAGTTATACCAACGGAGGATGAAGCAGGCATTTGACCAAAAGGTGCGTCCTCGGGTTTACAAAGTGGGAGATGTGGTACTCAAAAGGATCCTTCCTCCAAATACAGATCACAGGGGCAAATGGACTCCTAACTATGAAGGTCCATTCGTGGTTAAGAAGGTCTTCTCGGGCGGAGCCTTGTTACTTACAACTATGGACGGCGAAGACTTTTCATCCCCTGTCAACTCAGACGTAGTCAAAAAATACTTCGCATGAATAGACCCGCTGGACAAAAAAAAAAGAAAAGTCCAAGCAAAAAAAGGGCATCCCGGCGAACCACAAAAATAGAATAAAAAGGTTCGGGCAAAAATTAGGGATAATAAATAAAAAAATTGTACACCCGGTGAGTTGAAAATCCGCAAGGACGACTCAGGCAAAAAAGGGTATCCCGGTGGATCGAAAACTCGAAAGGGCGGTCCACACAAAAGAGGGATTTAAACGAACGACTACGATTTGAGTTATCTGTACTCCATCGTCGTTTCAACAACTGACATTCTAAAGGGCAGGAATCGGTCTGATCATTCCTCAGAAGGCAAGGTCGGAGAGTTTTGAAGACATACTGGCCATAACAGAATTGAAACTCAGTGGAACGCCGTTTTCACATTGCCATTAGGATAATTTCTTTTCTTAATTTTCAGCGGTCACCTCTTTCCAGGGATTGCTTCTTGATGTAATTGCCTATTCTGGGCCTTTTGATCAATAAATTGAATTTCAGTTAAAAGTTTCTTATTTTGTTTTACTGCCTTGTTTGCAAAAACGTCCGAATTTTTGATAAAATATTGCATTTGAAGACATGGTGGCTTCACAGTAACACGTGCAGAATATATTTAGAATTACTTTGAATGTTGAATAATCCTGGATGGTGGAATCAAACCACGCAATATTCCGGGGCATGTGTGTGTCTTCTTTTGTTGCAGGTAACAGATTCAGATGATTTCAAGTACAAGACGGATAATCACTTATTCCCACGCAGGAGACTGGGGCAATCATGTTCAGGGAAGGGTTTACTGGTCACCCCTTTTGTCACAATGTTCACTGGTTGAGCCCATCATTCGGTCAACGGTCGTTCACGACGTTTCGATATCAGCAAATTGAGTTCAACTGGGTATCGTTGTATCTTATTAAGTCGATTCTCTCATTCAGTACTTCCAACAGTTACAAGCTTTTCTGCGTCGATAATGGTTGCGAATCCCCAGTAGAGTTATTTCGCAGACGCTGAAGTTAATGGTTAATCCCCAGTGAAGTCGTCAAGAGTTTGAGGACATTTGGTCTCCTGTAAAATCCTCTTATGACGTTTTTTCAGGTAAGTCCTGTATCATGGAGCAGGAAGCAAGTTGTTGATCCTCCCAAGCATGGGGCATTTTGAATTTCCCCCGGCATGAGATGTTCCAGATCTGTTATCCCCAGTAGAGTTTGAGGACGTTTGGTCTTCTGTAAAATCCTCTCAAGAGACGTTCCCCAGCACGAGACGCTTTAAAGCAGTTCTCCCCAACAGGGTTTGTGGTAAACTCATCACCCCCAACGGAGTCGTCAAACAGAAAGTTCGCCTAACATGAGGCATTGTGGCACTTATCCTAAGCTCAACAGTCTTATTCCTCAGCAGACTACCATGGAATTGCTTTGGGTTTCCCCAACAGATATAGGGACTTTTCCCAGCAGGTTGCAGTGAAATGTTCTAACCAGGATTCGCATATCCCCGACAGAGTAGCCCTGATCCCCAGCAAGATCGTATCTCTGGTAGCGGTATCCCCACAGAGTTCAGCATTGAATCTTGTCAACAGTATTCCCCAGCTGAGTTTATTTATTTGGCCCCACAGAGGCTTATTGATCAACAAAATCTATTCCTCAGCAGAGTGATAGTATATTCTTGCCCCAGCCGGTTTAGAAGGTTGATTCTCCCCGCAAAGGATCTCAGGTCTGATAGATCCTCAAGCTGAGTTTTAATGACTTTTCTTCCCTAGCAAGACGTCATGCAAAGAAATTCTCATCCCCAGCGGAGTTGCTGTGACCAGAATTCATCCCAGACAGATGAAGTAATTCCTGGCAGAATCATCATTTCCCCATATTTCCAAAGTCCAATTTATTTTTGGCAAACTTGACAGTTCGAAGCAGACGGATTGTCCTTTCATTCTCCAGCAGAGATATTATCCTTTCAGGAGTCTCCGAGTCAAAACATTGATCATTGTTCCTCAGCAGAGTCAGCAGAGATGTCTGACACAGATGCAGAGAGTAATCCAATTTTGGAATTCTTAAAGTCCAACCGTAGATTGGCAAAAGGTCCATCCAAGGGTGGCAAAGCAAGGCAAAGTCCAACCGTAGATTGGCGAAAGGTCCATCCAAGGGTGGCAAATCATTGGAAAGTCCAACCGTAGATTGGCGAAAGGTCCATCCAAGGGTGGCAAATCATTGGAAAGTCCAACCGTAGATTGGCAAAAGGTCCATCCAAGGGTGGCAAATCACTGGAAAGTCCAACCATAGCTTGGCAAAAGTCCACCTGTAGTGTGGCAAGTCAGTAGTCATCTGATTCCCTTTAAAAAACCGCAGCTAAGTCCAACCGTAGATTGGCAAAAGACCATCCAAGGGTGGCAAATCATCAGCAAGTCCAACCGTAGATTGGCAAAAGTCCACCTGTAGTGTGGCATCTCAGCTGCAAAGTCCAACCGTAGCTTGGCAAAAGTCCACCCGTAGTGTGGCAGGTCAGTAGTCTTCTGACTCCATTCAAAAAAGGCAGTCCACCCGTAGCGTGGCAAGCCAGTAGTCGTATGGCGTTGTACAAAAGACATTGTTAAAAGTCCACCCGTAGTGTGGCAGGCCAGTAGTCGTCTGGCGTTGTGCTAAAAGACATTGTTAAAGTCCACCCGTAGTGTGGCAAGCCAGTAGTCGTCTGGCGTTGTACAAAAGACATTGTTAAAGTCCACCCGTAGTGTGGCAAGCCAGTAGTCGTCTGGAGTTGTACAAAAGACATTGCAAAAGTCCACCCGTAGTGTGGCAGGCCAGTAGTCGTCTGGCGTTGTATAAAAGACATCTCTCCCGGTGGTTTTCTTCTCATCAGAGTTTTTATTCAAGCAGAGTTCGTTTGGTTGGGTTTATTTCCTTTTTTTTCTTCCCTGCAGAGTGCAAATTTTTGGGGTTATTGTCAGTATTCAATCTCTCCATACCTTGAAAGGCTGACAGCAATCGCTATCATCCGTTCAGGTCTACAATGATTGAATAGGGGCAGCTGTAATACCCCAAAATTTGCCCTCTCTTTTCTTCATATCTTTGAGCATGAGTTTTCATTTGCATTGCATTGCATTCAAGCATAGAAAAACAAAGCATCAAGCATTTAGCATTGCATCTTGCATAAGGGCATGTGATCAGGTGATTCTCTAAGGTGTTGATCATCCAAGGAAGAAGACCAAGTGTTTCTCATAAGCTTCAAGGACCTCTTACATCATGTATCATCTCCATTTGATCTCACAAGTCATGGGAAGAGGAGAATTCACCAAGAAGATTGGACAGTGCATGATCTCCTACACAAGGCAGTCAAAAGTTGGGATCTGACCCCCAAATGAGCAAGCTCTTTGATTCTTTATCATCTCCAAGTGGTATATGTCATCATTGGTGGACATGATACACAACATATTCAGAGGAATTTGAATTTGAGGGATGTGCTATCTCCTCCTAACCAGAGGGTACCAAAACTAGGGTTTGCCATAAAATCAGTTTATTTCTGATTTTTTGGGCAAGACTTGATCTCATGGTATCCCTTATGTCTTCAAGTGTCTAGGGATGGAAGATTGCCCATCAATTTGTTTCAAAAGGGTTTCAATTGATCAGAAGATTGAAAATCAGGAGAATTGGGAATAAAGTCAACTGTGCAGTGAAAAAGTCAACTCCTGACTTTTTGAGGTCAACATCATGATTTTCAAGTCAAATATGGTCCATGGACAAGATTTGGTCAAGAAATGTTCAAGGATGCATGAAAAATCAAGAATGTGGAAAAGTTGTTATTTTTGGAAATCTAGGTTTTTAGGAAGTTGCCATTTTGGGAAAGTTTTAACATGAATTCAGCCATCTTCCAAGCCAATTTCCATCAAGATACGAGCTTCATTTCAATTTTCCTCAAACATTAAAGTTGTAGAGCTTGTTCCAAGCTTTCCAACCATGTAAAGTTTGTCTCATTTGGATTATTTTTGAGAGAGTTATGGTGTCCCAAAGTTGGAATATTCAAGTTGTAAAATGTGAAAAACTTAGAATTTTTTCTAAGTTGTTTTGGACAATTTTGTGCATCAATGTTCATGCTTGATTTTGATCAACTTCCAAGCTTTGAATTGAGAAAACTCTAACATGAAAGTTGTAGTATGAAGTTTTCTTTTCAAAATGGGCACAAGAATCATGGCATTTGGTTTGATATTGAGTGAGTTATAAGTGTTCAAAGTGCGACATTTTCAATTTATGGTTTCACTAAAACTTAGAATTTTTTTTTCTAAGTTACTTTTGACAGTTTGGTACACCAATGTTCTTGACCAATTTAGAGTTATTTCCAAGCCATGAATTGAGATACTTCTAACATGAAAAATGTAAAGGGAAATCTCATCTTTCTAAAGCATCCGAGTTTGTCTCATTTAAGTCATTATGGTGGAAGTTATGCATGTTCAAAGATAGTGTCACCAAGTTGCTAAGTTGTGTTTATGACTTAGAATTTTTCATGGTCTCTTGGCAGTTGTGAATACATACCTCTGTGGCTAATTTCCATCATCATCTAAGCATTGTCTCAAGCTAATTCCAACATGGGATTTGTTGATTATCATTCCTACTTTCATTAGAACTCAAGAGTGCAATAAATGGTGCTATGATCATCAAGTTATACGCATGAAAAGAGAAGGTTATCCAACTGTTTTCCTTGGTATGATTTTTGCAGCATGCACATGAGCAAACCAGGTCACGCGCACTACCAAAACATTGCCTAAAATGACCAAACAATGGCCAACGACTATATTGCTCTCTCATGCACACTTTACACATTTGAGTGAAACAGAAAAGAAAAAAACGTTGGTACTATCTGACCTCATACTCTGCTCACGTGACTGCTATTTCCACCACCTCTTCTCTTTCCAAATCACAACAAACCACTCCATGCACCCCATGTGAAACCAACCCATATTACACTCTCACATTTTGATTTTTTTGGCAAAAATTCTCAACCAAGTTTTCCACTTCTCAGGCCCAATAACATGCCACAACCCATCCTATTTAAAGAGGACAAACCCTAGAAACCAGAGGAGAGAGGATCATTTTTTGAAAGCAAGTTCAGATCTGGAATACTCAAGCCTCTCAAGCAGATTTGCGTTTTCGAACCATCATCCTCATCAAGTTTTTTTCTACTTTTTCTGGCACTCATAGTTATTGTTGGAGCATAAAGGGGCTGAAAGAAGTTAGTTAAAGCATTTGCTCAAGGTTTTCTTGCATAAGTTTGAAGGAGCAGTGGACTTTTCTCCATTTGGTAAACTTCTCTAAACCTCCTTTTAGAATCACATGATAGAACCATATACTGCATCTGGAAGGTTTTAAATGATGACATTGGTTGAATCATTAAACATGGAGTTGTTGTTATTGTTGAATGTTTGATACTTTGTTTGAACCCGTGTTTTTGGATCCATGTTTCTCTATGTTTGATTTTTCGTTTCAAGAAAAAATAGCACCATGATATTCTATGATCTACGAGCTTCAGTTTCATGTGTTATTTTGTTGCTTTTGATCGAGTTTTCACGGTTTAATATGGTATGGAAGGTAGCTTGTTCACTGCGTTTTTCTCTGCAAATCACGATGCATGGAGCGTGTTTTAGGGTTTGTTATTTGGAGAGGATGATGTGGTGGCGAGTTCTGATTGGATTTGTATTGTTTTTTGTCCTATATGACTTAAGTAAAGGCTGACCGATTGATATTCATTGTCACATGTTTGATTAAAGTGTTACATTTCTTTTTTTTTTTTCATTTAAAATCTGATGGTATACTCTCTTCCATGGGCCTACACGAATTCATTTCCACACCCCCCACACGGCCCAACTTCATGTGTTTGTATTCAATGCACACCCTCTCTTTCTCAATTTTTTTTATTTTCCTTTTTTACTTTCGTTTTATTTTTAATTATTTAAAATATTTCCTTTTATTAAAAAATTACAAAAAAAATCATGTGTGTATTTTGAGGTCTTATTTAATTTTATATGAATTTTATTTTCATTTTCCATTTATTTTCGTAATTATTTTTGATTTTATTTTCCAAAGTGTCTTCTATGTTTACCTTTGTGATCAGTGCTTATGTTTGATGATCTTTCCACGCCTTATTGAGCTGATCTTTTTGCCATGTTTTGACACTTAATTTATGAATGTTTTAATGTCATGTTTCTGCCTTGGTGATCACCTTTGATTGTTTTTTCATGTGATTTTTGATACCCCTCGATTATTGTTCGGTTATGTGCATATCTTGACTTGTGGAACACCTTTGAACATGTTCTTGAGCTAATTCTGTTCCAATATTTTTGCACATGTTAATTGGATGTTTAAAATTTCCTTGGATTACTTTTTGGGAATTTATTGAACCACTTTGCTATTTTTGGTTGATTTTTACTTGTGGTTTGAAGTTCATTGAAGCATGCTTCGACACTTGACCTAGTTTGAGTGCATTTGTTTACTTGTGATTGATTGATGCTTGAGATGATCGTATGGTGTGATCATGTTCTGTTTGAGCTTGTTTATGGTTTTTGAATCATCTTCATTGATTCATTTTCCAATTTGATCTTGATTTTCTAAGTTGGTGTTGTTTGACTTGAATTTTGTGGTATGTTTGACCTAATCTTGTGCAATGCTCCCTTGTATGAAACAATCAATGCATGAGGCCTTTTGTTTGACTTGTATGACATGCTTTAGATTCTGGACCCTCTTGGTTTAAGGTGTTTTATGTGACATACTCTCACTCTTTGCTTCACATGTCCTTTGGTTTGCTTGCATGAATGATAAGTGGATGTCTTGTCTAATTTTGATGCATGTTTGGAATGTGTTGTTTAATGATACATCTTGTGTGACTTGAGTTTGATCTTGGTATGTTTTTGATGCATATGCTACTGCCCTCTTGAGTTCATTACTTGGTTTTCACTTCACATGTTCATTTTGGAATGATTTGTATGATGCATGTCATTATCAAATGTTTTGTTGCTTCTTTGGCTCATAATGCATCATGATGTGAGATACTTTTGTGTGTTTGAATTGATAGATCATAAGATGTCTTAAGTTCTGACTTGGATTCATGTTCATCTTATTTTTGTCCATTTCATCTTTGTGTAAAGTTCGTTGATGCTTAATTGTACTTCTTATGCAAGTTTACTTGCATCTTTTCTTGTGTGCTTTCACTTGTGTACTTGAGATGTGCTTGTGTGATCTTTGAAGCATGTTTTATGTTTTGATTTGGATATGATGATTGTGATGTGCTTGCTGCCCCATCTTTGTATCTCATCTCTCTTCTTCTTTTTCTCTTTTCTTCTTTTTCACTCTTTCACATCCCATGAATCTCGAGACTTGTTCAAGTCTTGGATTCTTTTCCCCTTAGAGATACCTAGTCCAACTTAATTTTTGATTAAGCTTGGAGTAGGATTAGCATTTGGTTTTAGTTAGGCTTCCTCTTTCAAACCTCACCAACCATAGGACTTCCATGCATGATAACGTTAGGACCCATAGTCTCCCTTTAGAGTTTCCTTTGCGTTTTCTCTTCTCATCTTCAAGCAAAAAGTAAAAAATACTTAATAAAGGAAAACAAACATTGTATTTAGGCCTTTCATGCAAGAACAAGATAGTGAGGGATCTTCTCTCATTTTCTTGGAATGTTTAGCGTGCGTCCCATCTCGGGTCGTTATGCGAGGCATTCGATCTTACATGAGGGACTTAAATACAATGCGCGTTACAAAATAAAAAACAATCAAAACACTTATTTCTAAAAGACAAAAACAAACAATAACGTCTTTTCTTCGGGAATTCTTTTCTCATCTCACTCACTCTTAGCGTACGAACGTTCTCCTACTCGTTCTCTTGCAAGATGGTAACGCACTCGGACCAGCGAGCCTGCAACACCTGAGCTAGAACGTTAGCCATTCCCAAAAAACACAAACAAGGCGACCCTAGTTAGGGGAACTACGTCGCTCTGATTCTCATGTTCCCGATGAGATACGTAGGCAGTGGGGTAGGGCCCATTCGAGCACTTCTTTTATTTTCCCTATATTTGTTTCTTTTTCTTTATCTCTTTTCCCTTTTCCTTTCCCTTTCCAGTAGCAGCGGAGCTTCAGACGACGACACCCTTTGATTGAGACAAGCAAGCGTGGATCCCATCGGTTACGATGGACGTGAGGGGGTACTAATACCTTCCTCTCACGTAACCGACTCCCGAACCCAGTTCTCTTGGTTGCAAGACCATGCTCTTTCCTTTCTCTTCAGGTTTATGCGGTGTTTCCTTTCCCTCTCTTGGGATAAATACACATTGCTGGCGACTCTGTTTCGGTGCCACTTTCGCGTTTGTACTTGGATGAAAATCCCGGGAGCGACAGTAAGGATGTGACACTCTAAAATACCATTGAATGTAGTCAAATGCACAACCACATGACATGAAGTAAGGTAGATTGAGGTTGTACCATATGATTATAGAAATCATCAAACACCACATCAACATTTCCGCGGACGACAGTGGGAGGAGCGGACGCAGAGGAGTCTCTTGAAATAGCTTGTAGAAACTCGAATTGGCACATGACTCACTCAGGCAGATGTATATAAAATAGACGTGACCCACAAGCCAACCTTTTGGAGTAGAAGGCTATATCATCCAGAAGATGTTGTGACAGTGATCGTTGTACGATGTATATTGTATATCATTTGCTTCAATGCGGTCAGTAGACACTCAAAACGACTTGATTGCTTAATTCCCTCTGAGTGGGTGTTAGCTCGTAATTTCGACGCTACATGATTTCAAATGGATTTGGCTTTTAAAGAAGTTATTCTTTAAAATAATAAGATAAAGGAGAAGAAGGCTTCGACCATATTTGTTGAAAGCCTGAGTCGAAGAGAATGATTTTTAGACTTCAAACATGTCCAAGTCCAAAGAGTCAATTCGACAGGGTAAAATGGCTATGGATAATGCGCTGCAGTTACAGTTAATTATTGGAGGGAAATTCTACTATTTGAATTTGAAAAGAGGACAAGTGGCGAATATCCAGAAGTTGAAGACATGCAAAGTGCCAAGTGGCGTGTTCTAGGAGTAAACCGTCAAGTGGTGGTTATTTTAGAGTATTATAAATAGGTTAGTTCTAGAGTTAGAATGTGTGAAAAATCTTGTTGTACAAGTAACTCTGAAATCACTCAAAGTATCCAGCGTGTAGAGAAAAGAGTGAGGCGAGAATGTACGTGATTGTAATCACCATTATCTTTTATTTCAATGCCATTTTCTTTGAAGTTTCTATCTTAGATCCTTTACTTTGAAATCCTTTAATTCAGTCTTTTACTTCTAAGCATTCTACGTGTAGCACCCCAAAATTTGCCCTCCTTACTTTAGTACTAACTGGCTTATGCTTCATTTGCATTTTAGCTAGGTCATCGGGTACATACATGCATATCATTTGGCTCTGTGGTTATGGGATCAAGGTTCTCTGTTCAAGCATCGTCAGGTTGCAACAGACATTTATTTCGTCACTCGACATGTGCGCAAAGTATTTCTTCGGGTTACGTAATCAACGGGTCAGCAAAGCTCTTATCAAACATAATTTTTTCATGTCAAGAATCTCAGAGGAAGTTGAAGTTTTCAGCCGATTCAGAACAGTTTGAGCAGAAAATTAGTTTGCTGTGCAAATTTGCAAAATTCATAGCTCTTGCTCTGGAACTCGTTTTGGCTGGATATTCAATAGTTAGAACCGTCTTGGTATTCTCTACAACCTTTATGTTCGGCTCGGAAGTCAATTTATCAAGGAAAGTGGTGGGAATTATTTGTTTCTGAAATTTCGGTTTCGCTGGATAATTGCGTCAGTGGCATTCAAAAGGGCTTAGCTTCTGATTGGATCATCATTTTTGAGTGATTCTTATGCCAAAAGTTCCGTCTGGATATCCTCTCCAACTTTCGTGTTTTGGCCAAAAGCTAATTCTTTGAGGAAGATCTCCGAATACGCGAATTCTCTGAGTCGATACAACAGAAGAACAACGGAAAATAGTGCTGAACCGGTGTATTTCAGACACTAAAAAATTCATAACTCTCAGCTCATTCGTCAGATTGATGCCGTTCCGGTGCCTAAAATTCCGTTTAGATGTTATCTTCGTGCCGTGAATTCAGTTTGGGTCAGGTCCGAGCGGAAGGACCCCGAAAATGTGAATTACCAGTGGGGTTCTTTGATGCAGTGCACTGTCTGTCAGATTTTGTAAAATTCATAACGCGGTCAATTTTCATCGGATTGCGTCCGTTCTCGAAGCGTTGGTTCACAAATTTTATCATCTTCAAGTTCCAAGACAAGCTCGAGTTCGAACGATGCTCCGAAGATCATCGTTTTGGTTTATTTCGCAAAACGGAAGTGCTGAACCGAAGAAAAAGGCTGAAAGTTGTTTCACGGGAAAATTCATATCTCACTCATTTTTTGTCCGATCACACTCATCTTTTGACACGAGGTCACTGACTCATAGATCTACAACTTTACTGACAAAGTCAAGTCGAGATTATGCTCCAAAGAGGTTGACCTCGTCACATTTTTGAGTAGCGGACACCAAATAAGCTGAAAAAACGACTTATTCAGTGACGTCTTGCAGCTTAAACATATCGATCGCACTCGATTTTGATCGTATGACGTCCGTTCTTTTTGCGTTGCGACCGTGATTCAGAGGCGGACAATGTTGTTGAAGGCTCAGAGTCGAAATTCCTTGCCGAAGACGGTGTTATTTTCACTTAAGCCAAAATTCTACCTTTTGCCCTTCATTTTAGACTCCACTATATATTCAAAACTCTCCCAAATTTTTCTCTCAACTCATTCTCACAAAAACCAAAAGCTCATACACTCATTGGAGATTCACGTGATATTTGTGGAGAACAAGAACTTGAACCCTAAAGCATCTCACATTCATATCTCTCAATCTACAAGGAGTTTTCAAGAAATTCTTTCACCAACAGAACCCTCGGGATCTCTAGAGCACGAACCAATCACCCTTTGAAGCCAACAACAAGGATCCAGGTTGCACCATCTCAGGTTTGGACGTGTATATTGCTTGCTACGTGAGTTTCAAAATTTTGAACCCTATTTTATTTCATTCGTATTTCATGATACGTTGATTGTTTGTGATTTTGGATTGGATATTTGGAATCCTCATAAAATTCTGGACGGGAAGGTGTGTCTTTTTGCATTTTCTGGGTTGTTTTAGGTTGCAGGTGGCGGCCAGAACTAGGGTTCCGGCGACTGGTGCGGTGGTCCGGCGGCCAAGGGTTCCAACGAGGAAGATGAAATCCTCACCCTCCATTCTCTCGATCCAACGGCCATCATGAGGCCACGCGTCTCTCTTTTATTCCAAATTTTATTTTTATTTTTATTTTATTTTTTATCATCTAAATGAAATATTTGCTTATCTTCTTTTTGAATTACTCATATCTTGCATACTTAAAATTGTTTATTTTATTTCTCTGCATCCATAAAACATTTTCAATCCATTCTTTTTGCATTCGTTAGATAACACTCTGAAGTGCATTAAAATTTTTTTTCTATCATTTTTAAAATTATTTCATATTGCATTTTGATCCTTTCCTTTGGCATATTGAGTCATATTTCTCATCTGAGCCTTGCATAATTGTTTGAGTGACTAACATCTTGAATTTTTGCAGGAATTTTTGATATGTTGTTTGTCTCTGGTTGAGCAACTTTGATATTTAATTTGGTGATTTTAGAAGTTGTTTTACTATTTGTTCAATTGCTCTTTGTGTGAGATTTTCTTGTATGCGCATCCTTGATCTCGTCTGATTATCTGTTTGAAAAGGCACTTGTGCCATTGTTTTGGGGTTGTTTATTTGATTTCTTAATTCATGTTTGGATTATTATCACTATTATATGCCATTGGTTGGTTTTCATTTGTCTCATTTCCTTTGCTTATGTCTGTTTCTTACTAACCTTTTATGCAGGGGTTGAGGTAAGTTCTTTGAGGGTGTGGATAATCATCCATATTCTCCCTTACTCTTTCCTTCTCTCTTCCTCTTCTTCCTTTAGGATTTAGGTTGTCGTTAAACCTCACTAACCGTAGGTCGCCCATGCATGATAACTTTAGGATTCATAGTCCCCCTTTAGAGTTACCCTTGTGTCTTCTCTCTTCTCATCTCAAATTTCTTTAAAACACTTAATAAGAATAAGGTGTATTGCGCACGAGCCTTAAGTATGGGGAATGAGAAATGAGGGGCTTCCTCTCATCTTTCTAGAGTGCTTAGCAAGCGTCCTGTCTTGGGACGATGCGTTAAGTATTCGCCCCTGTGCCCTAGACTTTGGTGCAATGCAACTTAGGAACTAACTTAAGCCACTTCTGTCCTAAAAAACACAAACCAACTTCAAACCTTTTTTGTCCTTCGGGACCTTCAACTTAAAGGCTATTTTCAAAAAGGGCACGTTACCTTCCGTCTGAGTCGCAAACAGGCATCGACCCTAACTGCCGGACGCGAACTTAACGTCGCTCATAAAAAACACAAAAAGAACTTGGTCCGAACTACGTTGACTCTGAATTCCACATTGCACAAAGGGGGTACGTAGGCCTAGGACGTTGACGTCCTACCGAGTCTGTCTTTGTCTTCCCCTTCCGTCTTAGTACAACCATAGATGATAGGATAACTCACCCTTAGAATAGACAACAAGCGTGGATCCCATCGAGTACGATGGACGCGTGGGGTGCTAGCACCTTCCCTTCGCGTAACCGACTCCCGAACCCAGGCTATGGTTGCGATGACCATTCCTTTCCCTCTTCCTCAGGTTTATGCGGTGTTCCCTTTCCCTCTCCTGGGATAAATTTACACGGCTGACGACTCTGTGTTTCGCGCCACTTTCGCGTTTGTACCTGGATGAAAATCCTGGGAGCGACACTACGTTATAAAGTTTTTACTTTGCAATTTTACATTAAAAAGCCTTTACCTTCAAGCATTTACATTTATGCAGTTTAAGATCTTTATGCACTTTTTTTCCAACATTTAACTCCAGTTTTTATCAAACCTTTACATTCAGTTTTTTTTCCTTTGATGTGTTGTTCGACTTAAACATTTCTTTGATTTCTGTCACTTTCATTTACATTTCAAAACACGTTCTTTTATTTATATGCACTGTCGAAATGTATACTTTGCCTAATTGTGAGATATTCTAAATACACTCATAGCACATGTCCTAGGATCAATCTGATCGATCCTGTAAGTTACTAGAACTTTGTTGTTTTAGAAGATCAGCGGTTGTTTACCAATTTTCAAGGTAAACAAATTGGCACACCTGGTGGGACTGTGCTAAACGTGTATTTGGAAATTTATAACTTTTAAATAACTGTCAAAAGGAAGTTTTATAACTGCCCTTTTTTTTTTTGAAATTTTTTTCGTTTCATTGGTCGAGATTTTGGCAAACTTTATTGTATGCACTTGAGAAGTGGAAAGGTAGCCAGTTCAAACGAATATAGACCAAAGAGAAGAAACCCGAGGAAAATGGCATCTGGCCAAGGGAATTCAAATCCCAGTTCTGCTAGGAATAATCCTCAACCAAGCAGTTCAAGCGTTCAGAACAGGACCATCAATCCTCAAGAATTACCAAGAAGTACTATGGCGCCAACTCCAGTTCCTTCGACAGGAGGGTCAACAGTGTTAACCATGGTGACAGAGCCAACGCCTTCGATAGCAGGGCCAGGGGTGACATATGTGAGGCCTTACACTCAGCCAGTCCTGGAGTACATTGGCACATCAGTGACAAATCCTCAGTCTCTGCCAGGAGGAGGTTCGACGTATAGGCAATTTCCTCCCCCAGGATTTTCACAGCCTTTGCCTAGGAACCCAATCTATGGCATGCCAACGGCAATGATGCAGAATTTGCATACTGCGCCCCTAATATTTTCAGAGAATGTGATATCTTCCCCTTTGCAGGAGTCAGGCTCTGGAATTAACATGGGTCGAAACAGCCAGTCCATAGGTTTGGGATATTCTGCTCAAGGACCCAACTTAACAAATGAATCTGCAGCATATTTGCGGAAACAGATGGATGAGAGCAACATGCAAATGGTACATACTTTGTCTCAGACAATGGGAGAGATTTTCCAGCCATTGATCCAGAATACTACTCAAACCAATCAAATGATGACAGCCCAGATGGCGCGTATAGCAGAATTCATGGGAATGCCCGCTCCTGTTCAACACCAAAATCAAGGAGTCGAGATGAGGGAAAACGCTCAACAAGTGAATCCGGTGAATCCAGAGTTGGTCGAACCACCTATGGAGGAGTCTCCTAGGAATCAAAGACCTATACTTGAAGAGGAGGAACCAAGGATGGTGTTAGTAAACAGAAATCAAAACGCTGATCATGTGGTGAATCAGGTTCGACGCAATAATGTAGCAGTAGAGAACAATTTGGCAGCCATGGTCGAGAGAATAATGGCTCGAAATGGGCTGAATATGGGTTTTTCTAGGCTAAACTTCACTTCGCCTATAGTAAACTATATACTCCAGGCTGAATTACCCCCCAGGACGAAGGTACCAAAGTTTACTAAGTTTTTAGGAGATACTAGAGAATCTACCGTCGAACATGTGGCGCGCTACCTGATCGAAGCTGGTGAGATTGCGAATGATGAGAGTCTAAGGGTGAAGTATTTCCCTAGTTCCCTCACTAAAAATGCATTCACGTGGTTCACTACGTTACCATATGGTTCGATTTGTAATTGGACCCAGTTAGAACGTTTGTTCCATGAGCAATTTTACATGGGGCAGACTAAAATTAGTTTGAAAGAATTGGCTAGTGTGAAACGAAAGTTCAATGAGCCAATAGATGATTACTTGAACAGGTTTCGACTACTTAAGGCTAGGTGCTTTACACAAGTGCCTGAGCATGAACTTGTCGAAATGGCCGCTGGTGGCCTTGATTACTCTATCAGGAAAAAACTGGACACCCAGTATCTAAGGGATACAACCCAATTAGCTGACAGAGTTTGACAGCTAGAGCGTCTCAAAGATGAGAAAGCTAGGGTGAACAAAAACAAGAAGGTAGCTGTTCTGGACTGGGCCGTGATTTCCTACAATCAATCAGGCCCAATCCATACAACTTGAAGAAGCCCAATAAAGTCCTAGAGAAAGACACATGACTGCCATACGCGAGGCCAAAGGCATGTCGGGCACCCTGAGGATCCGAGGGCACTTGAACATCCGAGGACAAAGGAAGACATCACACCATGATGAAATGGACCTCCTCGACAGATTAGCTTCTCACCGCGAGAGTACTCTTGATTTCGTTGACTCATAGGTCCTCGACAAGAATGGTTCTCCTCCATTAGGTCATGCCCAGACCACGACCACCATATTTCCTAGACATCGTATACTCTCCCCCGAGGAGTCTACTAACGGTCTTATCTACACAGACACGTTTCATGTAACTGTCTACTAATGGCATTAAAGGAACGGTTACACTAGGGTGTTGACCAAGAGCTGGTCATTATTACTGCACATAAGCCCTAGCAGTTACTTGGAACGGGCCACACATTGGTCCCACCCGTTGTATGTAACCGTTGGCCACGCGCTGGGGGTCTCCTATAAATATCCTCTCACTTGAGAGGGTCAGGGAAGTCAACTTCTAACTCTCACTCATTTTCTCTGTATTTGCTGTGCACTCACTGACTTAAGCATCGGAGTGTCCTGCAGGTACACACCCCACCATCTTTCATCATCATTGAAGTAACAACAAATCCAGACGTCGTTGGCCATCCTCAGACTGTCTGATCCAGGTACGATCAGTGGCGCCGTCTGTGGGAACTTCATAAGTTTCCCCATTTTCCTCGCAATAAATCAAACTTTCCTCATTCAACTACCAGCAATGGCCAACCCGTCAGCGAATCAAGCTGTCGACAATGTCATCACACAACTTGGTGGTAACACCCACGACGACAACGATGTTCTTCAGCCTGTCATGGAGAATGATGTCAGAGATGGAATCACCGCCTCCCCATCTTCCGATGAGGTGGAATACGAGACTGCTCAATAGGATGGGCAGGAAGCAATCTTCCAGCCCACCTACCATCCTGTGGATCCACCACCAAATGCAGATCCGAACACTGCTGCCTTGTTTGCGTTGGTCAATCAGACCAATCAAATGATCTTCAACCAAAGCTTACGGATCGAGAGGCTGGAAAAAGGCCGTGGTCGAACTTCCCCGTGAAGACACCCACCACCTCCTTATCCCGGACATCCACAATCTCCAGTGGAATCTCGCAGCCCCTCCCCAATAAATAGAGGTCGCAGACCACGTTTGGAGCGTAACCAGACCGAGCATCCACAGAAGCGTCATCGCTCCCCGCCACCAAAAGCGCCCACTCGTCCCTTGAAGGCTAAGAGGAATAAGCCTGATGTCGAGGAGCCAAGAGGCCGTCATGAGGAAAAATCCCCGAGACGTGACTATGTTCGTGCTCATAACTCTCCTTTTGTATCCCCGGGAGGCAGCGATGATGACGACTACCGGACCCCTCTATCCAGACAAATAATGGAAGCTCCTATTCCTAAAGGCTTGGAGAGACCTCCATCCTTGGGGACTTACGATGGAACATCTGATCCGGGCGACCATGTCGAGAGCTTCGAGGCTCTTCTCGACTTTAGAAACGTCTTCGGTGCTATCAAATGTCGATTATTCCCTACGACTCTTCGGAAAGGGGCCATGGCTTGGTATAAAAACCTGGCACCTGAATCAATAACGTCGTGGAAAGCTCTAAGAGAACGTTTCAGGAAGCATTTTACAGCTTCTCGAAGACATCCAAAAACTATATCATCCTTGGAGGCCATCTTCCAAGATAAGAAAGAATCTCTCTGGAGCTACATAGAAAGATTCAACAAAGAAGCGGTCGAGGTCCATACGACTGACCATATAAAATTATATCTCATTATCAAAGGACTGCGAGTTAGTTCCAAGTTCGCAGAATCTGTCGGATTACACCGTCCTCGCAGCTTCGAAGGTTTCCTCGAACGAGCTCAATCACACATTGAGTTCGAGGAAGCGGAAGCAGCCCAGATTGCCCTGGATTTAAGAAGCAGAGAAGGCCTCCGCGTCCAGAACAGGGAAGACTCCCCTCCAACTAGGAGAGGAGGGGATAGGAGAAGAGAAGATTCCCCTCCACCTAGGCGAGGCGGGGAGAGGAAAAAAGAAAATCAAAATAAAGACTCCCGCGAATCTCGGGGACCTGCTGGTCTTTTCAAAGACTACACTCCACTTAACGTATCCCGGGCACGCATTTTTAGTGAATGTGCAAATTCGGAGTTCGTGAAAGGGGGAATCCGCTTCCCAAAACCAAAAGCTCCCAAACCTAATACGGATAAATCCAAGTACTGCCGGTTCCATCGCAGTCCCGGGCATGTTACTGAGGATTGCATCCACCTTAAGGACGCAATTGAAACGTTGATTAAAGAGGGCTACCTGAAAAAATACGCCAAACAAGACGAGGCTCCTCGTCCCTCCGGCCAAGAAGCTCTAAATACCGAGGAGTCAAACCATCCGGACACTGGAAAACTGCAAGTTTCCTTAAGCATCACACGGCCTGAAGACTTCGGTTTCCAAGGAAATGTTAGCAATGCCAAAGCTGTTCGAAACATGTGGAAGAGCTTCCCGGCGGAGGAACTAATAAGCGTTCGCAGTACCTGGGAAAGTTTCCCCCAAGCCCTAGTTATATCGGGTGGAGACCCTGAACGAGTGACCATCGGTTCAATAAAGAGGAAGTTCGACGAACTGAGGACATCCACTCCTCGAGACCCAACCCTCAACTTATCTCGTGGAAAATCATGCCCTATAAGTTTCTATCTCGAGGAATTACCAGGTGGATCCCCGAATGCTAATATACCCCTCCTAATTCGGGCACAAATGGTCAACTTTGATATGCATCAGATTTTGGTCGATCAGGGAAGCTCGGTGGACATCATGTACACTCACCTCTTCGACACTCTCCAGCTGACAAAACATCACCTGTCCCCGTATGTGGGATCTGATCTGCAAGGATTCAACGACGCATCTACTAGGCCTCGAGGTTATGTAGAATTGTTGGTCACATTCGGAGTAGGTGAAACAGCTCGACAGGCGAAGACGCGTTTTCTAGTGGTCGACTGCCCTTCCCTCTACAACTGCATATTGGGAAGGACCACTTTGGATGAAATAACAGCTGTACCATCCACTGTCCACCTAAAAATGAAGTATTATACGACACGAGGACGTGTGGTTACCCTCCACGGGGATATTGAAGCAGCTAGAAGGTGTTTCGATGCAGCGATCAAAGGTCTAAGTGTTGTCGGTGGCATCCACCCCAGAAGAGCAACTTCAGATGTCGCACAGGTTCCACTATTGTCGGTCGGCGCGGTCGACCTTGATAGTAGGTTCACCGGGGAACAGGAAGAAGTTGCAGGCAAAGACCTCCCAGTTGAAGTCAACGGGCAACCTCCCTACCCAACACGCCCCATCCCAGACGGAGATTTCGAGCTGATTCCTCTTGGCGACGACCCAGAGCGAACTGTGAAGATCAGCCATGGACTCCCCGACCTGGCGAGGAGGTAGCTAAAGGCATGTCTCCGAGAGAATGCAGATTTGTTCGCTTGGAGCGCTGCGGAGATACCCGGATTAGATCCTCAAGTGGCTTGTCACCAGCTGACTATAGATCCAAATGCTAAGGCTGTAGTTCAACGTAGGCGTAGGCAGTCTCCAGAAAAAATGGAGGCTACTGAAAAAGCTGTAAAAGACCTCCTAGAAGCAAACTTTATTTCGGAGGCCAAGTACACCACTTGGTTGTCCAATGTTGTACTTGTTAAAAAATCTAATGGAAAATGGAGGATGTGCATTGACTACACGGATCTTAATCGGGCATGCCCGAAAGACTCTTACCCACTACCTAACATCGACCGACTGGTCGACAACTCTGCAGGATTTAAACTGTTGTCTTTCATGGAAGCTTATTCAGGATACAACCAAATTCCCATGGATGAGGCCGACAGAAAGCATACAGCTTTTATGACTGAGTCGGGCAATTACTATTACAATGTAATGCCCTTTGGTCTGAAGAATGCTGGCGCAACCTATCAACGAATGATGAACAAAGTCTTCCGATAGGATTTAGGTTGTCGTCAAACCTCACTAACCGTAGGTCACCCATGCCTGACCACTTTAGGATTCATAGTCTCCCTTAGAGTTACCCTTGTGTCTTCTCTCTTCTCATCTCAAATTTCTTTAAAACACTTAATAAGAATAAGGTGTATTGCGCACGAGCCTTAAGTAGGGGGAATGAGAAATGAGGGGCTTCCTCTCATCTTTCTAGAGTGCTTAGCGAGTGTCCTGTCTTGGGACGATGCGTTAAGTATTCGCCCCTGTGCCTTAGACTCTGGTGCAATACAACTTAGGAACTAACTTAAGACACTCTGTCCTAAAAAACACAAACCAACTTCAAACCTTTTTTTGTCCCGCGGGATCGTCAAACTAAAGGATATTTTCAAAAAAGGCACGTTACCTTCCGTCTGAGTCGCAAACAGGCATCGACCCTAACTGCCGGACGCGAACTTAACATCGCTCATAAAAAACACCAAAAGAACTTGGTCCGAACTACGTTGACTCTGAATTCCCCATTGCACAAGGGGGGTACGTAGGCCTAGGACGTCGACGTCCTACCGAGTCTATCTTTGTCTTCCCCTCTCCGTTTTAGTACAACCCTAGATGATAGTATAACTCACCCTTAGAATAGACAACAAGCGTGGATCCCATCGAGTACGATGGATGCGTGGGGTGCTAATACCTTCCCCTCGTGTAACCGACTCCCGAACCCAGGGTATGGTTGCGATGACCATTCCTTTCCCTTTTCCTCAGGTTTATGCGGTGTTCCCTTTCCCTCTCTTGGGATAAATTTACACTGCTGGCGACTCTGTTTTTTCCGCGCCACTCTCGCGTTTGTACCTGGATGAAAATCCTGGGAGCGACAACTGGCGACTTTGCTGGGGAATTGGTTGACCTATGCTGGTCCATCCCTAAGCGAGTCAATCCTAGCGCTTGCTTGTCTTTGTTCTCTTTGGATGTTTTGTTTTTGTTTTGCTTTATGTGTTGTATTTTATTTTTTTTACCGCATTTTCTGCATTTCATTTTTTATTTCTGTCATGCTGCTGTGCTGTGCTGGCTGTCTTTGTTTTGCAGGTTGGGTGGGTCTGAGAGATAAGCCCAATACCAAGGCTTGAGAATACCCTAGGACTAGAGTGGAAAGTAGTGGGACCTACGTGCCCGCTTGGTACGTTTGTGTGTTCACGAAATTCACAACCAGACGAGGCTATCTTGGGACGCATTCTAACGTGTGTGTCTTGCGCATGTTGGGGTGTTGATCTAGAGAGCTGTCGACTCTGGTGACCGATCATTAGGGACCTTAGTGGAAACATCCCTCTTTAGTGGTGACAGTGGCAGACCACATCCTGTGGCAAACCCATTCGCACCCGAGGGCCCGCTTTGGAACTCGCATAGGATGGCCCCTACGTTTTGAAGAGAATCAGTGGAAGCACTCCTCGATTGACTTTAGTATTGTACCCCGAGGGATGAATGTACTATTGTTTCTCGACCTCAGTGCCAAAGTTGACGACCTTCCGCTTTGGAGAATCAGTTGAGGCCTCCTCGATTGATGATGATGCCAGACCAGAAATGGTGAATGTATCATCATTTCTCGACCTGAGAGCCCGGGATACTGAACATCCTAGTACCCACACGTGAGAGGGGATGGGCATTTACAGGTTTGCAGGTAACCTTGACCTTCAACATACCCGGTTTTCTGATCACAGGTTTATCAGTGTGGTAATATGGTTATTCTGGTATTCTGGGTATTTGGGCAGATCTTTGAGATGGTTCAGTTTGTTCAGTACAACAGTTGTCCAGTCTGTATGGCATCCTTGATCCCATATGTGCATTTGCATCATCATTTTGCATCCCAACATATTTATCCATTTGTAGGGTTGCATCCTAACTTTGATTATGGTTTTTGAAATTAAACTGGAATCAAGGGGTGGATCGCCCTGTGAATTTTTAAACATGTTCATTTGCATTCGCATATCCATAATCATTTTGCATAACAGGTGTTTATCTCTGGAGTTCTTACTTAGTTCTCTTCCACTACACCGGATTGCAGATCAACACATTCACCGGTATCCTACCAGACAGAATCAGAAAATACCCATGGATCAGATACAAAATGAGATGACTGAGATGCGGACTCACCTGAACCAATTCATGGATTTGATGCAAGGGGTTGCGCAGGGCCAAGAGCAGTTAAGAACTGTTGTCCAACCACTGATTGCAAAGATTGATAACGAAGTTGTCCTTCAGGGAGGAGTCCATACTGGTGTTACTGGTACTAGTGTGCAGAATGGCCCTCCGGGCGGAGGTATTCCTGTTTCTGGTGTTGTGATTTCTCCGGGCGGAGGAGAAAGTATTGTGGTTCCCACTGCAGTGGGAGGAGGTAACGGCACTGGCACAGTTCATGGCCGTCAGTATGATGATGTTCAAAATGATGCATTTTCTCTTCCAAGTGGGGATGCTGGTCCCCAGATTGACAATGATCAGAGGATCAGGTTGATTGAGGAACAACTAAGGGGTGTTGTGAATCAGGATGCTTTGGGTATGGATCTAGAGGATTTGGGGCTGGTTCCAGGCGTTGTTATTCCGCACAAGTTTCAGACTCCCACTTTCGAGAAGTATAATGGTATGACTTGTCCGAGGACCCACGTCAGGGCGTATGCAAGCAAGATGGCTGCATATGCGAAGAATGAAAAGCTGATGATGCATTGCTTCCAGGATAGCCTATCTGGGGCATCCCTGGAGTGGTACATACAACTAGAAAGGAAGGATGTGCGTAGTTGGAGAGATCTGGCAGGGGCATTTATTAGACACTACCAATATAACACTGATATGGCTCCTAACTGAACACAGCTGCAGAACTTATCATAGAAGAACAATGAGAGTTTCAAAGAGTATGCCCAGAGGTGGCGTGAACTGGAAGCTAGGGTTCAGCCTCCCATGTTGGAACGTGAAATGATAACTATGTTTATGGCCACCTTGCAGGGTCATTACTATGAAAAGCTGGTACCGTGTATGACTGGAAAGTTTGCTGATTTGATCTTGGTAGGAGAGATGGTAGAAAGCGGAATTAAGGCGGGGAAAATATCAGGCGGTGATGGGTCCTCATCTGGAGGAAGTAAGAAACCTTATGCTGGGTCCTCCAAGGGAAAGGAAGGAGAAGCTAGTGTTGTGTATGTTCCCCCTGTTGTTCAACGGTCTGTTCAAAATCAACGACCTTATGCTCCTCAGCAACAGAGACAACAAAGATCACGAAGGCCTGCGAGAAGTTTCGATCCACTCCCTATTCCTCACAGTGATGTTCTTGCCCGTCTACTTGAGAGTTCTTTGGTTGAACTAAGGGATGCCAAGCCTGTTCCTGATCCTATTCCTCCTGATTATAATCTGGATGCCAGATGTGAATACCACTCAGACACACCGGGTCATTCAATTGAAAACTGCAACGTGTTCAAGCACAAGGTGCAAGACCTGGTAGACTCAAAGATCATTGCATTCACTGAAGATGATATGTACATTAATTGAAGCCTCCCTTCTCGAGTAAGCACTCAGTCTGCAAGTACGTCCAGGCAGAATCAAGCTTCCTCAGCAATGGCAATCTTCAGCTTCTTTACTGCATTTTCATTTGTAATTTTTCATTTCTTGTTAAAGCATTGTATGCATATAAGACTTATTTGTTTTTATGATGATATTAATGCAATGAGTATGTTTTTCTTGAAGTAATGCATTCGTTTTCACTCTTAAATGTTTATATGCACTGCAATACCAATTTTCTTGTTTAAAACTCTTGAGGGAGGATGACGAAATAAGAACGCAGATTTCTAATGGTATGCTTTTGGATAGAACCCTGTTGAGGATGTACAGGCATTGTTTCAAACTCCTAAATACTGAAGAGATAAGGAGGTAAACCTTCGTTAACCCCTTTGAGCCTTGGAGTAGGAGTTTCTTTCGTATGAAAATACCCTCATACTTAACCCAGGGGCAGGGTAGGTGTCAGTTAGTTTGACCAAGCGTTCAAATTTCAAGGAGAGTGTGCATCCGAGGAACCATTACCGTATATCCCACCGTCAAGAGGTCAAGAGA
This sequence comes from Lathyrus tuberosus, assembly GCA_022829125.1. Taxonomy (NCBI): domain Eukaryota; kingdom Viridiplantae; phylum Streptophyta; class Magnoliopsida; order Fabales; family Fabaceae; genus Lathyrus; species Lathyrus tuberosus. The sequence goes on from JALAZF010000668.1 coordinate 33,096, forward strand.
TGTGAAACCACCACGGTTATCCATCAACAATCAAGGAGTGAGGCAGTCACAACCCTTTCAAGCAAGTAAGACAACCAGTGTCACACGCTTTGTTCAAAAGGGGGAATAAAAAGGAAAGCCCGCTAAGTCGAAACTTGTAAACAAGCGACTTAGGCAAAAGTTAGGGTATCCCGCTGGACTTCAAAATCGAAAAAACTCAAAAGAGCCAGTCCAGGCAAAAATTAGGGATAAAAAAAAAGCAAAAGAAAGAAAAGCGAAAGGCGTTACAAAAGAAAATCCCCGATAAAAACAAATTCGTGTGATTACAGACACAGAAGATAAAAAGGGATGACTGTCACTCCAAAACCTCCTTAGGTGTCAAATCATCAGTTGCACGGGTTCCTTAAAGATCATAAACCTTTGGAGAGATGAGCGTTTGGGTCAGATTAACTGAACATAGGACTGGAGAACATCACGAAGAGTGGGTGGGCACCGATAAATTTTGAGCCATAAATCCTTTTTTTGAAACCGTGAACCAAACCACGTTACAACCCTTAAAAGTCCTAATTGAAACAGGGTTTATTCCGAAAGCGTACTTCAACAGGATAGCGTTCCTGACTCCCACGAGTTGTGCTAATAAGATTTGTTGGTATTGCATGTGCGCATTGTTTTGCCATTCAAAAAATCAAGGTCGCATCCCAGCAAGTGATTCGTTCGCAAGGCTTGGCGACGCATTTTCAATAAAAACTTCAAGGTTAACATATTTGTTGCATTAGAATTAACATTCTCATAAATAACTTGTTCTGCTTGCATACATGTGCCTAAGCATTAATGCAGCCTACACAGTGAACGTCGGTCAAGAAGCTTGATATTGCCAAGTTGGGATGCTTGAAAATTCTGAAGGACAATCATATCAAAGGGCAAGAGACTCAGTGTAGAGTGGGCTCTCCCCAGTAAGTCGTGTTAAGATGTAGCCAATCTGGGGCAGTCACATCGAGAAGTCTCTCCGAAATTCAGTTATTTTGGGGCATTCATTTTAAGATCAGGGGTAAAAGCACTTCAAAGCTCATATTGAGGCAGATCATCCCTAGAGTATGAGAAGTTGTCCTCTCCAGAAGACGGTTAATCAGAAGCGCCTCTTCAAGGTTCAAAACACAGAGACAAAGTATTTCAAGTCGCCACGAATCCTCTCGAGGCAAACTCCTTCATAAGTCATACAGTTTGGGACAGTTACGTCGAGATCCAAGAAATCTCTTCAAGAGTTTGAAGACCCTGGGGCAGTGTGAACGCCCAATCTTCTATAAAATCCTCTTGAGATGATTTCTTCCACCAAACCCTGTGGGCTGGGGCAAGTCAAGAATCAAAGGAACCATTGTTCACTCTTGATGATCAGTATGCGGTGATCAGCAGAAACTTGGAGTACTGAGTATCTCCCTCAGCAAAGAGCCAGATGGTATCCTTCCAGCGAGGTGTTGGAATTGATATTTTTTCCCCAAGCAGAGGGTCGTCCTTAAATCGAAAAGGGTTCTTTATGAAGATTCCTTATCCCCAGCAGTGCAGGTGGATTCCTCATTCTTAGCAGGGTAAGACGATGGAATATATTCAAGCAGGTTGGAGACAGTGAGAAGTCAGAGTATTCTCTTCCTCAAAAGTCAGATTCGGTATTTCCCCGCAAGTCAAAGTCCAATGGTTATTGGCAGTTTCAGCAGTTCAAAGTCCAATCTTCATTGGCATCTCCCCGACAAAGTTTGCAATTCAGCTTGCAGTTCCCCTACAGAGTTTACATCACTAGTGGTTATTGATGGTAAAGTTGGGTATCTCCCCACGGGAGATCAGATATTGGTGATCCCTTCCTCAGTGAAGTCTGCTTGTTCTATTCTGCGCATTCCATGGTGGAGTGTCCTCTCATTCTTGCATGTAGTAATCATTATTGCATTGCATCCTCAAACGCGTAGCATTTCCATTTCGTATGGAGCATTACGCCGTAGAAAGAAAATTCAAACATGCATCGAAGCATAAGCCAGATTTGGTACCTTGTGCGAAAGCCCAGATCAACCCTCAATCAAAACAGTGATTCCAATCCTCCAAAGAGAGCTCCAACCTCAGAGTTGACGCCCTTTTTTTTACAAACCTCAGAGTTGACCCCCTCCTTTACTAACTTCAAAGTTGTCGTGGTTCTTTTCTCGACCTCAGAGTTGATGAATATCTTTTCTTCTCCAACTTCCAAGTTGTCGTATACCTTTTCTCGACCTCAGAGTTGATGAGATATCTATTCTTCCCCAACTTTAAAGTTGTTGTATACCTTTTCTCGACCTCCGAGTTGATGAAATATCTTTTCTTCCCCAACTTCAAAGTTGTTGTACACCTTTTCTCGACCTCAGAGTTGATGAAATATCTTTTCTTCCCCAACTTCAAAGTTGTTGTATACCTTTCTCGACCTCAGAGTTGATGAATATCTTTTCTTCTCCAACTTCCAAGTTATCGTATACCTTTTCTCGACCTCAGAGTTGATGAATATCTTTTTCTCCCCCAACTTCAAAGTTGTTGTATACCTTTTCTCGACCTCCGAGTTGATGAAATATCTTTTTCTCCCCCAACTTCAAAGTTGTCGTATATCTTCTCTCCAACCTCAGAGTTGAAGCCTTTCTTTACCAACCTCAGAGTCGTCGTATATATTGGCATGTCTCCAACCTCAGAGTTGACGTGTATCCTTCTTCTGACCAACCTCAGAGTTGATACCTTGTCCTCAACCTCAGTGTTATTGTTTACTTCAAATCTTCTCAATCTCGGCGCGAATGCCATTTTTCCTCAACCTCAGAGTTGATGGTCTACCTTTTTATACCCAGCGTAGCAGCATTTATGACTAATTCTTCAGTGGAGAATTGCAAATTTCCGGGCTCTTTGGTATTCAATCTCCATGCATCCTGATTGTCTGAAAGCCGTTGCTATCATACCCTCAGGACCAAGTTGATTGAATAGGGGCAGCTGTAGCACCCCAAAATTTGCCCTACCTTTTTCTAACTTTTTCTGGCTTATGTTTCTTTTTTCATTTGCATCTCATTTAGGTCTTAACTCATAATCATGCATTGCATTGAGCTCTCGAGACATCGGATCACGGTATCCTTGTGGCTAAGGACTTCTCTTATTCTAAGCAGCAAGCATTAGAGTGCCCCAGCAGTTATTTTGCTTGGTAGTTTGGTACCAGATCATTCTTTTTCCAACAGGGTATTTTGAGAGTTCACAGCTTATTCCAGGCATTTTTAATATTTTCGTATTTTCATTCATCTGACTGTATTTCCACTCTGCATCATCTAAATAGCATAAAATAATGCTTTTCATCTCGCATACTGCCTAAAATATTGGTCGGAATAATTTCTCAGAAATTTACAAACAAAGTGGTCAAATTGAATTTCAGTGGTGCTTAAAATCAGGGGACGGAAAATTTTAAAATCAAACTTGCAGACGTCAATTATATTATTCTACGGTTCACGTAGTTTAACTCGGCGTGTTCGTTTTAATTTTTCGTCATATTTTGATCAATTTGAGCATTCTTACGGATTAAAATTTATTTTAAAATCTGACCAAATGCTGTATTTTTTCGAGTCATATATTTCGTACTAATCATTTTAGTATACTCGGTTTGTTTCTTCGATCACTTAAGCGTCCGATTTTTATTTATTTGGGGTCCGTTTATATTACTTTTTTTTTTAAACTAATTTTAAGAATAAATAAGTAGTGATTAGCATTTTATTTTAATTTTATCTTAAATTTTTATTTTTATAAATAAGTAAGTTTAGTTTTTATTTCAGATTTATTAAATTATTTAAATTTTATTTAATTTTTAATATTATTAAACTTGGGCCTCAAATTGGGTATTAGGGACATTATTGACAACTAAAAGTTAACCCTAATTTTAGTCCCTATATATATATATATACCAAAGTTACACTTTGTTGGGGGAGAAACTGAGGGAGACGGAGAGGGGGGACCGAAAAAAGAAAAACCAAATTACGGGGTTTCTTCTTCTGAGTTTCGATTTGGAGAAATAAAAAAACAATAATATAGAAAGAAGAAACCTTCATAACAATAGCTGTAGCGGTACCGCAGGTAATGTTCTTGTTCACCGTTTTCCACCGCATGGCTTTCGTTTAGTTATCATCTTATTGCAATATACTAATATATATTATATATACAGTTTCCTTATTATATTTTATATATAAACGTTTGGTTTTAACATATATCAAACCATTTTTTTTCTTTTTTTTCAAAATAATCTATACATGCTTTTTGGATTATATATATATTTAGTGTTAATTTTTTTTTTTATTTCATATATCTTTTTATTTTATAGTTCGACTTCGATTCGGTGACGATGCAGAATTTTGTTATATAATCTTCTTATTAGTGTTGTTTTTTTTATTTGTTTTTTAATTAAAATTATTCGGATCAAATCGTGTCGATACGCTGTTTACATATAGACATGTATAATGCGTGACATTTTTTTTATTTTGATTCGGTTGCGATGACCGCGTTTTCGCGATAGCAATATTGTTGAGGTTTTTTTCTCAAAGTTAAATTTCTCTTTTTTTGAGTCGCCTCTTTTTCGTTATATTTAGATCCGTACAATTCGGATCCGGTTGCGATGACCGCGTTTTCGCGATAGCAAAGTTGTTGAGGTTTTTTTTATTTTCTTTTTGTAATATTATTTGAATAATTTCCTTTTGAATTTATTTCATGCATGCATACCTAATTTGTTCATTTTATTTCTCTGCATCCATAAAATATTTCCAATCCATTCCTTTTGCATTCATTCACCAACATTCTTGAGTGCATTAAAATATTTTTTCTTTCATTTTTAAGATTATTTCACATTGCATTTTGGTCCTCCTTTTTGCATATTGAACCCTACTTCTCACCTGGACTTTGCTTAATTGTTTAGATGACTAATATCTTGATTTTTTGCAGGGATTTTTGATATTTGGTTTATCTCTGGTTGAATAATATTGATGTTTAATTTGGGAATTTTAAGAGTTATTTTTCTAATTATTTGATTGGCTGTCACTTGAGATCTTCTTGTATGCTTACTTCTGACTACATCTGATTATTTGTTTGAAAGGCACTTGTGCCATTTGCTTTGGGGTGTTTCCTTGAATTCATGAATCATGCTTGGATTGTTATACCTCACTTGGCTATCATTATATGTCATTGTTTGGGTTCCATTTGTCTCATTTCTTTTACTTATGACTGTTTTGTACTGACCTTTTATGCAGAGGCTAAGGTAAGTTCTTTAAGGGTGTGGATAAGCATCCATATTCACCTTTACTATTCTCTCCTTCTCTCATCTCTTTCCGTTAGGATTTAGGTTGTCGTCAAACCTCACTAACCGTAGGTCACCCATGCATGACCACTTTAGGATTCATAGTCTCCCTTAGAGTTACCCTTGTGTCTTCTCTCTTCTCATCTCAAATTTCTTTAAAACACTTAATAAGAATAAGGTGTATTGCGCACAAGCCTTAAGTAGGGGGAATGAGAAATGAGGGGCTTCCTCTCATCTTTCTAGAGTGCTTAGCGAGCGTCCTGTCTTGGGACGATGCGTTAAGTATTCGCCCCTGTGCCTTAGACTCTGGTGCAATACAACTTAGGAACTAACTTAAGCCACTTCTGTCCTAAAAAACACAAACCAACTTCAAACCTTTTTTTGTCCCGCGGGATCGTCAAACTAAAAGATATTTTCAAAAAAGGCACGTTACCTTCCGTCTGAGTCGCAAACAGGCATCGACCCTAACTGCCGGACGCGAACTTAACGTCGCTCATAAAAAACACCAAAAGAACTTGGTCCGAACTACGTTGACTCTGAATTCCCCATTGCACAAGGGGGGTACGTAGGCCTAGGACGTCGACGTCCTACCGAGTCTGTCTTTGTCTTCCCCTCTCCGTTTTAGTACAGCCCTAGATGATAGTATAACTCACCCTTAGAATAGACAACAAGCGTGGATCCCATCGAGTACGATGGACGCGTGGGGTGCTAATACCTTCCCCTCGTGTAACCGACTCCCGAACCTAGGCTATGGTTGCGATGACCATTCCTTTCCCTCTTCCTCAGGTTTATGCGGTGTTCCCTTTCCCTCTCTTGGGATAAATTTACACTGCTGGCGACTCTGTTTTTTCCGCGCCACTCTCGCGTTTGTACCTGGATGAAAATCCTGGGAGCGACACCTTTATACACATTAACAGTTACATATTTATTATTGCTTCAGGGCATTTCATCTTGCCAGCTGTATTTGTCGTTACCGACTTATCGCATGGTTGGCAAGGGAAAAATGTATAACCATGTGGGAGAGTTACTTCACCATCAACCACTCCCTCATGGACATCTGAAAGTGTCGGTTGATATCGCTTTAGATACGGATGCGGTACTACCCATACCTGACTCGGTTTCAGAGGTTACATTGCTGCGAGATGCAATAGGTTTGTTTGTTGCATGACCGTTAGACCTCATTTCCATAGATGATGAGGTATGTTGAAAACCATTACGAATCTTTTAGTATTCAAATGTCAAATCTGAACGATTATGAAAATCATTCTGAACCATTACTTACATCTTTTTTTACATGGTAATGTTAGACTCCTACAAAACCCGCAGCTAAGAATAAAGGGGTTTTGCGGCAAAACGAGTCTGTTGAATCACAAAGAGAGGTACATTTTAAGTGTTATTCTATTATCCGAATTCAAAAGTTTCATGATTTTCTACTTTACCTAACTTATATGATTGTTAGGTTCCTGCTCAAGCTTCACAACAGGCCAGCAAGAAAAAAGCTCCTACTAGAACCGTGCAGGAAAAAAGAGCTCCTCCTCGCTTTCAGTCGTGTCTAGAAACACTTATGGCAATGTCAGATTTGATGGATGGTGCTATTCATCAAATAGAGATGGACGAAGGTGTTTTTGGTTTTCCTCATTCTGAGATAATCGGAAGAGAGGACATGGAGCAGATTTTCAAGCATATTGAATTAGGCATCGGTGTTATGCATTCATACATCTGGTACTCCGATCAATCTATTATTTATTTAGTTGAACAATTGATTTACACATTTCAATGAAAATAGTCTAATGTTTATTATGTTTTTATTTAAGGTGCTTGTATGAAAAATTGATGCGGGGGACGGAATTGTCAAACGGATTCCGTTTCTTCTCTTGCTCCCTTGTCAATGCACCGACAATTGGTATGAATGCACTTTCAATAAGAGACCACTTAACTGAGAGATTTATGGCCAGCAAGACCGAAAGTTTGTTTCTTTTACCGTATAATACTGGAAACGGGTAAGATTTTCATTCTAATTTCATTCTAATCTTTAATTTATATCTTTTGCGTAGAAATTATCCATCTAAACTTTTGTTATATTTTACAGGGGACACTGGTTGTTGGTTGCCATTAATCCTACAAGAGAAGTGGTCTATTATCTGAATTCATTGGATACTGATTGGTCAACATATCAGGATATGAAGGATGTGGTTGATACGTAAGTGAGATTGCTCGAAATATTCGTGTGTATTTGTATATTTAATTATTTCTGTGAGATTGTTCTAAATTTACATTTTTCTTTTATAGAGCAATACTCGTATATCGAGCACAAAGAGAATCTCGAGTAGCACGAGCTAAAGCAACCAACGTTACATGGGTCAAAGTGGAGGTATATTAATTTTCACAATGTTGCTTATTAGTGATGCTACTTGATAACACAAAATAACTATATATTAATTCTTATTTGTTTGTCTATGTGTAGTGCCTTTGTCAGCGTAATGGCATAGACTGCAGGTATTTCGTTTTGTGGTTTATGAGAGAAATCCTTCAAATGGATCGATTAGAGATTCCTATTACGGTATGCATGGATTTATAACTTAGGATTTATTTTAATATTTATCAGATATGTCATATAATTTATTATTTTTAACTAAATCATACATATTTTGTTTTGTTATGTAGTACTTTGATGAATACGTGTGTTCTCATTACACGAAGGATAAATTGCAAGAAATTAAGGAGGAATTGTGCGAATACCTTATTGAAAAAAGAATCCTATATATATATATATATATAAGGTATAGGATTATGGGATTATGTGAATGTATAGTTTTGTGAATGGTTTATTTTATGGGATAGTATAGTTTTGTGAATGGTTTATGTTATTTGTGTGATATATGTGATTTATGGGATTATGTGAATGTATAGTTTTGTGAATGTTTTATTTTATGGGATAATATAGTTTTGTGAATGGTTTGTGAATGGGATAGTATAGCACATATATTAGTTTTATGTGGTTTATGTGATTTATGGGATAGTATAGTTTTGTGAATGGTTTATGTTATTTATGTGATTTATGGGATTATGTGAATGTATAGTTTTGTGAATGGTTTATTTTATGAGATAGTATAGTTTTGTGAATGGGATAGTATAGCACATATATTAGTTTTACGTGGTTTATGTGATTTATGGGATTAGTGGAAATGGTTAATGAACCATACTAGAAATTGTTAATGGAAATGTGAAATATACATGTTTATTGAAATGGCTTGAATTATACAGGTTTCTGCAAAAAAAAATCATTAAAATTATACGTGGAGAAAAGACAGCGTTTTCTAGAAAAAGCGCTGTCTATAGTTCACAACAGAAAGCGCTTTTCCTAAAAAGCGCCCTCTAAAGGTATAGAAAAATTGATAACTAAAATTATAGGCATACATTAGACAGCGCTTTAAAAAGCGCTGTCTAAAAGGGGCCTTTAGAAAGAGCTTTTCCTAAAAAGCGCCCTCTAAAGTTATAGAAAAATTGATAACTAAAATTATAGGCATACATTAGACAACGCTTTTTCTTGAAAAAGCGCCCTCTAATGTATACTTTAGAGAGCGCTTTTTCATAAATAAAAAGCGCTGTCTTTACCTACGACAACGCTACCTTAGGCAGCGCTTTTAAGCGCTGTCTAAGGCCTAAAAAAGCGCTGTCTAATGTCTTGTTTGGCGTAGTGCCCAAAATCTCTTAGCATTGTTGTTACATTGCAAACTTAGGGTTTTTTTACGATCTTTACGCTTTCCCTTGGATAAATTAAAGTTCGGTGGTGAATCTTTAAAAGATTTGTGATTCAAGTTTAATCAATAGCTTGATATCCAATTCTCACAACAACAATATGGATATCATATTTATCCAACGAGGCGGACACGAATATCATATTATTCGTTCCCACAGATATCCATTTACATCCCTATTGGAGACTGAAAAACATGTTGACTATAAGCTGGGGAGATTTATGCCGAAGTTGGGATGCTGTGAACACCATGATGAAATTGCAGTTAGGTTTAATCAGAGTGTCCTTTCAAAATATTATTATCAATATTGAGCATTGGTATAACACTCTATTCTATGCTAACTTGCACAGTTTTGTTTCAAGGCAGTGTATACAACACATAGGGAAAGAGCTAGAAAGGATGAAATTTATTAGAACAAACAAGGATATTTGTGGTTGCTTCATTAGATCTACACACGGGTTATCTTGTTCGTGTCAACTTGATGGTTTTCAAATACAAGGCTTGCCTGTTACTTTAGAACCAATTCATGTGTTTTGGAAGAAATTACACATTCAAGAGCATGCTAATGGTCATGACGATAGTGGCACAAAGCTGGATTTAGAAGCTGAATGTGAATAGTTGAAGACATATTTCAATTCTTTGGATATTGTAGGCCTAGAGGGTATTGATGAAAAAGGTTCGGGAACTAACACATCCAACCACAACTTCTATGTGTCCACCGCCGGTGAAGTACAAGCCAAAAGGGGGAGTTAAGAATAGCAGAAAGGGTGAAGAGAGTGACATGCATTGTGATCCCCCGCAGTGGGAGTGTGAGCGCGATTTTTATGGTCTTGAATCACGATCGCTTGGGGTACTACAGTTCGATTCATTTTTTATCCTATTGAGCCGATTAAGGAAGGGAAATAGATGTCTCCAATTAACCCTGCTTGCATACTGAGTTTAAACAGCTGTCTGTTAGGTTACAGATGCTATTAAGATGTGGGACCCTCTTCGGTTTATTTTGTTTAAGATCAGAATGTCTAGATTATTTTGCGAGGTTTTTGGTAAGATGTTAGGATTTGGTACTTTTGTGTTGATATATGGGGGTACTGGACTTTGGGTTGTTGATTAGTATGCTCGCTAAGATTTTTGCAATCTTATGCCTACGTATTCCCGTTTAACGAAACAGGGAAATCAGAGCGATCGTAGTTCCTCATATTCTATGGGAGGAAAAAAAAGATCGTTTTGGTGTCTTGTTCAAAGCCCAAGACGTGAAGCAAAAGGTGGTTTGTATCTTTTTCAAAGCCCAAGATGTGAAGCTAAAGGGTTTTGGCTAAGAGAGAATTTGTCATCTCTAAAGAGGAGTTGTCGATGTTTGTATGCTGTGAACAAGGCACAACTTTGATGCTAAAAGGTTAATTGACTCAACCGGGGTTTTCTTTATACAAAGCCTAAGAGGAGGCGGGAAGTTTGACTTTTTCGGGGAAAATGTATCTTGTATAAAGCCCAAGATGGAGGCTGAAAGGGTTTGACTCAACAAGAGAGTACTTTTATCTGTCCTGTATAAAGCCCAAGACGGAGGCTAAAAAGGTTGACTCAACAAGAGAGTCTGAAGGTGATTGACTCAACAAGAGAGTCTGAAGGTTGTTTGACTCAATAAGAGGGTCATTTACTGTCTCGTACGAAGCCCGAGATTGAGGATAAAAGGAGATTGACTCAACAAGAGAGTCTTTTATACTCAACAAGAGAGTGTTTTGTTGTCTCGTACGAAGCCCGAGATTGAGGCTAAAAGGATATTGACTCAATAAGAGAGTCTTTTATACTCAACAAGAGAGTGTTTTTCTATCTCGTACGAAGCCCGAGATGGAGGCTAAAAGTTGATTGACTCAACAAGAGAGTCTTTTATACTCCACAAGAGAGTGATTTTCTATCTCGTACGAAGCCCGAGATGGAGGCTAAAAGTGGGTGACTCAACAAGAGAGTCTGAAAAGGTTAGCTCCACCGGGGAGAGTCATTTGTACAAAGCCCAAGAGGAGGCTACCTTACCGCTGTGGATTCTGGAGATCCTGAAGCGGGTCCAAGTGTGGGGAACTCTCATGAGAGAGACCGGGTTTCTGCTGGAGATTGATCCAGAGTGATCGGTGTTTCTTCCTATGTTTGAAAGGAACTTGAGAATGTCTTTGAGACTCAAGGGTCTTAGACTGTCCAAGTCTAGAGTTTTATCTTTTGTACAATGCCCAAGAGGAGGCACGGGTATTAAGGGATGAGTATCAACCCTACAACGGCCGGAGTTTTGATGCTGGAAAGACTGCTCTAGCAAAGGATGACTAAGTTCTGTCTTATACCTTTAAGAGGTTGTCATAGTCCTTGTATTAAGCCCAAGAGAAGGCATGAGAACTTCTAAGAAGCCGAAGGGTCCTTGTACAATGCCCAAGAGGAGGCGGGGATGCTTTTAGTAAGCCTGTGGGTCCCCAAACCAAGAGAAGTTCAAGACATGCTATTCACAGAGAATAAATCAAGCCAGGAAAGTTCGAGGATTTGGAAGAAACTCAAGAGATGCCATTCATGGAGAAAAGATCATCTCTAGGGAGTTAGAGTTTCTTTGACAATTTCTAAGAGTGACAGTTTGAGAAAGGGTTCACCGAGAATGCTGCCTTTCACGTTTCCATATTGTTTAACCCCAAGAGGAGGGAAGACTGTATCTGGTAATCCTATGGGGGATCTAGTTTTGACTGTATTAAGAGTGATCAACAAGGCTTTACCTAGTGCTAGACGTAGTTGCCGGGGAAAACTCTAAATAACTATACAAGTAATACACAGTGGATATTTGACAAGTATATAAAGGATGTGAAAGAAGACTTACAGTGAAGCAGCTCCACAATACAGTTATATACATATGAAACCGATAAATGAAAGCGGATAAACACTTACCCGTTGTAGAGCTTCCATGCTATTTTGTTAGTTGTTTAACAAAGAAAGTTTTGATAACAATATTGTATTCAAAATCAAAGGAGAAAGTGTTTTGAAAAGATTATTGGGGCTTACAGCTCAAGGAGAGGCCCAAGTTTTAACGATGATCGCACCATTGTTTTGAAAACTATTCAGAGGGACTTATACAATATGTGAGGCCCAAAAAGTTTTTATGTACAAGGGGATGGGTCTTACACTCTATTAGAGGCCCACTAAGTTGTTTTTGTACAAGTGGTGGGGCTTAAAGCTCAAGGAGAGGCCCGTGTGATTTTTGTTAGAAAGGCGACGATCGCGCCGAATTTTTTGACGGTATTAGGACTTATACAATACACTGAGGCCCAAACTTTTTTGGTTTAAAGAGGGGTTGGGTCTTACACTCTATTAGAGGCCCACAAGTGTTTGAGAAAAAGAATTGGGACTTATAGCTCGAGGAGAGGCCCAGTTGGTTTTGTTAAAAAGACGACGATCGCGCCGTTGTTTTTTGAAAATACAGTGGGACTTATACAATGACTGAGGCCCAAAAGGTGGTGTATTTACAAAGGGGTTGGGTCTTACATTCTATTAGAGGTCCAAAAGTGTTTTAAAAATATTTGTGTGGGTGAAAATCAAAGAAACCCTAATTTTGTTTTTCTTTAAAAGTAGATATTTAAAGAAAATCAATAAAATGATAAAAATACCAAATAGATTTGAATAAACCACTTGTGATTTTTGTTTAAGGTTTTAAAAATGAGGTTTTAATCACAAGATGATTTAGAACTCATTTGGTTTTGATTTTCAAAATAAACATTCACTTTTAAATGTTTAAAAACAATTAAAAATGAATTTATTCACAAAAAATACTAATTATATTAAATAAATAATATAAATTTGATTTTTATGTGGAATAAAATATTTCAACATTTTTGTGATTTTTTGCAAAAAGAACCAATAAAAAATAATTAAAATTGAGGAATTTATTAATTTTTCAAATCATTAAAAATAATATGAAAAATAATAAAAAAAGTGAAAAAAAAACCATTAAAAAGGGGTCTGGGGCGAGGGGGATTCGAACCCCAGACCTCTTGTGTGCAGTGTGCGCGCCTTACCATTGGGGTGGTGATACATCCATGTATCAAACCCCAGCCACAAATATACAAGGCTTGCCTTGTTCTTGGCCTGGCCAAGGCAAGGCAAGACTTGGTTTTTGGTCAGAAACGTGAAGGCCATAACTTCCTCATTTCTCTATGGATGGAGACAAAATTTATATGCATCTGACCTAGAATTTCCTAAGGAATCCAATGGTGGTGGTGGTTTTTCCAGAAAATTAATCCTCCTCAAAACCCGATAGTGGTTTTGAAATAGGCCATAATGTGCATTTTCTGAGCTACCTCTTGGTACAGGCATGAATTACATGATAAATTGATGCAAACACAACACATATAACATGTATAAGAGATGCATGATCAGTGGACTTCAAAGCAATGCATATTTTAAAGAGTTCAAGTTGAGATGCTTACCTCTTTAGGAGCTTTTTGGGCAATCTGTCAAGTGCTTTGTTCCAGAAATGTTTTGATGCTTTAAACACTCTCATATGATCCCTTAGAAGCTTTTAGGATGATTGGAATCAGCTGGAAACCTCAGGAATGGAAATTGGCCCTTTCTTGCAAAAGGGGCAAAAGTGGCCAAAATAGCAACTTTCTCAAATAATGTTCCAGATGTGTGGAACCATTTGGGACAGTTCAAGGATGATATTTGGAGTGTGTTTGAGGTTTTATCTGGTTTTAAAAGTGACTGAATCAAGACATGACTTGAAAAATGCAAAAAAGTCCAATTTTGAGGTTTTGAGAAGGGACTTTGTGATTTTGGTGTTACAGGTCACTTGTGAGAGTTTTGGACAGCTTAAATATGATATATTGGACGTGCTTGGATCATGAGCTGTGATGAAATTGCTCTCTAACTCAAAAACTCAGAGTTACCTTGCTAAAGAAGGCATTTTTACCTAGAGAAAGAGATTTTGAGGAAAGCAAGTGTTGTAGTGCTTTGGTGTACTCAAACTGAGCACAAATGAGCTCTATTTATAGTAGAGCAAGTTTGTTTTGCAAGCAATAGTGAATGGAGGCTGCTGCAGACCTTTGGCCAATTGGAGCATTTTGGAATCTCAAGTCTCCTCTAGCCATTGACTAGAGGTTAGAGCACATGCTGCTGGTTCCCTAGTTCTTGGATAAGTCTTGACTGAATTCAGTTGGAAAGGGCTCAGTCCATGCCACCTTGGTGCATCCATTAAATGCTCCAAACCAAAATTGGAGTCTTGTCCCGCCTTTAGGCATTTCTAGGTTTGGCATGCTACTTTTGGTTCGAAGGACTTGAGAGGCTGATGGATCAGTGTTTGTCCCTCTTTGGTCCCCCCTGAGGTGTTCAGATGGATAAACTTGTTTGTCATTTGCAAAATTTGCTCAAATCGAGCAAAATGCACAAATCTGCCTTGCCATGACAGTTTGCAGCAAGGCACACTGTCATGGTCATATCTCATGGCTTAAGTGGAGTTTCATGGAGTTCTTGGCCATTTTGGAAAGCTCTTATATGATACAACACATGTGTGATCATAGTTTGTCTTGATACTTTTTGGATCCAAGTGAAAAATGCCCCTACTTTTGGAAAAAAAGCAAGACAGATTCTGACTTAGTGAAAATTTCACTAAGTGTTGGAAAAAGTGACATTTCATGTTTTCAGCCATTTTGATCATTCCATAACTCAAAATCCATGATGAATTGGAATGAGGTGTAGTTGACACTTTTAAAGTATGCCATGAGAGCTACAAATCCATCTTTGGATCAGCCAAAATGGTTGCTTGGATCTCAAGTTATGATCCTTGGAAGTTGGTACCCTAGCCACTTTGTTCCATAACTTAGAAAATTTCTATGTTTTTTATGGTTACCCCTTTTACAAGTTATCCCACTTTTCTTGATGAATGATGATCCAAACCACACATTAACATCATTTTAGGGTCAAAGAACCATAATTGTGAAAAATCTCAAAAAGTCAAAGTTGGCTTTTGTGCACAGTTGACTTTTTGTCAGATGAACTCCAAACTGTGCGATCCTCTATGAAATCAAGTCCTTGACCTAAATCAAACTTGATGGATTGAGTTCATAGGTGTTATAGAGTGTATTGAATCATGTCCCAAGGTTTGGGAGCATGCTTGGGTCAAAATTCAAAGGCACAATTGACTTTTCCCGCGAAACCCTAATTGTGGTTCTGATGAATTTGAAACTTGTTGATCAAGCTTCTTGGATCAATCCATTGTTGCAAATGGATCAATGTAGTGTGTTAGAGACCCTAAAATCCTCTCTTGAGGTCTTGGCTCATGTTTTGTCCTAACAGTCAACTTAGGGGTGAATTAGGTCAAAAAACCCTAATTCCTGGTTTTTTTTATGAATGCATCCCCTGAGGTTAAATTGACTTGATGATTGGGTCCATGAGGTCCCTTAGAGTATTGTGGGTTATGATTTGAAGCATTGGCTCATGCCCAAAGGCAAATTCCCATCTGGAGGCCTTGGTCGACCAAAACCCTAATTTGGTGACACTGGCGATCTTGAGGCTTAATCCACTTGGACTGCTGCAACATTGTGCTTGATCCTTGATGTGAGAGTCCTCTTGATCCATTGTGGATGCTTGAGAGCTTTAGACAAGTTGAAGATCATGTTGTTCCTTTATTGATAATTTGTCTAAGGCTCTTAGAGGGCTTGAAACCCTAAATTTGATTGTAGTGGATGCTCACCCATCTTTGGGGAGACTAATGAGGTATGATGGTCCATCCATATTGTGATGATAATTTTCACAATGATGGGGAATCTTAGTGGTCAAAATTTGGGGTATGAAAGATTCCCCTATTTAATCTTCTTGGACCCGAAGGTGTGCGAAGGTATTCGGGCATTCGGGGTGCAAGAGGATTAAATATCGGAATACCTGAAATTTTGATAGTGGTTATGAATGGCAGTTCGCTCATCTATCTTCTTTTGCTAAACAACGATGCTTAGAAAAGGTAAAACTTCCCCTCGATCCTGGTCTTGAGCCATAGAACTGGTCTCAATTTCTGAAATAAACTTCCCCTCGATCCTGGTCTTCAGCCAAGGAACTGGTCTCAGTTTCTTTTGTCGATAAACTTTCTTGACAAGGGACACTATTTGTAGCGGTTTTCCTCAAACTTCTCGCCGGATTTTCCTGGTGAGATGCCATTTGACGGAGGAAGATTTGATGTCAGAGTTGTTGGGGAACCCAGTCGTCTGAGTTGTAGAGGTGTATAAACTTCTCTGTTAGAGATGCCATTTGTCGACTCTATTAGGAAAAACGAGTCTCTTGAGAGACTGCTTTCTGCTTGGGGATATTACATCATACTTTTCTCGGGATCTTCTCGGAGAAATGCCATATGATGTGATCCAATTTTGAGGTGCTGATGACCTTTTCGTCAGCGGATTTTTTGGAGAAAAACTGCTGTATTATCGAATCTCTGATTAAAAGGCTTTCTCTAGGGATTTTCCTTAATTCGGGAAAGCGAAGATATCATCTTCAATGGTGAAGAGTGATGTTTGTCGAAGGTCTCCTTGTCTTTTCAGAGGTTCAAGTTATCAAAGTGGTCAAGGGACCAACTTCAATCTAGAAATAAACTGGAGGAGAGGTTGTTCAGACGCGACGTTTCCTGACAAGGAAAGAACTGACAACGCGACTGAGAGGACTTTTATCACTTGGGGATAAGACTGACCAGAGTGATAGTGATGCAATATGAATGTGAATGTAAATCAATAATGCATGATGTATGTATGTATATGCTGACAAAGCTGACACGACATACAGACTAACGGATGAACATGACTGGATACTTGGCCACTGCAGGGGACGAAGAGGTACCACTGGGTTCAAAATAGCAATTTTGCCTTGCTTAGGAGAGATAGTCCCCGTGGGGAACAACGTTGGTAGGGCTTAGGAGATAAGAACTCTACCGGGGGTGTCGGACTAAATATTCGTATCTGACACAACTGATCCTTCATTCAGGTGCACTGGTTTAGAAGGAGTACTTTGATTCTGCCCTTTGAAGCTTGATTACTTCTTGGGAAGCGATCGGCGTTCTTTCGATGTTTAACAGTCAAAAGAATTGCCATCTTTATTTTAAAAGCAAAAATTTTTTTACAAGTAAATTCATTTTTTGTTTTATTTCAAGAATCGTTGATCATATTAAAATGTCGTTCTGTAAAGCTAAAATAAATGAGAATTGCAAACAAAAGCACTAGGGCTTAAATTTTATTGACAGGACGGAGATCAGCTAAGCGCGTGATTCCATAGAGTATTTACAAAGTCTAAAAAATGGTAATTTAAGGGAAAAGGGCTACATCGAAACATAACGACCGTTATCCTTATACCAACTTTGAATTCTGGACATCCTGAGCTTCTGTCGAAGATGACCTTGACTGGCATTTTCTCGGATGGTGTAACTGTTGCTGAGGGTTTACCCGTGTCAGACGTAGTTACTTGCCATGAATCCCTAACTTTTGCCTGGATTGTACTTTGATATTTCCAATCCACTGGGATGATTTTTGATCATGTCTCTAATTTTTGCCTAGACCGCCCTTTCGGGTTTTCAATCCACCGAGACGTTTTTTTTAATTATTATTTAGGCGAAGTATTTCTTGACTACGTCAACATTCGTGGGGTAGGAAAACTTCTCTCCATCTATGGCTGCAAGTCTCAGGGCACCGCCTGAGAAAGCTTTCTTGACCACATAGGGCCCATCATAATTCAGAGTCCATTTGCCCCGGGAATCAGTGAGGAATGATTGTATCTTTTTGAGCACAAGGTATCCTTTCCTGAAGACGCGAGGTCGGACCTTTTTGTCAAACGCCTTCTTCATCCTTTATTGATACAACTGACCATGGCATAGTGCCGTTATTCGCTTTTCTTCGATCAGATTGAGTTCATCATGTCGACTTTGACACCATTCAGCTTCTGTTAGCTTAGCTTCGATCAATACCCGGATTGATGGGATCTCTACTTCTATGGGAAGGACTGCTTCCATGCCATATACTAGAGAGAAAGGGGTTGCCCCTGTTGAAGTACGGACAGACATGCAATAACCGTGAAAAGTAAAAGGTAGCATCTCGTGCCAGTCTTTGTAGGTTACAACCATCTTTGAACAATCCTCTTGATGTTCTTGTTAGCCGCTTCTACCGCTCCGTTCATCTTGGGTAAGTAGGGAGATGAGTTATGGTGTTCGATCTTGAACTCAGCGCATAACTCTTTTATCATCTTATTGTTCAAGTTAGATCCATTATCAGTAATGATTTGGCTAGGAACACCGTAACGGCAGATGATATTGTTTTTGATAAAGCGGACCACGACTTGTCGGGTTACATTGGCGAATGACGCTGCTTCGACCCACTTGGTGAAATAGTCAATGGCGACTAGGATAAACCGATATCCATTTGAAGCTTTGGGTTCAATCATGCTGATCATGTCGATTCCCCATATGGAAAAAGGCCACGGGGAAGAAAGAACTTTGAGATGCGTTGGCGGTACATGGATTTTGTCTGAGTATATCTGACACTTATGACACTTCCTCATGTACTTGTAGCAGTCGGACTCCATTGTCAACCAATAGTACCCTACTCTTAGAGTTTTTCTCGCCATTGTGTGTCCGTTGGCATGAGTTCCAAAGGATCCTTCATGAATTTCTTTCATCAGTGCGTCTGCTTCTGGTCTGTCTACACATCGAAGCAAGACCAGGTCAAAGTTTCTCTTATAAAGTGTTTCACCGCTCAGGAAGAAGTTGTCTGCTAGTCTTCTAAGGGTCTTTCTGTCCTTTCTGGATGCCCCAGGTGGATACTCTTGTTTCTGAAGGAAGCATTTGATATCGTGATACCAAGGTTTGTCGTCTATGTCTGCTTCAATCATGAAGAAGTAAGCGGGCCGTTCAAGGCGCATTATGTCGATCTTAGGTAAGTCGTTCCATTGACCTACACTAATCATGGAAGAGAGAGTGGCTAAGGCATCAGCCATGTGATTCTCTTCACGGGGGATGTGGTGAAACTCGATTCTGTTGAAGAAGGGCAACAACCTCCTCGCATAGTCTTTGTAAGGAATCAATCCTGATTGGTAGGTGTTCCAATCTCCTTTGATCTGATTAATAACCAGGGTTGAGTCGCCATAAACATCCAAGTTTTTTATCCTTAAGTCGATCGCTTCTTCGAGACCCATGATACAAGCTTCGTATTCGGCCTCGTTGTTTGTGCACTTGAATGTTAGTCTGGCAGTGAAAGGAATGTGGGTACCCTGAGGTGTTATGATGATTGCTCCAATTCCGTTTCTGTAATGATTAACAGCTCCATCAAAGATTAGTCCCCATTAGGAACTTGGTTCTGGCCCTTCACTGGGTAGTGGTTCATCGCAGTCTTTCATTTTTAAATACATGACATCTTCGTCTGGGAAGTCAAAATCTGACTGATTCCTGATCTTCAATCGGTTGATGAGCCAAATGATCCGCTAAAACACTTCCTTTTACGGCTTTCTGAGCGTGGTACTCGATGTCGTATTCTGATAACAACATCTGCCAACGGGCAATCCTTCCCGTGAGAGCAGGTTTTTCAAAGACGTACTTGATTGGATCCATTTCGGAGATTAACCAAGTAGTGTGACGAATCATATACTGGCGAAGCCGTTTGGCTGCCCAAGCCAGAGCGCAACAAGTTTTCTCAAGCATAGTGTACCGAGTCTCGCAGTCGGTGAATTTCTTGCTCAAATAGTAAATGGCAGACTCTTTCCTTTTGGTTTCGTCTTGTTGGCCAAGTACACAACCCATCTAGTCTTCCAAGCGTAACGCCCCGATTTATTTAATTATATTTATTTATTTCATTTATGTGAATTTTGTGAAATGTGTAAATTTATTGTATTTTACCTGCTAATTGAGTTAATTGGTTAATTTCCCTGATAGGTAAAATATTTGCAATAAATTATAATTTCTTTTCAACTTTAATTTCCCGAAATATATTTCATCGCTGTTTATGTTTTATCGCATTTTGAGAGCGTTTGGGAGATATTTGAGCGTAAGGGCAAAATGGTCATTTTGGGTAGTTAGATATTTTGTTATAAAAAGGGAAAAGAGAGAAATAGAGAGAAAAGGAGAAAGAAGAGAACGAAAAGAGAAAGAAGAGAAAGAAAAGAGAGAAGAAGGGGAAGAAGAGAAAACCATCAAAACAAAGCTTGATCTTCGATTAATCAGGTAAGGGTGAGAAGTTTCGATTATATTGTGCTTGTATATGTATATGTGTGTGATTGTGTGAATGTTTTCTTGTTTTTATAATGTTTTTACATTTGATAAATTGTGAATAATTGGTAGGAATCGATCGTTTTAACGGTTAAAATGTGGAATAAACTGCGTAGAATACTTGTTGTTATGTTTGGAACATGTTTTGGTTGATATAGTATGGATTGGAAGTGTTTGGGTGGAAGAAATGAGGGATTTAGGCCCCAAATGACCTGTATTGACGCTGCTGAGAATTTATGGGTTCGCAGGTTCGCCTAGCGAACCACAGCGAAGGGCAAGGCGAATGTTCGCCTAGAAGTTCGCCTAGCGAACTTTCTGCTATTTTTACTCGGCCTTGGTTTGCTGGGGTTCGCCTAGCGAACCCTGGAGCGAACGTGACAGATTTTTTCCAACTTGTTTCCTCCATAACTTTTGATCCGTAACTCGGATTGAGGCATGGTCGGATGCGTTGGAAAGCTAATGAAATATTCTTTCTATTAAAAATGGTTTGTAAGACAGTAGATGATTTATTTAAGTCGTGGTTGTGTAAAAGTGTTGGGTTGTCGAGTTTTTATCGCGTTAAATGCGTGCGGTCGGTGTTTTACAGTGTGTTGTGCTATTGTTATATGACGTGGAGCTTTTATGTGGTTTATATGATGTTGAAGCATGTGATAAGTTGTTGTAATTATTGTGGTCTTATGGCAAAATACTTTGTTGAATTGAATACAAATGTACGGTATTAATGTATGTTGTTGTGGGTAGCCTTCGTGACGTGAATCCTAGTGTTGTGAGTATCATTGTATGATTGCAGGATTGTTGTGGCTGATGGTGAGTAATTCTTGATGTGAATTGATATGAGTGTATATGCTAAAATGCTAATTGTTGTGGTTTGTGGATTATGATGAAATGCATTGTTTATGTGAAATTCAATGTGTGTTATTTGGTGGCCTTATGGCAAGTAAAGGCATTGTTTGAATTGATTTCCAATGCATGATTATTGATGTTGAGATGGTTCACATGGTTATATATGTATATGCATTTGATTGCCATGAGTCATTAGTATGCCATGCATCATGATATGCACCTTGTGATGCCGTGTGCCCTTGTGGGGTGTGAGCGACGAAACGATTCCAGAGGGAATCTACTGTAACGGTCGTGAGCCTTATACAAAGAGGACCTAAAGCGACGTTATAGACGATCGTGAGCCTTATACAAAGAGGACCTAAAGCGATCGGATCGTGAGCCTTATACAAAGAGGACTTAAACCGATCCATAAACGTCGTGAGCCTTATACAAAGAGGACCTAAAGCGACGGGGAACATCGTTTGCCCGACGGGGAGTTACACTAAGTAACAAGTGATGATTCCAATAATTCCTGAGTGAATTAATGATGATGAGAATGATGGATGGATTGGTACCACATGCATAGATTCGTTGTGTCGGTCTCTGTGCATTTGCATAAATCATGAATGGATTGATTATGTGTGGGAATTGTGAATTGATTGATTATGTGTTGAGCTTGTGATAGCATTGGTGATTTGATATGCATTTGTGATAAATGCATTGGTTATGGATGATATGTTTTATGTATTGACATATGCTATGTTTTGTGGGGATGTTGTACATTACAATGATTGTATTAATTATCTATGATATGCTATATATGAATATATGTGATGTGGTGGTGTGTTTCCATATGTCATAACTTTGGTATGCCTTATGTGTGAATATGTGATTATGTTGGTATACTTGATATATGTTATGTGGTTGGATTATTAGAAATATGTTATGTATCTGTGGCATGCTATATGTATTAGTATGAGATGCTTGTGGTGAGAATAATTATGCATGTGAATTTATATGTGTTTGCATATTATTATGCAATCTTGAGTTAGTTGTTATTTGTCACCCTTCTCCCGTGGGTTGATGCCCTATGAGGCAATTGCAGATTAGTATATTAGAGGCTTTTGTGAAGATTAGTTCTCCATCCTTTTGTCGGTCTGTCTGCTCTGATACGTAACACGGGAGTCGGGGAACGCTTTTGTTATATATGTATACATTTGTTGGATCTATTTTGTATTACCTTTGTATGAATATTTTGATGTTATAAAACAATTTATTTTGTAAAACAAGTCAGTTATGGATCTTTCCGCTTTATTCCATAATTGAATTTTCCTTTTGTTGGAAAAAGTTTCCTGGTATTATTTATTCCACTTTGTGTTATGTATCAAAGTTATGAGCAGGTGGATTATGTTTTTCTCAAATGTGGCATCCTTATTTCTGTCGAAATGAATTTTTTTTATTATTATTCACTCTGATTTAATTGTGTATTATTTATCCGCGATGGAAATTGGGGTGTTAAAAGTGGTATCAGAGCAGGTCGGTTCGTCCGGCCAAGTTGTTGAGTCAGTAGGTGTGACAGTTGAATAATGTCGATATTGTTTGTTCTTCAGTATGTGATATGTGTGTGAAACACTGTCAGTACTTTCTGGTTTTTCTAATCCCTTGTCTGCAGGATTTAGAATGAGATAAGTGGGGGAGAAGCTGGTGCTTCTCCAAGTTGCTTCAGTTGTGGAGCGTTGGCTGCAAGATTGTAAGTGTTGTTTGGACAGTGTTGTTCCCAGTTCCGGAGGGAATGCGGAGGTAAGGTTTATGTCGACTAAGGATTTGTGCCTTAGGTAGTTTTGTGCACAAGATGCAAGAAATGCTATTATAGTTTGGTAAAGATGGTTTATGCCCCATCATGATTGTTGGCTGTCTATTAACAAATTGAGGAACTGATCACCCTTAATCTCTTGTTGATAGTAGACGGAATTATGTTGGATGGAATAGACGTGTCTTTCCAGCTTTGATAGTATGTTTTGTGAATTGTTTGAAGCTAAGCCAAGTGAGTACAGATTGTTTTGTTGAGTCGATGAAGATTCTAATATCGGAAGATGAGGCGGATTAGAGGTTTTGGTATGTTGGTCTAGTTGGGAAGTCATTGAGAGAGAATGATTGGGTATTGTTAATGGTTGTTCTCAGAGAGTAGAGTGTGAAATCAAATTTGACAAAGGTGAAGATTTGAGGTTTGGATCTGCTAAGTAAGTAGAAGAACTTTTAGGAAGTGAAACTCAGATGTTTGTCATGTTTGTGATGATAGTGTTCTGGAAATTGGCAGGAAAGCCACAGTGATGGGCCGTCAGTTGTGCATGGTTTCAGATGTGTTTTTGGATGAAACATTAGTGTGTCGACTTGAAGAGGTCCAACATGGTTGGTAAGGAAAAGGATGATAGCATGAGGTTGCGTGTTAATCAGTGAGTAGTATGGAAACTTGCAGTTGTGTTATGGATAGCTTGAGTTTTGAATTGTGACGAATCGCGAACGATTTGAAGTTCCTTGATGGTATTACTTTTGTTATGGGTTGTATATGTTATGGTTGTGGAGTATATGAATCGTATCGTCCATACTTGTTTGGATAAGTTTATAGTGATGTTTATTGGATGATATTCTGATTTATTTTAAATCAAAGGATGAGTATGTAGAGTATTTGAGGATTTAGTTACAAGGGTTGAAAGAGAGGGAGCTTTATGCTAAATTATCGAAGTGAGAATTTTGATTGAAAGAGGTTAGTTTTTTTGGTTATGTTATTTCCGATGGTGGTATTGTTGTGTATCTATCCAAAATAGATGCAGTTCTACATGAGAGACTCCGAATTCAGTTAAGGAGATTAGAAACTTTTGGGCTTAGTTGGTTGTTACTGCAGGTTATGGAAGACTTTGCTAAGTTAATGCTTCTGTTATCTCAGTTGACTTGCAAAGGGTGAGTCGTTTGTTTTGGATGTTCGTTGTGAGTAAGTTTTGGTGAGCTGAAGTAGAATTGTCTACGGCTCCAATTTTGATTCTGCCTAATCCTAATAAACTGTTTATGGAATATTGGGATGCGTCCTTGATGAGTGTAGCTAGTGTGTTAATGCGAGAGGGTAAAGTCATTTCTTATGCTTTACGACAATTGAGGATTCATGAAAAGGATTATCCTACTCATTTTGGAGTTGGTTGTTTTTGTGTTGAGAATCTGGAGGTATTATTTTGAGGGTTTTAGGTTCAAGGTGTTTGGTAATCACAAGGGTTTAGAGTACTTGTTTGGTCAGAAGGAATAAAGTATGAGACAACAAAGATGGTTGGAATTCCTGATTAGTTATGACCTTGGCTCGAATTATCCTATTGGTAAAGTTAATGTCGTGCCTGATGAGTTAAGTCGAAAGTTTTTACATATGTCTGCTTTGATGGTTAAAGAGTGGGAAGTTTTGGAAGAATTTAGAGATTTGAGTTTGGTGTGTGAATTGACATCTGATAGCATGAGGCTTGGTATGTTAAAGGTCACTAATGATTTTCTGTTGACCGTTAGCGAGAAACAGAGGCTGGATATGAAATTTGTTGATTTGATGACGGTTGGAGATAAAGGTGTGAATGGTGACTTTAAAGTGGATGATCAGGGTGTTTTGAGATTCCGTGGTAGAATTTGTATTCTTGATGGTTCGGAATTGAAACAGATGATTTTAGAGGAAGAACACCGGAGTAGTTTGAGTATACATCCGGGAGCTAATAAAATGTATCAAGATTTAAAGAAGATCTTGTGATGGTCAGAGAATTAGAGTTGGTTGAACAGTGATTTTTGGTGAATATGAGAAAGAGTTAGACTTTGGACGTGAAATTGGTAGATTTGATGGTTACGAGTCATCAGAGTGCGTAGCGGAAGCGTGATGTGGCACAATTCGTATATGCGCGTGTGACTTGTAAGAGTTCATAGGTTGAACATTGGAAACATGTAGGAATGATGAGACCATTGGATGTTTCAGATTGGAAGTGTTAGGTGAAAGGTTTAAATATTAATCATGGGCTACTATGTAGATGGATGTTTTGGTTATATGTTCGATTGGTGAATCGTAACATTGTTGTAATGATGTTGTGTGACAAAGATGTTGGTATTCTAGTTTTATGGATGTTGTTAAGACGTTGTTTATGTCGTGGAACTTTATGTTCTTATCTTTGTTGTTGCCTCATTTCCATGGTGATGGTTCGAGTGCGTGTAGCTAATTCCTATGATGGGGAATTATGGGAGTGTTACCTACGGTGATGGTAAGGATCTTGTTGTGTTTTGGTTCAAGAGTGAACCTGTGTGTTCGTAACTTGGATATTCTTTGAGTTGTGAGTTGGTCGTCAAGTGCATTGTATGGGCATTGCATCTTGTCGTTGTTGTTATTACCGTTGTCATGTCGTTGTAGTAGTTGTTGTTAGCGAGGTGGTTTGCCAGTTTGTGTTATTCGTGGTGTGCCTAGTGTTAGCATGTTAATGGGTTAGTCGGATACGAGAGTCGTATCTGGAGTTGTTTGCACCAAGTATATTTTCGAGGACGAAAATGTCTAAGTGGGAGAGAGTTGTAACGCCCCGATTTGTTTAATTGTATTTATTTATTTCATTTATGTGAATTTTGTGAAATGTGCAAATTTATTATATTTTACCTGCGAATTGAGTTAATAGGTTAATTTCTCTGATAGGTAAAATATTTGCAATAAATTATAATTTCTTTTCAACTTTTATTTCCCGAAATATATTTCATCGCTGTTTATGTTTTATCGCATTTCGAGAGCGTTTGGGAGATATTTGAGCGTAAGGGCAAAATGGTCATTTTGGGTAGTTAGATATTTTTTTATAAAAAGGGAAAAGAGAGAAATAAAGAGAAAAGGAGAAAGAAGAGAAAGAAAAGAAAGAAGAAGGGGAAGAAGAGAAAACCATCAAAACAAAGCTTGATCTTCGATTAATCGGGTAAGGGTGAGAAGTTTCGATTATATTGCGATTGTATATGTATATGTGTATGATTGTGTGAATGTTTTCTTGTTTTTATAATGTTTTTACATTTGATAAATTGTGAACAATTGGTAGGAATCGATCGTTTTAACGGTTAAAATGTGGAATAAACTGCGTAGAATACTTGTTGTTATGTTTGGAACATGTTTTGGTTGATATAGTATGGATTGGAAGTGTTTGGGTGGAAGAAATGAGGGATTTTGGCCCCAAATGACCTATATTGACGCTGCTGAGAATTTATGGGTTCGCAGGTTCGCCTAGCGAACCACAGCGAAGGGCAAGGCGAATGTTTGCCTAGAAGCTTGCCTAGCGAACTTTCTGCTGTTTTTTCTCTGCCTTGGTTCGCTGGGGTTCGCCTAGCGAACCCTGGAGCGAACGTGACATATTTTTTCCAACTTGTTTCCTCCATAACTTTTGATCCGTAAGTCGGATTGAGGCACGGTCGGATGCGTTGGAAAGCTAATGAAATATTATTTCTATTAAAAATGGTTTGGAGGACAGTAGATGATTTATTTAAGTCATGGTTGTGTAAAAGTGTTGGATTGTCGGGTTTTTATCGCGTTAAATGCGTGTGGTCGGTGTTTTACAGTGTGTTGTGTTATTGTTATATGACGTGGAGCTTTTATGTGGTTTATATGATGTTGAAACATGTGATAAGTTATTGTAATTGTTGTGGTCTTATGGAAAAATACTTTGTTGAATTGAATACAAATGTATGGTATTAGTGTATGTTGTTGTGGGTAGCCTTCGTGGCGTGAATGCAGGATTGTTGTGGCTGATGGTGAGTAATTCTTGACGTGAATTGATATTAGTGTATATGCTAAAATGCTAATTGATGTGGTTTGTGGATTATGATGAAATGCATTGTTTATGTGAAATTCATTGTGTGTTATTTGGTGGCCTTATGGCAAGTAAAAGAATTGTTTGAATTGATTTCCAATGCATGATTATTGATTTTGAGATGGTTCACATGGTTATATATGTATATGCATTTGATTGTCATGAGTCATTAGTATGCCATGCATCATGATATGCACCTTGTGATGTCGTGTGCCCTTGTGAGGTGTGAGCGACGAAATGATTCCAGAGGGAATCTGCTGTAACAGTCATGAGCCTTATACAAAGAGGACCTAAAGCGACATTATAGACGATCGTGAGCCTTATACAAAGAGGACCTAAAGCGATCGGATCGTGAGCCTTATACAAAGAGGACCTAAAGCGACGGGGAACATCGTTTGCCCGAGGGGAGTTACACTAAGTAACAAGCGATGATTCCAATAATTCCTGAGTGAATTAATGATGATGAGAATGATGGATGGATTGGTACCGCATGCATAGAGTAGTTGTGTCGGTCTCTGTGCATTTACATAAATCATGAATGGATTGATTATGTGTGGGAAATTGTGAATTGATTGATTATGTGTTGAGCTCGTGATAGCATTGGTGATTTGATATGCATTTGTGATAAATGCATTGGTTATGGATGATATGTTTTATGTATAGACATATGCTATGTTTTGTGGGGATGTTGTACATTACAATGATTGTATTAATTATCTATGATATGCTATATATGAATATATGTGATGTGGTGGTGTGTTTCCATATGTCATAACTTTGGTATGCCTTATGTGTGAATATGTGATTATGTTGGTATACTTGATATATGTTATGTGGTTGGATTATTAGAAATATGTTATGTATTTGTGGCATGCTATATGTATTAGTATGAGATGCTTGTGGGGAGAATAATTATGCATGTGAATTTATATGTGTTTGCATATTATTATGCAATCTTGAGTTAGCTGTTATTTCTCACCCTTCTGCTGTGGTTTGATGCCCTATGAGGCAATTGCAGATTAGTATCTTTGAGGCTTATGTGAAGATTAGTTCTCCATCCTTTTGCCGGTCTGTCTGCTCTGATATGTAACACGAGAGTCGGGGAACGCTTTTGTTATATATGTATACATTTGTTGAATCTATTTTGTATTACCTTTGTATGAATATTTGGATGTTATAAAACAATTTATTTTGTAAAACAAGTCAGTTATGTATCTTTCCGCTTTATTCCATAATTGAACTTTCCTTTTGTTGGAAAAAGTTTCCTGTTATTATTTATTCCACTTTGTGTTATGTATCAAAGTTATGAGCAGGTGGATTATGTTTTTCTCAAATGTGCACTACACCATTTTTCCTCTTTGACAACAGCTGAAAAGTGTTGCTAGAATTGAGAAAAACGTTGCCTAAAAGAATAGGGGACGTTTTCCAAACGTCCTTTGTGCGAGCGTTGCCTATTATTTAAGGGGACGTTTTTTATCGCTTTTTGGGCACACTTTCTTAAAACGTCCCCTAAACTATAGGAAAAGGGGACATTTTTCCATGGCATCCTTATTTCTGTCGAAAAGAATTTTTTTTTATTATTCACTCTGATTTAATTGTGTATTATTTATCCGCGATGGAAATTAGGGTGTTACACCAAGACTGTTAGGTAGATGATTAGTGGTCTTCCTTTCACTAGAGGTGATAGAATAGGTGGGTTCAACAGATACTCTTTGATACTGTCGAAGGCAGTTTGGCAGTCATCTGTCCAAACACAATCCTGATTCTTTTTGAGTAATTTGAAGATCGGCGCGCATGTCGCGGTCATGAGGATATGAATCTGGAAATGTAATTCAAACGTCCCAGGAATCCCCTGACTTGTTTTTCAGTCTTTGGAGAAGGCATTTGTTGAATGGCCTTGACCTTGTCAGGATCAACCTCAATTCCTTTTTAGCTGACGATGAACCCTAAGAGTTTCCCTGAACGGACACCGAATGTGCACTTATTGGGATTCAAGTGGAGCTTGTACTTTCTCAACCGCTTGAATAGTTTTGATAGGTGGGTCACATGCTCCTCCTCTGTTCTAGATTTGGCAATCATGTCATCGACATATACCTTGATTTACTTGTGTATCATATCATGAAACAGAGTAGTCATGGCCCTTTGATAGGTTGCCCCGGCGTTCTTCAAACCGAACGACATTACCTTGTAACAAAAGGTACCCCATGGGGGTGATGAAGGAAGTTTTCTCCATGTCTTCCGGCGCCATTTTGATTTGATTATTGCCCGAGAATCCATCCATGAAGGAGAATACTTTGAACTTTACTGTACTGTCTACCAGCATGTCAATGTGTGGTAAAGGAAAGTCATCCTTTGGACTAGCCTTGTTTAGATCTCTGTAATCCACACACATTCTGACCTTTCCATCCTTTTTCGGAACTGGTACTATGTTGGCTAACCATTGAGGATATTCTGATGTGGCGAGGAAACCCACGTCAATTTGTTTCTGTACTTCCTCTTTGATTTTGATGGCCATGTCTAGATGAGTCCGTCTCAACCTTTGTTTTACTGGCGGATATTCTGATCTCAACGGTAGATGACGTTCCACGATGCTGGTATCCAACCCTGGCATGTCCTGATAGGACCAAGCGAATACATATGGAAACTCTTTGAGAAGCTTTATCAAACTTTCTTTGACAGTTGGACTGAGTAGGGCCCCAATCTTGACCTCTTTTCTTTCTTCTCCTGAGCCCAAGTTGACCGTTTCCAATGGCTCTTTGTGAGGTTTAACGGACCTTTCCTCTTGTCTGAGTAATCGGGAGATCTCTTCTGGAATTTCGTCGTCATCTTCTTCTTCAACCCCAAATACCGGGAATTCAAAGTTGGGAGAAGGCATTGGATCGTATGTTACAACAGGGTTTAAAACAAGCAATCTGCATGACGTGATGATTTATGTTTAGAAGAGATAGAGAGAATGCAAGAGTGTGTGCTGTGTATATTTTTTTACTGCTTGTTTTTATTATTTGAATTGTTTTTTAAGGATTACCATTTTCTGAAAAACGAAAAGAGAAAACAACAATTAATGCGGAAATTACAGAACGACATTTATTTACTTATGATTTTGTCGATTCTTGAAACTACATCCCTATAAAACAAAACTCTGTCGCTTTGGGCTAAGCGAAGAGGGATATTTACAGAAAGTGAGCCCTATTAAAACATCTGTTTCACTTGGGCAGGGTGAAAGGTTAAGATAATGACGACAATTACTTTGACTTATGAACGATCTTCAGAACATTGACCGCAACCCATTGGCGGCGAACTCCTCGGTGAATCACAAAGTTTGGCACCTTCCTTACTTTGTCTTCAGAAATAACGCTGATTTCTGGTGGAGCAGGATCATTGGAATCTGTCTCCCATGCAGAGTTGTCGTAAGAGGATTCCTCTGTTGTATTTTGCATAGTATTTGTGCCCTCAGGCAGATCTCCCCATCCAGTTGGCTGGATGTCTCCGAGCCTGATACAAGAGCTTTTGGGAGCAGTGTATTTGACCATGAAGTCGAATTTTCCACTCGGATGTCCTAAGGTATCCCACACCTCTTTGGAACTGGAGGAGTCATTTCTTTCAATGACGTTGACCTCGGGAAAAGCATAGTTAATGAATTCTAGTCCTGCAAACTTTGCGAATTCATCGTCGTGCTGGATATTTTCTGAATGACCTGAGTGTTGATCCCATGACATGGTGGGGACGCAGGTATTCTTTTCAATGATGCTCAGCTGGTTTTCATTGTTCGGCTGATTTTCTTGCCCCAAGTCTCCTGGGTACGGCTGCCAGATAGGCAGACCATCCATCGGGCCATAATAGTCATGGTCGAAGTTGTATTTCATCGGAGTGTCTTCCTCTAATGAATTTGGCGGAGCACGACATCCTTCCGGATCACAATCTCCGTATATCATTTCGACATCTGATCTTGGTATATATCTCGGACTCTGTGCCGGAAAGCAAAATGGCGTAGGCACCTCTTCCTGAGACATATAACCGTCCTCGTTAAGATAGGATTTCCATTCTTCATCTATATCAGAGGAATCTCCCTGGTTGATGGTATGTACTTCTTGAGACACTGGGTGAAGGAAACCTCCACTGTGGGAGAAGTTCTGAATAGGATGAAAACTTTCATCGTTAGTGGCTGTCTGGGTACAGGTTGCAGAAAAACCAAGACCCTTCTTTGTTTTATTATCAGTAGGAATGACAAGTTGTCCCCATCCTTTTACATTGTTACTTTTGATCACTTCGAGAGCATCTCTGTATGAGGAAATAGAGGTTCCTTTCTCTGATTGATTTTCATTACTCATCGAAAGTGCCTGGAACTGCGTTCCAACAACCTCCTTGGGTTCTACACAAGTGGATAATGAAAGGTTACTCATGATCAAGGCTTGTTCTCCAAAGACTGTGACGAGTTGGTCATTCTTGATAACCTTCAGCTTCTGGTGAAGTGTCAAAGTGACTACCCCAGCCTGGTGTATCCAAGGTCTTCCTAATAAGCAACTGTATGTTGCCCGGATCTCCATGACCTGGAAAGTGACTAGGAAAGTGTGAGGACCGATAGTTATGGGAAGGTCGACTTCACCGATAACTGTTTTTCTAGACCCGTCAAATGCCTTGACGGTGACCTCACTGACTCTCATTGGAGATCCTTTGAATGATAGTCACATTAGAGTGGACTTCGACATGACGTTGAGAGCCGATCCGGTGTCTACCAGTACACTGGCTAAAGCATCGTCCTGGCAGTTGACTGTGATATTGAGCACCATGTTGTGACTTTTGCCTTCCTCTGGAAAATCCTCATCACTAAACCCTAAGTTGTTGCAGGAAGTGATGTTAGAGATGATACTATCGAACTGTCATATTGACAAATCCTGTTCCACAAAGGCCTGCTCTAAGACTTTCTGTAGAGCCTCTCTGTGGGCTTCGGAACTGAGTAAAAGTGATAGCATAGAGATCTTTAAAGGAGTTTGTAATAGCTGATCAACAATGTTGTATTCACTCCTTTGGATGAGCTTCAGCATCTCATCATCGTTCTTTGGAAGGTCGTGATCACTGGATTGACCGATTAGTGGATTGGGAACTTCTGTTGAAGTTCCTTTTCTCTGTTAGGTTCTCCAACTCATCGGTTGAAGAGTCGACCGCTCCGTGTTACTCGACTGATGTCAGCAATATTCACGACGGAGGGTAATGGAATTTCCTTTCCATTCTCAATTATTGTCGCACCGTATTTGTAAGGGATTACCTTAGCTAATTCATACGGTAATGGTCCCGGTAGATAGATAACTACATGAGCCTTCTGATTTTTCTGACTATCGTAAGTAACTTCAATCAGTTCCTGGTTAAGAACGTTTGACTCGTCCAGTAGAGGTATGATGGTACAAATATCTTTGGTCCTTTCGTGATCAGAGATTACGAAAACGTCCTTAATCTGATCAGTGAAATAGTCTGGCATCCAGTCGATAGACCCCAAAACTGAATATTATTGAATCTCTTTGCGGTCCAGTTGACTCTGAAGGGCTGCTCGCACGAGGTAACATCCTTGATTATTTTTTGAGCAGACTCTACAACATTCGTAGTTATGTGGTGGCACCTGGCCACGTCCGCTTTGAATGCAGTGTAACCTCACTAGATCTGTTTCCAGAGATCGGACATCCTGATTTTGATGCCTAGTAGGGTTCCCATTAACCACACTGATTTGTTGCGTGTCTTCATCCATATAGATTGGAAGTAACCAGTGGTTTAATAAGTGTTGTGAAGTTCTCTGAACGAGAGCGCAACCTTGGTTACTCTCACGACATACTTTACAGCTCAGATAATCATGTGAAGTAAGAAAACTGAGTTGGACTTGCTTGGCGTGCAACTCCACCAAGCTGGTATTCATCAAACGAACATCGAAAATTTGAATCATATTGATCTGATAGGGATTTCTATCATGGTAGTCCTGGATCCATCCAAGATCCATTTGACGTTGGAGGGCCTCTTGTACAAAAGAGCATCCATGTTTGTTTACCGAGCAAGTCAGACAGGAACTGTAATCGTGCCGTGGCAGATTATGATACTGGCTTTGCCTTGAGTGCATTGCCACCAAGTTGACATTCATTGCACGGATGTCGTGATTCTGAATGATGTTGGAATTTGTATAAGTCATGTTAACTCCACGAACTCAATGCTCTTGGATCCACCCGAGATCCAATTGTTCCTGTAGAGATGATTGTACCACAGAACATCCTTGATTGTTTTTAGAGAAGATATCACACTGGTGATAATTATGAGGTGGTACATGGTCGTATCCACTCTGTCTATAATGTATCTTGACCAAGTTGGCCCTTAATAAGAGTACATCATAAATTTGATAGCTGTTGTTAGACTCCCCCTCTATCAAATTCACTGCAGTTTTCTCGTGTTGAGGCAGCGGGTTCATGAGAACATTCGGATTTGTATCCTTGAAGGATAAAACCCCGCTCCTAACAAGCTTCTGCACATCGGATTTGAAACTGAGACAATATTCAATGTTATGCCCTGGTCCTCCTTGATGGTAAGGGCAAGTCTGATCCGCTTTGAACCAAAAAGGCAGATTTTCCGGTACTGTAAGAGGAGACCTGGTTTGGACATACCCCTTGGCCAGTAAGAGTGGAAACAATTCTGCGTACAACACCGGTATAGGATCAAACCCTGGAGGTCGCGTTGTACGGTTGTTATTATATGGAGGACGAGCCTGCTGAAGAGGCTGTTGTGTCCTTTGCTGATATTGCTGTTGAATCGGTTGGCTCTGAGCAACTGGAGGTTGATACGTTTGAACAGGTGCAAGGTTAATAGCAGGAGTTACAGCTGCTATTGGTTGGTATCGTCGCCTTTGCTTTCTGAGAGAGATATTCCCAATATCCTGCTTTTTTTTCTTAGGGAGAGCACTAGCGTATCGTTTTGTACTACTTGATGATCCAACGTCTTTAACTAAACGTCCTTCTCAGACTACTTCCTCAAGACGAACTCCCATGCCCACCATCTCGGTGAAGTCACTGGGCGCACTGGCGACCATTCTGTCATAGTAAAATGAGCTTAAGGTTTTCAAGAAGATCTTTGTCATCTCTTTTTCTTCAAGAGGGGGACAAATCTGGGCGGCAATTTCACGCCATCTCTGAGCGTACTCCTTAAAGGTTTCCTTGTCCTTCTGTGACATCGATCTAAGTTGATCTCTGTCTGGTGCCATGTCCAGGTTATACTTATATTGTTGAACGAAGCAGCGCCAAGATCTATGAAAGTAGCGATCTTAGTGCGGTTTAAACCCATGTACCATTTGGGTGCGGCACCGGTTAAACTATCCTGAAAGTAGTGAATTAGTAGCTCTTGGTTCTTTGTCTGAGCTGACATTCGTCGAGCGTACATCACCAAGTGGATTTGAGGGCAAGAGTTACCCTTGTACTTTTCAAAATCGGGTACTTGGAACTTGTGCGGAACTTTCACATCAGGGACCAAACAAAGGTCTGCGGCGTCCTTTCCAAATAAATCCTGACCGCGAAGGGCTTGCAATTCTTTTTACATCTCTAGGAACTATTCCTAGAACTCATTCATTCTGTCGAACATACTTTCGTTTCCACCAGAAGGTATCTGTGGAATCTGTCCTTCCGGGACAGTGTGTACCACGGGCGGTGGTATAGTCATTATGGCTGAGACTCTCGGTGCCTCCCGAAGTTTGTAATCTTCAGGAGTTGCTGTCATGCCCCTGGCATCTTTGCTTTCCCGAAGTTTGTAACCTTCAGGCCCAGCGGCTCCTGCTGAAGTTTTCCGAATCTTCAGTGATCAGCGGAACATATCCTTCTGGGATATAGTTAATAGGCATGCCCCAGGGACAATCTTTTAGCATTTTGTACCTAGGATCATACTTCTTCACTATGGGTGTAGATGTGATCTCTGAGATCACAGTCCTTTGTTGTTGCATCTGAGCTTCTACTAGAGCTTGCATGTCGTTATGAAGCTTTCTCAGATCCTATTTCAGAGTGTCGATCTCTTATCTCAACTCTCTGTTCTCTTCCTCTAGATCATCCATCTTTTTCTGACAATTGGCCTGAGTATTGTACGAATGAGACAGTTTAACTCTAGAATCGAGACACAAACGTGAGATTCGTAGGTAAGAAGAATGCGTTATGTGAGAATGATGAATGATATGCAATGATTATATTAATTTCATATATTTTTTTGCTTATTCAAAGTAAACTTCAACAATTAGATTGCAAATATCAAACAGTGGGGAAACCCCGTTTTATTGAATTCAAAGATTGCGAAAATGGAAATACAGTAATTTACATAGTGCTGTAAAAGGAAATCTAAACTTATGGGTCCTGAGTCCTCTCCGAGGAGGGCTCGGGTACTGGCTCTGGTACTTTCCTTTTCTTTGACCGGGGCTCTTGGGCCATTGTCGGGTTGTCATTCCTTTGCCAAGTGAAAGGAGCGAGTAAATTCCTTTGGTCATCTTGATTTTCTACAGCATGTTGCTCTAAAATCTCAATCAGAGCATCTTTTTCTTTTAACAGTTGCTGTATTTTCTTACACTCCACATTGAGAATACGGTACTTGTTCCTCCAAGACCTCTTCTCCTGCTGAACTTTGTTGAGAGTAACCTGAAGTTTTTCCGTCTCAGACATAAAATGAAGGACAGAGTCCCTTAATGGAAGAACTTCCTGACGAGGGTAAGGCATCCTCAACTTGAAAGCTCTAGTTTGTACCCAGTGGAGATAAGGCTCCACCGAGACATAGTCTGGTTTTCCTAGAGACTCTATTCCTTTCCTATGAACGTGTTTCCAGGCATGCACTATTTCCGTCTTTAGTGCTCTGTCATTTTCTCCTTCTTTAAAGAAAATACCTTCCAGATGAGCATTTCGCGGGACATGCCTCATCGAGTATCCGAGTTGATGACGAACTAAAACTAGATGATAATTGATTCCTCCTTTAGTGCCTATATGGGGTACATTTGGGAAATTTCCACAACGGTCAATGATTCTGATCCCGTCATAGATTCGATTGTACCAATCAATGTCAGAGTTGGTAAGAGACACGATTCTCTACAACCAACGTAAAGTACTCTTTTGATCCCAAAATGCAGCAGACTTGGGTAAGTGGGGAGTGAACCATTTGTATAGCAGGGGTACACAACAGGTGATCATTCCTCCTCTGTACAAATTCCTTAAGTGTACCGAATGATAAGCATCTATGAGCAAGGCCGGTACAGGGTTTCCAATTAGAAAAACCTTAATGGCATTGATATCTACAAAGTTATCGATGTTGGGAAACAAAAATAACCCGTAGGTGAGCAAAACAAAGATGCTCTCGAAAGCGGCCACATTCCCTATACTAGCAAAGTATAGAGCTTTCTTTGTCAAGAACTGGGCTGGCAAACCCTAGATTCCACCCTTAGTGGTCATGTGAGTCCTGACCTCTGACTCGTCCAAATAAATTGCTCTCGCAATGGTTTGATCTTTTGGAATGTCTTCCAGTCCAGAAAAGGGGGCTTGGTCAGTAATATGCAAATCAGTCAGGTGAGAGTACTCCTCTAGTGTTGGTGCTAGTTGATAATTCGGGAATGTGAAACAGTGATAGACCGGATTGTAGAACTGGATTAGTGTGGATAGGATTCCTTCGATTACATAGACCCTTAACAAGGACAGCAATCCTCCATACTTGGCTCTGAAACCCTCGGGGTTGGTGATCATCCTCGCCAACCCTCTCAAATCCTCTAGTTTTGGAACCTTGAAGGTGTACTTATGAGTTTTCCTTCTACCGAAATCCATAACGCAATCCCTTTATCTGACATTTGCAATCATTGTCTTAGTTTAATTTGAAAAGGAGAGACTAGAAGAGAAGATTTTTCTTTGTTTTAATGTTTTTTAATGAAATGAATGCATGAATGCAGCACACAAAAACATAGAAAAAACATGGGGTCAAAGGGTTGGTGTCATGAAGTCAAGGCTCTACCCATCCCCAAAGGTTATACTGGTGATTTTTTGTACCTGTCCGCAAAATCATTGACCCCTCTTGGGATAACAACATCAAGCGGATCGCCAGCGAGCTGATGCATCTTAGAGTGATCTCAGATGAGGGTAGTATCGCGTGACAACTATTTCCGATAACTTCCACACTACAAAATGGTTTCAGACTACTAAAAACCTCAGCTTCTCAGATAACCCAGTCGACCACACTCTTTCAACAACCGAAGTCGTATAGGCAATGT
Source organism: Lathyrus tuberosus (assembly GCA_022829125.1). NCBI lineage: Eukaryota > Viridiplantae > Streptophyta > Magnoliopsida > Fabales > Fabaceae > Lathyrus > Lathyrus tuberosus. The sequence goes on from JALAZF010000668.1 coordinate 70,297, forward strand.
ATCTGCAAATGGAGTCTCCTCTGAGTTTGATGGTCGACCAGGGACTCTTAACTGGGATTCACTCCCCGCAAGATTACCCGTATAATGCCATCACCTATCTTAGGTGTATACTCAATCTTTCCACATGCGGCATCACACGCATTCCCATTAGCAGAAAGATAAACACAGATATCAATTAGGAAAAGCAATATATATATTTGTCTTAATCATCCTAGACCTCTAGTCTTATGATCCTATACAGACAATGACTCCCCAGCAGAGTCGCCATTTCTGTGACATTTTTATGAATTTAAAGGTTTCCACCGAAGATTGTAAGAAAGAGAACTGGGCCCCACGGTGGGCACCATTTTTCTGTAGCGCGATTTTTGTGGTCTTGAATCATGATCGCTTGGGGTACTACCGTTCGATTCATTTTTTATCCTATTGAGCTGATTATGGAAGGGAAATAGATGTCTCCAATTAACCCTGCTTGCATACTGAGTTTAAACAGTTGTCTGTTAGGTTACAGATGCTATTAAGATGTGGGTCCCTCTTCGGTTTATTTTGTTTAAGATCAGAATGTCTGGATTATTTTGGGAGGTTTTTGGTATGATGTTAGGATTTGGTGCGTTTGTGTTGATATATGGGGGTACTGGACTTTGGGTTGTTGATTAGTATGCTCGCTAATATTTTTGCAATCTTATGCCTACGTATTCCCATTTAACGAAATAGGGAAATCAGAGCGATCGTAGTTCCTCCTATTCTATGGGAGGAAAAAAAAGGTTGTTTTGGTGTCTTGTTCAAAGACCAACACGTGAAGCGAAAGGTGGTTTGTATCTTGTTCAAAGCCCAAGATGTGAAGCTAAAGGGTTTTGGCTGAGAGAGTGAAATTCTGGTATCAGATGTGTGATGTTAAGTGTGATGTCACAACAACACAATCTGCTAATATGAACAAGGCTATAACAATAGTAAATCAACACAATGAATTGTTCACCCAGTTCGGTCTAACTACCTACGTCTGGGGGCTACCAAGCCAGGGAGGAAATTCACTATTAGTAGTATTAAATTACAGACTCAACAATCCCAGTTGACATCTACTAATCTTAATCACTACCCAATGACACTTCTACCTAAGATACCACTTAGATATGAGAAACCACTCACTCCCTAAATCACCTCAATGATACAATTCAAAGATTACACTTTAAACCACACCTTGATCTTGCTTAACAGCTTTGATCAAGAACAACACACTCTTGCTTAAAAGCTCTAGAGTGAATACACTTACAACCCAAAATAGTAACACCTATTCAACAATGAAAGACTTACAAAATACACACGAAAACTCTAACTTGACTCTCAGTCTTTGCTCTCTTGTCTTCGTCTCCTTCCAACAAGGGTTGAGGCTGCTTTAAATAGAATTCTGACTTGGGCTTGGACCTCTTCCAAAAATCTGATTTGATTTGTTTTAAAAATAGAATTTAAAACAGATTTGATCTTCAAATATTTTTAAATCAAACTGCCTTTAAACATAGCAACAAGATCTGCTCCAAATCTGATTGCAACTGAAAATATCTTCTCCAAGATATTCACACACAATCTCTCTAACAGATCTTCTCAAACCAAACTTTCACGCGCATCCCTAAAACATCACAGCCTGATGTTCTGATGTTCAGATAACTGATGTCAAGACATCAAGTTTAACATCAGCATATAAAACTTCAACCCTGCAACAACTAATGTTAGGAACCAATGTTAAGACATCAGACATATGACATCAACATTGTTCAACTTTGTTTTACCAAAATTCCAGCCAATACAAGAACTAACAATCTCCCCCTTTGGCTAATTTTGGCTAAAACAATCTCTGCCAACATCAGAGATACCTGCAGCGGAAAAACTTCATACTCCTAACATTCCAAAACACAACCAGCAGCAATCACATCCTAAATTTGCTCAAAGCTAAACTCCCCCTCAAAACAGGAACCAACATACCAGCTGTTCAAACATGCACACTCCCCCTCAAGCCTAGAACCACAACAGACAACTAGGCAACACATAGGCACATAGGCTAACTCTCCCCCTTTTTAGCCATAATTGGACAACTTCTACATCAAACACAAAGATCTGACAGCTGTAGCGAGCGATTTTGGACGCGGTTCTTAAGCGCTGGTCGCTCTCTGCGGTTGAGTTTACTACAGGTCGATTCATTTTTTATCCTATTGTGAGCTGATGAAGGAAGGGAAATAGATGTCTCCAATTAACCCTGCTTTGCATACTGAGTTTAAACAGCGGTCTGTTAGGTTACGAATGTTATTAATGTGGCGGGGCCTTTGTACTGGTTATTTGTATTTTCGCCAATACGGTTTTCTTTTCTCTTTCTAGGACTTTATAGCGGGGAATAAGGATTAGGATGTTAGGGCTGATGCTTTTGATAGATACATGAGAGTATGGGATTTTGGGTTTTTGTTTAGTGTGCTCGCTAAGATTTTTCTTTCAATCTTATGCCTACGTATTCCCGCTTACCGAAACAGGGAAATCAGAGCGTTCGTAGTTCCTCCTATTCTATGGGAGGAAATGGTTGTTTTTGGTGTCTTGTTCAAAGCCCAAGACGTGAAGCGAAAGGTGATTTATATCTTGTTCAAAGCCCAAGATGTGAAGCTGAAGGTTTTGTCTTTAAAGAGAATTTGTCATCTCTAAAGAGGGGGTTGTATGTCACAACTGTTGGGTGACTGACTGTAAAGGAGGATTACTTTAACCGGGATACGCGGATCCTAGCAATGCCATAATTTCCTTTATAGGGATTTTAACCTGAAGGAGAAGACTTTAACTCAGTGTAGAGCAATGCCATCTTTCCTTAGGAATTTCTCATGCTAAAAGAGGGACATTGGCATGGATGTAGATGATCCAGAGGCTTGCCGCTTACAGCGATTAGATGAAGAGGAAGGAGTTGTTGATGTTTGTATACTGTGAACGAGGCACAACTTTGATGCTAAAAGGTTAATTAGATCAACTAGTGGTTTTGTTATATAAAGCCTAAGAGGAGGCGATTATGTGTCTCGTACAAAGCCCGAGAGAGAGGTTAAAAGGTTTTTGACTCAACGAGGGAGTTTTTGTATCTCGTACAAAGCCCGAGATGGAGGCTAAAATTTGTTTGGCTCAATAAGAACCTTTTTGTATCTCATATAAAGCCCGAGATGGAGGCGAAAGGGGTTATTGACTCAACGAGGGAGTCTCTTATGTGTCTCGTATAAAGCCCGAGAGAAAGGCTAAACGTTGTTTGACTCCACTGGGGAGAATCATTGTACAAAGCCCAAGAGGAGGCTGTGGTTACTGTTTTAGTTAAGTGACAGGTCCAGTATACTGATTTTAAAGAGAAAACCAGTTCTTATATGAGCAACACTGTACTCATGGATTTGATTCAAGGATCTGGGTAATTCCTGTTCTTTAAGGAATCGGGAAATCCAAAGGGTATTGAGACTGTCCGAGTCTACGGGTTCCTTCCTATTTTTGAAGGGTGCTTGAGAATGTATTTGAGACTCAAGGAAATTAGACGGTCCAAGTCTAGAGTTTCATCTTTTGTACTATGCTTTGAGAAACAGTAGTAGACTCTTTGAAAGGACTGTTATATGGAGATGATTAGGTTCTGCTCCTATACCTCTAGGAGGTCGTCGGGATAATTTGTACGAAGCCCAAGAGGAGGCTGGAAACTTTTAAGAAGCCGACGGGTCCTTGTACGAAGCCCAAGAGGAGGCTATCATTCCCGGAGGAAGAGATCATTATACGAAGCCTAAGAGGAGGCTGTGAATACTTCTAAGAAGCCGTAGGGTCCTTGTACTAAGCCCAAGAGGAGGCGGGGTTGCTTTTAGGAAGCCCGTGGGTCCTTGTACGATGCCCAAGAGGAGGCCGATTGCTTTTAAGAAGCCGATGGGTCAACAAACCCCGAGAAATTCAAGGCAAGCTATTCACGAGGAATAGATCAAGTCAGGAAAGTTCGAGAATTTGGAAGAAACTCAAGAGATGCCATTCACGGAGAAAAGATCATCTCTGGGGAGTAGAGTTTCTTGACAAATGCTTTTAAGAAGCCTGTGGGTCCCCAAACCCCGAGAAGTTCAAGACATGCCATTCACCGAGAATAGATCAAGCCAGGAAAGTCCGAGAATTTGGAAGAAACTCAAGAGATGCCATTCACGGAGAAAAGATCATCTCTGGGGAATAGAGTTTCTTGACAACTTCTATGAGTGACAGTCTATGAAAGGGTTCAAAAAGAATCTGCCTTTCACATCTCCATATTGTTTAACCCCAAGAGGAGGGAAGACTGTGTCTGGTAATCCTATGGGGATCTAGTTTTGACTATTTAAGAGTGATCAACGGGCTTAATGCTAGACGTTGTTGCCGGGGAAACTCGAAATATCTATACTATTATTACACAGTTGATATGAGTTTATGAAAGAAAACTTACAGTGAAACAGTCCCACAATACAGTTATATGTATATGAAAGCGGTAAATGAAAGCAATAGCCACTTACTCGGTTGTAGAGCTTCCATGCTGTTTGGTTAGTTGTTCAACAAAGAAAGATTGAAAACAACAGTATATTCAAAATCAAAGGAGAAAGTGCTTTGAAAAAGAAAGATTTGGGGCTTACAGCTCAAGGAGAGGCCCAGGGTTTTATCAGTGAGCGCACTGTTTGAATTTGTATAGAGGGACTTATACAAGCGACTGAGGCCCAAAAATTGTTTTCTCTACAAAGGGATGGGTCTTACACTCTCTCAAGAGGCCCACAAAGGTTTTAAAGAAAAAGAGTGGAGCTTATAACACGAGGGTAGGCCCAGTGTTATTTTGAAAAGGCGACGATCGTGCCGTTTATTTGAAAATGTACAGAGGGACTTACACAATAAGTGAGGCCTAAAATGTTATCTGTACAAGGGGGTTTGGGTCTTACACTCTAATAGAGGTCGAAAAGTTTTGAATGAGTCTTATAGCTCGAGGAGAGGCCCATGGTTATTTTTAAAAGGCGACGATCGCGCCGTTTATTTTTGACGGTATCGGGACTTATACAATACACTGAGGCCCAAAAATGATTTGGTCAAAAAAGGATTGGGTCTTACACTCTATTAGAGGCCCAAAGTGTTTTGAAAATGATTTATGAGGGTTGAATTAATCCAAAAACCCTAATTTATTTTCAAAAATGTATTTAATTGAATAAAAATTCAATTAAAATGATCAAAATTGTTTAACATATGAAAAACAAATTGTGATCTTGGATTAATGCTTCAAAAATTAAGTATTGACCTACAAAATAATTAGAAAGCCTTAAAAGTTGCAAAATCAAGGTGGAAAAAATATTTTAAATGTCAAAAACAATTAAAACATTAATTCTTTGCAAAAATATCAATTATATGAAATAAACAATATTTTTGGGATTTTTTGATAAAATAAAATATTTTAATATTTTTGTGAATTATTAAAAAAAGAATCAACTAAAAATCATTAAAACTCATAGAGAAATTAATTTTTGAATCAATTAAATAAAATCACAAAATTCAAATATTTGAATTTGAAAGAAATGGCGCCAAGAACACACCAAGAACACGCGCGTGTTCTGGGTTTAGCCAGATTTGTATTTTCTATCCAATCTCACTGAATACTTGATTATATCATGCAATCCACATACCAATCAACTCGTTTCAACCTCACGATCATGTCTATGGCATTTAATTTCATTTAAATTAAACATATAACAAGAAATCACGAAAAATCCTCAAGAACCCTAATTTCTGTATGAAGGCTGGGATTTTTGATACACGATTCAAACAATGCAATTAATTGAGGGGAAATATTCCATGCATGATTATGAACATATGGCCAAATTATTGTGCGAGGAAATATGCATAGATTGAGAGATGACCAAGTATATGCTTACCTCTAGGCCATGACAGCAAGTGCAATGTGATTTTTGATTTGGAGGTGTTACAGATGAATGGTGATGATCTGAACAGCTTCCCTACACCCTATGGAGTGTGTTTGAATGCTTGGACTTGATTGAAATTGGCTGGATCATTTCATGGCATCTCAACTGCACTTTGGTTAAAACCTTGAGCAATTGACTGGTGATTCTGAGAAATCAGTGTTCCAGTTGTTGTTTAAGTGTTTGATCAGCTCATATGTGATGTATGTGAGGTGTGTGAGTGATTGGTTTGAGTGGAATTGCCCTCTAGCTCAAAACCCGATAGCTACCTTGCTAAGAAAGGCATTTTTGCCAAGAGAAAGAGGTTTTGAGAAAGGCAAGTGTTGTAGGCCTTTGGTGTACTTAAACTGATCATAATTGAGCTTTATTTATAGTAGAGCAAGTTTGTTTTGGGATCCACAGTGAATGGCAACTGCAGCAGGTGTTTGTTCAATGTTGGCCAATGGAAATCCAAGTCTCCTCTAGCCATTGACTAGAGGTTAGGGCACAGGGCCGTGGTTCCCTTGGTCTTGGATAAGTCTTGACTGAATTCAAATGAAAATGGCTCAGTCCATGCCACCTTGATGCTTCCATTGAATGCTCCAATCCAAATTTGGAGTCTTGTCCCTATTTTGGCCATTCTAGGTTCAACATGCTATTTCTTGTTCCAAAGACTTTGGAGGTTTGGCTCAGTGATTGTCCCCTTTAGATTCAATCCTATGATGTGTCTAAGTGGATAGGAGCATTTGGATTTGGCTGATTTTGGCAAATCGAGCAAAAATGCAAATTCTGCCATGCCTTGGCAGATTTCAGCAAGGCAACTTCCCAATGTCATATCTCATGGCTCAAATTGAATTTGGTAATGTTCTTGGCCATTTTGGAAAGCCCTTACATGATACAACAACTGTTTGAACATATTTGGTTTTGATCTCTTTTGAATCCAAGTGAAAAATCCCCCTACATTTGGAAAAAAATGAAGACAGATTTGGACTTAGTGAAAATTTCACTAAGTGTTGGAAAAAGTGACATTTTCATTTTTTAGCCATTTTGATCACTTCATAACTCAAAATCCTTAATGAATTGGACTTAGGTCTAGTTGATTTTTTGTAGAGGGTAATGAGGGATACAAGTCCATCTTTGGATGAGGAAAAATGGCTTTGTGGTTTAGGAGTTATGATCCTCCAAAGTTGGTACCCTTGCCACTTTATTTTTAACTTAGAAAATTTTCTTAGTTTTTATGGTTTTCCCTTTTACAAGTTATCCAACTTTTCTTGACTTTTATTGATGAATGATGATTCAAATCATACATTAACATCATTTTAGGGTTAAAAATCCATTTTGGTGAAAAATCTCAAAAAGTCAAAGTTGACTTTTGTGCACAGTTGACTTTTTATCAGATGAATTCCAAACTGTGCAATTCTTCATGAAATCATGTCCTTGACCTAAATCAAACTTGATGGACATGTTCCATGGGTGTCATAGGGTATATTGAATCATGTCTTAGGGCTTGGGGAGCATGTCCTGGTCAAAAGTCAAAGTTACAGTTGACTTTTCCCTTAAAACCCTAACTGTGGTGCAGATGAAATTGAGACTTGTTGCTCAAGCTTCTTGGATTAATCCATTGTTCCAAATGGATCAATATAGTATATTAGAGACCCTCAAACCCTCTCTTGAGGTCTTGGCTCATGGTTTGCCCCCAAAAGTCAACTTAGGGGTGAATTAGGTCAAGAAACCCTAATTCCTGATTTTTTATGAATGCATCCCCTGAGGCAAAATTGACTTGATGATTGGGTCCATGAGGTTCCATGGAGTATATTAGGTTATGTTTTGGATCATTGGCTTGTGCCCAGATGAAAAATTTCCATCTGGAGGCCCTGGTCGACCAAAACCCTAATTTGGTGACACTGCCGATTTTGAGACTTGATCCACCTAGAAGGGAGCAGTCTTGTGCTTAATCCTTGAAGTGGGATTCCTTTTTTATCCTTTGTGTATGTTTGAGAGGTTTAGACAAGTTGAAGATCATGTCATTCCTTGATTGACCCTTTGTCTAAGGCTCTGAGAGGGCTTGAAACCCTAATTTTGATTGTAGTGGATGCTCACCCATCTTTGGGGAGACTGATAAAGTATGATGGTTCCTCCGTATTGTAATGATGATTTTCACAATGATGGGAAATCTTAGTGGTCAAAATTTGGGGTATGACAGATGCCCCTATTTAATCTTCTTGGACACGAAGGTGTGAATGACGAAGGTATTCGGGCATTCGGGGTGCAAGAGGATTAAATATCGAAATACCCGAAATTTTGATGGTGGTTATGAATGGTAGCTTACGCATTCATCTTCTTTTGCTGAGCAATGATGCTTAGAAAAGGTAAACTTCCCCTCGATCCTGGTCTTCAGCCAAGGAACTGGTCTCAGTTTTCTTTTGTCAACTTCCCCTCGTTCTGGTTTCCTACCAAGGAACTGGTCTTAGTTTTTGATTTAAACTTCTCCTCGATCCTGGTTTCCTACCGAGGAACTGGTCTTAGTTTCTGATTTAAACTTCCCCTCGGTCCTGGTTTTCTACCAAGGAACTGGTCTTAGTTTCTGATTTAAACTTCCCCTCGATCCTGGTTTCCTACCGAGGAACTGGTCTTAGTTTCTTTTGTTAATAAACTTAATTGACAAGGGATGCTATGCGTAGCGATTTTCCTCAAACTTCTCGCCAAATTTTCCTGAGGAGACGCCATTTGACGGAAAAAATTTTGACGCCAGACTTGTTGGGGAACCCAGTCGTCTGGGTTATAGAGGTGTACAAACTTCTCAGTTGGAGATGCCATTTGCCGACTCTATCTGGGGAAAGCGGGTCTCTTGAGAGACTGCCTTCGTTTGGGATTACATCATACTTTTCTCGAGATCTTCCCGGAGAAACGCCATATGATGGGGTCCAATTTTGAGGTACCGATGACCTTTTCATCCGCGATCCTTTTGGAGCGAAACTGGCATGCTGCCGAATCTCTAATTACGAGGCTTTCTCTGTGGATTTTCCTTAATCCGGGAAAGCAAGGATATCATCTTCAATGGCGAAGAGTGATGTTTGTTGAACGTTTTCTCTGGCTTTTCAGAGGTTCAAGTTATCAAAGTGGTCGAGACCGAGGCAAGAACTGACAACTTGATTGAGAGAACTATTATCACTAGGAGACAAGACCGACTAGAGTGATAGCGATGCAATATGAAATGTGAATGTAAATCGATAATGCATGATGTATGTATGTTTATGCTGACAAAACTGATGCGACATACAAATTGACGGGTGAATACGACTGGATACTCGGCCATCGCGGGGCGTATAGAAATATCGCTGGTTCAAGATAGCAATTCCTCCTTGCTTAGGAGAGATAGTCCCTGTTGGGAGCTACGTTGGTCGGGCTTAAGAGATAAGAACTCTGCCGAGGTGTGTCAGACGAAACAAGGTCTCTGACACAGTTGATCCCTTCATTCAGGCGTACTGGGTTAGAAGGAGTACTTTGATTCTGCACTTCGAGGTTCGATTACTTCTGGAGAAGCGACCGATGTTCTTCTGATGTTCAACAGTCAAAAGAAATTGACTTCTTTAATTTAAAAGCAGAAAAAGTTTTAACAAGTAAATTCATTTTTGTTTTATTTCAAGAATCGTTAATCATGTTAACAACGTCGTTCTGTAAAGCTAAAACAAATGAGAATTACAAACAAAAGCACAAGGGCTCAAATTTTATTGATAAGATGGAGACCAGCCAAACGCGTGATTCCAAAGAGTATATACAAAGCTAGAAAATGGTAATTTACAGGGAAAAGGGCTACGTTGAAACATAACGACCACTATCCTTCTACCAACTTTGAATTCGGGGCATCCTGAGCTTCTGTCGAAGATGACCTTGACTGGAGTTTTCTGACGGATGATGTGACTGCTGCTGAGGGACTTGCCTCTGTTGAACATAGTTACTTGCCATTATCCCTAATTTTTGCCTGGATTGTACTGTGAGATTTCCAATCCATCGGGATGATCTTTTTTTCATGTCTCTAACTTTTGCCTGGACCGCCCTTTCGGGTTTTCAATCCACCGAGACGTTTTTTTTTAATTTTTTTTAGGCGAAGTATTTCTTGACTACATCAACATTTGTGGGGTAGGCAAATTCCTCTCCGTCCATGGTTGCAAGTCTCAAGGCGCCACCTGAGAAAGCTTTCGTGACCACATAGGGGCCATCGTAATTTGGGGTCCATTTGCCCCGAGAGTCAGTGAGAAACAATTGTATCTTTTTGAGCACGAGGTTTCCTTTTCTGAAGATGCGAGGTCGGACCTTTTTGTCAAACGCCCTCTTTATTCTCTGTTGATACAACTGACCGTGGCATAGTACCGTGATTCGCTTCTCCTCGATCAGATTCAGTTCGTCGTGTCGGCTTTGACACCATTCAACTTCGGTGAGCTTAGCTTCCATCAATGCCCGGATTGATGGGATCTCTACCTCTATGGGGAGCACTGCCTCCATGCCATACACTAGAGAGAAAGGGGTTGCCCCTGTTGAAGTGCGGACAGATGTGCGATAACCGTGAAGAGCAAAGGGTAACATCTCGTGCCAGTCTTTGTAGGTTACAACCATCTTTTGAACGATCTTCTTGATGTTCTTATTGGCCGCTTCTACCGGCCCGTTCATCTTGGGTCGGTAGGGAGATGAGTTATGGTGTTCGATCTTGAACTCAGCGCACAACTCTTTCATCATCTTGTTGTTCAAGTTAGATCCATTATCAGTAATGATCTCGCTTGGAACACCATAACGGCAGATGATATTGTTTTTGATAAATCGGACCACCACTTGTCGGGTTACATTGGCGAATGACGCTGCTTCGACCCACTTGGTGAAGTAGTCAATGGCTACCAGGATGAACCGATGTCCGTTTGAAGCCTTAGGTTCGATCATGCCAATCATGTCGATTCCCCATATGGAAAAAGGCCACGGGGAAGAGAGAACTTTGAGATGCGATGGCGGTACATGAATTTTGTCGGAGTATATCTGACACTTGTGACACCTCCTCATGTACTTGTAGCAGTCGGATTCCATGGTCAACCAATAGTACCCTGCTCTTAGAATTTTTCTCGCCATTGTGTGTCCGTTGGCATGAGTGCCAAAGGATCCTTCATGAATTTCTTTCATAAGCATGTCTGCTTCTGGTCTGTCTACGCATCGGAGCAAGACCATGTCAAAATTTCTCTTATAGAGAGTGTCACCACTCAGGAAGAAGTTTCCAGCCAATCTTCTGAGGGTTTTTCTGTCTTTTTTGAGTGCCCCAGGTGGGTACTCTTGTCTCTGAAGGAAGCATTTGATATCGTGATACCAAGGTTTGTCGTCTATGACTGCTTCAATTGCGAAGACGTAAGCGGGCCGTTCAAGGCGCATTATGTCGATCTTAGGTAAGTCGTTCCATTGACCTACACTAATCATGGAAGAGAGAGTGGCTAATGCATCAGCCATGTGATTCTCCTCACGAGGGATATGATGAAACTCAACTCTGTTGAAGAAAGGTAGCAACCTTCTTGCGTAGTCTTTGTAAGGAATCAATCCTGATTGGTATGTGTTCCAATCTCCTTTTATTTGATTAATAACCAGGGCTGAATCGCCGTATACGTCCAAGTTTTTAATCCTCAAATCAATCGCTTCTTCGAGACCCATAATACAAGCTTCGTATTCGGCCTCATTGTTTGTACATTTAAACGTAAGTCGAGCAGTGAAAGGAATGTGGGTACCCTGAGGGGTAACAATGATTGCCCCAATTCCGTTTCCATACTGATTGACAGCTCCGTCAAAGATAAGTCCCCACTGGGAACCTGGTTCTGGCCCTTCACTGGGTAGCGGTTCATCGCAGTTTTTCATATTTAGGTACATGACATCTTCGTCTGGGAAGTCAAACCCGATCGATTCCTGATCGTCAATCGGTTGATGAGACAAATGATCGGCTAAAATACTCCCCTTAACAGCTTTTTGAGCGTGGTAATCTATGTCATATTCTGATAACAACATCTGCCAACGGGCAATTCTTCCCGTGAGAGCAGGTTTTTCGAAAACGTACTTGATTGGATCCATTTTGGAGACCAACCAAGTAGTATAACGAATCATGTATTGGCGAAGACGTTTGGCTGCCCAAGCCAAAGCACAGCAAGTTTTTTCAAGCATTGTGTACCGAGTTTCGCAGTCGGTGAATTTCTTGCTCAAATAGTAAATGGCAGACTCTTTCCTTTTGGTTTCGTCTTGTTGGCCAAGTACACATCCCATTGAGTCTTCCAAGACTGTGAGGTAGATGATCAGCGGTCTTCCTTCCACTGGAGGTGATAAAATTATAGGATTCAACAGATATTCCTTGATACTGTCGAAGGCGGTTTGGCAATCTTCTGTCCAAACGCAATCCTGGTTCTTTTTGAGTAATTTGAAAATCGGCGCACACGTGGCGGTCATAAGGAATATGAATCTGGAGATGTAGTTCAAACGTCCCAGGAATCCTCTGACTTGTTTTTTAGTTTTCGGAGAAGGCATTTCTTGAATGGCCTTGACCTTGTCAGGATCAACCTCAATTCCTTTCTGACTGACGATGAACCCTAGTAGTTTCCCTGAACGGACACCGAAGGTGCACTTGTTGGGATTCAAGCGGAGCTTGAACTTTCTTAAACGTTCGAACAATTTTGACAGATGTTCAACGTGCTCACTCTCTATTTTTGATTTTGCAATCATATCATCGACATATACCTCTATCTCTTTGTGTATCATGTCATGAAACAGAGTAGTCATGGCCCTTTGATAGGTTGCCCCGGCGTTCTTCAAACCGAACGGCATCACCTTGTAACAAAAGGTGCCCCATGGGGTAATGAACGAAGTTTTCTCCATGTCTTTCGGCGCCATTTTGATCTGGTTATAGCCCGAGAATCCATGCATGAAGGCGAAAATTTTGAACTTTGCTGTGCTGTCTACCAGCATGTCAATGTGTGGTAAAGGAAAGTCGTCCTTTGGACTAGCCTTGTTCAGATCCCTGTAATCGACACACATTCTGACCTTTCCGTCCTTTTTGGGAACGGGTACAATGTTGGCTAACCATTGAGGATATTCTGACGTGGCGAGGAAACCCGCGTCAATCTGTTTATGTACTTCCTCTTTGATTTTGATGGCCATGTCCGGGTGAGTCCGTCTCAACCTTTGCTTTACTGGCGGACATTCCGATCTCAACGTAAGTGATGTTCCACGATGCTGGTATCCAACCCTGGTATATCCTGATAGGACCAAGCGAATACATCGGGGAATTCTTTGAGAAGCTTTATCAAACCCTCTCTGGAAGTTGGACTGAGCAGTGCCCCAATCCTGATTTCTTTTCTCTCTTTTTCTGAACCTAAGTTTACCGTTTCCAACGACTCTTTGTGAGGTTCAATGGACCTTTCCTCTTGTCTAAGTAGTCGAGAGATCTCTTCTGGAATTTCGTTGTCAACTTCTTCTTCAGCCTCGAATACCGGGAACTCAAAGTTGGGAGAAGGCATCGGATCGTATGTTTCAACGGGGTTTAAAACAAGCAATCTGCATGGCGTGATGATTCGTGTTTAGAAGAGATAGAGAAAATGCAAGTGTGTGCAGTGTTTTTTATTTTACTGCTTGTTTTTATTTTTTAATTGTTTTTTAGGATTACCATTTTCTGAAAAAGCAAAAAGAGAAAACAAAAATTAATGCGGAAATTACAGAACGACGTTATTTTAATAATGAACAAGTTGATCCTTGAAACTACAGCCCTATAAAACAAAACTCTGTCACTTTGGGCTAAGCGAAGAGGGAAATTTTACAGAAAGCGAGCCCTATCAAAACATCTGTTTCACCTGGGCAGGGTGAAAGGTTAAAAGATGGCAATTACTTTGATTGATGAACGACCTCCGGAACCTCGACGGCAACCCATTGGCGGCGAACTCCTCTGTGAATCACAAAGTCTGGCACCTTCCTTGATTTGTCTTTAGAAATAACGCTGATTTCTGGTGGAGCGGGATCATTGGAATCTGTCTCCCGGGCAGAGTTGTCGTAGGAGAATTCCTCCGTTGCATTTTGCATAGTATTTGTGCTCCAGCTGTATCTCCCCATCCAGTAGGCTAGATATTTTCGAGCCTGATACGAGAGCTTTCGGGAGCGGTGTACTTGACCATATAGTCGTACTTCCCACTCGGTTGTCCCAAGGTGTCCCAAACTTCTCTGGAACTGGAGGAGTCATCTCTCTCGATGACGTTAACCTCAGGAAAAGCATAGTTGATGAATTCAAGTCCTGCAAACGTTGCAAATTCATCTTCATGTTGAGTAGTTTCTGAATGACCTGAGTGTTGATCCCATGACATGGTGGGGACACAGGTATTCTGTTCAAAAACGGTCAGCTGATTTTCATTGTTCGACTGACTCTCTTGCCCCAAGTTTCCTGGGTAAGGCTGCCACATTGGCAAACCATCCATTGGGCCATAGTAGTTGTGGTCAAAGTTGTCTTTCATCATAGTGTCTTCCTCTAATGAATTTGGTGGAGCACGGCATCCTTCCGGATCACAATCTCCATATATCATTTCGACGTCCGACCTTGGTATAAATCTCAGACTCTGTGCGGGATAGCAAAATGGCATAGGCACCTCTTCCTGAGACATATAACCGTCCTCATTAAGATAGGACTTCCATTCTTCATCTGTGACAGAGGAATCTTCCTCATTGATAGCATGTACTGCTTGAGACACTGGGTGAAGGAAACCTCCACTGTGGAAGAAGCTTTGAAGGGGATGAAGACTTTCTTCGTTGGCAGCTGTCTGGGTACAGGTTGCAGAAAAACCAAGACCCTTCTTTGTTTTATTATCAATAGGAATGACAAGCTGTCCTCATCCTATTGTATCGGTACTCTCGACCGCTTTGATAGCATCTTTGTATGAGGAAATCGAGGTTCCTCCTTTGAACTGATTGTTCTTGCTCACCGACAGTGCTTGGAACTGAGTTCCAATAACCTCCTCGGGTTCTATATCAGCAGATGATGACAAGTTACTCACCAGCAAGGCCTGCTCCCTGCAGACTGTGACAAGCTGATCGTTCTGAACGAACTTTAACTTTTGGTGGAGGGTCGAAGTGACCGCTCCAGCCTGATGTATCCAAGGTCTTCCTAATAAACAACTGTACGTTGCCCGGATGTCCATGGCCTGGAAAGTGACTTGGAAAGTGTGAGGACCAATAGTTATGGGAAGATCAACTTCGCCGATAACTGTTTTTCTGGATCCGTCGAACGCTTTGATGACGACCTCGCTGATTCTCATCGGAGGGCCTTTGAATGATAATTGCATCAAAGTGGACTTCGACATAACATTCAGGGCTGACCCTGTGTCTACCAGTACGCTGGCTAAAACATCGTCCTGGCAGTTAACTGTAATGTTGAGCGCCATGTTATGACGGCGACCCTCTTCAGGTAATCCTTATCACTAAATCCCAAATTGTTGCAGGAAGTGATGTTAGAGACAATGCTATCAAACTGTCTGATTGTTACATCCTGTTCCATAAAGGCTTGCTCCAAGACTTTCTGTAGAGCCTCCCTGTGGGCTTCTGAACTGAGTAACAACGATAAAACTGAGATCTTTGAAGGAGTTTGTAACAGTTGATCAACAATGTTGTATTCACTCCTTTGGATGAGCTTCAGCATCTCATCATTATTTTTCGAAAGGTCGGGATTACTGGATTGACCGACTGGTGGATCGGGAGCTTCTGTCTGAAGTTCCTTTTCTTTGTTAGCTTCCCCAACCCCTCGGTTGAAGATTCTACCACTCCGTGTTACTCGACTGATGTCTGCAATATTCACGACGGAGGGTAATGGAATTTCCTTTCCATTTTCAATTGTTGTTGCACCGTATTTATAAGGGATACCCTTAGTTGATTCATACGGTGTTGGTTCCGGCAGATAGATAACTACAGGAGCCTTCTGATTTTTCTGACCATCATAAGCAATCTCGATCTGTTCCCGGTTGGGAACTTTAGATTCGTCAAGTAGAGGGATGATGGCAAAAACATCCCTGGTCTGGTGACGACCAGAGATCGTGACAACATCCTCAACTTGCTCGGCAAGGTAGTCCGGCGCCCAGTTGATAGGTCCAGAACCCGGATATGGACTAATTTCTCCACGATCTACTTGATCCTGAAGATCTGCTCTCACAAGGTAACACCCTTGGTTACTTTCCGAACAGACGCTACAACGGTCATAATTGTGTAGTGGCACCTGGCCACGCCCACTTTGAATACAATGTAACCTCACTAGGTTAGCTTCCACAGATCGGACATCCTGACTCTGATGTCGAGTATGATTCCTATTACTGATACTAATCTGCTGAGTATCTTCATCCATATAAATTGGCATCCACCAGTGATTTAACAAGTGCTGAAGTGCCTCCTGGACAAGGGTACAACCTCGATCGTTTTCGCAACCCGCTTTACAGCTTTGATAGTCGTGTGATATTAAGAATCTGAGTCGGACCTGCTTAGCATGTAACTCTACCAGGTTAGTATTCATCACGCGAATATCGAAGATCTGAACCATGTTGATTTGATAAGGGTTCCTATCATGGTAGTCTTGGATCCATCCAAGATCCATCTGACGCTGGAGGGCCTCCTATATGAAAGAGCATCCCTGTTTGTTTACCGACCAAATCAGACAGGAACTGTAATCGTGCCGCGACAGATTATGATACTGGCTTTGCCTTGAGTGCATCGCCACTAAGTTGGCATTCATTGCACGGATATCGTGGTTCTGAATGATGCTGGAGTTCGCGTAGACCATGTTAACTCCACGAACTCGGTGCTCTTGGATCCATCCAAGATCCATCTGTTCCTGTAGAGCTGCTTGCACCACAGAACATCCTTGGTTGTCTTTAGAGCAGATATCACACTGGTGATAGTTATGAGGTGGCACATGGCCATATCCACTCTGTCTACAATGCATCTTGACCAGATTGGTCTTTAACAAGAGTACATCGTGAATTTGATAGACATCGTTAGTCTCTCCTTCTATCAAATTGACTGCAACCTTCTCGTGTTGAGGCAGTGGGTTTGTGAGAACATTAGGATTCGTATCCTTGAAGGATAAGACCCCGCTCCTAACAAGTTTCTGCACGTTGGACTTGAAATTGAGACAAGTCTCTATGTTATGCCCTGGACCTCCTTGATGATAAGGGCAAGTTTGATCCACCTTAAACCAAAAAGGCGGATTTTCCGGTACTGTAAGAGGAGATTTAATCTGAATGTGCCCCTTAGCCAGTAGTAATGGAAATAGCTCTGCGTACGACACAGGTATAGGATCAAATCCTGGTGGCCGTGTTGTACGGTTGTTGTTGTATGGAGGACGAGCCTGCTGAAGAGGCTGTTGTGTCCTTTGCTGATCAGGTTGGCTCTGTGCAACCTGAGGTTGATACGTAGGAATAAACGCAGGGTTGATAGCAGGAGTCACAGCTGCTACCGGTTGATAACGTCGCCTTTGCTTTCCGAGAGAGATATTCCCAATATCTTGCTCTTTTTTCTTAGGGAGAGCACTACCATATTTTTAGTACCGCTCGTCGATCTAGTGTCTTTTACCAAACGTCCTTCTCTGACGGCTTCCTTAAGACGTACGCCCATACCCACCATTTCGGTGAAATCACTGGGTGCACTGGCAACCATTCGGTCATAGTAAAATGAGCTTAAGGTCTTTAAGAAGATCTTTGTCATCTCTTTTTCCTCAAGAGGTGGACAAATTTGAGCGGCAATCTCACGCCACCTTTGAGCATACTCCTTAAAGGTTTCCTTGTCCTTTTGCGACATCGATCTGAGTTGATCTCTGTCGGGTGCCATGTCCAAATTGTATTTGTATTGTTGGACGAAGGCAGTACCAAGATCTCTGAATGTGCTAATCGTAGCACGGTTTAAACCCATGTACCATTTTAACGCGGCATCGGTTAAACTATCCTGAAAGTAGTGAATCAGTAGGTCCTGATTCTCCGTCTGAGCTGACATCCGCCGAGCGTACATCTTCAGATGGCTTTGAGGGAAAGAGTTACCCTTGTACTTTTCAAAGTCGGGCACTTGGAATTTGTGCGGGACTTTCACATTTGGGACCAAGCAGAGATCTGCGGCGTCCTTTCCAAATAGATCCTGACCGCGAATGGCTTGCAGTTCCTTCTGCATTTCCAAGAACTGCTCCTGGAATTCCTCCATTCTATCAAACATAGTTTCCTTCTTACCAGAAGGTATCAGTGGAATCTGTCCTTCCGGGACAGTGTGCACCACAGGGGGTGGTACCGTGACTACGGTAGTGAGTCTTGGCGTCTCCCGAAGTTTATAACCTTCAGGAGTCTTCAGTATGCCTCTGGCATCTTCGCTTTCCCGAAGTTTGTAACCTTCAGGCCCAACGGCTTCTGTTGTGATTCCCTGATCTTCAGTGATCGACGGAACATATCCTTCCGGGATATAGTTAACTGGCACGCCCCAAGGACGATCTTTCGGTATTTGATACCTAGGATCATACTTCTCTACTATGGGTGTTGAGGTGATCTCTGAGATCACAGTTCTTTGTAGCTGAGCTTCTGCCATGACTTACATGTCGTTACGAAGCTTTCTCATATCCTCTCTCAGAGCGTCGATCTCTTCCTTCAACTCTCTGTTTTCTTCCTCAAGATCATCCATCTTTTTTTGACGGTTGGCCCGAGTATTATACGAATGAGACAGTTTGACTCTAGAACCGAGACACAAACGTGAGATTCGTAGGTAAGAAGAATACGCGATGTGAGAATGATGAATGCAATGATTATATTAATTGTTTTTTGGTTTAATCAAAATAAACTTCGACAATTAGATTGCAAATATAAAACGGTGGGGAAACCCCTTTTTATTGAAATTCAAAGGATTAAAGAAATGGAAATACAGTAGATTACAAGGTGCAGAAATAGAAACCTAAGCTAATGGGTCCCGAGTCCTCTCTGAAGAGAAATCGGGTGCTGATTCTGGTATCTTCCTTTTCTTTGACCGGGGCTCTTGGGCCGTTGTCGGGTTGTCATTCCTTTGCCAAATGAAAGGAGCGAGCAAATTCCTTTGGTCATCTTGATTCTCTACAGCATGTTGCTCCAAAATTTCAATCAGAGCATCTTTCTCTTTTAGTAATTGCTGTATTTTGATGCACTCCACGTCGAGGGTGCGGTACTTGTTCTTCCAAGACCTTCTCTCCTTTTGAACTTTGTTGAGAGTAACCTGAAGCTTTTCAGTTTCCGTCATGAAGTACATGACAGATTCCCTCGGCGGAAGAATTCCGTAACGAGGATAAGGCATTTTCATCTTGAGAGCTCTCGTTTGTACCCAGTGGAGATAAGGCTCCACCGAGATACAGTCCGGTTTTCCTAGAGACTCTCGTCCTTTCTTATGAACATGTTTCCAAGCATGCACTATTTCCATCTTTAGAGCTCTGTCGTTTTCTCCTTCTTTGAAGAAAAGACCTTACAGATGAACACCCCGTGGGATGTGTCTCATCGGGTATCCAAATTGACGATGAACGAGAACTGGATGGTAGTTAATTCCTCCCTTAGTTCCTATAAGGGGTACGTTGGGGAAGTTTCCACAACGATCAATGATTCTGATTCCCTCAAAGATCCTATTACACCAATCTATATCAGAGTTGGTAAGAGACATGATCTTCTGCGACCAACGTAAGGCACTCTTACAATCCCAAAAAGCAGCAGACTTGGGCAAGTGAGAGATAAACCATTTGTAAAGCAAAGGTACACAGCATGTGATCTCCCCTCTGCTGTACAAATTTCCCAAGTGTACAGAATGATACGCATCTGCGAGCAAAGTCGGCACAGGGTTTCCAATGAGAAAAACCTTAATGGAGTTGATATCGATGAAATTATTAATGTTGGGAAACAAAAATAATCCATAGGCGAGCAAGACAAAGATGCTTTCAAAAGCAGTCATGTTTCCTATACTGGCAAAATACAGGGCCTTCTTTGTCAAGAACTGGGCTGGCAAACCTTGGATGCCACCCCTAGTGGTTATGTGAGTCCTGACCTCAGACTCATCCAAATGAATTGCTCTTGCAATGGTTTGATTCTTTGGAATTTCTTCCAGTCCAGAAAATGGAGCTCGATCAGTAATGTGTAGATCAGTCAGATGAGAATACTCCTCCAGCGTTGGTGCGAGCTGGTAATCCGGGAATGTGAAACAGTGATAAACCGGATCATAAAACTGAATGAGCGCATCCATGATTCCCTTAATCACATGAACTCTTAATAGTGGTAGCAAACCTCCATGCTTGGCTCTGAAAGCCTCTTGGTTAGTGATCATTCTTGCTAACCTTCTCAAATCCTCTAGCTTTGGAACCTTGAAGGTATACGTATGAGTTCTCCTTCTACCGAAATCCATTAGTGCAATCCTTTTCTCTGATATTTGCAATCACAGTCTTAGTTTAATTTGAAAAACAGAGAGACTAGAAGAGAAATTTTTTGAATGTTTTTAATCTTTTTTAAATGAATGCATGAATGCAGCACACAAAAACATAGAAAAAACATGGGGTCAAAGGGTCGTTGTCATGAAGTCAAGGCTCTACCCATCCCCAAAGGTTTATACTAGGGTGATTTTTGTACCTGTACTCATTATCATCAGCTCCTCCCAGGAAAGCAAAACAACAAGCGGATCGCCAGCGAGTTGTAGAGCAATCTTAGAGTAAGTGCCATTCACCGAGAATAGATCACCAGCCTCAAATGAGGGTAGTATCGTGTAACAACTATTCCCAATAGTTTCCGCACTACAAAAGGGTTTGGCTCCTCAGCTTCTCAGACTTAACAATCGGCCCATTGTCTAGGTGAGAGAATGGGTTGCATTGGTCAGCCTCCACTGAGGTTGATGGTCTACCTCGTCGCCATCACTTATCTTAAGTGTATACTCAATCTTTCCACATGCGGCATCACACGCATTCCCATTAGCAGAAAAATAAACATGTATAGCAATTAGGAAAAGCAGTATATATATTTGTCCTAAACATCCTAGACCTTTAAAGCTATGAATCCTAAGTTCCTGACAGAAATTGGGTTCCCCGGCGGAAGCCCCAATCTGTGGTATTCACACAAGAGATGAAAAGGAGAAAAAGAGAGACTGGCCCCACGGTGGGCGCCATTTTTCTGTAGCGAGCGATTTTGGACGTGGTTCTTAAGCGCTGGTCGCTCTCTGCGGTTGAGTTTACTACAGGTCGATTCATTTTTTATCCTATTGTGAGCTGATGAAGGAAGGGAAATAGATGTCTCCAATTAACCCTGCTTTGCATACTGAGTTTAAACAGCGGTCTGTTAGGTTACGAATGCTATTAATGTGGGGGGGCCTTTGTACTGGTTATTTGTATTTTCGCCAATACGGTTTTCTTTTCTCTTTCTAGGACTTTATAGCGGGGAATAAGGATTACGATGTTAGGACTGATGCTTTTGATAGATACATGAGAGTATGAGATTTTGGGTTTTTGTTTAGTGTGCTCGCTAAGATTTTTCTTTCAATCTTATGCCTACGTATTCCCGCTTACCGAAACAAGGAAATCAGAGCGTTCGTAGTTCCTCCTATTCTATGGGAGGAAATGGTTGTTTTTGGTGTCTTGTTCAAAGCCCAAGACGTGAAGCGAAAGGTGATTTATATCTTGTTCAAAGCCCAAGATGTGAACCTGAAGGTTTTGTCTTTAAAGAGAATTTGTCATCTCTAAAGAGGGGGTTGTATGTCACAACTGTTGGGTGACTGACTGTAAAGGAGGATTACTTTAACCGGGATACGCGGATCCTAGCAATGCCATAATTTTTTTTATAGGGATTTTAACCTGAAGGAGAAGACTTTAACTCAGTGTAGAGCAATGCCATCTTTCCTTAGGAATTTCTCATGCTAAAAGAGGGACAGTGACATGGATGTAGATGATCCAGAGGCTTGCCGCTTACAGCGATTAGATGAAGGGAAAGGAGTTGTTGATGTTTGTATACTGTGAACGAGGCACAACTTTGATGCTAAAAGGTTAATTGGATCAACCAGTGGTTTTGTTATATAAAGCCTAAGAGGAGGCGATTATGTGTCTCGTACAAAGCCTGAGAGAGAGGCTAAAAGGTTTTTGACTCAACGAGGGAGTTTTTGTATCTCGTACAAAGCCCGAGATGGAGGCTAAAATTTGTTTGGCTCAATAAGAACCTTTTTGTATCTCGTATAAAGCCCGAGATGGAGGCGAAAGGGGTTATTGACTCAACGAGGGAGTCTCTTATGTGTCTCGTACAAAGCCCGAGAGAAAGACTAAACGTTGTTTGACTCCGCTGGGGAGAATCATTGTACAAAGCCCAAGAGGAGGCTGTGGTTACTGTTTTAGTTAAGTGACAGGTCCAGTATACTGATTTTAAAGAGAAAATCAGTTCTTATATGAGCAACACTGTACTCATGGATTTGATTCAAGGATCCGGGTTATTCCTGTTCTTTAAGGAAGCGGGAAATCCAAAGGGTATTGAGACTGTCCGAGTCTACGGGTTCCTTCCTATTTTTGAAGGGTGCTTGAGAATGTCTTTGAGACTCAAGGAAATTAGACTGTCCAAATCTAGAGTTTCATCTTTTGTACTATGCTTTGAGAAACAGTAGTAGACTCTTTGAAAGGACTGTTCTATGGAGATGATTAGGTTCTGTTCCTATACCTCTAGGAGGTCATCGGGATAATTTGTACGAAGCCCAAGAGGAGGCTGGAAACTTTTAAGAAGCCGACGGGTCCTTGTACGAAGCCCAAGAGGAGGCTATCATTCCCGGAGGAAGATATCATTATACAAAGCCTAAGAGGAGGCTGTGAATACTTCTAAGAAGCCATAGGGTCCTTGTACTAAGCCCAAGAGGAGGCGGGGTTGCTTTTAGGAAGCCCGTGGGTCCTTGTACGATGCCCAAGAGGAGGCCGGTTACTTTTAAGAAGCCGATGGGTCCCCAAACCCCTAGAAATTCAAGGCAAGCTATTCACGAGGAATAGATCAAGTCAGGAAAGTTCGAGAATTTGGAAGAAACTCAAGAGATGCCATTCACGGAGAAAAGATCATCTCTGGGGAGTAGAGTTTCTTGAAAAATGCTTTTGAGAAGCCTGTGGGTCCCCAAACCCTGAGAAGTTTAAGACATGCCATTCACCGAGAATAGATCAAGCCAGGAAAGTCCGAGAATTTGGAAGAAACTCAAGAGATGCCATTCACGGAGAAAAGATCATCTCTGGGGAATAGAGTTTCTTGACAACTTCTATGAGTGACAGTCTATGAAAGGGTTCAAAAAGAATCTGCCTTTCACATCTCCATATTGTTTAACCCCAAGAGGAGGGAAGACTGTGTCTGGTAATCCTATGGGGATCTAGTTTTGACTATTTAAGAGTGATCAACGGGCTTAATGCTAGACGTAGTTGTCGGGGAAACTCGAAATATCTATACTATTATTACACAGTTGATATGAGTTTTGGAAAGAAGACTTACAGTGAAACAGCCCCATAATACAGTTATATGTATATGAAAGCGGTAAATGAAAGCAATAGCCACTTACTCGGTTGTAGAGCTTCCATGCTGTTTGGTTAGTTGTTCAACAAAGAAAGATCGAAAATAACAGTATATTCAAAATCAAAGGAGAAAGTGCTTTGAAAAAGAAAGATTTGGGGCTTACAGCTCAAGGAGAGGCCCAGGGTTTTATCAGTGAGCGCACTGTTTGAATTTGTACAGAGGGACTTATACAAGCGACTGAGGCCCAAAAATTGTTTTCTGTACAAAGGGATGGGTCTTACACTCTCTCAAGAGGCCCACAAAGGTTTTAAAGAAAAAGAGTGGGGCTTATAACACGAGGGTAGGCCCAGTGTTATTTTGAAAAGGCGACGATCGTGTCGTTTATTTGAAAATGTACAGAGGGACTTATACAATAAGTGAGGCCCAAAATGTTATCTGTACAAGGGGGTTTGGGTCTTACACTCTAATAGAGGCCCAAAAGTTTTGAATGAGTCTTATAGCTCGAGGAGAGGCCCATGGTTATTTTTAAAAGGCGACGATCGCGCCGTTTGTTTTTGACGGTATCGGGACTTATACAATACACTGAGGCCCAAAAATGATTTGGTCAAAAAAGGATTGGGTCTTACACTCTATTAGAGGCCCAAAGTGTTTTGAAAATGATTTATGAGGGTTGAATTAATCCAAAAACCCTAATTTATTTTCAAAAATGTATTTAATTGAATAAAAATTCAATTAAAATGATCAAAATTGTTTAACATATGAAAAAAAAATTGTGATCTTGGATTAATGCTTCAAAAATTAAGTATTGACCTACAAAATAATTAGAAAGCATTAAAAGTTGCAAAATCAAGGTGGAAAAAATATTTTAAATGTCAAAAACAATTAAAACATTAATTCTTTGCAAAAATATCAATTATGTGAAATAAACAATATTTTTGGGATTTTTTGATAAAATAAAATATTTTAACATTTTTGTGAATTATTAAAAAAAGAATCAACTAAAAATCATTAAAACTCAGAGATAAATTAATTTTTGAATCAATTAAATAAAATTACGAAATTCAAATATTTGAATTTGAAAGAAATGGCGCCAAGAACACACCAAGAACACGCGCGTGTTCTGGGTTTGGCCAGATTTGCATTTTCTATCCAATCTCACTGAATACTTGATTATATCATGCAATCCACATACCAATCAACTCGTTTCAACCTCACGATCATGTCTATGGCATTTAATTTCATTTAAATTAAACATATAACAAGAAATCACGAAAAATCCTCAAGAACCCTAATTTCTGCATGAAGGCTGGGATTTTTGATACACGATTCAAACAATGCAATTAATTGAGGGGAAACATTCCATGCATGATTATGAACATATGGCCAAATTATTGTGCGAGGAAATATGCATAGATTGAGAGATGACCAAGTATATGCTTACCTCTAGGCTGTGACAGCAAGTGCAATGTGATTTTTGATTTGGAGGTGTTACAGATGAATGGTGATGATCTGAACAGCTTCCCTACACCCTATGGAGTGTGTTTGAATGCTTGGACTTGATTGAAATTGGCTGGATCATTTCATGGCATCTCAACTGCACTTTGGTTAAAACCTTGAGCAATTGACTGGTGATTCTGAGAAATCAGTGTTCCAGTTGTTGTTTAAGTGTTTGATCAGCTCATATGTGATGTATGTGAGGTGTGTGAGTGATTGGTTTGAGTGGAATTTCCCTCTGGCTCAAAACCCGATAGCTACTTTGCTAAGAAAGGTATTTTTACCAAGAGAAAAAGATTTTGAGAAAGGCAAGTGTTGTAGGCCTTTGTTGTACTTAAACTGATCACAATTGAGCTCTATTTATAGTAGAGCAAGTTTGTTTTGGGATCCACAGTGAATGGCAACTGCAGCAGGTGTTTGTTCAATGTTGGCCAATGGAAATCCAAGTCTCCTCTAGCCATTGACTAGAGGTTAGGGCACAGGGTTGTGGTTCCCTTGGTCTTGGATAAGTCTTGACTGAATTCAAATGAAAATGGCTCAGTCCATGCCACCTTGATGCTTCCATTGAATGCTCCAATCCAAATTTGGAGTCTTGTCCCTATTTTGGCCATTCTAGGTTCAACATGCTATTTCTTATTCCAAAGACTTTGGAGGCTTGGCTCAGTGATTGTCCCCTTTAGATTCAATCCTCTGATGTGTCCAAGTGGATAGGAGCATTTGTATTTGGTTGATTTTGGAAAATCGAGCAAAAATGCAAATTCTGCCTTGCCTTGGCAAATTTCAGCAAGGCAACTTCCCAATGTCATATCTCATGGCTCAAATTGAATTTGGTAATGTTCTTGGCCATTTAGGAAAGCCCTTACATGATACAACAACTGTTTAAACATATTTGGTTTTGATCTCTTTTGAATCCAAGTGAAAAATCCCCCTACATTTGGAAAAAAATGAAAACAGATTTGGACTTAGTGAAAATTTCACTAAGTGTTGGAAAAAGTGACATTTTCATTTTTCAGCCATTTTGATCACTCCATAACTCAAAATCCTTAATGAATTGGACTTAGGTCTAGTTGAAGTTTTTGTAGAGGGTAATTAGGGCTACAAGTCCATCTTTGGATGAGGAAAAATGGCTTTGTGGTTTAGGAGTTATGATCCTCCAAAGTTGGTACCCTTGCCACTTTATTTTTAACTTAGAAAATTTTCTAAGTTTTTATGGTTACCCCTTTTACAAGTTATCCAACTTTTCTTGATTTTTCTTGATGAATGATGATTCAAATCATACATTAACATCATTTTAGGGTTAAAAATCCATTTCGGTGAAAAATCTCAAAAAGTCAAAGTTGACTTTTGTGCACAGTTGACTTTTTATCAGATGAATTCCAAACTGTGCAATTCTTCATGAAATCATGTCCTTGACCTAAATCAAACTTGATGGACATGTTCCATGGGTGTCATAGGGTATATTGAATCATGTCTTAGGGCTTGGGAGCATGTCCTGGTCAAAAGTCAAAGTTACAGTTGACTTTTGCCTTAAAACCCTAACTGTGGTGCAGATGAAATTGAGACTTGTTGCTCAAGCTTCTTGGATTAATCCATTGTTCCAAATGGATCAATATAGTATATTAGAGACCCTCAAACCCTCTCTTGAGGTCTTGGCTTATGGTTTGCCCCCAAAAGTCAACTTAGGGGTGAATTAGGTCAAGAAACCCTAATTCCTGATTTTTTATGAATGCATCCCCTGAGGCAAAATTGACTTGATGATTGGGTCCATGAGGTTCCATGGAGTATATTAGGTTAGGTTTTGGATCATTGGCTTGTGCCCAGATGAAAATTTTCCATCTGGAGGCCCTGGTCGACCAAAACCCAAATTTGGTGACACTGTCGATTTTGAGACTTGATCCACCTAGAAGGGAGCAGCCTTGTGCTTAATCCTTGAAGTGGGAGTCGTTTTTGATCCTTTGTGTATGTTTGAGAGGTTTAGACAAGTTGAAGATCATGTCATTCCTTGATTGACCCTTTGTCTAAGGCTCTGAGAGGGCTTGAAACCCTAATTTTGATTGTAGTGGATGCTCACCCATCTTTGGGGAGACTGATGAAGTATGATGGTTCCTCCATATTGTAATGATGATTTTCACAATGATGGGAAATCTTAGTGGTCAAAATTTGGGGTATGACAACAGCCATTAAGACATGGTCAAATAACAAGCTTCCCAAGGAACACAAATTCCAAAAACTTTGACTGGTCAGGTGATACAAACAATGAATTCTTATAGAACTATAAAATCCAAGCCTTCTTCCTTCTAACAGCACCAGACAACAAACAAGTATGAGTCAGTCTAACAAAGATGCAGGGAAGAACCACATGCTGGAGGTCAAGAAACCAGATCCACTGAAGAATAGGAACAAAACAATGACAGTCACTAGGACTTCTTCAGGAGCAACAAGAACAAGAAAAACATCAGAGACAAGGATGAAAAACATCAAAAAAACCTCCAGTGCAACTTCATGCTTCTGATGATGAATGAGATGAAGATTGGAAAACGTTTCTTGATGTAGGGGGTTGGGATAATCTTTAGACCCTTTATATGTTGCTTTTGATGTACTAAAATCTAATCTTGTATGCTTTCAGCAGTTGAATAAAATTCTATTTCCTTTAAACTAAACATATGCAATAAAGATCATAACTGCACAAGACACTTCCCAACACATTTAATCCTCATATATGCAAATTCCTAATTTGCTTCTTAATTTTTCAAATTGATTTGCATCTAAGGCCTTGTTAAAAATATCTGCTAACTGCTTTTCAGTAGCAACATGTTCCAGAGCAACTACTTTGTCTTCAACCAAATCTCTTATAAAATGATGACGTATATCAATATGCTTAGTTCTGCTATGTTGAATAGGGTTCTTAGAGATATTGATAGCACTCAGATTATCACAGTACAATGTCATGACATCTTGCTTGACATTGTATTCTGTTAACATCTGCTTCATCCAAACAAGTTGAGAACAACTACTCCCTGCTGCTATGTACTCAGATTCAGCAGTAGAAAGAGACACACATTTCTGCTTTTTACTAAACAATGATATCAGATTATTCCCTAAGAAGAAGCAACGTCCTGAAGTACTTTTTCTATCATCATCACTCCCTGCCCAATCAACATCACAAAAACCACATAACTCAGTGCCTGATCCATGACTGTAAAGCATTCCATAGTCACTAGTCCCATTCACATATTTCAGAATCCTCTTCACTTGATTCAAGTGACTAACTTTAGGCTCAGATTGATATTTGGCACACACTCCAACAGCAAAAGAAATATCAGGCCTGCTAGCTGTGAGATACAATAAGCTACCAATCATGCTTCTGTATAGACTTTGATCCACACTCACACCATGTTCATCCTTGGACAACTTTAAGTGAGTAGGAGCAGGTGTCCTCTTGTGATTAGCATTTTCCAGACCAAACTTCTTAACAATGTTCTTTGCATACTTGCTCTGGGATATGAATATGGAGTCTTCCATTTGTCTAACTTGTAGACCTAAAAAATAGCTGAGCTCTCCAACAAGACTCATTTCAAACTCAGACTGCATCTGTTCCACAAAATGTTTCACCATTGCATCTGACATCCCACCAAATACTATGTCATCAACATATATTTGAGTTATCATCAGTTTTCCTCCTTCCTCTTTAACAAACAAAGTCTTGTCAATCCCTCCTTTTCTGTAGCCATTCACAGCCAGGAATTCAGTAAGCCATTCATACCAAGCTCTTGGTGTTTGCTTCAAACCATAGAAAGCTTTCCTTAGTTTGTAAACATGGTCAGGAAATGTTGGATCAATAAATCCTTTTGGTTGATCAACATACACCTCTTCATTTAAGTAACCATTCAAGAAGGCACTCTTAACATCCATCTGAAAAAACTTGAATTTGAAATTACAGGCCGCCCCTAAGAGTAATCTGATAGATTCCAGTCTTGCCACAGGAGTAAAGGTTTCATCATAATCAATTCCTTCAACCTGAGTGTATCCCTGAGCAACTAATCTGGCCTTGTTTTTGGTGACCACTCCTTGTTCATCAGATTTATTCTTGTAAATCCACTTGGTGCCTATCACATTAACTCCATCAGGCCTTGGAACAAGATCCCACACTTCATTCCTCTTGAATTGTTCCAGCTCTTCATGCATGGCATTAATCCAGAATTCATCAGTCAGAGCTTCTCTGACATTCTTGGGCTCAATTTTGGAAACAAAACAAGAATTTGACACAACCTCTCTTGATCTAGTACTAACCCCTGATTTAGGATCACCTATGATAAGCTCCCTTGGATGGTCCTTTTTCACTCTAATAGATGGTTCTTTATTAGATTGTTCAGGTTCAGGCTCAGCATCAACAGGACTGGGAGACCCTCTTCTATCTTCAGTTTCTGCTGTGACTTCTTCAACTGATGTTTCAACATCATCAGGACATCACATGATGAGCTGGACTCTTGAGGAACCCATAAATAACAGTTATCTATGTATCTAACTCCCCTCATAACGACTTCACTCTTCTCATTAGTCACTAAACATTCATCTTTAGTGTAGCTAACCTTGAATCCTTCATCACATAAATGACTGATGCTAATCCAATTAGCAGTCAATCCTTTGACAAGAAGTACATTTTCAAGATTAGGTCCAGCCTCATAATTCAATTTTCCAATTCCTTTAACTTCCCCTTTTTCTCCATTACCAAATGTTACATCATTTGTGGAGTAAGTCCTGATATCCACCAACTGATTCTTGAAACCTGTCATATGCTTTGAGCAACCACTGTCAAAATACCAACCATCCATAGCTGGGGTTCTAACAGATGAGTGAGCTAATAGACATGTGACAGCAGCTTTAGGAACCCATTGTTTAACAGCCTGAGGCCTGTTCTGCTTATGTCTAGGTTGAGGAACAGATTTGGGATAACCATGCAGTTTAAAGCAAGAAGATTATATATGGCCAAATCTTCCACAATAGTAACATCTCACTCTTTGAATCTCTTCTCTGAAGTGATTGAAATGTCTGCCACCTTGATGACGATTTCTGTCATACTGCTGAGGCTGCCATCTGTCAGAATATTAATGTTGTTTTCTCCCATAATTAGGCTGTCTTCTGTAATGATGAGTCTGTCTCTTGTAATGACTAGGCTGTCTTCTACCATGATGATGAGGCTTTCTTCTGCCATAACAATGAGGCACAACATTATTAGGTCCAAAACCATACATTTTCCCTTGATGTTGAGACATCGGATGGAACATGTTATGTTTGAAACTAGAAGCCTGCATACTCCTATGGTATTGAGGAGGCATATACTGCCTAGCTCTAGAAACCCGAGGCTTTCCTTGAGGTTGAGGAAAAAACTTCTTAGGTACAGGACCATAACCCTTTCCATTATTTTTTGGCCCAAGGTGAGGGACAACCTTCTTAATTCCAGAACCATGTCCTTCTCACCCTTATATCCTAGACCAGTCTTATCACTTGCCCATTTTCCAGCTTCAAGTATTTTATCCAGAGTGTCAGTTCCACTATTTAACATTTTGATGGATTTTGACATTTGATCAAGCTGGGATTTTAACAACAAAACTTCATTCTCAAGTTCAGCTTTATCAGTCTCAAGCTGTATTATAATTTTCTTCTGCTTCTCCCCTTCTTGACATACCTCTTCACTTTTCAGACACAACTCTTGATAAGAAGATGCCAGCTCTTCAAAGGTCAATTCACCATCACTAGATTCTCCATCAGAGGCACATATTCTAGTCAATGCCTTAACATGCTTGGCATTCTCTTCTTCATTTTCACTATCTGTATCAGACCAGGAAACAGATAACCCCTTTTTCTGCTTATTGAGATATGTAGGACATTCTTTCTTGACATGACCATAACCATCACACTCATAGCATTGAACTCCTTTGTCATGATTGGACTTTTCTTCATCTCTTGTTTTCTTCACTTGATTACTAGACCTGTTGTTGTCAGATGTGATGTTCTTAACATTAGGTCTATAGTTTCTGTCCATTCTCTTTAGCACCTTATTAAACTGTCTCCCAAGCATCACAACAACATTTGACAGTTCCTCCTGAGTTTCAAAATTACACTTCTTCTTACCATCTTCAGTATTAGACACCAAAGCTATGCTTTTGGTCTTCTTTTCACGCTCCTCATTCAACCCCAACTCTAAAGTTTGAAGAGAACCAATCAACTCATCAACTCTCATCTTACTGATGTCTTGAGCTTCTTCAATAACAGTCACCTTCATTTTATATTACTTGGGAAGGGATCTGAGAATCTTCCTTACCAGCTTCTTTTCAGTCATTCTTTCTCCTAAAGCACTAGAAGCATTGGACAGCTCAAGAATATTCATGTAAAAATCATGAATGGTTTCATCCTCCTTCATCTTCAGATTTTCAAACTTAGTAGTCAACAGTTGAAGTCTTGACATCTTGACCTTGGAAGTTCCTTCATGAGTAGTTTTCAAGACATCCCAAGCTTCCTTAGCTACTTCACAAGTGTTTACCAGCCTAAAGATGTTCTTGTCAATACCATTAAAGATGGCATTCAAGGCTTTTGAATTTCCAAGTGCAAGCTCATCTTCTTCCTTGGTCCAATCTTCCTCAGGTTTCAGCTTTGTTGTACCATCCTTTTCATCAATAACAGGTGCTTTCCATTCCTTTTAAGACAGCCTTCCAAGCCCTGCTGTCTAATGACTTCAAGAAGGTAACCATCCGTGGTTTCCAATAGTCATAATTAGAGCCATCTAGAATAGGGGGTCTATTCACAAATTCACCACTCTCCTTGTCCATTGCACCAGAAAGTATCAGCCCTAGATCTCACTCAGATGAAGAGCAGAATGCCTGCTCTGATACCAATTGAAATTATGGTATCAGATGTGTGATGTTAAGTGTGATGTCACAACAACACAATCTGCTAATATGAACAAGGCTATAACAACAGTAAATCAACACAATGAATTATTCACCTAGTTTGGTCTAACTTCCTACGTCTGGGGGCTACCAAGCCAGGGAGGAAATTCACTATTAGTAGTATTAAATTACAGACTCAATAATCCCAGTTGACATCTACTAATCTTAATCACTACCTGTCGCTCCCGGGATTTTCATCCAAGTACAAACGCGAAAGTGGCACCGAAACAGAGTCGCCAGTAATGTGTATTTATCCCGAGAGAGGGAAAGGAAACACTACATAAACCTGGAGGAAGGAAAGAGCATGGTCTTGCGACCAAAGGGTGTAAGAGACTGGAAACTGGAAGAAAAACTGCTAGCTGGAGAACTAGAAAAGGAAAGGAGAGAGAAAGAGAAACAAATGTAGGGAAAATAAAAGAAGTGCTCGAATGGGCCCTACCCCACTGCCTACGTATCTCATCGGGAACATGAGAATCAGAGCGACGTAGTTCCCCTCACCTAGGGAAGACTGTTTCTGTATTTTAGGAAACGGCTTACGTTCTAGCTCAGGTGTTGCAGACTCGTTGAATGGAGTGCGTTACCGTCTTGCAA
This sequence comes from Lathyrus tuberosus, assembly GCA_022829125.1. Taxonomy (NCBI): domain Eukaryota; kingdom Viridiplantae; phylum Streptophyta; class Magnoliopsida; order Fabales; family Fabaceae; genus Lathyrus; species Lathyrus tuberosus. The sequence goes on from JALAZF010000668.1 coordinate 102,781, forward strand.
AAGAACGGGGAGAAGCACGTTCGTACGTCGAGAGTGAGTGAGATGAGAAGAGAATTCCCGAAGGAAAGACGTCATTTGTTTGTTTTTTGTCTTTTAAGAAAGAAGTGTTTTGATTGTTTTTGTTTTGTAACATGTAGTGTATTTAAATCCTTCATATAGAATCGAATGCCTCGCATATCGACCCAAGATGGGACGTACACTAAACATTCCCAGGAAATGAGAGAAGACCCCTCACCTCCTTGTTCCCACATGAAAGGCCTAAATACAATATTTGTTATGCCTTTATTAAGTGTTTTTTAACTTTTATTATGAGATGAGAAGAATTGACTCAAATGGAGCAAAAGGTGAAACTAACAAGGGAGACTAAGACTCAAACCCTAGTGTTAGCAAGCTTGGAGATCCTATGGTTAATGTGGTTTAACAAACCGACTTCTAAAAGAAAGGAGAAGAAGAGCAAAAGAAGCAACTTACTTCCAAGGTGGAAGTTAAGTTGATCTTAAAGAGGGATGAAGAAGAGGTTATTCAAGGAAAGCATGTAAATGCTTATCAAACACAAATTTGAATGATTAAATGAAATAAGATCAGATGAGGGAGAGAAATGTATGTGGAACTAAGTCCATACACTCACTTACCATGCGCCTACATGAAAGGGTTAGTTCACAATATTTACAAATATGAAATAAAGGAAGGAACAACGAGTGATGATCAAATCAATTAAGAACCAAGGAAATAGGATCCTAAGAGATACAAACTAATCAAAGTCAGAATCTAAACAATAGAGTACTCTCTAATGTTAAGACATCAAACACAAATCAACTATGTACAAGCAATGTCCTAATCACTAAAGAATTACATCATGAAAAGAATAAATGAAGAATGGATGGAAATGCAAAGTGATCATGCATTTATGCCTCATGAAAGGTCAAGGTCAGAATTACATTCAATTGACAAAGGTCTTATAAAGCATATGAAATATCACACAACTTATGTTTAGAGTATTACAAGTAGAAGGGATAAGAAGGAGGAGAAGTAAGAAAAAGAAACATGTTCAATTAAATGCACAAAATGACATATCAAAGATGCATAACATGTAACATGATTAGAGAATGCATATTGGAATTGGCATACTAATGATAAGATGCTAATGGAATGAGCAAAACATCATACCAAATGTAAGAATAAAGCAAGAAGAGCACAAGAAGATATAAGGAATGAAAACACGTCCAAGTTTCAAGTTATAACACATAAACTCATGTCTAATGCAAATGCAAGTCAAGGTGACCTATAATACAACAAAGGGGACCTATAATATCATACGAATGACATACAAAAGATGCATAAACAAATCCTAATGGGATGGCATAAATGCCTACCAAAACATGTGAGAATGATGTTAACAAAACTTCATAAAAGGTCTCCTAATCTAGCATGCATAAACAAATAGTAAATGGATTTAAAAAATTATGAAAATAGAACACAAATAAATTAAGTCAGAATGTAATCATAGGTAAAAAGAACAGTACAAAAATCAACAAAAAAGTGCTCAAACGAGCTCACACATTCACCTTGAAACACATCCAAAGAAAGCCCAAATATGCACATCAAAACACATGAGAAAAGTGTGTTAAAAAGGAAAACAAAATTTTTTCATATGCTTCAGTATGTTATATAATCAATGCAAAAAGAATGAGCAAAAAATGTTATGGGAAGTGGGAGAAATAAAATGTACAAGTGCAAGTATCAAAGAGAAGTTCAATTGAAAAAGAAATTGAGAAGAAATTATGAAAATATGGTCCAACATTATTAAAATATGAATTAAAAATATTGGAAAATTATTTAAATGGGTTAAGAACACGTGTGAATTATTTTGGAATTTTATGTTGATTTTTAATATTTTTATTAAAATGAAAGTGAAACTAATATGGAAAAGAAATAAAATGCAAAGGAATTGGAATGGGGGGTGCTGGAAAAGTAAGTTTCTAGTTCAAAAATACCATTGGGCTTAACATGGGGGTGCGAAAAATAAATCAATCCAGTCCATTAGGGGTGCATAATCGTGTGGTAGTGTGTGTTTAATCAATGCCATACATACTCAATCACATACACACGATTACCATGATGATCACGTCAACGGAGCACAACGCACGCACACACGAACCAATATGCACGCGCACACACTGGAACAATCTGAAGACACCCAAGTACATCACGTGAGAAAGCTGGTGCCTCATTAATGTGGTGTTGTTTCTTTATTGGTCCGCCGTAAAGAGATTGAAATGCGCCAACCATATCGTGCCATGCGGCCTTCTCTCTCTTACCATCATTCAATCATCATTACTTAATCATTTATTAATCATTACAACCACAAGAACATGGCCAATGTTACTCGGACACCTCATCATCTTCATAATTAGTTCATGCAAATGCTAATACACTCATACAACAACCAAAAAACGCAGAATTTTCTCCAATTTTCTACCTCACATAACTCCATCAATTCTTAATGAAAATTAACAAAATAAGATACCAAACTGAAGCCCAAACTTCATAGATCATGAATATACCAATTAAGTCTCAAAAATATCATTCTAACATCAAGAAAAATGGCACGAAAGTGACATGTTCAAGCACAAATTTCACAAAATCATAAAATCACATAAAATCCAAATTGAACAAACAGTGGTGTGCCATCATTTCAGGACTTCCAGATGCAATGCATGATTACTAATTTCACATTATAAATCTCTAAAATCATGATGAAATAAAAGAAAAGTTTCAAGATCTCTAACCTTGTGAGATGTAATTTTTGTTTTAGAAACCCAAGAACTTCTTGCAAGATCTTCAAATCAACACTTTGAGCCAAATAAAGGCAAAAACTAGATCCTATGCTTGATTGGAGTAGAAATTTGGAGTGATGAGTGAAACTTGAGATTTTCCAATGGTGGATTCAAGAAAATCCAATGCATACAGTAGAAAGAGGAGGTTATGGAGATGATGCTGCTCCAAAAATCTTCGAAAATGATGAAGAAACGAGAGAGAAATCTGGATCTGAACTCTTGAGAGTGAGAGAAAAACTTGAGATTTCTTGAGAGAGATTGTGATGAAAATGTGAGAAATGTGTGAGATTAGAGAGAGAGAGAGTGGAGAATGATTGAGAATGATTTCTGAGAATGTGGAAAAAATGAGAGAGAGACTTTGAAATTGTGTATAAGTTTGTTTATATAGTTAGGGTTAAGTGTGTTTAACCATGGTCAACTGAGTTGGTTAAGTGAGTTAGTGTGAGGTTAACTGAGTAGACTCTAACTAACTGAGTCATGACAGTTAGAGGTGAGTTGGGAAGATTTACTATGGTGTGGGTGAGTTTATGAAGTGTATGGTGAGGTTTAAAGTGGATGGTGGTGATGTAAGGAAATGTTTAGTTTAATGAAGTAAAAGGTGGACTGGTGTGTATTATGTGTGTGTATTTGAATTAGCAACAACAACAATATTATTTTTTCTGATTTTATAGCAGCTTGATATCAATTAAAACAAGGAAGTTTGGTGATGAATATCTCTCACTTTAATGAGTGGAAATGTGTAATTTTGGTGGCAAATGAAAGAGTAGATATAGGAGAATAAGTTTGATGTTGAAATTGAATTGAATTGAGGCTTGTAGGGTGGTGTAAAATGACTCCAAACATCATGGTTCAGAACTGGTGCATGGACGTGGCAAGTTGGTAGGTTGGCATGGCAGCCTGACTTGGAAAATTCAGCATGAACGCGTCAACTTGGGATCATCATAACCCCATCATAACTTGCTCAAATGGAAAAATGTCCAACATCAAAGTTGAAGAGGACATTGAGATGAACAACTTTTATGTTCAAAATTTTTTCATTTGGAGCTTCAATCATTGAGAAAAGTGGCTGGACATTTGGCACACCAAGTGTTCGACAAAATTATGGCGCATGGGCCTGCACTTGCCTTGCCATGACTTGGTTTTTGACCTAGTTTTGTCAAACTTTAATGGATCATAACTCCCTCAATTTTGATCCAATGGAAGAGTTCTTTATATGGATTTGAAGCTTAGAACATGAACTTTAATTGGCTCAACTTGGGTCTGAGGTTTGGAACTTTTATCTTGAAGAAAGAGAGCCTCAAAGTGTGGTGCAAAATGGTCCAAACTTGCCATTTTTGGAAATCCTAAATTTCCAAAAATGGAAACTTTGCGCATTTCTTGATTTTCCATGATTCCTCCACCATTTCTTGATCAAATTTTGTCCAATGAACATATTTAACTTGAGTTCCATGAATTTGACCTCAAAAAGTCAGGAGTTGACTTTTTCACTGCACAGTTGACTTTTTCCCCAATTTCTTGATTATCAAGCAACTGATCAATTGAAACCCTTCTGAAACCAATTGATGAGCAATTTTCCATCCATATACACTTAAGAACATAAGGAATATCATGAGATCAAGTCTTGCCCAAAAAATTAGAGATAAACTGGTTTTAGGTCAAACCCTAATTTTGGCCCCCTCTAGTTAGGAGGAAATATCACATCCTTCAAATCCAAATTCCTTAGAATATGGTGTGTATCCTCTCAAACAACGATGAGATATGACATTTGGAGATGATAAAAACTCAAAGAGGTTGCTCATTTGAGGGTCAGATCCCAATTTTTGACTGCCTTGTGTAGGAGATGGTGCACTGCCCAATCTTCTTGATGAATTCTCCTCTTCCAATGCCTTGTGGGATCAATTGAGATGACATATGACATAAGAAACCCTTGAGGCTTATTTGAAGACCCTTGCTTTGAATGACCAACACCTTGCAGGCCACTGATCACATGCCCTTATGCAATATGTATGCTATGAGATGCACACAAGATCTAAATGCAATGCAATGAAACATAAGCCAGTAAAAGCTAAAACGAGTGGGCAAATTTTGAGGTATTACAGCTGCCCCTATTCAATCAACTGTGAATCTGAATGGATGAAAGCAACGGCTATCAGGAATTCAAGATACATAGGGATTGAATACAAAAATAACCGAGAAAATTTGCACTGTGAACGAAGAAGAAAAGGGATGTAAACCCTTCTGGAAGCATCATTAAAAAACTGCATAGATTGATACGACGTATATCAAAATAGGGATACGGACGAGTATCAAGGACCATACGGACGAGTAGGGAAAGAAAACACGAACGAGTGTTAAAGGACACGGACGAGTGTTGAGGGTTAATACGGACGAGTATGGAAATATGAGGTTCAAACACAGATGAGTGTTGGAAGGACACGGACGGGTGTTACAGGTCAATACGGACGAGTATTGCAATAAGAGTTCAGACACGGACGAGTGTTGAAAGGACACGGATGAGTGTCAAAGGTCAACAATGCAGACGAGCACTGGACAATCATCAAAGGAACACGACGAGTGACCAAGTCAACGATACGGACGAGTGTCGGACGATGATTAATAAGATACGGACGAGTATTGGCTAAAAAGTTCAGACACAGACGAGTGCTGAAAGGACACGGACGGGCGTCAAGGATCAATACAGACGAGTATTGAAAGGACACGGACGAGTGTCAAAGGTCAACGATGCGTACGAGCACCGGACAATCATCAAAGGAACAAGACGAGTGACCAAGTCAACGATACGGACGAGTATCGGACGATGATTAATCAAGATACAGACGAGTATCTCAAAAGTCAATACGGACGAGTATTGACTAAAAAGTTCAGACACAGACGAGTGCTGAAAGGACACGGACGGGCGTCAAGGATCAATACAGACGAGTATTGAAAGGACACGGACGAGTGTTGACAGGTTAAAATAAAAGACAACTCTACTGGGGGATTGAAACGTTAAATCGAACACAGACGAGCATTAATGGAACACGGACGCGTGTTTAAAATCAACACGGCCGAAGTATTGAGGAGCAACAAGCGGGCACGGACGAGTATCAAAAGAACACGGACGGACGTCCAAAGTCAATGCGAACGGGTATTGAATTAACCCTGTATGACCAAGTGTTGAAAGCTTTGCTGAGGTTGCGTGACAATGTTTGGTCTGTGAATTGCCCTGGCTTGCAGGTAAATGGTTGAACTTGGCTTATGTTCGCACGCATATGTTTGAGTTTTACTGTAATGCTCCACCTTAATAGAAATGCTACGCGTTTTGAGGATGCTATGCATACTATATGCAAAGAGGTCCTCAGCAAAATAAATGCTAGGGAAAGGTAAGTAACTCCGCTGGGGAATAATGAGTTGACAACAAACTCTGCTGGGGAGAACCATTCCCGAGTGTATCGTGCCAGGGAATGTCTCTTAAGAGAATTTTACAGAAGACCAAACATCTTCAAACTCTTGGACAAACACCGATACTTGAGCTAGGATGCAGTAATTGAGAGGTTACTCTACTGGGGATAATAGATTTGGAGCACCTCTTGCTGGGGCAATTTCAAAATGCTCCATGCTTGGGATGGTCAACCTCTTGCTCTTGCCCCATGATACCAGACTGATCTGAAGAAAACGTCCCAGGAGGATTTTACAGAAGATTCGACATCTCCAAACTCCTGGACACTTACTGAGTCTTGAACATTAGCTGTGAGGCCATTCTGTTGGGGAATTTGCAACCGTTATCGACACAGAAAAGCTTGTAGCTGTTGGAAGTACTGAATAGGAGAATCGACTTAATAAGATACAACACTGCCCACTTGAAACTGACTCGTTAATATCGAATCGTCATGCGCGACCGTCCGCCGAACGATAGATTCAATCAGTAAACGTTGTGATGAAAGAGTGAAATGAGAACCCTTTCCTGAACATGATGTCTTCGGTACTATCATTTGACAATGTTGCTGGGGACCATGAAACTCTACAAATACGCTGGGGATGGCCACCTCCAAGGATAACTTCCTGTCGAGGACTTATCTCTGCTTGGGGGGGAACGAACATTTGCGCTTCGTAAAAGATTTTGGCTTGAAGACGTCGTACATCTTTGCACAGCTATCCAGTGAGTTCTCAACACCTGCAAACAAAAGAATGCGCACATATGCCCCAGGCTAACATGGGTTTTTTGCAGTATTCACCCAAGCATACCTGTCATTTAAAGCAATCTTACATGTTTTCTCTTTTTATGCACGTTATTGTAGAACCCCCATGTTTTCACATGCAAACGTTTATCAAAAACTTTGGACGTTTGTGTAAACAAAACAAATTATAAAAACCAAACAAACCGATAGAATTTCTGAATAACGACCATTTTATTGATTAAAGAGCCTGAAAATAGGCATTTACATCAAGGAGCAATTCCTGGAAAGAGGTAATTGCCAAAACGGAAAAGAAACTGTCCTAATGACAATTTGAAACTGGAACTCCATTGAGTTTCAACCCTGCTATGGTTCGTATATCTTCGAGACTCTCCAATAGCTTTGCCTTCAAAGGGGGACGACTGAACTGATTCCTATCCTTCGGAGTGCTTATTGATTGATACGAGACAATACAGATTACTCAGATCGCAGTTTTCGCTAAATCTCTCTTTTACCTGGATCGCCCTTTACGGGTTTTCAATCCACAGAGATACCCTTTTTTGCCTAAGTTGCCCTTGCGGGTTTTCAACTTACCGGGTGTACTTTCCTTTTTTATTTTTTTATCCCTAATTTTTTCCCGAACCTTTTCTTTTCTTTTTTTCTCCTTCTTTTATTATGGTTCGCCGGGATGCCCTTTTTTGCTTGGACTCTCTTTTTACTGTCCAGCGGGTCTCTTTATGCGAAGTATTTTTTAACTGCGTCTGAGTTCACCGGGGACAAAAAATCCTCACCGTCCATTGTTGTAAGCATCAAGGCTCCGCCCGAGAAAACCTTCCTAACAACATATGGACCTTCATAATTAGGAGTCCATTTGCCCCTGTGATCTGTATTCGGAGGAAGAATCCTTTTCAATACCAAGTCGCCCGTCTGGTAAGTCTGAGGATGCACTTTCTGGTCAAATGCCTGTTTCATTCTCCTCTGGTACAGCTGTCCATGACATACTGCAGCCAATCGTCTTTCTTCAATGAGACTCAGCTCGTTGAACCTCGCTCGAACCCATTCAGCCTCGTCGAGTTTAACATCCATCATGACCCTTAAAGAAGGGATCTCCACTTCCACCGGTAGTACTGCTTCCATACCGTACACGAGAGAAAACGGGGTTGCCCCAGTAGACGTACGAACAGAAGTGCGGTACCCGTGTAAAGCGAAAGGAAGCATTTCATGCCAATCCTTATACGTCCCCACCATCTTTTGCACAATCTTCTTAATATTTTTGTTGGCTGCCTCGACGGCACCATTCATCTTCGGGCGATAAGGAGAAGAATTGTGATGTTCAATTTTGAAGCTCTGGCATAACTCTTGCATCATCTTATTGTTGAGATTAGAACCATTGTCAGTGATGATTCTTTCGGGCACCCCATATCGGCAAATAATCTCCTTCTTAATGAATCGGGCTACCACCTGCTTGGTGACATTTGCAAAAGAGGCAGCTTCCACCCACTTGGTAAAGTAATCAATAGCCACCAAAATGAATCGATGTCCGTTGGAAGCAGTAGGCTCAATCTTCCCAATCATATCAATGCCCCACATAGCAAAGGGCCATGGAGAACTCATCACATTCAGGGGATTTGGTGGCACATGCACCTTGTCAGCATAGATTTGGCATTTATGACATTTTTAGGCGTACTTAAAGCAATCAGCCTCCATAGTCAGCCAGTAATACCCGGCTCGCAATAACTTCTTCGCCATAGCATGCCCACCAGTATGGGTACCGAAAGATCCTTCATGCACTTCCTGCATTAACAGGTCTGCTTCGTGTCTATCCACGCATCTGAGCAAGACCATGTCAAAGTTTCGCTTGTAAAGCACATCCTCATTCAAGAAGAAGCTTCCTGCCAACCTCCTCAGAGTCTTTTTGTTATTGTTTGATGCCCCAGCCGGATACTCTTGACTCTTCAAGAAACGCTTGATATCAAAATACCAGGGTTTATCATCAGTCATCATATCAGCGGCAAACACATGAGCGGGTCTATCTAGCCTCATCACATCAATCTTTGGGATATGGTTCCACCAATTCACCTGAATCAGGGAAGACAACGTAGCTAAAGCATCAGCCATCTGATTCTCATCACGAGGTATATAGCACAATTTTATTGTTGTAAAGAAAGTCAACAGTCTTCTCGTGTAGTCTCTGTAAGGAATCAAGTTCTGCTGGTGGGTATGTCAATCTCCATTGATTTGGTTGATCACTAGAGCAGAATCACCAAATATCTCAAGAGTCTTGATCCTTAAATCGATGGCTTCCTCAATACCCATGATACAAGCCTCATATTCCGCTTCATTATTAGTGACATCAAACGTTAACCTGGCAGTGAAAGGTATGTGTGATCCTTTCGGAGTGATAAGGATTGCCCCAACACCACTTTCATTCATGTTAACGGCTCCATCGAACATTAGTTTCCATTTGTCATCAGGATCCGGCCCTTCGTCAACCGGAGGCTCTTCACAATCTTTAACCTTGAGAAACATGATGTCTTCATCAGGAAAGTCAAACCTCATTGGCTGATAATCATCAATAGGTGACTCGGCAAGATAAACCGACAACACACTCCCTTTGATAGCTTTCTGGGAAGTTTATTGTATATCATATTCAGTCAAAACCATCTGCCACTGAGCGACCCTTCCATTAAGAGATGGCTTCTCAAAAATGTACTTGATTGGATCCATTTTTGAAATCAGTAGGGTTGTATGAGTTAGCATGTATTGTCTCAATCGCTTAGCAGCCCATGCTAGTGCGCAACACGTCTTCTCAAGCATCGAGTACCTGGACTCGCAATCGGTGAATTTTTTGCTTAGGTAGTATATAGCATGCTTTTTCCTACCTGTATCATCGTGTTGACCGAGAACACAACCCATCGATCCATCACGTACAGTGAGATACATAATCAGTGGCCTCCCAGGAACTGGAGGCATGAGAATCAGAGGATTTTGCAAATATTCTTTTATTTTATCAAAGGCCTTTTGACAGTCGTTGTTCCACCGGATTGCTTGATCTTTTCTCAGTAATTTGAATATTGGCTCACAAGTCGTTGTGAGATGAGATATAAATCTTGCAATATAATTCAGTCTTCCCAAAAATCCACGAACTTGTTTTTCTGTTCTCGGTTCCGGCATCTCTTGAATGGCTTTTACCTTTGCTGGATCCACCTCGATTCCCTTTTCACTGACGATGAAGCCTAGAAGCTTACCAGATCTTACCCCGAAAGTACACTTATTCGGGTTCATCCTCAATCTGAACTTTCTCAACCGTTCAAACAACTTTTTCAAATTTATCAAATGCTCTTCTTCCGTTTGTGATTTGGCAATAATATCATCCACATAAACTTCAATTTCTTTGTGAATCATATCGTGGAAGAGCGTCACCATGGCACGCTGATATGTTGCTCCCGCGTTCTTTAAACCAAACGGCATCACCTTATAGCAGAATGTGCCCCAAGGGGTAATAAATGTAGTTTTCTCGATACCCTCTGGCGCCATCTTGATCTGGTTATATCTGGAAAACCCGTCTATAAAAGAGAACACAGAGAATTGAGCCGTATTATCTACCAACACGTCAATGTGTGGTAATGGAAAATCATCTTTTGGACTCGCCCTGTTCAAATCTCGATAATCCACGCACATTCTGACTTTGCCATCCTTCTTCGGCACAGACACAATATTAGCGACCCATGGCGGATAACTAGTAACAGCTAGAAACCCCGCATCCAACTGCTTTTGCACCTCCTCTTTAATCTTGATGGCCATCTCAGGTTTGGTTCTCTGAAGCTTCTGCTTGACGGGAAAACAACCCTCTTTCAGCGGCAATCTGTGCACCACGATGTTTGTATCCAACCCCGGCATGTCTTGATAAGACCATGCGAAGATGTCAACATACTCTCGCAACATCTCAATCAGCTCTTTCTTTGCATTCTCTGTCAGGCTTGCCCCTACTTTGACCTCTTTCTTTACCTCTTCAGTACCGAGATTGACAACTTCTATAGATTCCTGATGAGGCTGAATGGCTCTTTCTTCCTGTTTCAATAATCTAGCCAACTCTTCAGGAAGTTCACAGTCTTCCTCGTCCCCCTCTTCAGCTTGGTATATTGGATTATCGAAGTCATAATAAACCATAGCAGGGTCGTCATCAACAAGATCCAGAGAATTATTTCTGCATGAATGATAATTCATGCTTTTAGAAATCGCTTTTTTGAAAGGAACAGAAAGAAAAAAGAAAAAATGCACAAAACTGCGAAGAAAACATTGCCATTTTATAAAAAATAACAAAATGAAAGACAGGGAACACACTTTGAATACACAACGTCCTTTTATTTATGATAAAAATTTGTATGAGAACAAATGGGGGCCCTACAATGAAGTCACTATGCCTTGGGCAGAGCATAGGACCTTTGCATGCTTAATAAAAGAAAACATAGAAAATTACTTATTTGGCAGAGTAACTTGGATGAGATCCTCCGAAAACCAATTGTCCAGCTTCATTCCTGGGGCACAGGGACGAACCCAATTGTCCAGGTCACAGTCACTATCTTCACAGTCTTCAATTGCTGCACAAATCTGGCTGGGATGTATGACTCATCCACTTGAGAAAATAACTGGCCCTTGGCGCTCTTGACCTTGTAGTGGTGGAACTCGAGGAGGTTTATAACCAATTCCACTCTTATCATCCTTGAAAGGTAGCTCAATTACTTGTCCCCAACCTTCGGTATGACCAGACTGCACCACTTCCAAAGCCTACTTATACGAAGCCATAGCAGCTCCCACCCTTGCCTCACCAGAAGGAGAATCTCTCACCATATTCATAGTTTCAAATGCCTGACAGAGAGTTTCGTGGATTTCTCCGTCCATCTCCACGTACTTGAAGGATGACAGATGACTAACGAAAATATATTCTTCTCCGCATACCGTAACAACCTGACCATCAACTACAAATTTTATCTTCTGATGCAAGGTTGAAGATACGGCCCCAGCAGCGTGGATCCATGGGCGACCCAATAGACAACTATAGGCTGGTTGGATGTCCATCACATAAAACACCGTATTAAAGACCTGGGGCCCGATCTGGACAAGTAGCTCTACTTCTCCAAACACTGATCTTTTTGAACCATCAAATGCTTTCACCACTAGATCACAAGGCCTCAATATAACTCCTTCTACATCCAGCTTTGCTAATGCTTTCTTAGGCAACACATTGAGGGACAAACCAGTGTCCACCAATACATGGGATATGATAGCACCTTTACATTCCATTGATATGTGGAGAGCCTTATTGTGGTTCCTTCCTTCTGGCGTTAAGTCAAAATCTGTGAACCCTAAACCGTTACGAGCATTGACATTGGAAATCACACTTTCAAGCTGGTTTACTGATATTTCTTGTGGTACGTACGCCATGTTTAGGATTTTTAACAAAGCATTCCTATGCGCTTCGGAGCATAGCAACAATGACAATATGAAGATCTTAGAAGGAGACTGATGTAGGTGGTCAACGATCTTATAATCGCTCTTTCTGATTATTCTCATGAATTCCTCAACATCTTTCTCCAATGACTTGTCAGATTCTGCCCCTGGCACTAGTTCATTACCTGTCACCTGCTTTCCTTTGGTCCTTGTTAATGCTTCAGTTTCATCTTTCCTGAGTGTCTGAGGAGCAAAAAGCCTTCCGCTGCGAGTGAAACCACCCATTCCCCCAACATTTCTGATACTTGAACCACTTTCTTTAGGAGTCTGCACCTCTTGCCTCTGTCCTTGACTATTAGTTCCATAGTACCACAGAATAGCAACCTTCTTCTCATTTGGGACATGACTGGGAACAGTTATAGTTATAGGAGCTACTCGTTCAGGCGCAGATGTCTGTACAGGAGCAGGTACCGGAATTTCCACAGGATCAAAATAGATCGTAATAGTAGAAACTTCATCCACTTTATTTTTCAATTGATTAAATTGTAAACATCCTTCATCCATCATGCTCTGAAGGCTATTTCTCAATTTCACACAACCATTATCAGCAATCAAACAATCTTCACAACTTTCCGAACAACCAGGAAATACAGCCCCTTTCAGTAGGCGGTCTTTCACAACTTTCAACGAAGTCTTAACATCATTAATATTCCTCACCAGATTCAAATCTCCAACTTCTTCAATGGAATTCACCCCAGGTCCATCATGCGAAGGCATGGGATTTTGAATTACATTAGGCCTCAGAGAAAAATTAATAGCCTTTGAATAAACTAGATCTTGAACCACATGTTTGAAAGCCCTGCAATTTTCCACATTGTGACCTGGCGCGTTTGAGTGAAATTCACACTTTTCATTTGCATCGTACCCAACGGGTAAGTTGCCCACTGGGGGAGCCAAAGTCCTCAATTGTACCAACTTCAAACGAAGTAAATTCTGTAGCATTTGTGAGCATGCCATAGGGAAAGCATCAAAATGTCGGTCATTCATTCTTTGTCTTGGGCGATACTGCCTCTGAGCTGCAGATTGAGCCTTAGTATCCGGAGTTGGAATAGTTATAGATGCTGATTGGTGATATGTACCCTGTCGTCCTCGACCTCCCCCCTTGTGCATATGCAGCATTAGCGTCACCTTCACGCTTCCTGTTATTGTTACCAAAAAACTTCTTTGCGGGAGCTGAACTTGTACTACTTCCGTCCTGAATCTTCCTCATCTTTAACAAACTCTCGATTCTCTCTCCAGCAATTACTATATCAGTAAACCCAGTGGATGGACAGGCAGCCGACCGATCGAGATACGGACCTTGCAAAGTATTTATGAACATGTCAGTCATTTCTCTATCTACCAATGGAGGTTGCACCTGGGCAGCGAGTTCACGCCACCTCTGGGCGTACTGCTTAAAACCTTCCTTAGGTTCATGTGTCATGCTTTGTAACTGAGTGCGATTCGGTGCCATGTCGATTTTATACTGGTATTGCTTTAAGAAAGCCAAGCACAACTCTTTCCAGTTTCTGACGTGAGCCCTGTCTAACTTTATGTACCATTCCAGTGAGGCTCCAGATAAGCTGTCCTGGAAAAAATACATCCATAACTTCTGATCATCAGAATAAGCAGCTATCTTCTGGTTATACGCCTGGAGATGAGTTTTGGGACAAGTGCTACCATTGTACTTGTCAAAAGTATGTGGTTTAAACTTCAGGGGAATCTTGACACCCTGTACTAGCCCCATATCCTCAACATCAATTCCCAAAGGATTCTGACTTTCTATAGCTTTCACTCTTTCAGCCAGTCCCTCGTATTTCTTATCATCATGGTAGAATCCCATATCAGCATTGAGTACAGAAAACTGATCATCCTGACGATCTTCCACCAGCCCATTGTTGCCAGGAACAAAACCCAAGTTAACTCCAACCGGAGGAGGAGTAACAACCGGAGGATTGACTACAGGAGGATTAACAATAGTAGGGTTAACAACAGGAGGGTTAACCCTAGGGGGATTAACATGATCACCAGTAGGAATCTCTATCTCCAACCTCTGGATGGTAGCTCGCATGTCTTCTTGCCCTGCTCTCAGGTCCTGCTGTCCCTGGGCAACGCCCTGCATCAAATTCATAAACTGTTCCATGCGTGCCCTTAACTCAGCCAACTCTGATTTCCTCTAGTTGCGTATCGGTGAATGTGGGAATCAGCTATTATGCCTGAAACCAAATAAAGATTAGAGAGCTCCTGCAACAAGTACCTGCTATGCAAAATGAAATGTTATGCAATGCAAATGTCATGTTTATCATTTTCGAGGTGCCTTACACCCTGATTCCAATCTTAACCACAGAAATCTGAATATCAGAAGTCGTGATATAAAGAGACGTGCCGTGGTCGTGTGCTTGTGTACAGATATCTGATAAGGACTATTTTTGAATAAAACTGCTCATCCCCATTCAATAAAGTATTCAAGTACATTCAAAGGAGGTTCATCAATAAATGAAATACAAGGGAAAGATGGATCCATCAACAAGCCTGATGGTAACCATTAACAACAAATTACAAGAAAAAGAACATCAGTCTGATAATTCCACGTCCTTCAGCTTATCACTTGTGTATTTGATCTCCTCAAAGAGTATGCGAGTACGCTGGTGATTCAGCTTTTCAATCATCTCTTTGATCAAAACATCCCTTTTCTCAAGAGCCTCAGTTAAGGAACCCATATGCAGCATCAAAGCTTCGTCATCGCACACTCCTTTGTGTCTCTTTATGCCAGCTTGCGTCTTGAGTATCTCCCTTTCTATCATGACTTCTTCAAGCTCTTTCTTGGTATTCTTCAGCTCTCTTCTAGCTTCTTCTAACTGTTCTTGACTTTTACCGAGGCTTTCCCGATACTTTCTCCTATGCTCATGTGCCTTCTTAACCTCTTCGCCTTTAATCTTCAACTGTTCCTGTAACTCAGCATTTTCAATTCTAACATCATCCCATGCTCGCTGGAATTTGGCCAATGTATCTTTGGTCTGAGCTAAGTCCTGTTTGGTTGTCTTGTGAGCCTGAGTGGCAGCATCGGCACCTTTCCTGATCTTCTGGAAGTATTGTGCTCTTTCATAAAAATCTTTCTCTTTGGCTGCTAAGATCTTTTCTGCCTTCTGAGCTCTTCCTTCTAGATCTTTATTGTCATACAGGGCTTTTTGGAGACAGCTACTTATACCAGCATTCTCTGCTTGAAGCTCTTTTACTATCTTCTGCCACTTTTCACACTCTTCAATAGCCACCATGGTTGGCTGTTCTGGCATTACTGAACATAAAAAAGGTTCCCTTGAAAAAGGTAAAAGCAGTTCTTTTACTTTCATCTCGATCCATCTGTCATATTCAGGATAAGACCTACAATCTCCTTTCCCAAAAACCGTTTTTCCATTTTTATGCTTATATTTCCAAGCATTCACTACTTCTGTCAACTTCTCATCTTTAGTTCCTATAAAGAACAAAGATTCTTCAACGTCTTGCTCCGTAGGAGGATTCCTGGAAGCATACTCGAACTGTCGGATGGCCAAAACTGGATTATAATTGATCCCTCATTTTCTGCCAATCAGAGGTACATTTGGAAAATTTCCGCATCTTGTGATAAGCTCTATTCTCAATAACCGATGATCAAACCAGATAATATTATCAGCAGTTAAACTTATCATTCGCTTGGACCATTTCGCAACATCTATGGTTTCCACAAAGGCTCCTGTTTGAGGCAAATGCTTGAAAAGCCAATGGCATAGTAGTGGAGTACAACAACTAACAGGTCCTCCCCTCTTTTTCTCGTTCTTGTAATGCACATAATGATAAAAATCTCCTAACAAAGTAGGGACTGGATTTTTAAGAACGAAAACTCTCGTCGCCTGCATATCCACAAAGTCTTGCTGATTGGGAAAAAGAACTAGGCCATATATGCAGAGAGCCAGAATGGAATTGTAAATCGTCCATTTTTTAGCATTAGCAGCCTCTTGAGCTTGATCAGAGAGGAATTCCAGATGAAATCCGTCAACTCCGTTTTTGCTACTCACACCACTCTTTATCACTGACTGATCTATTTGCATTGCAGCAGCAATTTCTTTTGTACTAGGAGAACTACCAGAAAAGAACGGTATTGCCGACGTGATCGGAATCCCCAAAATAAATGAGAATTCTTCCAGTGTTGGCATCAAAATGTAATCTGGAAAGAGGAAACATCTCAACGAAGGCTCGTAGAATTGCAGCAGAGTGTGCAAAGCGTCATGTTCATACTTTGTGATAGTACGGACCATCTTAACCAAATTCCCGTACTTCTTTTGAAACCTATCAAGGACACCCGAGCCAGCCATATCTATAACTTTGAGCAGTAAATCCAAGGTAGGGTCTGGAAACTTGTAAGAAACATTGTTCTTCCTCTTCTCGTCATTCTCTGTTGAACCCATGGATTGGAATCAGAAGTGTATTATGCACCTGTAAATGACAAACACAACCATTATGATATCATAATGCAATACAAAAGGGCATGTGATTAGGTAATCAGGTGTCTGTGCTGGACTGTGAACGGTGTCAGTGTAGCTCTGAGAACAATATAGAACCATAAATAGAAACCGTCTGAATTCAATGGGATGAACCCTCCTTTTGTGTAATGTCAACAAAAAACCGGGTATGTAGGAGGTCATGGTTACCTGCAAACCCGCAAACAACCCTCCCTTCTCATATGTGGGTACTAGGATGTTCAGTATCCCGGGCTCTCAGGTCGAGAAATGATGATACGTTCACCATTTCTGGTTTGGCATCATCATCAATCGAGGAGGCCTCAACTGATTCTCCAAAACGAAAGTTCCTCAGCTTCTGGCACTGAGGTCGAGAAGCAATAGTACATTCATCCCTCGGGGTACAGTACTATTGCCAATCGAGGAGTGCCTCCACTGGTTCTCTTTCCAAAAGGAACACCTATGGCAAGTTCCCAACATTGGGTCCTCGGATCGAGAATATGCAATGGGTTTGCCACAGAACGTGGTCTGCCACTGTCACATCTCGGGAGGAGTGCCGCGACTGAGTCCTCGGGGAAACAATCACCAGAGTCGACAGCTCTCTAGATCAACACCCTAACATGCGCAAGACACACACGTCAGAATGCGTCCCAAGATAGCCTCGTCTGGTTGTGAATTTCGTGAATACCCAACGCACTCCAGACGGCACGTAGGTCCCACTACTCTCCACTCTAATCCTAAGTGTATACTCAAGCCTGTGTAATGGGCTTATCTCTCAGAAATCCCATCCCGCCAAACAGAAAACCAGCACAGTCCAATATAGCATAATATATCATATGAAATGAAAATGCTAAAATGCGGTAAATACAGTAATGTACAGTAAAGCAGTAAATAACCATACAATAAAATGGTAAATACAGCACAACAGTAAACACCCAATGAAAGAAAAATAGATAAGCGCTAGGATTGACTCACTAAGGAAACCAGAGATTATGGGTTCGATCCCCAGCAGAGTCGCCAGCTGTCGCTCCTGGGATTTTCATTCAAGTACAAACGCGAAAGTGGCACCGAAACAGAGTCGCCAGCAATGTGTATTTATCCTAAGAGAGGGAAAGGAAACACTGCATAAACTTGGAGGAAGGAAAGAGCATGGTATTGCGACCAAGAGAACTAGGTTCGGGAGTCGGTTACGCGAGAGGAAGGTATTAGCACCCCCTCGCGTCCATCGTACCCGATGGGATCCACGCTTGCTTGTCTCGATCAAAGGGTGTAAGAGACTGGAAACTGGAAGAAAAACTGCTAGCTGGAGAACTGGAAAAGGAAAGGAGAGAGAAAGAGAAACAAATGTAGGTAAAATAAAAAGAAGTCCTCGAATGGGCCCTACCCCACTGCCTACGTATCTCATCGGGAACATGAGAATCAGAGCGACGTAGTTCCCCTCACCTAGGGAAGACTGTTTGTGTTTTTTAGGAAATGGCTTACATTCTAGCTCAGGTGTTGCAGACTCGTTGAATGGAGTGCGTTACCGTCTTGAAAAAGAACAAGGAGAAACACGTTTGTACGTCGAGATTGAGTGAGATGAGAAGAGAATTCCCGAAGGAAAGATGTCATTTGTTTGTTTTTTGTCTTTTAAGAAAGAAGTGTTTTGATTGTTTTTGTTTTGTAACATGTAGTGTATTTAAATCCTTCATATAGAATCGAATGTCTCGTATATCGACCCAAGATGGGACGTACACTAAACATTCCCAGGAAATGAGAGAAGACCCCTCACCTCCTTGTTCCCACATGAAAGGCCTAAATACAATATTTGTTATGCCTTTATTAAGTGTTTTTTTACTTTTATTATGAGATGAGAAGAATTGACTCAAATGGAGCAAAAGGTGAAAATAACAAGGGAGACTAAGACTCAAACCCTAGTGTTAGCATGCTTGGAGATCCTATGGTTAATGTGGTTTAACAAACCTACTTCTAAAAGAAAGGAGAAGAAGAGCAAAAGAAGCAACTTACTTCCAAGGTGGAAGTTAAGTTGATCTTAAAGAGGGATGAAGAAGAGGTTATTCAAGGAAAGCATGTAAATACTTATCAAACACAAATTTGAATGATTAAATGAAATAAGAGAAGATGAGGGAGAGAAATGTATCTGGAACTAAGTCCGCACACTCACTTACCATGCGCCTACATGAAAGGGTTAGTTCACAATATTTACAAATATGAAATAACGGAAGGAACAACGAGTGATGATCAAATCAATTAAGAACCAAGGAAATAGGATCCTAAGAGATACAAACTAATCAAAGTTAGAATCTAAACAATAAGAGTACTCTCTAATGTTAAGACATCAAACACAAATCAACTATGTACAAGCAATGTCCTAATCACTAAAGAATTACATCATGAAAAAAATAAATGAAGAATGGATGGAAATGCAAAGTGATCATGCATTTATGCCTCATGAAAGGTCAAGGTCAGAATTACATTCAATTGACAAAGGTCTTATAAAGCATATGAAATATCACACAACTTATGTTTAGAGTATTACAAGTAGAAGGGATAAGAAGGAGGAGAAGTAAGAAAAAGAAACATGTTCAATTAAATGCACAAAATGACATATCAAAGATGCATAACATGTAACATGATTAGAGAATTCATATTGGCAGTGGCATAATAATGATAATATGCTAATGGAATGAGCAAAACATCATACCAAATGTAAGCATAAAGAAAGAAGAGCACAAGAAGATATAAGGAATGAAAACACGTCCAAGTTTCAAGTTATAACACATAAACTCATGTCTAATGCAAATGCAAGTCAAGGTGACCTATAATGCAACAAAGGGGACCTATAATATCATACGAATGACATACAAAAGATGCATAAACAAATCCTAATGGGATGGCATAAATGCCTACCAAAACATGTGAGAATGATGTTAACAAAACTTCATAAAAAGTCTCCTAATCTAGCATGCATAAAAAAATATCAAATGGATTTGAAAAATTATGAAAATAGAACACAAATCAATTAAGTCAGAATGTAATCACAGGTAAAAAGCACAGTACAAAAATCAACAAGAAAAGTGCTCAAATGAGCTCACACATTCACCTTGAAACACATCCAAAGAAAGGCCAAATATGCACATCAAAACACATGATAAAAGTGAGTTAAAAATGAAAACAAAATGTTTTCATATGCTTCAGTATGTTATCTAATCAATACAAAAAGAATGAGCAAAAAATATTATGGGAAGTGGGAGAAATAAAATGTACAAGTGCAAGTATCAAAGAGAAGTTCAATTGAAAAAGAAATTGAGAAGAAATTATGAAAATATGGTCCAAAATTATTAAAATCTGAATTAAAAATAGTGTAAAATTATTTAAATGGGTTAAAAACACGTGTGAATTATTTTGGAATTTTCTGTTTATTTTTAGTATTTTTATTAAAATGAAAGTGAAACTAATATGGAAAAGAAATAAAATGCAAAGGAATTGGAATGGGGGGTGCTGGAAAAGTAAATTTCTAGTTCAAAAATAACATTGGGCTTACCATGGGGGTGCAAAAAATAAATCAATACAGTCCATTAGGAGTGCATAATCGTGTGGTAGTGTGTGTTTAATCAATGCCATACATACTCAATCACATCCACACGATTACCATGATGATCACGTCAACGGAGCACAACGCACGCACACACGAACCAATATGCACGCGCACACATTGGAACAATCTGAAGACACCCAAGTACATTACGTGAGAAAGCTGGTGCCTCATTAATGTGGTGTTGTTTCTTTATTGGTCCATCGTAAAGAGATTGAAATGCGCCAACCATATCGTGCCATGCGGCCTTCTCTCTCTTACCATCATTCAATCATCATTACTTAATCATTTATTAATCATTACAACCACAAGAACATGGCCAATGTTACTCAGACACCTCATCATCTTCATAATTAGTTCATGCAAATGCTAATACACTCATACAACAACCAAAAAACGCAGAATTTTCTCCAATTTTCTACCTCACATAACTCCATCAATTTTTAATGAAAATTAACAAAATAAGATACCAAACTGAAGCCCAAACTTCATAGATCATGAATATACCAATTAAATCTCAAAAATATCATTCTAACATCAAGAAAAATGGCACGAAAGTGACACGTTCAAGCACAAATTTCACAAAATCACAAAATCACAAAATCACATAAAATCCAAATTGAACAAACAATGGTGTGCCATCATTTCAGGACTTCCAGATGCAATGCATGATTACTAATTTCACATTATAAATCTCTAAAATCATGATGAAATAAAAGAAAAGTTTCAAGATCTCTAACTTTGTGAGATGTAATTTTTGTTTTAGAAACCCAAGAACTTCTTGCAAGATCTTCAAATCAACACTTTGAGCCAAATAAAGGCAAAAACCAGATCCTATGCTTGATTGGAGTAGAAATTTGGAGTGATGAGTGAAACTTGAGATTTTCCAATGGTGGATTCAAGCAAATCCAATGCAAATAGTAGAAAGAGGAGGTTATGGAGATGATGCTGCTCCAAAAATCTTCGAAAATGATGAAGAAACGAGAGAGAAATCTGGATCTGAACTCTTGAGAGTGAGAGAAAAACTTGAGATTTCTTGAGAGAGATTGTGATGAAAATGTGAGAAATGTGTGAGATTAGAGAGAGAGAGTGGAGAATGATTGAGAATGATTTCTGAGAATGTGGAAAAAATGAGAGAGAGACTTTGAAATTGTGTGTAAGTTTGTTTATATAGTTAGGGTTAAGTGTTTAACCATGGTCAACTGAGTTGGTTAAGTGAGTTGGTGTGAGGTTAACTGAGTAGACTCTAACTAACTGAGTCATGACAGTTAGAGGTGAGTTGGGAAGATTTACTATGGTGTGGGTGAGTTTATGAAGTGTATGGTGAGGTTTAAAGTGGATGGTGGTGATGTAAGGAAATGTTTAGTTTAATGAAGTAAAAGGTGGACTGATGTGTAGTATGTGTGTGTATTTGAATTAGCAACAACAACAAAGTTATTTTTTCTGATTTTATAGCAGCTTGATATCAATTAAAACAAGGAAGTTTGGTGATGAATATCTCTCACTTTAATGAGTGGAAATGTGTAATTTTGGTGGCAAATGAAAGAGTAGATATAGGAGAATAAGTTTGATGTTGAAATTGAATTGAATAGAGGCTTGTAGGGTGGTGTAAAATGACTCCAAACATCATGGTTCAGAACTGGTGCATGGGCGTGGCAAATTGGTAGGTTGGCATGGCAGCCTGACTTGGAAAATTCAGTATGAACGCGTCAACTTGGGACCATCATAACCCCATCATAACTTGCTTAAATAGAAAAATGTCCAACATCAAAGTTGAAGAGAACATTGAGATGATCAACTTTGATGTTAAAAATTTTTTCATTTGGAGTTTCAATCATTGAGAAAAGTGGCTGGACATTTGTCACACCAAGTGTTCGACAAAATTATGGCGCATGGGCCTGAACTTGCCTTGCCATGACTTGGTTTTTGACCTAGTTTTGTCAAACTTTAATGGATCATAACTCCCTCAATTTTGATCCAATGGAAGAGTTCTTTATATGGATTTGAAGCTTAGAACATGAAATTTAATTGGCTCAACTTGGGCCTGAGGTTTGGAACTTTTATCTTGAAGAAAGAGAGCCTCAAAGTGTGGTGCAAAATGGTCCAAACTTGCCATTTTTGGAAATCCTAAATTTCCAAAAATGGAAACTTTGCGCATTTCTTGATTTTCCATGATTCCTCCACCATTTCTTGATCAAATTTTGTCCAATGAACATATTTAACTTGGATTCCATGACTTTGACCTCAAAAAGTCAGGAGTTGACTTTTTCACTGCACAGTTGACTTTTTCCCCAATTTCTTGACTATCAAGCAACTGATCAATTGAAACTCTTCTGAAACCAATTGATGAGCAATTTTCCATCCATATACACTTAAGAACATGAGGAATATCATGAGATCAAGTCTTGCCCAAAAAATTAGAGATAAACTGATTTTAGGTCAAACCCTAATTTTGGCCCCCTCTGGTTAGGAGGAAATATCACATTCTCCAAATCCAAATTCCTCAGAATATGATATTTGGAGATGATAAAAACTCTAAGAGCTTGCTCATTTGAGGATCAGATCCCAATTTTTGACTGCCTTGTGTAGGAGATGGTGCACTGCCCAATCTTCTTGATGAATTCTCCTCTTCCAATGCCTTGTGGGATCAATTGAGATAACATATGACATAAGAAACCCTTGAGGCTTATTTGAAGACCCTTGCTTTGAATGACCAACACCTTGCAGGCCACTGATCACATGCCCTTATGCAATAGGTATGCTATGAGATGCACACAAGATCTAAATGCAATGCAATGAAACATAAGCCAGTAAAAGTTAAAACGAGTGGGCAAATTTTGAGGTATTACACTACCCAATGACACTTATACCTAAGAGACCACTTAGATATGAGAAACCACTCACTCCCTAAATCACCTCAGTGATACAATTCAAAGATTACACTTTAAACCACGCCTTGATCTTGCTTAATAGCTTTGATCAAGAACAGCACACTCTTGCTTAAAAGCTCTAGAGTGAATACACTTACAACCCAAAATAGACCCAAAATAGTAACACCTATTCAACCATGAAAGGCTTATAAAATACACACAAAAACTCTAACTTGACTCTCAGTCTTTGCTCTCTTGTCTTCGTCTCCTTCCAACAAGGGTTGAGGCTGCTTTAAATAGAATTCTGACTTGGGCTTGGACCTCTTCCAAAAATCTGATTTGATTTGTTTTAAAAACAGATTTGATCTTCAAATCTTTTTAAATCAAACAGCCCTTAAACATAGCAACAAGATCTGCTCCAAATCTGATTGCAACTGAAAATATCTTCTCCAAGATATTCGCACACAATCTCTCTAACAGATCTTCTCAAACCAAACTTTCACGCGCAGCCCTAAAACATCACATCCTGATGTTCTGATGTTCAGATAACTGATGTCAAGACATCAAGTTTAACATCAGCATATAAAACTTCAACCCTGCAACAACTAATGTTAGGAACCAATGTTAAGACATCAGACATATGACATCAACATTGTTCAACTTTGTTTTACCAAAATTCCAGCCAATACAAGAACTAACAGAGAGAATTTGTCATCTCTAAAGAGGAGTTGTCGATGTTTGTATGCTGTGAACAAGGCACAACTTTGATGCTAAAAGGTTAATTGAATCAACCGGGGTTTTCTTTATACAAAGCCTAAGAGGAGGCAGGAAGTTTGACTTTTCCGGGGGAAATGTGTCTTGTATAAAGCCCAAGATGGAGGCTGAAAGGGTTTGACTCAACAAGAGAGTACTTTTATCTGTCCTGTATAAAGCCCAAGACAGGGGCTAAAAAGGTTGACTCAACAAGAGAGTCTGGAGGTGATTGACTCAACAAGAGAGTCTAAAGGTTGTTTGACTCAACAAGAGAGTCAATAAGAGAGTGATTTGATGTCTCGTACGAAGCCCGAGATTGAGGCTAAAAGGATATTGACTCAACAAGAGAGTCTTTTATACTCAACAAGAGAGTGTTTTGTTGTCTCGTACGAAGCCCGAGATTGAGGCTAAAAGGAGATTGACTCAACAAGAGAGTCTTTTATACTTAACAAGAGAGTGTTTTTCTATCTTGTACGAAGCCCGAGATAGAGGCTAAAAGTTGATTGACTCAACAAGAGAGATTTTTATACTCAACAAGAGAGTGATTTTCTATCTCGTATGAAGCCCGAGATGGAGGCTAAAAGTGGGTGACTCAACAAGAGAGTCTGAAAAGGTTAGCTCCGCTGGGGAGAATCATTTGTACAAAGCCCAAGAGGAGGCTACCTTACCGCTGTGGATTTTGGAGATCCTGAAGCGGGTCCAAGTGTGGGGAACTCTCATGAGAGAGACCGGGTTTCTGCTGGAGATTGATCCAGAGTGATCGGTGTTTCTTCCTATGTTTGAAAGGAACTTGAGAATGTATTTGAGACTCAACGGTCTTAGACTATCCAAGTCTAGAGTTTTATCTTTTGTACAATGCCCAAGAGGAGGCACGGGTATTAAGGGATGAGTATCAACCCTACAATGGCCGGAGTTTTGATGCTGGAAAGACTGCTCTAGCAAAGGATGACTAAGTTCTGTCTTATACCTTTAAAAGGTCGTCAGGGTCCTTGTATTAAGCCCAAGAAAAGGCATGATAACTTCTAAGAAGCTGAAGGGTCCTTGTACAACGCCCAAGAGGAGGCGGGGATGCTTTTAGGAAGCCTGTGGGTCCCCAAACCAAGAGAAGTTCAAGACATTCTATTCACAGATAATAGATCAAGCCAGGAAAGTTCGAGGATTTGGAAGAAACTCAAGAGATGCCATTCACGGAGAAAAGATCATCTCTGGGGAGTTAGAGTTTCTTTGACAATTTCTAAGAGTGACAGTCTGAGAAAGGGTTCACTGAGAATGTTGCATTTCATATTTCCATATTGTTTAACCCCAAGAGGAGGGAAGACTGTATCTGGTAATCCTATGGGGAATCTAGTTTTGACTGTATTAAGAGTGACCAACAAGGCTTTACCTAGTGTAAGACGTAGTTGCCAGGGAAAATCTAAATAACTATACTAGTATTACACAGTGGATATTTGACAAGTAAATAAAGGATGTGAAAGAAGACTTACAGTGAAGCATCCCCACAATACAGTTATAAACATATGAAAGCGATAAATGAAAGCGGATAAACACTTACCCGCTGTAGAGCTTCCATGTTGTTTTGTTAGTTGTTCAACAAAAAAAGTTTTGATAACAATATTGTATTCAAAATCAAAGGAGAAATTGTTTTGAAAATATTATTGGGGCTTACAGCTCAAGGAGAGGCCCGAGTTTTAACGATGATCGCACCATTGTTTTGGAAACTGTACAGAGGGACTTATACAATATGTGAGGCCTAAAAAGTTTTAATGTACAAGGGGATAGGTCTTACACTCTATTAGAGGCCTACTAAGTTGTGTTTGTACAAGTGGTGGGGCTTACAGCTCAAGGAGAGGCCCGTATGATTTTTGTTAGAAAGGCGACGATCGCGCTGAACTTTTTGACGGTATCGGAACTTATACAATACACTGAGGCCCAAACTATTTTGGTTTAAAGAGGGGTTGGGTCTTACACTCTATTAGAGGCCCACAAGTGTTTGAGAAAAAGAATTGGGACTTATAGCTCGAGGAGAGACCCAGTTAGTTTTGTTAAAAAGGCAACGATCGCGCGTTGTTTTTTGAAAATACAGTGGGACTTATACAACGACTGAGGCCCAAAAGGTGGTGTATTTACAAAGGGATTGGTTCTTACACTCTATTAGAGGCCCAAAAGTGTTTTTAAAATATTTGTTAGGGTGAAAATCAAAGAAACCCTAATTTTGTTTTTCTTTAAAAGTAGATATTTAAAGAAAATCAATAAAATGATAAAAAATACCAAATAGATTTGAATAAACCACTTGTGATTTTTGTTTAAGGTTTGAAAAATGAGGTTTTAATCACAATATGATTTAGAACTCATTTGGTTTTGATTTTCAAAATAAACATTCACTTTTAAATGTTTAAAAATAATTAAAAATGAATGTATTCACAAAAATACTAATTATATTAAATAAATAATATAAATTTGATTTTTTTGTGGAATAAAATATTTCAACATTTTTGTGATTTTTTGCAAAAAGAACCAATAAAAAATAATTAAAATTGAGGAAGTTATTAATTTTTCAAATCATTAAAAATAATATGAAAAATAATTAAAAAAGTGAAAAAAAAACCCATTAAAAAGGGGTCTGGGGCTAGGGGGATTCGAACCCCAGACCTCTTGTGTGCAGTGTGTGCGTCTTACCACTGGGGTGGTGATACATCCGTGTATCAAACCCCAGCCACAAATATACAAGGCTTGTCTTGTTCTTGGCCTGGCCAAGGCAAGGCAAGGCATGGTTTTTGGTCAGAAACGTGAAGGCCATAACTTCCTCATTTCTCCATGGATGGAGACAAAATTTATATGCATCTGGCCTAGAATTTCCTAAGCAATCCAATGGTGGTGGTGGTTTTTCCAGAAAATCAATCCTCCTCAAAACCCGATAGTGGTTTTGAAATAGGCCATAATGTGCATTTTCTGAGCTACCTCTTGGTACATGCATGAATTACATGATAAATTGATGCAAACACAACACATATAACATGTATAAGAGATGCATGATCAGTGGACTTCAAAGCAATGCATATTTTAAAGAGTTCAAGTTGAGATGCTTACCTCTTTAGGAGCTTTTTGGGCAATCTGTCAAGTGCTTTGTTCCAAAAATGTTTTGATGCTTTAAACACTCTCATATGATCCCTTAGAAGCTTTTAGGATTATTGGAATCAGCTGGAAACCTCAGGAATGGAAATTGGCCCTTTCTTGCAAAAGGGGCAAAAGTGGCCAAAATATCAACTTTCTCAAATGATGTTCCAGATGTGTGGAACCATTTGGGACAGTTCAAGGATGATATTTGGAGTGTGTTTGAGGTTTTATCTGGTTTTAAAAGTGACTGAATCAAGACATGGCTTGAAAAATGCAAAAAAGTCCAATTTTGAGGTTTTGAGAGGGGACTTTGTGATTTTGGTGTTACAGGTCACTTGTGAGAGTTTGGACAACTTAGATATGACATATTGGATGTGTTTGGATCATGAGCTATGATGAAATTGCTCTCTAACTCAAAAACTCAGAGTTACCTTGCTAAAGAAGGCATTTTTGCCTAGAGAAAGAGATTTTGAGGAAAGTAAGTGTTGTAGTGCTTTGGTGTACTCAAACTGAGCACAAATGAGCTCTATTTATAGTAGAGCAAGTTTGTTTTGCAAGCAATAGTGAATGGAGGCTGCTGCAGACCTTTGGCCAATTGGAGCATTTTTGAATCTCAAGTCTCCTCTAGCCATTAACTAGAGGTTAGAGCACAGGCTGCTGGTTCCCTAGTTCTTGGATAAGTCTTGACTGAATTCAGTTGGAAAGGGCTCAGTCCATGCCACCTTGGTGCATCCATTAAATGCTCCAAACTAAAATTGGAGTCTTGTCCCTCTTTTAGGCATTTCTAGGTTTGGCATGCTACTTTTGGTTCCAAGGACTTGGGAGGCTGATGGATCAGTGTTTGTCCCTCCTTAGTCTCCCTCTGAGGTGTTCAGATGGATAAACTTGTTTGTCATTTGCAAAATTTGCTCAAATCGAGCAAAATGCACAAATCTGCCTTGCCATGATAGTTTGCAGCAAGGCACATTGTCATGGTCATATCTCATGGCTTAAGTGGAGTTTCATGGAGTTCTTGGCAATTTTGGAAAGCTCTTATATGATACAACACATGTGTGATCATAGTTTGTCTTGATACTTTTTGGATCCAAGTGAAAAATGCACCTACTTTTGGAAAAAAAGCAAGACAGATTCTGACTTAGTGAAAATTTCACTAAGTGTTGGAAAAAGTGACATTTCATGTTTACAACCATTTTGATCATTCCATAACTCAAAACCCATGATGAATTGGAATGAGGTGTAGTTGACACTTTTAAAGTATGCCATGAGAGCTACAAATCCATCTTTGGATTAGCCAAAATGGTTGTTTGGATCTCAAGTTATGATCCTTGGAAGTTGGTACCCTAGCCACTTTGTTCCATAACTTAGAAAATTTTTAAATTTTTTATGGTTACCCCTTTTACAAGTTATCCCACTTTTCTTGATTTTTCTTGATGAATGATGATCCCAATCACACATTGTCACTCCCGGGATTTTCATCCAAGTACAAACGCGAAAGTGGCACGAAAACAGAGTCGCCAGCAATGTGTATTTATCCCAAGAGAGGGAAAGGAAACACTGCGTAAACCTGAGGGAAAGAAAAAGCATGGTCTAGCGACCAAGAGAAATGGGTAAGGGAGTCGGTTACGCATGGGAAAGGTATTAGCACCCCACGCATCCATCGTACTCGATGTGATCCACGCTTGTTGTCTCGATCAAAGGGTGTCGTCGTCTGGAGCTCCACTGCTACTGGAAATGAGAAGGAACGGGAACAGAGAAGAGCGAAGAAATGGGGGAGAAAAGAAAAAAAAGTGACTCGATAGGACACCGCCCGTCCTATGCCTACGTATTCCCTCGGACAATGGGAAAGTCAGAGTCAACGTAGTTCGGACACGAACTAGGGGGGAGGTTGCTCGCCAAGACATCGCCGTCTTGTGCCTACGTATCCTCAGTCTAACCAGAAGGAGGAAATCAGAGCAGTCTTAGTTCGACCTAACGAGGTCGAAGTGTTTTTATGAGCGACGTTAAGTTCGCGTCCGGCAGTTAGGGTCGATGCCTGTTTGTGACGAGACAAAAAATAACGTGCCCTTTTCTGAAAATGAGTTTGAACTTAACTATCCTGAAGGATAAAAAGGTTTGAATTTATTTTATGTTTTTTAGACAAGAAATGGATTGAAGTTTGTTTGCAACTTGCATTGCACCCAAGTCTATAACATAGGAACGAATACGCCGCGTATCGTCCCCAACAGGACGTACACTAAGTATCCTAGAAGAATGAAGGGAGATCCCTCATACCTCATTTCCCATATATAAGGCTCATGCGTAATACACGTTAACCTTTATTAAGTGTTTTAGGAAGGTTATGAAATGAGAAGAGAAGACTCAAAGAAGAAGAAAACACTAAGGGGAAACTAATCATTCCTAATGTTATCATGCAATGGTGGCCCTAAGGTCAAGGTTTAAGAACAACCTAAGTCTAAAGAAGAGAGAGGGATAGCACTACCTAATGCTTATCCTACCTCACCTTAATCAAAAATTAAGGATGAGCTAGGATCCCAAAGGGTGTGAGAAAGTTGTACACAAAGCATTATATCATGCTATTCACAAAAGAAAAAGACAAGTAAGATAGATGAGAGATGAAAGAAGAGATGAACATGGATAACCATCCACATGTTCAAGCACCTTACCTCTGCCCCTACATAAAAGGTTAGTACCAAATGATTACAAGTAATGAATACAAGTATCAAAAGTAAACCAAACAAATGCTAGTTGCTTTAAGAAGACAATCTTGGAAAGCAAACAAAGTTTAAATCAAAAGAGAAGGGTCCTAAGGGTTATGGAACCTCCCAAGGTCAGTAGGTACATGTCAATATGTCCTACTAAGGTTAAGGTATCAAACAAAGTCAAACTAGGTTGAAACATGCATCAAAGATCATACAATTACAAGTTATGCATTAACTATGCAAGATGAAAGCAAATGGTTCATAAACATGAATAAATGCATATGCAAGCATCAAAGTCAGAAGTGGATGACATTTAATAATGTGTAGAGATTTCATTAAGATGGCATGTGATTCATGAATGCAAACATGGATCAAGTAGGAAGAAGTGGGAGCAAACATCATTCAAGTTCCAACAATGAAGCATACTTGTAATGCAAGTAAGAAATGAAGATGTAAGATGAACAATCATGTAATATGAATGCAAGTCAGTAGCATATGGAATTCGAGGTGACATTTAGAAGTCAAGAATGTATGCACAAAGTCCACACAAGTATCATGTTGAAGCACATTGGAGATTAGTAGCAAACATGGTTCAAACTAGGTCAAACATGGTTCAAACAAACACCTTAAAATTTATGAACTTAAGAGACATGTGAGGTGATGTTAGAAGCCATGTCATAGGGTCAAGAATGATTACAAATAGAAGTGGAATCATGTCAAAGTGAATGTGCAAGATCATACAAGAGTTGACACAAACATGTGCTCAAAGAAAGTCAAGTGAGGATGCACAATTACACAACACATTTCAAGTTAAAACATGTGCATACAAGTCATATAAGGGTGAACTTTGAGTGACCTATAACATGAGAAAAGTGACCTATAATTTTCATGCAACATGGGTTAAAAGGTCTCAATAATTGTCAAAGAGAATTGCACACACTACACATTAAAACCCTAGCACAAATCTTCTAACATCCACACAAACAAACATGTTTTTATGAATTCCAAAAGAACATGTTAAGAAGATAAGAAAAATTGGAAAATGCAAGAATTTTGAAGTGAAATCAGTGTTCAAACATGTGTCAAAAGTTTGGATCAAAATCAATTACCAAACATGTTATAAAAATGCCTCACAACTTCATATAAGTCATACAAGCAAATGGCTTAAAGATAGCATCCAAAATTCAATCCAAAATGACCTAAAAAATCTATGAAAATTTCATGAGATGCCTGGATATATCATAGATGCGTGTATCAATTATTAGGCAAAAATTCAATCCATAACTATGTCAAACAAATTAAGAATGAAGAATGTATCATGAATAGATGCACAAACAAAAGAAATTAAAAGCAAATTCATGGAAACATGTCAAAATATGATAAAATCAGAAAATAAAACATGTCAAAATTATTTAAATGTCTTATCATGCTTCATGAATTTTTTTGGAATTTTTGGATGCTTGGAAGTAAATTTAGAAATTAAAAATGAATCAATTATGAAAAAGAAAATAAAAAAGAAAGAAATGAGCCAGGGGGTATGACACTAGCAATTATTCAGTTAACATTGCATTGGGCCTAGAAAAGAGGGGTGCGCGTAGCAAAAACAACCCAGTCCAATACCACGTGTTCAGAGGAGGGTGTATATCATGGAAATTAGTCAAAAGTTTGACTCAACAAGAGCCATTGGATCAGTTCAATCAAGATCATCAGGAAATGAAAGCATTTCAAAGGATTCACAATGCACACACATGACACGTAGTGATACAACACATACACATGATCACACATTTCAAAAATAATCAGAAATTGAAGCAAGTGCAAGGGATGGTGGATCATTAATGCGTTGGCATGTTTTGGTGCGTTGGATCAAAGCAATCGTGTGGCTATGTTATAACCTGGTAAATGAGTTAGGGTTTATGTGGTTGATGAACACCACCGGCCGGAGAAGACTCTGGTCATCTTCTTCAGCCAATCACCACCGTGCCAAACTTTTCAGGTCATAAGAAATTGACAAATCATATATCAAAATGTTCCTTAGGTCATGTAGATCATGGATCCAGCGTCAAAAATCACAAACAACTCACATACAAAGAGAATCGAAGAGAGTAAGTTTGCCCTAGAAAATTCCACTAAGCACCTAAGGTGCCTATCAACTAGCCAGATTCATCACAACTCCTATTAAGCTCAAAACAAGCAAAAAAAAAGTTCAGATTAGAGTATAAGAGGAGCAAAAATTTGAAGTGAAACCTGTGCTTTGATGAACTCTTAACTCAAAAGAAATCCAGAGAGGAGGCTCCTTTTGCTCCTTGAACTTCAAACTGACCAAATAAAGGCTATGAACTTGTGGTGCTTGCAGTTCAATGAAGAAGATGAATGAATCCTATGCAATGTGATGCTTCTATGCTCCTTCTCCTTTGAGGTTTCTTGAAGAATCAAAGAGGAATTTGCAGGGGAATTGATGAAGATTGAGACTCGTGAGTGAGGAAATTCAGAGAGAGAGAATGAGAATTTTCAGAGGAGTGAGGTGTGTAGAATGAGCAAAGTTGTTGCAATTTCTGTTAGGGGTTGATTTTATACATTGAGTTAACTTCTAACTGTCACAGTTGACAGTTAGAACCATAGTTAACTGAGTGAGGTTAAACTGAGTTGGAAAAAAATGAGAGTGAGTTGTGCATATGAGCTGTCACGAGTTGTTGTTGCTTTACTCATGTGTGGAGATATCATGACATGTTATGGTGGTGATTAAGATGAAGGGTGATGATAATGGTGTACTGAGCAACAATGTAGCTTGCTCTGCAAGTTTCTCATTTTCTTTTATGTTTGAACAAATGAGGAATGGAGGTACATTAACATGTATGATATGTAAGGGATATGTTTGCCTTGAAATGGCAAAATTTGATGACATGGGATGATACATATTTAACATGCGCATGAGAATGAGAATGACAAAGCTCTTAACTTGTTTACTTGAGAATGAAGAAGCCAGATGGCAAGAGGGTGAGTTTAGAGCAGGATATATTCATGATTATGGAGTTAAATGACATGGCCAAGGGTGATTTGGAAAGAGGAGATGTAATACAACAAGATTGGTATTGAAGATAAATGCAAAGGGGACCTTTAAGGTGCTTAAAATTGACTATGGAAGTGCTTGCACATGACTGCATTGGCATGTCACTTGACCAGGCCTCGACCAGCTCACCTGCGTGTGGAGGATTCAGTGATGAGTTACCTACTTTGAACCAAAATATCTCTCCAATGATTGATCAAATGAAAAATTGTTCAACGCTAAAGTTGAAGAGGAGATGGAAATGAACAAGATTGATGTTGAACAATTTTCCAATTGAAACCTCCATCATGAATATAAATGGCCTGGAACTTGGACACAATATGCACACCAAGTGTTTGTGAAAATTATGGCGTGCTGACTGGTCATGACTTGCCATTTTTCCTTGATTCCTCTCCACTTTGATCCATCATATCTCTCTCAATTCTAACCCAATGAACATGTTCTTGGTATGTTTTTGAAGCTTGAAATGTGAACTTTTGATAGGCCTCCATAAATTTTCAATTTGGATCTTGGAACATGGAGAAATAATGCCCTAAAGTTGGGTGCACACCTTGCCAAAACTTGCCATAAATGGAAACCCTAATTTCTATTTTTGGAAACTTTGTGCATTTCTTGATTTTTGATAAATCTCTTATTATTTCTTGATCAAATCCTCACCAATGATTATATTTAAGATGAGGAGCATGAATTTGACCTTAAAAAGTCAAGAGTTGACTTTTTCCTCTTTATAGTTGACTTTTCCCCAATTCTTCTGACTTTCAGTCAACTGATCAATTGAAACCCTTCCAAACCAAATTGATGGACAATTTTCTAATCTTAGACACTTAAGGACATGAGGAATACCATAGAATCAAGTCTTGCCCAAAAAGTCAGAAATAAACTGATTTTATGGCAAACCCTAATTTTGGTGTCTCCAGTCTAGGAGGAATCAGCACATCTTCCAAATCCAAATTCCTCTGAGTATGATGTGTATCCTCTCAAAGATGAGATGTGCCATTTGGTGATGATAGAAGCTCAAGGATCTTGCCCATTGGGGTGTTATACTCAAGAATTCCAAAAATCCTAATTTTGCACTGGTTAGGAGAATGTGATTCACTTGAAGTCTTTTGACAAGCTTGATCATATGATGAGATGGTATATCAATTAAGATACCTTGAGGCTCAAGGTTCCTTTGATTGGATTTAGACACCTTGATCCCATGCTAAGGCCAATGATATGCAAAGATGATAATGCAAGAATGCAATGAAACATAAGCCAGTCAAAGCTAAAGCATGGGGCAAATTTTGAGGTGTTATAGCTGCCCCTATTCAAACTTCTTGGATTCGGCTTTCAGACAATCAAGATACACGGGGTTTGAATACCAAAATAACCTAGAAATTTGCAATCTGTAGGAGATGCAAAATAAAGTATTTGCCAACCGAAGGTGGACTTATAAACAGTGGATACCAACCAATAGTTGGGACAATGAGGATGCCGACCAAAGGTATGCTTACAACAAAAGAGACCAACCAAATGTTGGGACAAAGGAAGTATACCAACCAATAGTGGGGATATCAAGGAGAATACCAACCAAAAGTGGGTATAAAAGCCAACCAATAGTTAGGATAAACGAAGGGGACTAACCAATAGTTAGGACGAATAACAGAGACCAACCAATAGTTGGGATAAAAAACACTAACCAAAAGTTAGGCTAACGAGGATGCCGACCAAAGGCATACTTACCACAAAGGAGACCAGCCAAGAGTTGGGACGAAGGAGACCAACCAAGAGTTGGGACAAAACCCACTAACCAAAAGTTAGGATAACGAGGATGCCGACCAAAGGCGTACTCACCACAAAGGAGACCAACCAAGAGTTGGGACGAAGGAGACCAACCAAGAGTTGGGACAAAACCCACTAACCAAAAGTTAGGATAATGAGGACGCCTACCAAAGGCGTACTCACCACAAAGGAGACCAACCAAGAGTTGGGACGAAGGAGACCAACCAAGAGTTGGGACAAAACCCACTAACCAAAAGTTAGGATAACGAGGACGCTGACCAAAGGTGTACTCACCACAAAGAAGACTAACCAAGAGTTGGGACAAAACCCACTAACCAAAAGTTAGGATAACGAGGACGCCGACCAAAGGCGTACTCACCACAAAGGAGATCAACCAAGAGTTGGGACGAAGGAGACCAACCAAGAGTTGGGACAAAACCCACTAACCAAAAGTTAGGATAACGAGGACGCCGACCAAAGGCGTACTCACCACAAAGGAGACCAACCAAGAGTTGGGACGAAGATACTAACCAAAAGTTAGGACAAACGAGAACGCCAACCAAAGGCGAGCTCACAACGAAGAATACCAACCAAGAGTTGGGACAAAGGGTACTAACCAAAAGTTAGGGTAACCGAGAATGCCGACCAAAGGAGAATTCATAACGAAGACTACCAACCAATAGTTGGGATAACCAATAGGGGACCAACCAAGAGTTGGGATAACGGCCGGAAATGCACAGGAAGTAGAATCAATGGACTTACGACCTGAAAAGAAGATAACTCCGCTAGGGAAAGAGAAATCTAAACAGATAACTCTGTAGGGGAGCATAGGAAGGAATAACCTATAAGAAGGATGAATCCATTGGTTGTAGTGTAATGTTAAACAACATCTCCTGAATTACATCTCTTTCTGTTGGGGAAAGAAACTGGTAACCGATATCAAACTTGGATTATGCTTCGAATGCATATGTTTGACTTTTCTATGGCGTAATGCTCCATACAAAATGGAAATGCTACGCGTTTGGGATGATGTCATGCAAAAATGCTTATGCAATGCAAAAGAGGTGTCTCAGCAAAATAAATGCTGAAGACGAAGGCAACTCCACCGGAGATGACAAACTAAATTATCCTCTGAATTAAAAGATCCTGCTGAGGAAGATTTCACTGAACGACTTCCTGATCACAAACTCTGCTGGAGATGAAACACTCCGAGAGAAATTCCACTTTGTTGGGGGATGGATAAAAACGAATATTGAAGGTGGAACCCAAAGAGAATTTTCTTCGCTGGGGATTACCAATGACCTCTACCGAAGTTAGAACTCAAGACCTGGATCTGAATGGTGCCAATAGCAATTAGACTTAAGACCTGCTGGGGATATCAACCGCTGTTGAACAAACCACTGCAAAGATCACCACCAAACTCTGCTTGGGGGACAAGTCAATAATACCGAACCAGCTTGGGGATATTACTTAACTTAACATGCTGCTGGAGGACATCTGCACCTTCACCCTGCTGGGGAATGTCAGCCACTATTAG
Organism: Lathyrus tuberosus; assembly: GCA_022829125.1. NCBI lineage: Eukaryota > Viridiplantae > Streptophyta > Magnoliopsida > Fabales > Fabaceae > Lathyrus > Lathyrus tuberosus. The sequence continues at coordinate 139,172 of JALAZF010000668.1, forward strand.
CAAACCTGCTTAGGGAATGGTTATTGACGACATCAAATCTACTAGGGGATAACATCAAGCTTACTCATCTGTTGGAGATCAGATCATATCATGGCTGATGAGAAAAACATTTCCTGACTAGCTGAGGAAAACGAGTGCCAAGACTCTGTGGGGAAAACAACCTCTTTGTCCAAAGAAGGTATTCCATCTATCTCCTACTGGGGATGCAGAAGTATCAACTTTTGGCTGCTTGTTGAGAGTAATAAATTACAACTCTAGCTGGGGAAATAATCCTTTGTACTCTGGCTGGGGAGAGTAACAACCTGCTGAGGAGGATGAAATTTCAATGCTGAGGAGAATAACTCTACTGGGAGAAATCCTGTTACCCTGCAAACAAAATCAACAGTATATGCGAAATGGCTATCTCGATTACCATCACAATGACTGTTACTTGAGCAATTTCCACTGTTTTCCGATATGCTTCGCAAAGCTTAACATTTTCGCATGCAATGTTTATATCGGATGTTTTCACAAACAAAAATAGCTAAAGTAAAAACACAAATGGAAAGCTCTTTGAGTGAAAAATGAAAATTTTATTGAATGAATTGGCCTGTAAATAGGCATTTACATCCGGAAGCAATTCCTGAAAAAAGGTAATTGCACAAAAGAAGTAAAAGAAAATACACATGTCGGCAATGTGGGGAACAGATATCCACCATGATTTAATTCAGCTATGACCCGATACGGCTCGTTTATCCACAAATGCTTTGACCTTCGAAAAGACTGACTGGACTGATTCCTTTCCTTTGAAATTTCCAAGTATCAAAAGTGTTCACAGATCGAACGCAGATCGTAGCCTCTTGCTTTCAAATCCCTAACTTTTGCCTAGATCGCCCTTTTCGAGTTTTCAATCCATCGGGATACACATTTTTGCCAAAGTAGCCCTTTTCAGGTTTTCAACTTTGCGGGTTTATTCTTTTCTTTTCTTTTTATCCCTAAATTTTACCCGAACCTTTTCTTTTTTATGGTTCGCCAGGATGCCCTTTTTTGCCTGGATCTTCTTTTTATGTCCAGCGGGTCTCTTTTATGCAAAGTATTTTTTGACTACGTCTGCGTTCACAGGAGACGTAAAATCTTCACCATCCATAGTTGAGAGTAATAAGGCTCCACCAGAGAAAACCTGTCTTACTACATATGGCCCTTCGAAGTTTGGAGTCCATTTGCCCCTGTGATCTGTTTGAGGAGGAAGGATCCTTTTCAAAACCAATTCACCAGCCTGAAAACACCAAGGATGCATTTTCTGATCAAAGGCTTTCTTCATCCTGCTCTGATACAATCGACCATGTGCAATGGCTGCCAATCTCTTTTCCTCGATAAGGTTCAGCTGATTCAATCTGGAATGCACCCACCCAGCTTCATCAAGCTTCACGTTTGCCAGAATTCTCAAAGAAGGAATCTCAACCTCTACTGGTAGAACTGCTTCCATACCATATACCAATGAGAAAGGAGTCGCCCCAGTTGATGTACGCAGCGAAGTACGATAACCATGTAATGCATAAGGCAACATCTCATGCCAGTCTTTATACGTCACTACCATTTTCTGCACAATCTTCTTGATATTCTTATTTGCTGCTTCAACAACCCCATTCATCTTCAAACGATAGGGAGAAGAATTGTGATGTTCAATCTTAAAGCTCTGACATAGCTCCTTCATCATCTTGTTGTTCAAATTTGAACCATTATCAGTAATGATTCTCTCCGGGACTCCATACCGGCAGATGATGTCCTTATTAATAAACTGGGCTACCACTTGTCTGGTGACGTTGGCATAAGAGGCTGCTTCCACCCACTTCGTGAAGTAATCAATGGCAACCAAAATGAAGCGATGCCCATTAGAAGAAGTCGGCTCAATCTTTCCGATCATATCAATGCCCCACATGGCAAAGGGCCAAGGTGATGACAACACATTCAGAGGGGTAGGCGGCACATGCACCTTATCTGCATAAATCTGGCATTTGTGACATTTCCGGGCGTATTTAAAATAGTCAGACTCCATAGTCATCCAGTAATACCCCGCTCTCAACAGCTTTCTAGCCATAGCATGCCCATTGGCATGGGTACCGAAAGATCCTTCATGAACTTCTTCCATTAACAGGCTTGCCTCGTGTTCGTCAACACAACGTAGCAGAACCATGTCAAAGTTCCTCTTGTATAACACATCGTCTTTATTCAAAAAGAAATTCTCGGCCAACCTCCTCAGAGTTTTCTTATCCTTGACAGACGCACCCTCTGGATACTCTTGACTCTTCAGAAAAACCTTAATATCATGATACCAAGGTTTGCCATCTGATACCCCTTCAACTACAAACATAAAAGCGGGTCTATCCAGATGCATGATTCTGATTGAGGGAGTTTCATTCCAATGATTCACCTGATACATTGAAGACAACGTTGCCAACGCATCTGCCATCTGATTCTCCAACCGGGGTATATGATGGAAATCGATTATGTCAAAGAAAGGTAACAACCTTCTGGCATAGTTGTTATAAGGCACCAAATTCGCTTGAAGAGTTTCCCATTCACCTGTAATCTGATTAACTACCAACGCGGAATCACCATACACATCGAGGTTCTTGATTCTCAAATCAATCGCTTCTTCTAACCCCATGATACATGCTTCGTACTCTGCCTCATTGTTGGTGCATATGAACGCTGATCGGGCAGTGAAGGGTATATGAGAACCCTTTGGAGTTGTAATGGCTGCCCTAATTCCGTTATCGTATGAGTTAACAGCCCCATCAAATACCAGCTTCCATTGGGATCCAATTTCAGGCCCTTCGTCGTATAGCGGCTCTTCACAATCTTTCATCTTCAGAAACATGATATGTTCATCTGGAAATTCAAACTTCATCGGTTGATAATACTCGATTGGTTGTTCAGCAAGATATTCTAACAAAACACTTCCCTTAATGGCCTTTTGGGAAACATATTGAATATCGTATTCTGTCAGAACCATCTGCCAACGGGATATTCTCCCAGAAAGCGCCGGCTTTTCAAACACATACTTGATCGGATCCATTTTCGAAATCAAGAGGGTTGTGTGGTTTAACATATACTGCCTCAATCGCTTAGCTGCCCAAGCAAGTGCACAACATGTTTTTTCCAGCATTGAGTACCTCGACTCATAATCAGTGAACTTTTTACTCAGGTAGTATATGGCATGCTCTTTTCTACCTGACTCGTCTTGTTGACCGAGCACACACCCCATTGAATTCTCAAGAACCGTAAGATACATAATCAATGGCCTTCCTGGCACTGGCGGCATAAGGATCGGAGGTTTCTGCAAATATTCTTTTATCTTTTCAAATGCCTTTTGACAATTTTCGTTCCACCTGACCGCTTGATCTTTTCTTAACAATTTGAATATTGGTTCACACGTGGTTGTAAGATGAGAGATGAATCTAGCAATGTAGTTCAACCTCCCTAGGAAACCACGAACCTCTTTTTCTGTTCTCGGTTCAGGTACTTCTTGTATGGCTTTTACTTTAGCAGGATCAACCTCGATACCTTTTTCACTGACAATAAACCCCAGTAGTTTTCCAGATCTCACCCCGAATGTGCACTTGTCCGGATTCAACCTCAGTCTGAAGTTTATCAACCTTTCAAACAACTTCTGAAGATTCACCAGATGCTCTTCCTCTGTTTGTGACTTCGCAATCATGTCATCAACATAGACCTCGATCTCTTTGTGAATCATATCATGAAAGAGAGTCACCATTGCCCACTGATAGGTTTCCCCAGCATTTTTCAATCCAAAGGGCATTACCTTGTAACCGAATTTTCCCCACGGTGTTATGAACGTCGTCTTCTCCATGTCCTCCGGGGCCATTTTGATTTGATTATACCCAGAGAAGCCATCCATGAAGGAAAATACAGAGTATTGAGCAGTATTGTCCACTAACACGTCAATGTGAGGAAGCGGGAAATCATCTTTTGGGCTTGCTGTATTCAAATCTCTGTAATCAACACACATCTTAACCTTTCCGTCCTTCTTAGGTACAGGCACAATGTTAGCAACCCACGGAGGATAACTTGTCACAGCCAGAAATCCAGCATCTATCTGTTTCTGAACCTCTTCTTTAATCTTGACAGACATTTTTGGTTTCGTCCTTCTCAGCTTCTGCTTAACCGGAATACATCCCTCTTTGAGCGGCAGTCGGTGTACCACGATGTCAGTGTCAAGCCCAGGCATGTCTTGGTAAGACCAGGCGAAGATATCAACATACTTTCGAAGCATTTCAATCAATCTTCCCTTTACACTGTCTTCCAAAGCAGCCCCAATCTTTACTTCTTTCTTGGCGTCCTCAGTTCCCAAGTTAACAATCTCGATTTCCTCCTGATGAGGTACAATGACCCTTTCCTCCTGTTTCAACAGTCTGGCCAATTCCTCGGGTAAGTCACAATCTTCATCAGTCCCTTCTTCGGCCTGATAAATGGGATTATCGAAATCATACCGAGCCATAGCTGAATCATGATTGGTGGTATCTGAACAAGGAAACCTGCATGATTGATGATTTATGTTTATTATGAATGCAACAAACAAAAACACATTGCCATTTTGATGTGATCTAATGCATAAAGTAAAAACAGAAAGACAGGGATCAAAATATTTAAATGTGAAAAACGTCCTTTATTAATGATAAAGAAAACACACAAAATATTCAAGCCCTACAAACAAAAATCACTACGTCTTGGGCAGAACGTAGGATTATCATAACAGGAAAACAAAGGCAATTACACTGGGCCGGTCACTTGAATAGCTTTCTCTGATGACCAGTTGCACAGACTTTGACCTGGAATGCAGGGGTGGATCCAATTATCCATATCGCAATCGTTATCCCCTTCCTCATCAATAGCATTAACTCTGTCAAAGAACACACCAGCACTGGTGAAACGAACCGGACCATAAAACTTGGGAGGATCCTCAGGACGCCTGGGTGGCTTATACCCCAGCCCGTAAGTATTCTGCTTTTTCTGGACCTCGATAACTTGACCTCATTTCTGTTAACTGCCGGCCTCAACCACAGCCCGTGCATCCTTGAAGGAAGACATGGAGACCTCTGGATGATATACCACTGCAGGCTGCTTTAACACTTCAGATTGACTGACTTTCTTGAGAGATTCCTCGGGGATCTTCACCGCTTCAAAACCCTGACATAAAGTTTCATGTATTTCTCCATCTACCTCCATATACTTGAAAGTAGATAGATGACTTATCATGATATCCTCTTCTCCGCAAACTGTCACCACATGTCTGTCTACCATGTACTTCAATTTTTGATGCAGTGTGGACGTCACAGCCCCAGTACTATGAATCCATGGACGGCCCAGTAAACAACTGTAAGCAGGTTAGATGTCCATGATATAGAAGGTAGCGTCAAAGACCTCTGGACCAACCTTAATTGGCAGCATAATTTCCCCGAAGACAGATCTCTTGGAACCATCAAAAACACGTACCGCCAAATCACTTGGCGTGCAGATTAATCCACGAGTGTCCAACTTCATCAGTACTTTCTTCGGTAAAACATTCAAAGATGATCCAGTTTCAACAAGCACATGCGACATTAACGACCCTCGGCATTCAACTGAAATATGCAAAGCATTATTATGATTTCTCTCAGCTGGAGTCAAATCAACATCGGTAAATCCCAAACCATTTCCTGCATTTACATGAGCCACTACCCCCTCCAGTTGATTAAGTGATATCTTCTGGGGTATGTACGCTGCATTCAATACCTTCAACAGCGCATTTCGATGCGCCTCTGAACACAATAACAGATATAAAATGGATATCTTAGACGGTGTTTGGTGCAGTTGATCATCAATTTTGTAGTCACTCTTTCGAATCAGCCTTATAAACTCTTCCACATTCTCTGAGAAGGAGTTGTCAACTGGCTTTACTGTGGAATCATTCACTACCGGCGTCTGCACAGAATTATCCATAACCTGTTTTCCTTTATCTGGCCTAGAACCACCATCTTGATCATCAGATGGGATAAAGACTCTACCACTCCTCGTGATAGCTCTTGCTTCATCATTACTTTCAGCACTAGAGTTCATCACCGACGTACCCATCAACTCTTATTTCTGCCCGTTAACAAACACTCCAGCACCATAGTTCCAGGGAATAGCTTTTGTGCTCTCATATGGAACGGGCCAAGGAGTGGTGATAATGATCGGCGCTGGTCTCGCCAGCGCTGATATAATTACCATCTTGAAAGGGATAGTAACAGTGGCAACCTCATTCCTTCTGCCAGTAACTTCCTTCTTCTGATCGCACCTATCGAACTGTAACCGACCTTCGTCAATCAGCTTCTGAATTCTGGATCTCAACAGATCACAACCATTAGTAGAGTCTTATCACAACCAATGAGCAGCTCTTATCACAACCAATGAATACTCCACCCTTCAGTAGTCTCTCTTTCACTACCAACAACGGAGTCTTCAGTTCATTCACGTCCAGAACCAAATTCAAAGATTCACCATCTTCTATAACAGCATTAACCCTCGGTCCCCCGTGGTCCGGCATTGGGTTTTGAATGGCATTTGGTGTATCATTGGAAAAAGTGATGGCCTTCGAGTCCAACAGATCCTGAACCTTGTGTTTAAATGCTTTACAATTATCAATGTGATGTCCTGGCGCTCCAGCATGGAAGTCGCAATGAGCATTGGCGTCATAACCGGGAGGTGGCTTACCGGTAAGAGGGGCCAGAGTCCTCTTCTAGACCAACTGTAGTTGTAGCAAATGTTGGAACAATTGAGAGTAAGGCATGGGTGGTGTTGTAAAATGCCTATCAGCCATTCTCGGTCTAGCTGGGTACTGACGGGGAGCAGTATTTTGTTGTTGTGTTGCTTGTGGCGAAAGTGTTGCAGGAATAGTTACCGAGGCCACCTGTTGATTATAATTCTGACGCTGCTTTCTCTTACCGTGGTATGAAGAAACAGAATTTGCTTCCTCCTTCTTCTTATAGTTCACATAAGATTCTTCCCTACTCCAGAAGAAGACCTATCATTGCCTGACACCTTTCCAGCTTTAATTTCACTTTCCAACATTTCCCCAACCAAGATCAGATCAGCAAACTTTCCTGACATGCAAGGCAGCAGCTTCTCGTAATAATGACCTGTCAAGGTAGCCATGATCATATTCAGGATCTCCTTCTCCAACATAGGAGGTTGTACCCTCTCTGTCAGTTCACGCTACCTCTGGGCGTATTCCATGAAGCTTTCATTATTCTTCTGAGACATACTCTGCAGCTGATTCCTATTGGGAGCCATATCAGTGTTATATTGGTAGTGCTTGACAAAAGCCTCTACCAGCTCTCTCCAATTGTGGACGTGGCATCTCTCCAATTGCATGTACCACTCCAAGGATGCTCCAGACAAGCTATCCTGGAAGAAATGCATCAGTAATTTCTCGTCCCTAGAGTATGCAGCCATTTTCCTTGCTTATGCCCGGACATGAGTCTTTGGGCAAGTGGTACCATTGTATTTCTCAAAGGTAGGAACCTGGAATTTGTGCGGAATTATGACACCGGGGACCAGCCCAAGATCATCCAAATCCATACCCACAGAGTTCTGATTAACAACCTCTTTCAGTTGTTTTTCAATCAACCTGGTCCGCTGATCATTAACAATCGGGGGAACACCAGCATCCCCGCCTTGCTAAAAAAATATGTCATCCTGTTGATCATCATATCGCCGGCCATTAACAGCACATACACTATTTCCTCCTCCTATAACAGAAGGAATCACATTGTCTCCTCCGCCCGGAGGAATGACAATACCAGCAACGGAACCACCCTGAATGCCATTACCAATAACACCTCCACCCGGAGGACCATTCTGAACACCGTTACCCACAACACCTCCGCCCGGAGGAGCAACATTATGATGAAGACCTCCATGAAGAACGCCATCCTCGTCGACTCTTGCCACCAAGGGTTGGACAAGGGTCCTCAACTGTTCTTGCCCTTGTGCAACGCCTTGCATTAATTCCATGAACTGGATCATGCAAGTCTGCATGGCAGCCATCTCAGCTTGCATCTGTTCCATAGCTCTCTTTTGATTGGATCTGGTAGAATATCGATGAATTAGTCGGTCAACAATCCTGCCTGTGCAAGAACACGATAAGAAAACCAAAGATAAACCTGCTATGCAAAATGCAACATGATTATGGTTATGCAAATGCAAACATCATATTTAAACATTCCCAGGACGGATATGCTTTGATTCCAGTCTCTGAAACCGTGCAAGGGATTAGACACAATATCGAAAAATAAATCCGAACCCATAAATACTGCAGAATAAACACAAAGGAAGCACATCCTTTCAAAAACTGAGAGTTGTCGATACACACATGATTAAACCAAGCATTTTATATCATGTCATAAGAATTCATACAGACGGGTCTGATACAACCAAAGGTGATTCCATCAACAATCCTGATGGTAATCCCAACGAAATATAACAACAAGATCGCTACAAATTGATTCCAAACAAGCTGGCTTCCACTTCCTCAAGAAGATCCACAGTGTCTAGATGTGTAGGTCGCTCTATCATCCCTTTGATCAGTCTGTTTCTCTTTTCAATATCTTGATTCAGCCTAGAAATCTGCTCTTCAACATTGTTGCCTTCGCGCCTTGACTTCTTGACTTCGGCTTGCAACTTGAGCTATTCAATTTCTTTCTCAACTTCTTTCCATTTACCAGAGAAGTGCTCTTTTTCTGCTTTCATTCTTTGAAATTCTTTTTTCAACTCCCCATTCTCCACTTGGAGCTTTTCCCACATCTCCTGGTACGTGGCAAGCTTGGCTTCAGTCTCGGTCAAGAGCTTCTTGTTTATCCTATAGGCCTTGCCAGAGGATTCAACAGCCATACTGACTTTTCTGAAGTGCTGAGCTCTGTCAGTGAGATCCTTCTTTTTCTCTTCCAGGTGCTCTGTCACATCTTGAACTTTCCATTTCAACTTTCAGTTGTCATGTAAAGCACCTTGCAGCTGACTACTCATACCAGCATTCTCCATCCTCAAATCATGCACCAATTCTCGCTGCTTATCGAATTCTTCAATGGGGACAGTGAGCCTCTCCTCCACAGTCTCCGGATACAAATGAGGCGCCCAGTCAAAAGGCAAGTAGAACTCTTCCACTCTTTTTTTTACCCAGTCTATATACGGAGAGAAAGCTTGATTATTGGGTTTTCCTAAGACGGATTTTCCTTTCTTTTGTCTACTAAGCCATGCTTCGGAAGACTTATGCGCCACAGCTAAACCATCGGCTACATGAAAATACAAAGACTCTTTCAAATCTTTTTCAACCGGAGGATCTTTCAGAGCATATCCAAACTGCCTGATAGCCAAAGAAGTATTGTAATTAATACCCCCTTTTCTCCCTATCAGTGGTACGTTAGGGTACTCACCACAACTGTGCAAAATGTCTTTGCCAAGCAATCCTTGATCCACCCAAACAATGTCCTAGCAGCTAGACCCATCAGACGTTTACTCCAATCCAGAGAAGTCCTAGTATCCATAAAAGCACCTGACTGGGGTAGACGGTTTGCAAACCACTTATAGAAAAGAGATGCACAACAATGAACTATCACACCTCGTCTCTTCTCATTCCTGTTGTACAATGCATAGTGAAACAAGGTCGGCACTGGATTCTGAGTTGTAAAGATCCGGATAGCATCCGTATCAACAAAATCAAATTCATTAGGAAAAAGGACAATGCCATATACACAGAGAGCCAGTATTGCATTAAAAGTTGTCCACCTCTTCTCCTTAGCCGCTTCTTGAGCCTTCTTTACCAAGTATGCCAAGTGATAGCCACGGGACTTTCCCTTGTTAGTGATGTCATCTTCCAAAGTTGATTTGCTCAAATAAAGAGCCTCGGCCACAGCTTTGAAGTCAAGGTCTACCCTGGAACCACAGAAAGGAACACCTTCTTTAGTGGAAACCCTCAGGATGTTTGAATACTCCTCCAGAGTAGGGACCAATACATAGTCTGGCAACACGAAGCATCTCAGAGAAGGATCATAGAACTGCATCAAGGTGTGCAAGCCATTGTATTCATACTCACTGATGTTACGAGCAAAAGATAAGATCCAACCATATTTCTCTTTGAACATTCCCAACAATTTTGGACCAGCCATATTCTGTAAACTGCCGATCTGACCAAGAGTGAGCTTCGGGAACTTGTAAACAATGATATTCTTCTTACTCTTCTGAGTGTCCATCCCGATGACCACCCGCTGACTGGAATCTAAAGATCAGATACTACCTGGAAATGCAAAAATATGAATGTCATAAAAATGAAATGCAATGCAAAGCATGGGATCAAGGTACCACACAAGCTGGACAACTGCTGCACTGAACTGATTGAATAATCTCGAGGCTTCTTCCCAAATATCCAAAACACCAGAGTAACCACACTGATAAGTTCATACTGTAAGAAATCCTGATAAGAAATCCAAAGTATCAAGTATGCTGAAGGTCAAGGTTACCTGCAAACCTGTAAACAACCTGCCCCTCTCACATGTGGGTACTAGAAAGGCGAGGATCCTCAATATCACGGACTCTCAGGTCGAGAAATGATGATACGTTCACCATTTCTGGTTTGGCATCATCATCAAACGACGAGGCCTTAACTAATTCCCTTTAAAAAGGATATCCTATAGCAGGTTCCCAGCATTGGGTCCTCGGATCGAGAAGTGTAATGGGTTTGCCATTTCTGGTCTGCCATTATCACATCTCGGGAGGAGTGCCGCAACTGAGTCCTCGGGAATGGTCACCAGAGTCGACAATTCCTCAAGAGAATAACTATTGGCCTGTATCAACATACAGTAGCAGATATATCCCAATAGAACTTCGTCTGGTTGTGGGTCTCGTGAACACCCGTACGTGGCCAACACCATGGGAGCGACACGCCTGCCCACGCTAATACCTATGTGTATGCTCAAGCCTGGGTAGTGGACTTATCTCTCAAAAATCCCAAGTTGTCAAACAGAAAATCCAGTACAGCACAGCACAGTTCAGCATAATAATGAAATGCAAATGCATAAATACAGTAAATACAGTAATACAGTAATGCACAACAAAGTAAAGCACAATATTAAACACCCAATGAAATAAAAACAGACAAGTGTTAGGATTGACTCACTTAGGGATGGACCAGCAAGAGGTCAACCAAGTCCCCAGCAGAGTCGTCAGCTGTCGCTCCCGGGATTTTCATCCAAGTACAAACGCGAAAGTGGCGCAAAAACAGAGTCGTCGGTAATGTGTATTTATCCCAAGAGAGGAAAAGGAAACACTGCGTAAACCTGAGGGAAAGAAAAAGCATGGTCTCACGACCAAGAGAAACGGGTAAGGGAGTTAGTTACGCGAGGGGAAGGTATCAGCACCCCACGCGTCCATCGTACTCGATGGGATCCACGCTTGTTGTCTCGATCAAAGGGTGTCGTCATTTGGAGCTCCACTGCTACTAGAAACGAGAAGGAACGGGAACGGAGAAGAGCGAAGAAACGGGGCCGAAAAGAAAAAAAAAGTGACTCGATAGGACACCGCCCGTCCTATGCCTACGTATTCCCTCGTACAATGGGAAAGTCTGAGTCAACGTAGTTCAGACACGAACTAGGGGGGAGGTTGCTCGCCAAGACATCACCGTCTTGTGCCTACGTATCCTCAATCTAACCAGAAGGAGGAAATCAGAGCAGTTGTAGTTCAACCTAACGAGGTCGGAGTGTTTTTTATGAGCGACGTTAAGTTCGCGTCCGGCAGTTAGGGTCGATGCCTGTTTGCGACGAGACGAAAAATAACGTGCCCTTTTCTGAAAATGAGTTTGAACTTAACAATCCCGAAGGATAAAAAGGTTTGAATTTGTTTTATGTTTTTTAGACAATAAATGGATTGAAGTTTGTTTGCAACTTGCATTGTACCCAAGTCTATAACATAGGAACGAATACGTCGTGTATCGTCCCCAACAGGACGTACACTAAGTACCCTAAAAGAATAAAGGGATATCCCCCATACCTCATTTCCCATATATAAGGCTCATGCGCAATACACGTTAACCTTTATTAAGTGTTTTAGGAAGGTTATGAGATGAGAAGAGAAGACTCAAAGAAGAAGAAAACACTAAGGGGAAACTAATCATTCCTAATGTTATCATGCAAAGGTGGCCCTAAGGTCAAGGTTTAAGAACAACCTAAGTCTAAAGAAGAGAGAGGGATAGCACTACCTAATGCTTATCCTATCTCACCTTAATCAAAAATTAAGGATGAGCTAGGATCCCAAAGGGTGTGAGAAAGTTGTACACAAAGCATTATATCATGTTATTCACAAAAGGAAAAGACAAGTAAGATAGATGAGAGATGAAAGAAGAGATGAACATGGATAACCATCCACATGTTCAAGCACCTTACCTCTGCCCCTACATAAAAGGTTAGTACCAAATGATTACAAGTAATGAATACAAGTATCAAAAGTAAACCAAACAAATGCTAGTTGCTTTAAGAAGACAATCTTGGAAAGCAAACAAAGTTCAAATCAAAAGAGAAGGGTCCTAAGGGTTAGGGAACCTCCCAAGGTCAGTAGGTACATGTCAATGTTTCCTACTAAGGTTAAGGTATCAAACAAAGTCAAACTAGGTTGAAACATGCATCAAAGATCATACAATTACAAGTTATGCATTAACTATGCAAGATGAAAGCAAATGGTTCATAAACATGAATAAATGCATATGCAAGCATCAAAGTCAGAAGTGGATGACATTTAAGAATGTGTAGAGATGTCATTAAGATGGCATGTGATTCATGAATACAAACATGGATCAAGTAGGAAGAAGTGGGAGCAAACATCATTCAAGTTCCAACAATGAAGCATACTTGTAATGCAAGTAAGAAATGAAGATGTAAGATGAACAATCATGTAATATGAATGCAAGTCAGTAGCATATGGCATTGGAGATGACATTTAGAAGTTAAGAATGTATGTACAAAGTCCACACAAGTATCATGTTGAAGCACATTGGAGATTAGAAGCAAACATGGTTCAAACTAGGTCAAACAAGTTCAAACAAACACCTTAAAATTTATGAACTTAAGAGACATGTGAGGTGATGTTAGAAGCCATGGCATAGGGTCAAGAATGATTACAAACAGAAGTGTAATCATGTCAAAGTGAATTTGCAAGATCATACAAGAGTTGATATAAACATGTGCTCAAAGAAAGTCAAGTGAGGATGCACAATTACACAACACATTTCAAGTTAAAACATGTGCATACAAGTCATATAAGGATGAACTTTGAGTGACCTATAACATGAGAAAAGTGACCTATAATGTTCATGCAACATGGGTTAAAAGGTCTCAACAATTATCAAAGAGAATTGCACACACTACACATTAAAACCCTAGCACAAATCTTCTAACATCCACACAAACAAACATGTTTTTATGAATTCCAAAAGAACATGTTAAGAAGATAAGAAAAATTGGAAAATGCAAGTATTTTGAAGTGCAATCAGTGTTCAAACATGTGTCAAAAGTATGGATCAAAATCAATTACCAAACATGTTAAAAAATGCCTCACAACTTCATACAAGTAATACAATCATGTGGCAATGTTATAACCTAGTAAATGAGTTATGGTTTATGTGGTTGATGAACACCACCGGCCGGAGAAGACTCCGATCATCTTCTCCGGCCAATCACCACCGTGCCAAACTTTTCAGGTCAACAGAAATTGACAAATCGTATATCAAAATGTTCCTTAGGTCATGTAGATCATGGATCCAGCGTCAAAAATCACAAACAACTCACATATAGAGAGAATCGAAGAGAGTAAGTTTGCCCTAGAAAATTCCACTAAGCACCTAAGGTGCCTATCAACTAGCCAGATTCATCACAGCTCCTATTGAGCTCAAAACAAGCAAAAAAAACAAGTTCGGATTAGAGTATAAGAGGAGCAAAAATTTGAAGTGAAACATGTGCTTTGATGAACTCTTAACGCAAAAGAAATCCAGAGAGGAGGCTCCTTTTTCTCCTTGAACTTCAAACTGGCCAAAAAAGGCTATGAACTTGTGGTGCTTGCAGTTCAATGAAGAAGATGAATGAATCCTATGCAATGTGATGCTTCTATGCTCCTTCTCCTTTGAGGTTTCTTGAAGAATCAAAGAGGAATTTACAGGGGAATTGATGAAGATTGAGACTCGTGAGTGAGGAAATTCAGAGAGAGAGAATGAGAATTTTCAGAGGAGTGAAGTGTGTAGAATGAGCAAAGTTGTTGCAATTTCTGTTAGGGGTTGATTTTATACCTTGAGTTAACTTCTAACTGTCACAGTTGACAGTTAGAACCATAGTTAACTGAGTGAGGTTAAACTGAGTTGGAAAAAAATGAGAGTGAGTTGTGCATATGAGCTGTCACGAGTTGTTGTTGCTTTGCTCATGTGTGGAGATATCATGACATGTTATGGTGGTGATTAAGATGAAGGGTGATGATAATGGTGTACTGAGCAACAATGCAGCTTGCTCTGCAAGTTTCTCATTTTCTTTTATGTTTGAACAAATGAGGAATGGAGGTACATTAACATGTATGATATGTAAGGGACATGTTTGCCTTGAAATGGCAAAATTTGATGACATGGGATGATACATACTTAACATGCGCATGAGAATGAGAATGACAAAGCTCTTAACTTGTTTACTTGAGAATGAAGAAGCCAGATGGCAAGAGGGTGAGTTTAGAGCAGGATATCTTCATGATTATGGAGTTAAATGACATGGCCAAGGTGATTTGGAAAGAGGAGATGTAATACAACAAGATTGGTATTGAAGACAAATGCAAAGGGAACCTTTAAGGTGCTTAAAATTGACTATGGAAGTGCTTGCACATGACTGCATTGGTATGTCACTTGACCAGGCCTCGACCAGCTCACCTGCGTGTGGAGGATTCAGTGATGAGTTACCTACTTTGAACCAAAATATCTCTCCAATGATTGATCAAATGAAAAATTGTTCAACACTAAAGTTGAAGAGGAGATGGAAATGAACAAGATTGATGTTGAACAATTTTCCAATTGAAACCTCCATCATGAAGATAAATGGCCTGGAACTTGGACACAATATGCACACCAAGTGTTTGTGAAAATTATGGCGCGCTGACTGGTCATGACTTGCCATTTTGCCTTGATTCCTCTCCACTTTGATCCATCATATCTCTCTCAATTTTAACCCAATGGACATGTTCTTGGTATGGTTTTGAAGCTTGAAATGTGAACTTTTGATAGGCCTCCATAAATTTTCAATTTGGATCTTGGAACATGGAGAAAGAATGCCCTAAAGCTGGGTGCACACCTTGCCAAAACTTGCCATAAATGGAAACCCTAATTTCTATTTTTGGCAACTTTGTGCATTTCTTGATTTTTGATAAATCTCTTATTATTTCTTGATCAAATCCTCACCAATGATCATATTTAAGATGAGGAGCATGAATTTGACCTTAAAAAGTCAAGAGTTGACTTTTTCCTCTTTACAGTTGACTTTTCCCCAATTCTCCCGACTTTCAGTCAACTGATCAATTGAAACCCTTCCAAGCCAAATTGATGGACAATTTTCCAATCTTAGACACTTAAGGACATGAGGAATACCATAGAATCAAGTCTTGTCCAAAAAGTCAGAAATAAACTGATTTTATGGCAAACCCTAATTTTGGTGTCTCCAGTCTAGGAGGAATCAGCACATCTTCCAAATCCAAATTCCTCTGAGTATGATGTGTATCCTCTCAAAGATGAGATGTGCCATTTGGTGATGATAGAAGCTCAAGGATCTTGCCAATTGGGGTGTTATACTCAAGAATTCCAAAAACCCTAATTTTGCACTGCTTAGGAGAATGTGATTCACTTGAAGTCTTTTGACAAGCTTGATCATATGATGAGATGGTATATCAATTAAGATACCTTGAGGCTCAAGGTTCCTTTGATTGGATTTAGACACCTTGATCCCATGCTAAGGTCAATGATATGCAAAGATGATAATGCAAGAATACAATGAAACATAAGCCAGTCAAAGCTAAAGCATGGGGAAAATTTTGAGGTGTTACACACATTAACATCATTTTAGGGTCAAAGAACCATAATTGTGAAAAATCTCAAAAAGTCAAAGTTGACTTTTGTGCACAGTTGACTTTTTGACAGATGAACTCTAAACTGTGCGATCCTCTATGAAATCAAGTCCTTGACCTAAATCAAACTTAATGGATTGAGTTCATAGGTGTTATAGGGTGTATTGAATCATGTCCCAAGGTTTGGGAGCATGCCTGGGTCAAAAGTCAAAGGCACAGTTGACTTTTCCCGCGAAACCCTTATTGTGGTTCTGATGAATTTGAAACTTGTTGATCAAGCTTCTTGGATCAATCCATTGTTGCAAATGGATCAATGTAGTGTGTTAGAGACCCTCAAATCCTCTCTTGAGGTCTTGGCTCATGTTTTGTCCCAACAGTCAACTTAGGGGTGAATTAGGTCAAAAAACCCTAATTCCTGATTTTTTATGAATGCATCCCCTGAGGTTAAATTGACTTGATGATTGGGTCCATGAGGTCCCTTAGAGTATTGTGGGTTATGCGTTGAAGCATTAGTTCATGCCCAGAGGCAAATTCCCATCTGGAGGCCTTGGTCGACCAAAACCCTAATTTGGTGACACTGGCGATCTTGAGGCTTAATCCACTTGGACTGCTGCAACATTGTGCTTGATCCTTGATGTGGGAGTCCTCTTGATCCATTGTGGATGCTTGAGAGGTTTAGACAAGTTGAAGATCATGTCATTCCTTGATTGATCATTTGTTTAAGGCTCTTAGAGGGCTTAAAACCCTAAATTTGATTGTCGTGGATGCTCACCCATCTTTGGGGAGACTAATGAGGTATGATGGTTCATCCATATTGTGATGATGATTTGCACAATGATGGGGAATCTTAGTGGTCAAAATTTGGGGTATGACAGAGTATGGTGAGGGCTCCCAAGAGAGTCAGACTACAAAGAGATCATGCACAAACCCAGCAGGAAGTCAACCTTCTAGTATGTCAGGTAAAAGTCAACCGTCAAGTATGTTGGGTCAAACTCAATCGTCTTATGTATCTTCTAGGTATCTTTACTTGTCTTGGTTTCCTGGTTTCTTGCATCCATACATTGATGACATTGTTGGTGTGGGTGACGATAGAAATTGTGATTTTTGGGCTATCGCAGCTTTACTTGGATGGGACGAAGAGTCATGGCCATTGGTCCATACGCAGTTGGATACACAATTTCATCAACACCCAAAATTGTTTTCCAAATTGTTCGATGACACAGTTGCTGAAGTTAGAAATTCCTTTATAGTAGAACACTTGGGTGTGCACGGTAGAGATAAATGGATGTCAATTCCTGATATGGGTTACCCTATTACAAGTAGGTATAGTGTTGTCTTTGTCTTCCTGTCACTGAGACTTAACATTACCTTTTTCCCACTTACCATAGCTCCACCTATGTATACGAGCAGGCATAAAATAATTGTTGTTGGTTTTCTTAACAACAATCATTGGTTTCAGGTAAAATTAAAACCTAATAGTCCATTGCCTCCCTTCACTAATCGTTGGAGACCAAATTGTACTGAAGAAGCAAAAGCATGGGAATCGGCATATGCAGGACGACGGATTAGGAACTAGGAGGAAGAACTTAGGAAGTCATCTTAAATTTCTATGTAATCTTGTGGACATTATGTATTTATTATATGTGGAATAATTTATGTGTCAAAAATAATGAAACTTTTTTTGAAGTTCTGGCCATGTACCAGAAATTTTGAATTTCTGAAATTTTCTGTATACCAGAAATATTAAATCTCCGAAAGATTTGTCCATTTTACGCAAATATTATATTTCTGGTATAACTTTACCGAAAATTTCAAAATTTCTGGTATGTTTGTCAAATACAAGTCCTGGCATGATAATTTATGTGATTTCTTGTATAATGATGAAATTCTTCGGTATCAACCCAGAAAATTCATATTTTCCAGTATTTTTTAAAGGGTAAAACTAGAATTTCGCTCCAAGTGGGGGGTGCCAGGTATAAGTGAGGGTGTGACAAGTTAATTCCTCATTTGTTCACTTTCTCTTTGGTGGATTGGTCACTAGCCTTAACAAAGATAGTTTTGTTAGAACTTGGTTTGGAAACTTTTGAATAACCAAGACCACTTTTATCATTGGAATATCTTTGTTAACTAAGGACACCCTCCAATCCAATTTTCCCTTTTCATATCTTTCAAGAACTCTTTTTAATTGGACAATTTGGAAAGAAAGTGATTCACAATTTTTGCATACAATTTTTTTTTGTTCACTAATAACATTTTGTTTTTCAACTTCAAAATATTTTTCCATAGTGTCAATCTTTTCTTCAAGAGATGAAATTTGTTTCTTTGATTTGACACGGTTTTTGTACAGAATTTTGCATTCATTCAGAAGTTCATATATGGCACCTTGTGCATCATTATCATAAATGGAAAGTATATTACTAACCTCTCCATCTTCATCATCGAAATGATGTGAGGCTATAAATGCAAGATTTACGCATTCGTCACTTTTCGAATCGGATGATGAACTTATCTCATTATCTTCCCATGCAAAGTAGGCTATTTTATTCTTATTCTCCTTTTTACTTTTGAAGCCACCTTTCTTGGAGAGTTTCAGACAATTCGTCTTTATATGACTTTGCTTACCACATTCATAGCATGTGACAGCTTGTGTTGAAGTGGAAGCCTCCTTTTTCCTGAAATGTTTCTTTCTTTTTTCATAATTAAAGGATTTATCATTTTTACCAAATAACTTACCAAGCCTTTTCACAAGGAGCATAAAGTTTTCATCTTCCTCCGTAGCATCATTTTCTTGTTCTTCCTTTGACTCAGCTTTCAAAGCAATGCCTTTGGATTTCTTCTCTTGATTCTCATGCTTTTCAAGTCTTCCAAGTTCAAGTTAACGTTCTTGAAGTTTTCCGAACAAGGATGCGGACGTCATGGTAGAAAGACTCTTCTTTTCCGATATTATCGTAACTTTGGGTTGCCATTCCATGGTTAAGGACCTAAGCACTTTAAGATTAGGTTCGTCATTTGTAAAAGTCTTACCAAGAACAATCAAATGATTTGACAAGTGTACAAATCTCTTTTGTAGATCAAGGATTGATTCTCGGGGCTACATTCTAAATAACTCATATTCTTGACTTAAAGTATTCAATCTAGATCTCTTCACTTCAACGATTCCTTCATGAGTTTCTACAAATGTATCCCAAATTTCCTTTGTCGGTTTACATTGAGAGACACGAAAGAATTCATCCATGCTAAGTGCACTTTGAAGTATGTTGATTGCTTTCTTTTCATTAAGAACTTTCTTCTTATCATCTTCATCCCACGAGCTTTTAATATTTGGAGTGCCAACACTATTAACAACACTTGTGGAACATGTGGACCATTTTCGACGGTTTCCTATATTCCTTCTCCTTGTGCTTCCAAATGAGCCCTCATGTAAATTTTCCAAAAATCGAAATATTCACTAGAAAACATATGAGGTTTATTGCTACTACCACCATCTTTGAAAACCGGATTTGCACTTGCGGAATCCATTCTGGATCTTTAGGAACAGGTTACCTATAGCCTGCTCTGATACCAATTTTAAGTTTATAAAGTGCGCCTAAGGGGGGTGAATTAGGTGTATAAAAATTCCTTTGATTTTAGAGATGCCTTTCCTTCGCCTAATTTAAGTTTATGTGATGAAAGCGATAAAATGCGAAAAAAGTAAATAACACAATGATGTATCCTGGTTCCCCTCACAATCCAAGAGTACTCCAGTCCCCTTTTAACATGAAAGAGATTTCATTATAGTTAGATCCCTATGAACAAGACAACAATTGTCTTTGTATACAAGATCCTAACTAAACCACCAAGAACAATTCTCTTGGATTTTTCAACAAACCCTATAAGAAGAAACAATCCTCCTTGTTATAGTACACACCTAATTCCAAACAATCCTTGGAACTTAGGAATTTTTACAACAATTTCAAAAAAATGAATATATGAAGATTTATAGTATAAATAAGACTTAATCAAATGATTATAATCTTCTTCTCTTTCAATATGCACTACTACAAAACACCCAAACAAAAACGTGAGGTTTACAACGGCATCCTATACACCGTTCTTATAATGCGTACTGGATGCGCGCGCATTATTTTAATTAAAAATCTCAAGGGTATAATAACGGTTGTTATGAAAACCGTGGTGATACAATCTAGCTATCATGGGTTCGAACCTCATCGCCCTCAAATAGTTTATCCCTTTGACGTAAATGCTCCCTTTTTAAGTTTTATTAATATTTAACTAAAAAATAATAATGATATCACGACGGCTTTTTCTTAAAACCGTTGTTGCAAACTGTTATGTATTTTAAACACCAAGTATATATCAATTTATCCATTGAAAAAAGAAACAAGACGAAACAACCCTAACACCAACGCCGTCACCATTGTTGGGAAGAAGACAACAACAATAAGAAAGTGTTATACTTTAAGGTGTTGCAATGTCACATTTGAAGACAAAATCATCCAAAGGTGTTTCTACGTCTTCTTCTAGTGTAAAATCTCGATCTGGAAATTTTTGTGGTTGTGATGGTCGTATGGTTTTATATCAATGCAAGAAGGGACAAAATAAAGGAAGGCTTTTTTGGAGATGTCAATTTTGGAGGAGCGATGAAACATGTAATTTGTTCATATGGGATGAAGACGTGGGAGAAAGATGATGGAAATGACGATGAGAGCATTATGAAGTCAGAGTTGGAAGCTGTGGGCTATCTGAAGGTTATGTATGAGGATTTAAAGAAAAAGAACAAGAATTTTAAGAACAAACTGAAATCAGAGATATTTTCTGGAAATATCAAGATGTTATGTTTTCTTGTCTTCTTTATGTTTAATGTTTACTTTGTTGTGAAATTTAATAGTTGAATTAGGGTTTGAATTACATTGTTGATGTTTAAACTGCAGATGCATTGTGAATTACATTGTTGATGTTTAAACTGCAGATGCATTAAGTGAGAAGTTAAGGCGCACCTTTTCTTTTTTATTTATTTTAAAATTCACAAATAAAAGGGTTATCACTACGGTTCTCCTGGTTAACCGTACTGATATATTTATAATAAATAAATACCTATCTATACGATTTTTATTTATTTTAAAATTCACAGATAAAAGGGTTCTAGTTAACCGTAGTGATATATTTATAATAAATAAATACCTATCTATACGGTTGTTATTGTTAACGGTTGTGAAATAGTTTACCCATATATAAGCAAAATAACTTTCACTTAATTGACAGTAATGCCGTTGCCTTCAAAGTGAAACCCTAGAACCCATTTTTTCTCTTCGTTTTCGCCATTAGTCGTGAATCATACATTAAGGTATTCTTCTTCTTCCATCTATTGTTAGATATTCCTATTATCTCGTTTGTGGATTGTTATTTTTGTTGATTGTTCTCATTTTTTCAGATTCGTTTTCACTACCTTAACAAAGACCATGCTTTGGAAACTTCATAATGTTTGCGTAGCTATGGAAAAAAGTACAAGAAGCATGAAGCTATGATAGAAACTTCATCCACCTTGTACTTTTTCTTCATAACTTCACGAACAAGATGTTAGTAAATGAAGAATCAACACTGTAAACAAACTTTATCTAGTTTTAGAAACAATGAAAAGAAATATAAGAAGTATGAAGCTTTTTGTAAGCTTCTTCCTTCTTATATTTCTTTTTCATTGCTTCCCAAACTAGTTCAACATCATAATTGATTCCTGTTCCGTGATTAGTTTCATTAAAAGGTGCGTTATTCTTGTTCCTCTCAACTCTTCACTGGATTATGGTTTTAGGGTTTGTTTTCAATTGAGGATGCTCATTTTTTAAGTTTGCTTTGTTTCCTTTCAGGTTAACGGGATGATACAGGGTGATGATACTGGTGGAAGCAAGCGTATTATATCAGTTTATAATTTCTGGATCTGGTATAGAATGTTGTTTGAGTTTATTATATTCTATTTACATTGTTTGTTTAACTAACCCTCACTTAAAGTTTGCTGGTGGTAGCAAGCGTATTATATGAGTTTATAATATCTGGATCTGGTATAGAATGTTGTTTGAATTTATTATATACTATGTAGATTGTTTGTTTCACTAACCCTCACTTAAAATACATTAAGTTAATTTGACATAGATACTTATAATCTGCAAATTAAGTTGTATTTGAAAACCAACTTAAACAAACCAATGTTGTTTTCTGATTGCATGTCTCTCATCATTTATCTCACGTTCTTTTATATATAGATTATGGTATAATGATCTGGCTCCTTAGATGCATCGCCATCTTCCATTATAGTTAAATTAAAGATGAGGCAGATTATCCAATGTCTTGTTGATCTTATGGAAATTTAACTATAATCGAAGATAGCGATATATCGAAGGAGTCAAATCAATAAACCACAATATATATAAAAGAGCGTGAAATGCACGATGAGACGAATGCAATCAGAAAACAACATTGGTTTGTTTAAGTTGGTTTTCAAGAACAGTTTAATTTGCAGATTATAGACATCTTCATCAAATTGAATCGATGTATATTTATTTAGTGAGGTGTTTGGAAAACAAGCAATCTACATTTAATATAATAAACTTAGGGTACTTAAAACAACGGTTATCTATTGTAACCGATATCATAAGTAATTTATGTTTTATATAATTTTGCTGCTGATGGGTTTCGAACCCAGAACCTAAGTGTATGTATCACAACGGTTTATTATCATAACTGTTGTGATATATGGCTCACGCCCTACCTTTCAATAACGGTTTCCGGCCCATTGTAGAAACAGCTAACTTACAACGACAATCTACATAACAACGCCTTCGCCCGCGTCATTATATGCCATTCCCAACCGTTGTTAAATGGGTTTTTCGTAGTAGTGATGAAATCACAATAAACAATAATCTCTAATGCCCAAGATACTTTGATGAATATGATATGCAAAATAATGATTCACAATGTATCTTTTATGAAAATTTTGTTTTGAAAATACAGAGAGTTTTTACAAAGTTTGAAAGAGGTAATTGAAAAATATAACTTTAAAATCAATTTATAGAGATGATAACCACCATTCAAAAACATGACAATGGTTGATAGAAAATCAGAATATTTATCCTTGAAAAGATGTAATGTTTTCCATGAGAAGAGATGATGAATGGATGCAATGAAACAAAGCATTTTTCAATTCTGCTACATGACTTGTTAAGTCGGTGGAGCTTAAATCGGGCCAGAACCCTTCTTTTTCCTCATTTCTGATATTTCTCAAAGTCTCTTCAAACTCTCTCAAACTTTTTCTCATCACCAAGTCCAAAATAAAATAACAAAGCTCAAGGGAACTTCAATCAACATCAGAAACATCATCCAACATTGAAGCAAAATGGAAAATTGTAAGTTTTTTTTATGTTTTGAAATATTTTCATGTTTATGTGTAAATGACTAGAAATTAATCATTAAGGTTAGAATTGAGTAGAAATTGCATGTATGATAGTTTAGACATAGTGTAAAACACGTTTGTTGGCTGAAAAGGATGATCAAGCATTATTTTTTGTGTTTGCATGGGTACATTGGCGCCATTGACGCACTTGCTGTGTTGCAGAAAATTCCGGAGACGTTTCTCCGGAATTTTTCAACATTTCACTTTTCCATTAACCGGAGATGCATCTTCGTAATTTTCTCAGTCTTTTTTTTTGGATTTTCTTGCTTGTGGTGTGCTTACTCGCACTAATTGTCTGGTTTAATTTAACTTTCAGGCATTATGGCTGATAGACACGATAGGCTGAGGCACGACAGGATTTCACAAGATGCATCGGTGCGGCGGGTGAAGAGTCAGGTTTCAGAGGCTCCTGTTCCCTCTGGCCATGCATAGCTATCTACTTCTAGGGCTCATGCTTCTCTTCATGCTTCTACATCTTCTTCCCGTAAGAGACGAGTTTCACCTACTGACGTATCACTCCCACTATCCTCCCGTAGGCGCTAGATTTCACCTATTCAAGTGCTTGAGATACACAAGTCACTGGTGGTACCTCATAATATTGATGTTGTTGAGCCATTATCACCTCCTACTAAGCCTGTGTCGCCTCATACTAATGATGTTGTTGAGCCAGTGCTACCTCCTACTGAGCCAGTGCCACCTCCGGATAGTGAGACTACTGTAGATACTGAGCTAAAGGCATTTAGAGGGGGCTTTGTAGATTTGTTACTATTGTCTGTGTACCTAGACCATACTATCTGACATATCTAGAACAGAGAGGTAGCATTAGTTGGATTCATTCATTTAATTTAAGTTTATGTTAATTTACAAGTTTCTAATTTTATTTTATTTTTCTGCATGAACGTGATCCGCTAAAGATTATTAACCACGAGCGGAAGATTACCGGCTTGCTTCAGCCGAATGATGAGTGGTTTCATACATCTTTGTCTCTATCTGGGATGAAGGACTTATGCATGATCGATTATATTAAGGTCAACCACGAGATGCTTAATGCATTCGTGTAGAGATAGCACTCTGAGACCTCGTCATTTCATCTCCCGCATGGTGAGATGTCTATCACACTCGACGATGTGTTGTGTTCGCTACATCATCTGATTAGTGGGAAACTTCTAGATCATGGGAGGATTACCAAAGACGAGGCACTCGAGATGACGGTAAACTATTTGGGAGTTTACCTAGCGGCAGCGATGGAGGAATTGGATAGAACCAGGTGTGTCCATGCTAGATTTGAATTCCTGAAAAATGTATACACAAATGAGATTGTTAGAGCACAGCAGGCTACAGGAGATGAAGAGCAGGCGGGGCTCCATAAAGCGTATGCTATGAGAGCATACATGCTATATTTAGTTGGCACTATGATTTTTGTGGACATGATGTCAGTTATACAGATGTCGTCTACCTACGGTACTTCGAGGACATCGAGCGAATCCATAAGTACAACTGGGGGATCACTTGTTTCGTCTACCTATATTCAAAGTTATCATAGGGCTGTAGGTGGAAGACAAAGCAGGTCACCAACAACATCACACAACTGGCGGTAATAATTATTTGTTTTTCAATGTTTCTGTGTCATTTTTATTTCATCTTTGCAACGCCATTACCGATGATTCGTGTATTCCAAATTTTTCATGCTTGGATCCTCCAGCACTTTTCACGCATCTTCGACTGGGTGAATGTATCGACTTACAGTAAGGAAATGTCGTGTGCTACTAAATTTGCCCCCTCAAAGGGAACCAGGCGATAGAGTCGTTCAAAGTGTACCTTGACCGCTTGGTTGCCCAGAACATACACTTCAACAGCTATGTGGATCACCGTGACATGCAACCATTTAACGAGATAGTGTTATACTCAGTATGGTCGGCCTGCGAATTACGTCTCACTGCCCCTCATCTTCCATAGTGCATCATGCGGTAGTTCGGCTACACTCAGACCATTCCTAAACATCATGTGGTCTCTGCTCCTCCTACTTTGACACATATATAGATGGATGAGATGCTTGATGATTATGAGAGTCATCTGGTACCGGAGGAGTCATATAGTACCATAGTTGAGAGCGATTGGATCTACGTCGACGGGTACATCAGGTGGTTCTTCAGAGTGTCACATTTGTATATGGTTCATGCTGCTCTAGTAGATCGGCTGAGGCCAACTCATCAGGAGTTACTAGAGGAGGAACATACACAATTAGATCATGTTAAGGATATTTTGCCTAGATGTCATCGCATTGCGCAAGCAAGCATTGATAGAGGTGTCTTTCCTGATGGATATGATGTGAGGCAGATCCTGGATGCCATCATGACGGAGGCATATGGGGCATTGATGTACCGGAGACAGCGTCGGAGGACGGGGTGATTGATGGTCGAGGAGGCAGAGGAGTCAAAAGAGGCAGAAGAGATGTAGTCAGACATACACAACGGTGTTTTAGTATATAGTAACACTATGGATTGTATTTTATTTTCACATCATGCTACTTTATCGTTGTTTTCGACTTTATTTATATGACATTTTTTAACTATCTGAATTTATGTAAGTCATTTTTTTGCATTGCGATTGTATGGTTTAAATCTTGTCACATAACATGGTACATAACGCTTCTAAATCTGCATCTAAATACATGTAAACAGAACATAACATGAATTATTCTATTCTAATAGATTATGGAGATGTTTCTCCGTAAAATAAACAGAAATGCATCTCCAAAGTATTTTAATGTTTAATCAAAATTTGGTACATCTGAATATGCACCTTTAATATTTAAAAAACATTTTAATATTTTTGCTTAGTGTGTAAATAACATATGGAGTTCATTAAGAAATTCCTAAATTTTAAACTCATTCTTCAAAACTCTAATTCAATTTTGGTGGCCAGAACAAAATGGGGGAGGGGGTTGAAAAACTATCCTCCATTGACTCTATCAACACTTTTTCGTTTGAAAATAAATATAATATAATGATAAAATCTCTGCTATTCATACGTATGTATTTCGACAAAATGAGAAGCGATTCAAATTTAGTTCAAGTGAAATTAAGCAATATATATTTTGAATACGTATGTCTTGAAAATGCTAACCAAAGCCAATCCTTGTAATATTTCTAGCTATATATTTTTAAACAATTCAGATGACTCCACACCACCAATACATGTTTACTGGAGCTACCTTTCTAGATAAACCTTCTGACACTCTTGTCAATTGAATCACAAGCATATTGAGAGAACTACCTCACTATGTTGTAATAAAAGGGATCTTGCATCCATTGTGACCATGCATGGCTTGTTGAAAAACCTACCCTTCTATGCCAAGTTGCAAGAAAACAATAAAAAAATATCATTTAACTCATCATCCTTATGCTCTCATATATCAATGTGAAGCAATAAGTACTTTTCCAGCTTACCTGTAAAGCAATAGGTACATTTTAGCATATAACTTAGTGACCATATATCTCAGGAAAAACCACAAGATGTTAATTAGTGAGGACATGTTCTGATGTGAGAAGAACTAAGTGTTATTATCAGCTTTACATCACAGCTTGGATTGGGGGAAAAACAATCAATAGTATAATGAAAACTGTAGGGAGAAAAACCAGTTTATTCAACAACAAAGCTCTAATTAAATATGAAACAGCTCATATTTAGTTAACCAAACACACATATAAACTCAGTTATAAGAATACTACAACATACTTTTCTTCATGAAGTTCCGAGCTCCCTATTCAAGTAATCAATAAACATCCTTTTAGCACTATCAGAATCCGAAGGAGGAGCTCTCCCGCTCAAACTTGTTTGCCCTGTCAATTTCATGAACGTACGCCGCAACCTACGAAGCTCAGGCAACCCAACTGATCTTGAAAGATTGATCGGAGGCAAATCTTTCCCTATAGAAATACCATTAGCCGGTAGCATACCAAGATCACGCGATTGCGCTTCTGCAATAGCATTAGTAACCTCCTGCGTTGCTTTGTCCAGCTCATAGAGAGAATTAGCATCCGAAAAACGTGAAGTTTGAGTTGCAATTGTCGGTTGCAATATCTTCACATCACGAGTTTTTGAGTCCACTTTTTTGGTAATGTACGGAACAACATCATCTACAATAGAACCAAAATCAGAAGATCTCAACTCAAACAAAGGTGAATCCCACCGGTTTCTTCTCTCCGGTTTCTCAAACCTCCTCACCAAATCTTCAAATATTACATCATCATAACCATCTTCACCTTTCTCCCGACGCTCTTGATTCCATTTTCTACAATCATTATCTTCAACATCACAATAAACAACACAGTATCTAATCCCTGCAGCACGAGCCAAACACCATAGCTCGTATCGATAACCCTTAATGCTATTCAAAGAATCAACAATAATAACAGTATCTTTTGACAGAGACCTATCCACTTCTGACCTAAGAACCCCTCTTAAATTCTTCTCCGATGGCATATTCGCATAAATCTGATTCCGATCAAGATGAAAACAAGCTTCATCTATGATTCTCACTTGATGTTTCAAGTCCGGTGATTGTTTAAGAGCTTCAGCTAGAGTTACCGCAGCTTTAGATTTTCCACTGCATGGTTGACCACAGATTACAACCAGTGCCATTCAATTTTTATTTTTTTCAATTAATAAAATGATATCTCTTCAAAAATACTACCTGCAATAGATTAAAAAATAAGCCATTTCTATAACAAAAGATAAAATACATTTAAACTTGGTTTTTTTTTTCTAATAAGCTATAATCTGTTTTCAAAAGCTATTGTGTAAATAAGCTGAAAAACATGTTACACAGCTTAAATAAACCAATCGAAACAGTAGTCAAGTTCCAGAATAGCTATTCAATCATATCTAAAATTCTTCAGTAAACGAACCAAAATCAAATGGTTACAGAGATTAGGGCTAGGTTAGGATCAGCTTCGATTTCGTTGAGAACTTCTCGATTGAAATAATTGTAGTTATGCTATTTCAGATATGAAAAAAAAAAAAAAAAAGAGAAAATTTATATAAAAAAGAACCTGGAGAGATTTCTCACTGATTGTGGCGGCGGAGAACTCGCTCCGGATGGATTTTGCTTTTTACGGCGAGTTGAGTTGAGGAAGATGGTGAAATTGACGAGTCGGGTTCTGAATTGCTGTGATTTCTCTCTGGAAGTTTGTGTGAAGGTTGGGAAGGAGGCAATTAGGGCTTTTGAGGGAGAGACGACAACTTTAGTTATTTTATTTTATTGTTGTGAGTTTAAAATTATACTAATAAATAACTTTTTTAATAAAGAACTAGCGGGATATCCGTGCTATCGCACGAGTTTTTGTATGTATTCACACGCTACGTTGTGAAAATCACTTGTCAATCGTGTAATTTTTGTTCAGATTCTAAATTTTTTACAGCATAACTAATTTAATAGGTTATTAAATTTAACAACAATAGTACGTATAAATTACAAAATACAAAATTAACATTTCCTACACATGGAAATCAAAAATATATAGTAATATCATTCAATACACAATATCTGACTCGAACATGGTACTTCATCGATGCAATAATAATTTCCAGATAAAATTTTTCATTCCTACAATAACATGAGTAAATATATCAAACTTAATTCAATGTATGAAAAATAAAATTCAAATGATCAGTTTACTGATGGTATGTTATAGATTTAATATATGAACATTAAAATGACCGGACCATAGCTGGTATGTCATAGATCCACGTCTACCCGAGTTATGCCCGCAATTCCAATCATTACCAAAACTCGGTTGAATTTAGATGAGTAAATTCTAAAACTACAACTCTGAATGAAACCATGTTTCCAATTCAAATAATATATGTGATATCGCACAGGTCCCGTTTGTATTTACACGCTACAATGAGAAATATCACTTGTCAAACATACAAATTTTTTTCAGCCGTAAATTTTTTAGAGCCTAACCAACTTAATGGGTTGATAAATCCAACAACAATATTTATATCAACTTGTAGACTTTTTCCCGTTTAAAAAAAATTATTTTAACTTATTTTCGTATATAAAATTATTTAAATCAACATGTAGACTTTTTTCCGTTTATAAGTGTCTTGGACCTGTGTGACAATTTATAAAAATTATTTGTAATTTATTTTCGTTTATAAAAATAATTTTACCAATAGTTGAATTTTTCCCGTTTATTAAAATATTTATAATTTATTTCCGTTTATAAAAAATGCTTGTAACTTATTCCTGTTTATAAAAAATAATTGTATCGACATGTAAACTTTTTTCCGTTTATAAGTTTCTTTTAAACGTGTGTCCATTTATAAAAATATTTGTAACTTATTGTGCAGTCCATGAATATTCACATAATTTCAAATATCTACTAATATTATGCACCAACTTTTAAGTATTAATCCGTATTTATAAAAAATCGTACAATCGTTTTTATAACTTCAATTATATAAAACAATAGCAAAACAAAAATATAAAAGATAAACATTAAAATTATCAGTCTACAGCAGGTATCTCATAGATACGTTCACATCTACCCGTGTATCAGAATGTAGATTTTTTCTCATTTATAAGAGTATTGAACAGTGTGTCAATTTATAAAAAGTATTTGTAATTTATTCCCGTTTATAAAAATAATTTTATTAATAGTTGAATTTTTCCTGTTTATTAAAATATTTATAATTTATTTCCGTTTATAAAAAATGATTGTAACTTATTCCTGTTTATAAAAAATAATTGTATCGACATGTAAGCTTATTCCAGTTTATAAGTTTCTTGTACCCGTATTTCTATTTATAAAAATATTTGTAACTTATTTTACCGTCCATGAATATTCACATAATTTCAAATATCTACTAATATTATGCACCAACTTTTAAGTATTGATCCGTATTTATAAAAAAATCGTACAATCATTTTTATAACTTCTATTATATAAAACAATAGCAAAACAAAGATATAAAAGATGGACAATAAAATTACCAGTCAACCGCTGGTATCTTACGTTAACATATATCCGTGTATCAACATGTAGACTTTTTCTCGTTTATAAGCGCATTGAACCGTGTGTCAATTTAAAAAAAGTATTTGTAATTTATTTTCGTTTATAAAAATAATTTTATCAATAGTTGAATTTTTCCCGTTTATTAAATAAACTTATTACCGTTTATAAGTTTCTTGTACCCGTGTTTCCATTTATAAAAATATTTATAACTTATTTTACAGTCCATAAATATTCACAAAATAGAAAGACAAAATTATTTAATTAAGAAAGTTTATTATTTTCAAAAGAAAAATATATTTTTAATTATATTTGTAGCATAAATATAATTATTTCATATATACAAATATTTGGATCAATCGTATATTTTTCTGTATGTAAAATTTAAATTTGTTTTTCCATTATTTATAAAAATATTTATGTAATCATTTAGTTTTATAAATATCAACTAATAACATAGTATTTTAAAATATTATTTTAATTGTATGAATAAACATTAGTAACATAAATTAATACATTTATCCTGTATTTTGATTCATACATTATATAAGATACATTTACTTTTATTTTTTTAATTGTTCAAAATATGTAATAACACGTGTGTTACCACGAATTCTATTCTAGATACTCGTGTTTTCGTACGGATAATAGTGTGTTACACACATTTGTTTTTAAAAGGTAAAAAAAATGAAAAAAAACAGAAAGACAATTATTCAACCAAGAAAGTTTATTATTTTTAAAAGAAAAATATTTTTTTTTTTTTTATTTGGAGCATGAATATAGTTTTTTCATATATACAAAAATTTGGGTCAACCATATATTTTCTCGTATATAAATGTTAAATTTGTTTAGACATTATTTATAAAGATATTTATGTAATCATTTAGTTTTTAAATATCAACTATTAAAATAGTATTTAAAAATATTATTTTAATTGTATAACTAAATATTAGAAACATAAATAAATACATTTTTTCCGTGTTTGAGTTCATATATTATTTAAAATATTTTTTTTTTGTTTTTTTTTTTATTTTCTTTGTTTTGGTTATCATAAAATAATTATGAATTGTTTATATTAACATTAACATATAATTTTAATGGCACTTAATTCATACATTACTTTTTTTTTAATATATTTTTTAATTATAAATATTTGTCTGATTTATTTCTTTATTAGTTTTTTTTGTAAGCAAGTTATATATAAAAGGAGTACAAAGGGTACTCCAACCTGATTACAAAAGGCCCGAGTCGGGCAAGACAAAAAGAAGCGAAAAAATTCCCCACCAATTGAACCTAAGACAAAAAGAATAATGGATCTTTGTTGAATTCGTAAAAGTTGCAATTGGAATGATAAATTTCTCCAATAGATGTTGTTCTGGACCGGGCAAGGCTTCCTGCCCTTAAGGGTCAGGCCCAATCCATCATAATTAACGAACAGGCCCAATAAGCACAATATAGCCGTTGGGCACAATATAGCCGTTGGGCGTGTCCCCTTCACGCGCAGAATAGCTCACGCGACCAACTGCCTCCCCGGATATCATGGAAACAGTTAGAAAGACCACGCGCTTCGCCCTCCATCTGACAATACCTCATTGGTCGATCAGGCACTTTGCTCGCCAACAATCTCCCTATAAAAACCCCTCGCTCGAGAGGGGCAGGTATCACAAATCATATACTTGACTTCTCTTACTTGCTTTCTCCCTTTCTCTTGACCAAATACTTACTTTGGCATCGGAGTACCTTGCAGGTACCTCCACCCCTTTTTCCTCTCCTACGAGCAGCTACTCTTGTCCTACACGAAGGTCACGACGATCTCCTCCTGGTCCCCTCCGATCAGTGGCGTCGTCTGTGGGAAACTTCGCTTCCCCGTCTTTTTTGAATCAAGATCCCTCATCTTTTCACCCAAAAGACCAAAGCTTTCATCTCTCTCCAAAACCCCAGATCATCATGGCTTTCATCAAGAGTGACATCCGCCAAGAACCTGTGACCGCCGCAGACACTGTCGACAACGATGCTGTCATCGGCCACATCCCGTCCGAAAACGCCCAGCGCAACGGTGGGCTGCCTTCCCCGAAGCCTGACGAACAAAGACCACGACCGTCAGCCGCGGAACTTTCCTTCGAACCCATTCCGGTTCCTCAAGGCGCAGATCCGACCACCGCGACGCTCATCGCCTCTTTGAACAACTCCAATCGTTTCATCCTCCAGCAGGGAGAAAAAATAAGTGCCCTCGAGCACGCCCTTCAGGAGCATCACACCTCGGAGACGCTGAACCTCTCCCCGCCTCCGCTAGTTCACTCAAAGCGGAGACGTGATAGTCCTTCCCCGGTCAAGGAGCGTCCAAAATCAGGAAGCTCAACACCCGATCTTGCTCGCCGACATCGTCGTTCTCCTAGGAAAACCAGGCACTCCCCTGTTTCCAAAAGACACCGACATTCGGACAAGTACGAGCATAGGCGTGCCCGCGTACACTCTCTTCGCCGCAGTCAAAGCCGCGACCACAGTCATTCTTCGTCGCTTTCTCACAGCTCTAGCAGTGACGACGAAGCTCGGGGCCCGTTCACGAGAAACATTGTGGAAACCCAGATCCCCCGCGGGTTAGAGAAACCTCCCACACTGGCTACGTACGATGGCACGTCAGATCCTCACGAGCACCTGGAGAACATCGAAGCTATGCTCCAGTACCATGGTGTCTCCGGAGCCATCAGGTGCAAAATATTTCCCATCACCCTGAGGAAGGGCGCGATGACATGGTTCAAAAGACTCCCTCGAGGATCCATCTCCTCCTGGCGCGAGCTCAAAGGCCAATTCACCCGCCATTTCACAGCCTCCCGATGACATCCAAAGACGGAGGCAACGTTGGAAGCGATCATACAAGGCAGGGAAGAACCTCTGCGGGATTACATCAAGAGATTTAATAAAGAGGCAGTGGAAGTCAGAACTTCCGATCACATGAAGAAGTACCTCCTCGAGAAAGGACTCCGACCAAAAAGCGACTTCCGCAAAGCTGTTGGGATCGAAGCTCCTCGAACACTGACAGAGCTTCTTCACATGACCAAAGATTACATCCGCTATGAGGAGAAGGAAGCCGCATACCGCGCCCGGGACGCAAGAGACCGTGAAGCACCCCGGGCACCCAAAAAGGAGGAGCCAGAACCATCCCGCAAGGGGAAAGAAAAGCGGCGGGAGGAGCGTCCCCGTGAAGGTAAAGGGTCAGCTGGCCGATTTAATGAATACACTGTGCTCACAACCTCACGCGAGCGTATTCTCTCCGACTACATCAACACCGAATTCAAACAAGGGGGTGTCAGGTTCCCTAAACCAACCACGTCCAAAGGAAACGTCGACAAAAGCAAATACTGTCGTTTCCACCGTAGTCACGGGCACGTGACAGAGGATTGCGTGCACCTTAAGGACGCTATAGAGATCCTCATCAAAGAGGGTCACCTGAAGCAGTACATGAAGAAGGGAGAATCCTCCCGACGAGACACGTCTAATTCAAAGAAAGAAGCAGAATCAACCCCCTTCAGTCCTCCCCCACAGGTCGCAATGTCCATCAGCCGACCAGAGGACTTCTTCGTTCCTGACCACATCGATCCGACTTCCCAGGCATCCGTCCACAGCACCTGGGAAGCTTTTCCTGCGGCCATGGTCATCTCATGTGGGGGGTACCATGAACTCACGATAGGATCCATCAAGAGAGAGTTTGAACAGCTGATAGACAGCAGCCCCGATCAGTTGTACACAATCGGCAAGGGTAAAGGGCATTTACAGCCGATCACGTTCTACAAAGAAGAACTCCCTAGAGGATCGCCGAATTCCCACATTCCTCTGCTGGTCAGGGCCAAATTATCATCTACTGATGTGCGGAGAATCCTGGTCGACCAGGGCAGCTCCGTGGACATCATGTACTCCAGCCTGTTCCGCGCACTGAAACTGAATAAGTCTAATCTCTCCCCGTACGTGGGTTCTGATCTCCAAGGATTCAACAGTGCAACGGCCCGACCTTGGGGTTACGTGGAGATACCGGTCACGTTTGGCGAAGAGGAGGCATCCCGGACAATCAAAACGCAGTTCTTAGTCATTGATTGCCCGTCGCTCTATCAGTGCATCCTCGGCAGACTAGCTCTCGCCGAACTCGTTGCTGTCCCCTCGACGGTCCACCTCAAGCTCAAGTACTACACTGAGAAAGGACACGTCGCAACTCTGCACGGTGACATTGAGGCTGCTCGCAGATGCTTCGAGGCCGCAACAAAAGGGCAGAACCAGATCGCGACAACAGCAAAGTCGGCAAAGTGCACCAGAGAGGACGAGGTTCCAGCCGAAGAGGGCCAGCCAGAGAAAAAGCCCACGTTTCCCGTGCACACCATTGACCTTGACAGCAGGCTTGCTGAAGATGGAAACGAAGATCGGGACGAAGATGGAGAGTTAGGAGTGACAAGCTCCCCGTCTCCTACACTGCTGCACCAGTTCCAGATGGGGAATTCGAGATCATCACTTTCAGCAACAACCCCAGCAGGGGAGTGAGGATAGGCGTTGGTCTTCCCGAAGAGGTAAAGAAGGATTTGAAGAAATGCCTCGACGACAACGCCGACCTGTTCGCATGGAGTGCAGCGGATATGCCCGGCCTTGATCCAGAAACTGCATGTCACCACCTCACAATTAATCCAGCTGCCCGCGCCATTGCCCAACGAAGAAGGAAACAATCTGAAGAAAAGGCACAGGCTGCCGAAAAGCTTGTACAAGACCTCTTAGAGGCAAAATTTATTTCCGAGGCCAGGTATACGACCTGGCTCTTAAATATTGTACTTGTAAAGAAAAATAATGGAAAGTGGCGCATGTGCATTGACTACACCGATCTCAATCGGGCTTGCCCGAAAGACGCTTATCCACTGTCGAGCATAGATAAACTCGTAGATAATTCTGCAGGTTTCAAGCTCTTGTCCTTCATGGACGCTTATTCGGGATACAACCAAATCCCAATGGCCGACGAGGACAAGAGATACACGACATTCATGACCTCCTCGGGGAATTATTACTATAACGTAATGCCCTTTGGACTAAAGAATGTCGGGGCCACATACCAACGCATGATGAATAAAGTCTTCCGATCAGAAATCGGTGACATGCTCGAAGTATACATGGATGATATGATCGTGAAATCTCAAGAGGAATCTGACCATACCACCCACTTGCGCAAGGTGTTCGACCAAGCTCGAAAATGTAAAATGCGTTTTAATCCGGAAAAATGCACCTTCGGCGTGCGGGCAGGAAAATTCCTCGGATTTTACCTCACCGAAAGAGGAATAGAAGCAAACCCAGACAAATGCCGAGCACTCGTGGAATTCCCCACGCCGCGGTCGAAGAAGGTGATACAATCTCTCAACGGGATGCTCGCGTCCCTTGCTCGCTTCGTAAGCAAGTCCGCCCAGCACGCCCTGCTTTTTTTCAAATTACTCAGGAAAGAGGCGAATTTCGAATGGACGGACGAGTGCGAGCAGGCTCTCGCCCATTTCAAACAAGCTCTATCCGAACCACCAGTGTTGTCCCGACCAGACCGCGGGGAAACCATATACCTGTATCTCTCTGTGGCCAACGAAGCAGTAAGCGCAACACTTATTCGCGAGACTACTGACGGGCAGAAACCCATCTATTTCACCAGTAAAGCCCTACAGGGACCCGAAGTCAGATACACGCAAATAGAACGGGTGGCCCTTGCTCTCATAATCGCCGCGAGGAAACTCAGATATTACTTCCTGGCGCACACTATCGTCGTCAGGACCGACCAACCAATTAGGAAGCTGCTAAGCCGACCAGATATGGCGGACAGGATGCTAAAATGGTCCCTTGAACTGGCCGAGTTCGACATTCACTACGAAGGAAGGAAAGCCCTCAAGGCGCAGGTCCTGGCCGACTTCGTGGCAGAAATGACTCAAGAATCGTTCCCTCTGGCAGGGACACAAGAATGGACCATTTACGTGGATGGCACGTCAAGCCCCGCAGGCAGCGGAGCAGGGATTATACTCGAAAACAAGGAAGGGACCCTGATCGAAGTATCCCTGATCCTTTCCTTCAAAACATCCAACAATCAAGCCGGATATGAAGCCTTCCTTGCAGGATTACGACTAGCTAAAGACGTCGGCGCGAGGAAAATTAAAATCTGCACTGACTCCCAGCTTGTGGCATCCCAAGTATGAGGAGAGTACCAGGCAAAGAACGACCAACTAGCCGAATACTTGACCACGGTGAAAGAAAAATTGACAGAGTTCGAAGCATGGGAAGTTCAGCACGTCCCGCGCGAACAGAATACCCGAGCATACATCCTCTCCAAATTAGCCAGCACCAGAAAAAAGATGGAAACAAATCCGTCATACAAGAAACACTGGCTAACCCGAGCATTACAAAGCCCGACCTGGTGGATGTTAACGTCGTCGGAGACCCCCATTGTTGGATGACCCCGGTATACAATTACCTCACCAAAGGGGAACTTCCCGAAGACAGTAAGGAGGCCAGTGTAACTAAACGACGAGCCTGCTCGTACATACTAGTCGAGGATAAGTTATATCGACGAGGGTTTTCCATTCCCCTATTAAAATGTGTCGACGAGGCCCAGGTCCCCGAAATCTTACATGAAATCCATGAGGGTATCAACGCACAACACTTAGGAGGAAGATCCCTGGCTCGAAAAGCTCTGCGCGCAGGATATTACTGGCCGACAATGCAGCACGACGCCAAAGAACATGTGCAAAAATGTGAACGTTTCCAGCGCCACGGGGACATGCATTTGGCACCACCCAACGAGTTGAAGACACTCTCCTCGCCATGGCCCTTCGCCTGGTGGGGGATGGACATCCTAGGCCCCTTTACGATGGGATCTTATCAAAATAAATTCCTAATCGTGGTCGTAGACTATTTCACAAAATGGATTGAAGCCGAAGCGCTCGCCAAGATCACAGCCTTCAACATACTGCGTTTCTACAAAAGAAACGTCCTCGCCAGATTCAGGGTACCCCAGGCCCTCGTAACCGACAACGGAACCCAATTCACGGACAGAAAATTCCAAGACTTCGTCGCCAAATTGGGAACGAAACAACACTTTACTTCGGTCGAGCATCCCCATACCAACGGGCAAGCGGAGGCCGCGAACAGAGTAATCCTCCGCGGATTAAAGCGAAGACTAGGCGAGGCCAAAAAAGGTGGGTCGAGGAGCTCCACAGCGTCCTCTGGGCGTACAGGACAACACCTCACTCCACCACCGGGGAAACCCCTTTCCGACTAGCGTATGGAACAGAGGCGGTAATACCGGTGGAAATAAGGGAGCCCTCTAGAAGGACAGAAGCTCCCCTCGACGAAGAAATGAACGGCGAGGCTCTACGCGAAGAGCTTGATCTGGTCGAAGAAATAAGATCAGGGGCTGCCCTCCGCGAGGCCGCGTTGAAACAACAAATATCATTGCGACATGACGCCAGAGTCATAAAACGCGACTTCCCCGTAGGCAGTCTGGTCCTGCGCAGAAACCAGAAGGATTCTCGCGAAGGGAAATTGGCAGCGAACTGGGAAGGACCTTATAGAGTCAAGTCCAAAACGGGCACGGGAGCGTATTACTTGGAAACACTGGACGAAAAACAACTTGCTCGACCGTGGAATGCTGAAAAACTCAAGCAATACTATAGCCAAGTCCTTAACCACAAGGATAGACAAGTCGCCGACATAATCAACCCAAAACGGGGAGAATTACGCGACCATCGTATCATGCCTTGGTGAAGCATGACACGCACTACAACGTCGGCCAGCTTCTGCTTATTGAACGAGCAGATCCTGCGCACAACGGGGATACCTCAACCGAGCTCCGCCGTTGCCGCACCATTCAGGCAGGACGCCCAGCTCGCGATGGGAACAGTCCAAGCCTATGAGACTAGTACCTCAAACGAAGTCCTAGCCTCATCATAGGAAGAACCATTTCGCCCTCCTCGGTAGACTTCACACCTATCCGAGCACACACATACATACAAACAAAAAGAGCAAAGTCCATAATAAAATGTCCATAAAACCCAAGTATATTAAAGTACCGGCCATGACCGGATAATGTCATAAATACAAAGAAGGGCAACGCCCATACAAAATGATAAATACAAATTGATAAGGGCACGCAGGCCCACAAAACATGCTAAAAACAACAGTCCTACTCTGCGACTTCACTCTCCTTTTCGGCTGGGATAACTTGACCATCCACCACTCTGTTGAACAAACCCATTCCATCCGTCGTAAGCTGCACATCAGAGTTGAGGGCCTGCATCTGCTCCTTTGCAGCATTGAAGCCGAACTCAGCAGCTTTCAAGTTGTCCTCGCCTAGGATTCTAATCCTGCCGATCAAGTCAGCCCGCGACTTCAGAGACTTCTCGTCGTCATTTTCATCGTGGACAGCTGCAGCCAAACCTTCCAATTCAGTGATCCTCGCCTGAAGACGCATCTTCTCCTCGTCGGCCTCAAGCGCAGCTAACTTCAGCTAGGTCACCTCCGTCTGGAGCAGCACCTTGGCCTCCTCGTGACCTTCAAACTGTTTTAAATCGTTGAACAGCTTGTTGTTTTCTGCCTCCAGCTCGACTATTCTATTCTGGGAAGTCACGAGGCTCGCCCGAGTAGCGGCTTCATCGTCGGTGAGGACAAGGGCAGCTTCAAGGACCCTGAACATGCCCGCCGCATCCTGGCACAATTGTTTTCTCCTCACCTTGGAGTTGGCATTCAAAATAGTCGTGGCTTCAGAATCATGGACCTCTATCGAATCCCCTTCAACGAACAAGTCTCGGCGCGTGTAGCAGGCGGGCAGGACGAAATGACCGGCACCGGACCCCCCGGGACCAGCGGCCACAGGAGTCCCCGCATCATCTCTCTTCCTCTTAAGAGAACCCTCCGGTGTCAGCGGCGTCGAGGCTCTCTCCGGGACAGGGGTAGATCCAGCAGCAAAACTCTCCATCACTGTCTGCTTAGGCGCCCCGGCCTTGGTACCGGTGGTCGCCTTCTTGTGAACCTTCGCAGCCTGCAACCTCATCAGACGCTCTCGCATGTCAGCCATCATACCTGCGAACACACACATCAAGTCAGAATCAAAAGAATTTAAAGAAACAAAACCAAACAGTGGAGCATACCAAGCAAAGTCATAGCGTCGTCGTCGTTATCACACTCAAGGAGAGCTTTGACATTAATATATCTAGCTGCTCGGACAGGTCCATCCTCCCCGACCAACTGATTCCCGTCCCGATCAACGACGAAGGCCGGAGTAAAGCTCTCCACGTAAGCATGGAGGATCCTGTACGACTCCTTATCCGCCGGGCAAAGCTGCTCATGCTTCACCAGGAACTGATATGTTCGGCGTTTAAAATGGGTATAGACCCATTCCAAAGGAAAGATGGAGACCACACCATCCCTTTCCCGACCATCCACCATCACCCTCTCAATGGTCGAGATGCTCATCTTCGCCTCTTCGGTTATAGGCTTCACGATCAGAAACCTGTCCTTGAAATTGCGTATCGAATCAGAATACGGCTAGAACAGCCTACTATGTTGCTTAAACGATACCCAACTCTGTTTCGACCCCGTCGTGCTCCGCTGAATTTGGAAGAGGCAGAGAAGAGATCCGTGGTCGCCCCGATATTGAGATAACGACACACTAACTCAAAAGCCCTTATAAAAGCCAAGGCGTTTGGGTGAAGCTGGGACGGGTACAAGGCCAAATGGGTGAACAGAGAAGATTGGAAGTCAGTGAAAGGGAGACGCATCTTGGCCTCTGTAAACGCAAATTCTTACATAGGAAAGCGAAGTCCCGGGTATGAGGAACAGATTCTATCGTACTCCCAGGGACGAAAGGTTTTCCATGCCCGTGGAGTGCCCTCGTCGCGTCTCTCCAACAAGTCGAAGTCCCGTATTTCCTCGGCGGAGAAGGTTGATCGAAAAGACAAAGGCTCATGTCCAAGCCAGTCAAGGTCCCCTCCTGCGACCTTGATATTCGAGTAATCGGCGGACACACTGGGCCCCTCTTGTACTTCCTGTGCGTCGGGCATAACTTCATCGTGGGGTTCAGCCATTTTCACCTGAAAAGCAGAGGAAGAGAAGTGAATTCGACATCCGTGATCAAATCCACCCTTCCACCACTAATCAAGTGAAAGGGCGTTAACGAATTCGGGGACAACCATGTGCTCGTATAAATTACCTACCAATAGCTAGAAGAGGTCTCCGCGACCAGAACACGCAGATGCACATACGAGGACGCATGTTCATCCCAAAATCACGCTAAAACTCCGAACAGGCCTAGTGCCCGACTACAAACTAAATTCTACACCTAACCAGATTCTACAAGGATCTACGCTAACAATTTCTACAAAATTCTAGAAATCCCTAAAATTCATCATGTTCTTCACAAAATTTCCTGGAATTCATGTGTTCATCAAAGAACACATGAAGTTCAACCGGAAAATATGAACTTCAACCGAAAAACCTATAAAAATATGCAGAAAGGGAAGAACGAACTTACAAGTAAAAGAAGAAGTTGACGGTGGCGAAGAGAAGCTCCGGCGAAGACTAATTGCAGAGCAAACAAGAGCAAAGAGTAAAAAAACTTGTGAAATTATGAAAATGAAACCTTCCCCCACCTTTTTATAACCACTTGATCGTGGGGAATCGTGAAGGTCATCATAGCCTATACACCCCTAGGACTGACAAAGGCCATAAATGCTCACCACGTGTCACAAAAACTCTTC
Source organism: Lathyrus tuberosus (assembly GCA_022829125.1). NCBI lineage: Eukaryota > Viridiplantae > Streptophyta > Magnoliopsida > Fabales > Fabaceae > Lathyrus > Lathyrus tuberosus. The sequence continues at coordinate 180,538 of JALAZF010000668.1, forward strand.
GCCTGGTTCAACACAGAAAATACACTAGCCCTTGGCCCCCACGAGCAAGTCTCTTCGTCAAAGTGAACACATCCGTGCAGAGATGCTCGCCAAAAACTCCCATTTCTCCGAGGACGCTGCATACCCTGATCGACATTTCGCGCTGGTAGCTAACGACCACATCTGGTCGGGGCACGAATGGAACATTCTACGCGAGCAACCACTTCCCCGACAGTACGGTCGAAGTCACAGCTATCTAAAGTCATTACTCTCCAACAGAGCAACGACTTGGGGGGCTCCTGTTCTGGACCGGGCAAGGCTTGCTGCCCTTAAGGGTCAGGCCCAATCCATCATAATTAACGAACAGGCCCAATAAGCACAATATAGCCGTTGGGCACAATATAGCCGTTGGGCGTGTCCCCTTCACGCGCAGAATAGCTCACGCGACCAACTGCCTCCCCGGATATCACGAAAACAGTTAGAAAGACCACGCGCTTTGCCCTCCATCTGGCAATACCTCATTGGTCGATCAGGTACTTTGCTTGCCAACAATCTCCCTATAAAAACCCCTCGCTCGAGAGGGGCAGGTATCACAAATCATATACTTGACTTCTCTTACTTACTTTCTCCCTTTATCTTGACCAAATACTTACTTTGGCATCGGAGTACCTTGCAGGTACCTCCACCCCTTTTTCCTCTCCTACGAGCAGCTACTCTTGTCCTACACGAAGGCCGCGACGATCTCCTCCTGGTCCCCTCCGATCAGATGCCCACTTCCAAACCATGAATTTAATCTTCCATATAGTATCATAAACGTTCCACCCGTACTTCTTAAAAACAATTTCGTTCCTTAACACCCAAAGATTCTAACATATCGCCAACCAAACAACACCTTCTCTACCTTTCTTAATCTTCTTAGATTTACAAAAGGAAAATCACTCTAAAAATCGCCCCTTTACATCATCCCCTCCAACTTCTCCTAAACCAATCCACTCCGCCAACTCCAGCCACACTAAATTAGATACCGAACACTTAAAGAAAGAATGTGATACAGATTCCGAATGATTGTTACAAAAAACACACTTGATATTGGAATCCTCCGGAATTATTTTCCTAACCACCAAAATGTCCTTAGTTGGAATTCTATTGAGGAATCTTTATTAGTAACATAAATAATTAAAATATAACACATTTTTTCCCGTGTTACGTTTAAATATATTTTTGTATATTATATAGATAAATATATATTGATCAATGATGAAGCCGACTCATTAATATTTTATTTATTTATTTATTTTTATCGTTATAAACTTTTCTCCTATAAATGTGAAAATATGAAATAAAAATAATATTAATTTCAAACATAAAAATATGATATTGATTGCGAACATAAAAATAGGAAAATTGTGAAAATATGTTATTATATTGATAGAGTAGTTTTATTTATAAAAATAAGATATCATAAATTTGAAATTATATATTTCTATAAATCAATATATTTAATTATTATAATAAAAAAAATCTTATTTGTGAAATAATTTTCTAAAACATATTTATAGAATAGAATAGAATAAAATATTTGTGAAATAATTTTCTTATTTATTCAAACAAATCATAATGAAATATAGGTGATCAAGGATATTTATAGTACAATTGATTTATTCCGTTTATAAAAAGTAGAGTAATATCTTAGCATAAATTAAAAATTAAATACAATTGATTTATTTCATTTATGCAAAAATTTGCATTAACAATACACTTTTCCCATTTAATTAATTAATTTATTTAAAAACCTATAAATAAAATAATAAATCATTTTATATTATTAAAAATAATATTATAAAAAAAAGGAGTTACTATTTTTTTTTACTATGAATTATTATTATTATACTATATAGAAACAATGTCCAAAGTATTCAAAACAAAAAACACCATAAATAATAAAAAGAAAACATTGATAATAGAAAGAAACCATTGAGGATGAAATATCCAAAAAAACAATTATTATTATTAAATCATATTGTATCCTCACACTTATCTAATGGTTTTGGTTTTATGATGTTCTCCATACATCAAACTCCTTTCTTTCTTATTTTCATTTCTATCAACATATCATCCTTACAACCAAATCCATTAAAGTATATTTTCTCCTTTTATTTTTTGGAACGACAATATTTTTTTTCAAACATATCAAACTCAACTTCATACTACGAATATAACATTTATATAGTTTAAAGATCATTAAATTAAATAAATACATATTAAGAGACATAAATTAAAAAATTTAAGTAATATTTATAATTGAGAATATAATTTTACTCATCACATTTAAGTTCAAACATTATGAGTTTTGATACGAATGTCCATGCTTAACTTTTTACCAAATAAAATTAAATAATTCGAACATATTTCAAATAAATAATAAACAATAACAAAATAAAAAAATATATATAAATAAAAAAATAAGTAAATACACTCATGCACTTATAAATTTGACATAGCAGAGTTTTCATTTCTATCAACATATCAACATTACAACCAAATCTTTGAGGAAATTGGACATAGCAGAGTTTTTTCCAAGAGCCTTGCTATTGCTGATATAGTGATCACAATCAAGGTTTAAAATGAATGGTGCATTAGTAACCACAACAGAATCTCGAATCTTTTGAGGATAAACAAAAGCTATAATCAGGGTACTGACATCTAAGTTCTGACTGAGAAGGCACCGAGCTGCTTTACACCTTGGAAGCTCTTGAAAGCTCTTCAAGTTCCCATAAGCACTACATACATGCCATTGAATAATCAGAGAAGGTGAAAGATATCATTCGCATCCATAGTTAAGAACTTAAGATACTTCCTCAATTTCCTTTGTGTCAAAAGTCTCGTTAATCCTAATTGAACAAGCAAAATCAAAATTAAATGTATTATACACAACAAGTGTAAATAGATATCCTAAATAACTCTTAAGAAAACATAGCATCATTTAGCATGCAGCAAGTAATATCTTCGGCATTTGATCCACCCAGTTCTATCATCCAAAACAAAATTAACCTCAGTTGTCTGTTCAACTGCAAACCGCAGTCTAACGGCAAAAGATACGACCTTTGAGAACATAACCGGACCTCAAAAGCACCAAGCAGTGGTTCTCTGTTCCAGCATCGATCACTCCGCTTTCTATCGTTTCTCCTTCAAAGGTTTTATACCGTTTCTCCTTCAAATGATACCAAGAGATTAGTAAAATAACGGTAGTATAGTAAGTTACATAATGAACTAGCACACAAAATAATTGTCAATAGCAGAGTAGTTTATCACGAGAAAATAATCTAAGTTAGAACAATTGTCAATAATGCAGTTAGAATAGTTGAAAGAAAAAAGCTCAAGCTACAAAACTATATACCCTCTGCCTAAAGTTCTTCACATGAGTGCATTACTAACACTTAATTGAGAAATAACTGATAATTAATTAAAAGACAGAAAAGAGCAACATCATGAAAAGCAGAAGAATTAACTATAATGTGTCTTAGAGGGTGTGAAATGTCAATGCCTCTAGCATGAATGTGATTCCATGACAGACAGAAACAATGATAACTTCATCAGATTTTGAACATTTGTATAAAAATCCATTCACTATTTTCCCATTTGGTCTATTTTCTTTGGTTGATATGTACGACATTTGAGACAAAGACAGTGGCTTCTTAAGTGGAACTGCCATCTGAGAAGCATTTCACTTTAGCTCCTAGCGGGAAAAGAGATTGAAAGCGGTCATAGTGAAGTATTGAAGTTACATCATCAGCTGAACATCTTGAGATAATAGCCTGCAGTTGCAAGTTTTGGTGAGTGATTTAGCAAAATGATAAAGAAGAAAAAAATGGCATTTCATTAATATTTTCTTACATTTTAAGCATTTTTCATTCCTTTTTCTAGCAAATCCTCCATGACAGCATTAAAAACTCTTGCTCATCTGAAGTGCAACTTTGTTTCCTAATTTACAGATATTATTAAAGTTTCATCTCAAAGAAAAAACAAAAATATGAAAAACTAAAGATTTTGAAATTCCTCAAGTTTTGTATAACTTACCGGATTTACAGCTTCCACATCACCAGTAAACGATGACATATATTTCCCTTAATTATCAACTCCCGTAATTACTATTGATGCAAAAAACTGGACTGAATTATATTATACGCAAAAATTGTTCCGCTTATTGAGGAACATTACCTTATGTAACATATATTTCCAGAACAGAGAGATAGAAAAACTGTCCAACAAAGTATTACTTCTATCAACTTTCAATCATTAAATATGTAAAACTCAAGAAACAGCAACAACAAACAGTAATGGAAAATTAGCAGCAAAGGGAAAGCAAAGTGAAAAAGAAAGAAGAATAAGAAATTTAGCTGGGGAATTTCATCGAACACTTGGTGTGTGTCATACCCTAAATTTGTCCTACCAGTGTATAATTTCATTTGTACATCCATCCACTAATCATATTCAGAAAATCCAAAAATATGTTACTTTCCTGTTGCCAAAGTTTTTGATTTATTTGGGGATATCAAGTCAGGTGTGTCAAGTGTTGATTGAGGTTCAGTGGTTTTCACTTAGTCTGTCAGTCCAACAAGAGTTTATTTCAAGGCGCTTGGATGCGATTGATTTAAGTGGTTGTGTCTGAAGACTTAGGTAGGGTTTGTGCCAATTCAAACCATGTGTGTGTGGGTCAAGTCATCAGGATTTCGGCAAGGTCATAGGGCTTTACGGAGGAGGATTATCAGGGCCCAATACATTTATCAGTTAGAGTTTTGGACAAAAAAAAACTGAGGCTCATATTTCAAATTCTGGTGCTCTGATTTTCAAGGCATGTCCACAGCAAAGAGTTCATCATGATTCTAGTAGCAAAACCAAGATCCATTTTGATTCAACGTTCTAATTCAAGGTTTATGCAAGATATTCACATGGTTAATTGCTAGAAAAGATTCAAATGCAATAGTTTGGAAGGTTAGTCATACATAATCACTTGTTGGAAGCCAACATTTCCATGTGAATATTAAGGATAAGTCTAGTGGATTCTTTATTCAAGAAGAATGGAATTTGCTTTTCGCTGGTCAAGATTATAAGATGTATTACACTTCCAAGATCCGTGAGGCACAATATGAGGCAAATTGCTACAAAATTGGACGGACAATTGGGTTTAAATTATAAAAAGTTCAAAAAACATTTTCAAGGATTATTTAGCAAGTGAAGTTGGTATCTTAGTGCTGAATTTTAAAGACATGGCTTTGAAATCATAACCCATTTATGGTTGAACAGTGAGTATCAAACCCAATTGGTAGCATTACAACCTGTTGACCAAGCGTTATTCACATTTACATCAAGTTGGGACCCTAATGTCACCAAATGTTACAATAACAACTGATTGCAAGTCACATTGATCCACTACAATTTGTATTATAATCCAAACAAAATTATTAGGAAATCAAAACTTGAAATCACAAAGGTTCCCAAGTTATTGCATTACAAATGAAAACAAGTGTTGGTATAGAAATACCCCTACAAAGTCACATAAAACCTAATTCTGCGAGTTACTTTTAAACCTAAGAGAAAAAAAACTAAAGATCAAATTCCATGTTTTTTTGTTCCAAATACAAATAGCTGCAGCCCTTTCATTTCCATTCTTCATGATGAATGATCCCGCTCCAAGCTTCAAGGCCATATGCTTATTCCCAAGTCCACCAAACCAATATTTGTCATGTTCTTCAGGTTATCGTCAAACCTCGTCCTCAAACCGAATAATGCACATGAAACATTGAACAAAGGATTAATACAGTTTAAGGATAAACTAATTTGAGGGCATCCTAAAAGTACCTAACATCAACCTCAAGCAAATATCAGGATAAGCCAATGAAACAAGCTTATGGCGTTCAAATTTTAACAAGTTTCACGTCATTGTTCCAAAGATACCTCAAATTCATGTCATAAAAAAAAATTCAAAACAATTATCATACACAATTCAAAATAAGTTTCAAAGCTCACACGGTCAAAAGAACAATGACACATTTTGCACTTTACCCAAAGTCAAAAGCAATGCAAATAGGGACTATACAAAGTTCAACCTGACCAAAACAGTAAAACACGAGCAAAGCAGCAAAATGTACAGTACTGTAACCTTAACACAAAAAGGCAAAAGGATAAGGTATAACAGAAAAAGGTATCGCAGAGGCTCAGCAAAGCAGTAACATGTTTTTAGCAAAAATGAATTCTGAGCTTGGAAAAGGTTACCTTATACAATTCCATGAATGTGGTTCCTCGACAATGTTGACACCACCTCTTCAAACCCTAATCCTGATGATATAAAAAGAGGAGCATTAAATCAGAAAAGAGGAGATAGACACGGCGCAAGAAATTAACCTTACTCACCAAAGCTAAAAAAAATCTTAAGAAATTGCTCAAAGTTTTTAAAACCAAATTCCTTCACTGATTCGTGACCACAAGGCGAACAGCAAGAAGATTTTGGAGGGAGAAGAAGAAGAACGTAAAGGAAGAGAGAAGGAGGAGTTGAGAACCTCACCTTCATCGGAAAAAGCTTCCGATCAGATTCGCTCCGATCTAGGTATCGTTCGCCACCTTTGTACTTTTCGATGTTTAATCTCTATTCTTCGTGTGGTTTTGCTTCGTAATCTCTGTCGTTTGCTCGTTTGTTCTGATTGTGGTGGTTTTAGTCCATTTTAGGGTTTATTTGGGAAAGGTTCCGATTTGGTCGATTGGTTGTTTTTTTGGTAGAACTGAGTTTAGATTTGAGAAGAGGAGAAGAAAATAGATGGGGTTAGTGTAGGTTTTTTTTTTTAATTTGAGGGTGGTCTTGCCGGAGAAGACGGTGGCGGCCGCCGCGCGCCGCCGCTTCTCCTGCAGGTTTCTTAGGTTTCCGACAAGGTGTTTGCATTGAGAGAGAAGAGTGATGTAGAGAGGATGTGATAATGAAACGTTGGAGAATGAGTTTGAGAGGCTGAGTGATTAAATCAATTCAATACTACATTTATTGTCCCTTTTTCCTTGATTGATACGTGTGAGGATTAGTGATGATGGTGGCAGGTGATACCGATGACAAGTGTCACCGATTTTGGACTTCGTGATCCAACGCACTTCACCTCGCCTCCCTTATCATGCGCGCGCGCCATTCACCCTTTGATCTGGGGTCAAAGTTGACTCCGTCATAGATCGTACGCACCAGCTCAACTGAGGTCCATGGTAGACCACCTCCCTGCATGGGCTCCTGGCGTTTTGGGCCTGGAAATTTCACTATCCACACTCCCCCTTTCGCTAACGTTTCTGGCCCATTGTTTAAATAAAACTTAACTTTAATTAATGTTAAAAAATCCATAAAAAAACATTTTATCTTCTTTTTTTGAAAAAAAAAAAAGAAAACAGAACATATAAAATATGGTTAATAAATTAATTTAGTTAATTTCATTAAAATTTTTTATTTAATTATAAATAATTTTTCTTTATGATTAATTTTATTAAATATTGGATTTTAATCTAATTAATTGTTAATTTGACTTCAAATCTAAAAAGTTCTAAAAAATACTTTTATTTAATTAATCCTAAAATTCTTATTTAATTAATTTTATTAAATTATTTTATTTAATATTAATTAATTTTTGATAATTAATTTTATTAAATATTTTGATTTAATCTAGTTAATTATTGGAATTTTATTCTAAAAAACCCTAGAACTTAATAATTAGTTTAGGATTTCCCCTCTTTAGAATTAATTTTAAAATTAGGTTACTAACTAAACTAACTTGCTTGATTATTTATTCCCCCATTTTATCAATGCTTATTATATATGGTGTATGCTTTTTTTTATCTCGTGGATTTTTATGCTTTGATTATATTATGCTATGTCATTGTATGTTTATTCAAATCAATATATTTTTCAACTAATACCTTGGCTCAATGTCAAGCCATTTTCATACCTTGTAAGTCGATCGTTTTCACGATCGCAATCGACCTCACAATGCCTCCTCTTGGGCCTTATGCAACGATTACCCATTCTATTTTGATTTGTATGCATGTATGTGATTGGTATATTTTAATCGCGGCTTAATTAATTCCATAAGATTAAAATCAACCCTTTTTATAAGAGTAAAGTAAACTTGATCCAACGTCAAGCATTTTCCAAATAAATTCAATCAATTCAATCCTAAGCATGTACTTGATCCATATATCAAGTATTTCCAACCTTCACTTTAAACCATAAGACATCCTTATTTCTTAACCTCCTCATAAATCAAAAACCTCGATCCAACGTCGAGTACTTTTCTCAAATCAAACCAACATACTTAATAATACTTAGACATTTTCAAAAGGGTGAAAAGGAGGGGGACTGAGTCTTTGGTCTTTCTCTTCAATTGCTTGGGTGTGAGTTTCCTTACTCGTGTGTGGGCAATTGACACCTTTAAAACACATTTTATCCAATCACCTTCAAACTCATTTTCTTAATCAAACATTAAGAAATGTAATCAATATTCAAATACATTTTTATAAAGGTGAAAAAGAGGGGGACCAAGTCTTTGGTCTTTCTTTTCAATTGTCTGGGGGCGAGTTCTCTTACTCGTGTGTGGACAATTGACGCCTCTAAAACACGCAAAACTCGACAACATTCAAACCTTTTTCCAATCAAATTATTGAAACACTTAATCCTTACTTAAACATTTTTACCAAAGGTGAAGTGAGGGGGATCAAGTCTTTGGTCTTTCTCCTCAATTGTTTGGGTGCGAGTTCTCTTACTCATGTGTGGACAATTGTCACCTCTAAAAACATCCAATACGATTCAAACTCTTTTCCTCGCCTACGTGCGACCGAAACCTAAAACCATACGCAAAATCAAATCCTTTTCTCAATCAAACTTCTTAACTTACTTAACCACATATTCTAACAACTTTCTTACAAGGTGTAAAAGAGGGGGGCTAAGTCTTTAGCCTTTCTCCCCAATTGCTTGGGTGCGAGTTTACTTACTCGTGTGCGGGTAATTGGCGCCTACATAAAAGATACAAACCAAATAACCGTAGTCCCCCGAACTACGAATGCTCTGACTTTCCCATTGCACGAGGGAATACGTAGGCCCGAGGATCTTCATCCTTGCCGAGCACACTAATAAAAAACCACCCATTTTCCCTTTTAAAAAATGAATCCTTTTACCTTAGAAGATAAACAAACAAACCTAACTAACTTTCTCACGAATCGAATCAAGAGGTTCCCGTTGAGTACAACGGACGTAGAGGGTGCTAATACCTTCCCTCTTGCGTAACCGACTCCCGAACCCGAATTTGGTTGCGATGACCATGTTCTTATCTCCCTTTAAAGGTCTTATCGATATTTTCCTATTCCTTCCTTGGAATGAATAAAGTTCGGTGGCGACTCTGTTTCGAACAGTGTTTTTTCCGCGTCCATCGCGAGGATCGTATTTTTCGAGGTACGACAGATGGTGACTCTGCTGGGGAAATGCATTGCCCTATGCTAGAGAGAGTCAAGCCTAACTTGACTCGATTCGTGAGTGTTAGATCCGCTTGTGTGTTTATCTTCTCTTGCTTGTTTGCTTGCTTGTTTAACTATCTGTTATCTACTTGCTTGCTTATTTGTTATTATATCCTATTATTATCTCTTTCGACACTGTTGGTATTCTCTGATCATTGGTGCTTTGTGAGATGACTCTACACCCGAGTCTGAGTATAACCCTAGAATTGAATTGGTGGTTGTGTAGCGTAGGCTTGCGTGGTTTCTTCCACGTGAGTTGAAGCGAAAACCCCTCTTGGAGTAGGTTCCCTTGGAGATATTATTGTTGTGGTAAAACTTTGCCATGGCGGTAATATTTTCGAGCCTGAATCGTTGATCCCAAGGACCAAAACCTAATTACCCATGGTGGTTAGTAGTGTTAATTCTATGTGAGTTAATGCGAACACCACAATCAGATGAGATCCCTCGAACGTATTACTTCCTGACAGTAATATTTTCGACCTCGATCTAAGATTCTGAGAACCCTAAACCCGTGTGTCGATGGTTGTGTAGTGGGCGCCTCCGAGAAATCTTTCTCGTGGGGAAGAAACGAAGACCTCACCTAGACGAGATACTTTCAAGGATATTATTGTCTGATGTTCCTTCGTCATGGCCATAATGTCTTTGAAAGATATCCATAACTCTAGGCACCTACCCGTTTAGAGCCTACCTATGGGGTCTTGTGATCAGAGATATCCTGTGTCTAACTCCTTCCTCAGAATCAGATGTTGTTTTAATCCTGTACCCTTGCATGAGCATCGCATGACCATAACATTTTGCACCCTTTTTGTTTTCAGGGAATCTAAGAATTGTCATTTGCTACAGATAGGAATTATGGAAACTAACGTCCGTTGCCCTCATTCTTTCAAGTTCAAGAAGCCTGATCTGACTGCTTTACGTGGGTTGGTTTCACGTATGCCTTCCGCCTACCGAATCAACTTTGGGCAGAACTTTGGTAAACTGTTGCGTATTCTGAATCAAGATGTGGACTTTGCCATGCTAAGCACCTTCGTACAGTTCTATGATGCTCCCTTGAGATGTTTCACCTTTCAAGACTTTCAGTTAGCACCAACACTCGAAGAGTATGAGAAACTGGTGGACATCCCAATGAAAGACAAGTTATTATTTGAAGGGGTTGATGTGACTCTGAAGGATGAAATCATTTCAAAAGCTCTCCACATGACTAAGCAGGACGTTACTAACAACTGGAAGATCAAGGGAGGGGTCAAGGGCTTCTTCCTCTCATTTCTGTTGGAAAGGGCTGAGGCTATGATGAAAGAGGAAAGTTGGGAAGCTTGTTATGCTGCTGTAGCATTAGCCATCTATGGGATTGTTCTATTTCCTAATGTGGATGTAGATGATTTCATAGATATTACTGATGTCCATGTTTTCGTCACAGGAAATCTTGTGCCTACACTTCTAGCTGACGTGTGTTATTACTTGAGTTGGAGACACATTAAGAAGGGAGGTATGGTTGCTTGCTGTGCTCATCTGCTGTATCAATGGACCCAAATGCACCTTCCGAAGAAGGGACCCTTCATAGAACAAGTGGACGAAAGTTGGGCCCAAAGGTTGGGAACTCTCAGATCAGCTGATTTATCTTGGTACTCCCTAGACTACGATGCAGTCATATCCAGTTTTGGTCGGTTTCCTAATGTTCCCCTCATCGGGACCCACGGCTGTATTAATTCTAATCCTATATTGTTCGTGAGGCAGTTGGGGTATCCGATGAGTGGACCACCTGATGAGAAGGCTTTGGAAGCATTCTTAGTGCATGGTTTGAAAACTGAGAATTCGGACCTACTCAAAAGAATCACAAAGGCATGGAAGGTGGTCCATAGGAAAGGAAGAGCTGAGTTGGGGAGAAGGAACAACATCACTATAGAGCCTTACTTCACATGGGTCAAAGAAAGAGTGGAAAGAATCAGGTTGCCTTTTGCCATTAAGGTGTCCGACCCTTTGCCTGAGCCGAATCCTACTCACGTCCCGATTGAGGAGGCCGAGGATCTCAAGGCAACGATGGCCAGATTAGTAAAGGAAAATGAGCAACTGGAGTCGAAGCTTCGAGATGTCACTAGTGAGAAGAATAACTTGAAGTGGGAGCTTCAACGAAAGAACACTCAACTAGAAACAACAGGAAGTAAGGCCAATGAAGAAGAGCAACAGAAGAAGAAAGTTAAGATTTGTCTTAATCAAGATGATGGTGCATTAGAGAGGATTAAGGGAGAATTGAATCAGGCATATACAAAGTGTGCTGAAAATAGGAAAGCTTGGCTCCTTGCCACTGAGAGGAAGAAGGCACTTAGAGAAGAGATGGGAGCGGAAATAGAAAAACTAAGATCAGCTTTACGCCAATCCAAGGCTTCTGAAGCAATGGAACGCCAACTTAAGGAGGATCTCATGAGAGTTGCTTATGTGGGGCCAGCAGATTGGGACAAAGTGTGTGGCGAGCTGAATAATCTCAAAAGGCTTGCGGAAGAGCAGAAGAATCATCTTGAGGCTGTCCTGGTGGACAAGGATATTTGGGCCTCCGCGAGGAAGAAAGTGCTTAATGACTGTACTGGTTATGAACGCCCTATTCACATTCTAATAGCTGATAGAGATATGTACTGCAACAAGCTTAATGGGCTAGCGGATTTTCGTAACTGGTTGGCTGAAGACTTGGTATGGAAGCATAGAGATGCTTTGGAGGCTCTCGACGAATCTACCCCTCAAGCAATCGTCAATTTTGTTTGCCTTTGTAGGGAGATGTTGAAGAGGTTCAAAGAAGAGTTGAGGGAACGCGAGGCTCGAAGGCCCAAGTCTTGAATCTTTATATTATTTTTGTACTTTCTTGCCTTATGAATTGTACTAATGTCTGGATGATTATGTATCACTTGATTATTACAATCTTATGAATGAATGAGACTTGATCTCCTTTGCAATAGTTTGTTTCTTAATATTCCTGTATAAATAATGATTAATTCGAACGATTCCCTGAAAGCAAATGCATACCATCCTGCATACATATCATTGCATTCGTTTTCCAAAAGCACCTAGCAATAAACTCATTTACTCTATCATTTCTCCCAAACAGAAAACCTGACTACTCGACGCCGATACGAGACTCGCCAAAACTTCAAGATGACGCTGGAACAGATCGAGGAGAACCAGAACACAATGAGGGGTGATATCGATTCGCTGAAGGCTAAAATGGATCAGCTACTGGAAACTATGATGTTGCTTGCACAGAAAGAAAAAGATGTTGAAACAGTGGCTAATGCTAAGAAGCTGGTTGACAAGATAGACACTTCTGGAGTTAAGGGAATCCCTCCTCCTGTTCACATAGACTTGTCAGAACATTCGGCTCATCATGGATCTATGAGCGATGCAGACGAGCAAGTTGATGCCTTCAATGTACCCCCTCCACCTCTTCAATTTGTTGGATCTGATCCATCTGCTGACCGGTTACACGTACTGGAAGAGAAATTCAAGGCCTTGGAGGTTCAGACAACTCCCGGCTTGGATGCTGTCGACATGTGCTTGGTCCCTGGACTGGTAATCCCTCATAAGTTTCAAGTGCCGACGTTTGACAAATACAAGGGACTTAGCTGCCCTAAGACTCATTTGCGCGCATACTGTCGCAAAATGGCTGCCAACGTTAGGGACGACCCTCTGCTAATTCACTACTTTCAGGATAGCCTCAGTGGGGCATCGCTGGAATGGTACATACAACTAGAGAAGAGACAGATTAATACTTGGAGGGATCTCTCTGAGGCGTTCCTCAAACATTACCAGTACAATACTGACTTAGCACCAAACCGTACTCAGTTACAAGATATGACTCAGCGCAACAATGAGTCATTCAAAGAATATGCTCAACGTTGGCGGGAATTGGCTTCTCGTGTTCAACCACCTTTACTGGACAAAGAATTAATGGATATGTTCATGGGAACTTTGCAGCCTCAGTATTCAGACCGTATGATGGGATCTAGCTTCCACAACTTTGCTGAGATTGTGCCAGTGGGAGAAAGGATTGAGAGCCAGTTGAAGAAAAAGGCTGCTATTGCTTCTGCAAGTGGAGTTAAAAAACCTTTTGTGAAGAGGAAAGACGAAGAAACTAATGTTGTCATGAGAGGACGAGGGGGTAGAGCCCCAGTGAATATACCATATCAGCAAGTGGCTGCAGTTGCACAAGCCCCACTTCAACCACCTGCTCAGCAGCCGAATTATCAGAATGTTCCTCCGCCGCAATATCAGAATGCCCCACCACAGAGGCAACAAAGACCAAGAAGGCATATCGATCCTGTGCCAATGTCGTATAGCCAGATTTTTTCTCAACTATATCAGAGTGGGCATTTGAAACTTAGGGATTGGAGACCAGTAGTCTTCCCATATCCTCCCGGATACGATGCCAACGCCCATTGTGAGTTTCATAAGGGTGCTCCCGGGCATACCATAGAAAACTGCTATGCGTTTCAGAACAGAGTTCAAGATTTGGTTGAGTCCAAAGATCTTACTTTCACTCAGCGAGGCGCTAATGTTAAACACAATCCCATGCCCCCGCATGGAGGACCGTCTGTTAACGCTGTAGAGGAAGGCAACGACCAAAGATTGATTACGAGGGTTGAAGATATTCGTACTCCTATGGCGGTTATAGGAGAAAAATTGAAGAGATGTGGGATGATCCCTGAAGATGAGCTTGATCATTTAACTGATGAGGTGATTAAGAAACATTTGCAGAAGTTCCTGGATCAAGGTGTGATTCAAGTTGAACGTCGGGATGCAAGAGAACAAAGTGTGGCTGTCATTAACCTTCAGTATGATGCACCTGAAGGTTGTCAACAAAGGCCAGTTCGTCCTGCTCCGGTAATCATTGAATATGATGGAGCTAGTATTTTTCAACAAAGGCCAGTTCATCCTGCTCCGGTAATCATTGAATATGATGGAGCTAGTATTTTCCAACAAAGACCTGTTCGTCCTGCACCGTTGGTTATTCGGTTTGATGAGGCAGATGTTAGGAAGTCAAGGCCAGTGCGCCCTGTCCCGATAACCATTGAGTATCCTGGTAATGTTCCTGAGTCTAAGTGTGACGCTATAGTAGGACCAGGTGGAATGACCCGTAGTGGTCGAATCTTTGCGGCAAAGCAAGCAGAGGTGCCGAATAATGACAAAGGTAAGGCGATTGCTGTACCAGTTGAAACCCCGAATGCTGAATTACAAGAAGGGTTGTCATCTCCAAGAGGGGCGTTCACACAAAGAGAGGCTGAAGAGTTTCTGAAAATTATAAAGAAGAGTGACTATAAGGTAGTCGATCAGCTGAACCAGACTCCTGCCAAGATATCTATGCTCGCCCTGTTGCTCAGTTCCGAGGCACATAGATCCTCCCTGCTGAAGGTGTTGAGTGTTGCACACATTACCAAGGATATCAGTGTAGCACAGTTTGATGATGTGATAGCCAGTGTCACCACTGGCAACTTTCTGGGGTTCAACGATGATGATCTGACTGCTGAAAAGAAAAATCACAACAAGGCCCTTCATATTTCCTTTAGGTGTGAAGAAGTTTTAATATCTAGAGTCTTGGTGGATACTGGATCCTCTTTAAATGTGCTCCCAAAGATAACACTGGAGAGGTTGCCTGTGAATGGAGTAATCATGAAGCCAAGTACTCTCATAGTGAAGGCATTTGATGGATCTAGGCGCGCGGTTATTGGTGAGGTGGACTTACCGATTAAGATTGGACCTACGATTTTTACCATTACTTTTCAAGTAATGGATATTTATCCTGGTTACAGCTGCTTGCTAGGAAGACCCTGGATTCACTCAGCAGGGGCAGTTACGTCCACTCTTCATCAGAAGCTAAAGTTCATTTCCAATGACAAGATGGTGGTGATAGGCGGCGAAGAGGATATCCTAGTAAGTCATTTGACATCGTTTCGTTACATTGATGTCGAAGGTGAAACGGTTGAGACACCTTTTCAGTCTTTCGAGGTGGTGAGTACACTGGCTGTGCAGCGAGTACCAGAGCAACAAGAGTTAAGATCGTCCATGGCCTCGTACGAGGAAGCTAAAGCTGTGGTGAAAGAAGGAAGTGCCCAAGGCTGGGGCAAAGTGGTTGAAGTTACTGAAAAGCTTGATAAGTTTGGGCTAGGTTATCAGCCATCCCGCAATTCAACATTTGTTCCATACAATGGAAACCAATTCCCTCCTGTTGAGAAGACTTTCATAAGTGCTGGCCGCATCTTTGATTCTCCAGTAGCAATGATCATTGAAGACCATGTTGGTGATGAGCAAGCGTCTGTAAGCTGGATCCGACAAGCAAAGCTTGGTGAAGAGCTCCAAAATTGGAAGACCATTAAAGTCCCTCAGTTTTTCACACACCGGACGTAATTTTACTGTTTATCAAAAACCCTACGCTCTGCCCAAGGCGTAGTGGAGCATTGTATGGGCCACCTGATGTTTTAAAACTTTGTTTATCATTAATGAATTTCAGTTTGCACTCAATTTTTGCTCACTTTCTTTCATTTCTTTACTTTACAATAAATGGCAATATTTTTCATGCACACACTTTCTTAAATAAACTGCATAAATCATGAACATGCAGAAACACCACCGAGGTCCTTGAGATAGACGTTGCTACAGGCCTATTTGACTTTGATTGCCCAATCTACCAAGTTGAGGAGGAAGACGTGAAAGATTGTGAACTCCCCGACGAGTTGGCAAGGATGCTTAAGCAAGAGGAGAAAGTCATCCTACCGCACCAAGAGGACATTGAAGTCATCAACCTGGGTACTGAGGAAGACATAAGAGAGGTGAAGATAGGTGCATCACTTCAAGCTGAAGTCAAGACCAAGTTGATAGAGCTCCTCCATGAGTACGCTGACGTATTCGCCTGGTTGTATCAAGACATGCATGGGTTGGATACTGATATGGTTGTACACAAGTTACCACTCAAGGAGGAATGCCATGATGTCAAACAAAAGTTAAGATGGACCCATCCGGATATGGCTCTCAAAATTCGTGAAGAAGTCCGAAAGTAGATTGATGCTGGATTCCTGGCAGTGTCAAAGTACCCACAATGGGTTTCCAACATTGTGCCAGTACCGAAGAAAGATGGAAAGGTTCGCATGTGTGTGGATTACAGAGATTTGAACAGAGCTAGTCCTAAGGACGACTTCCCATGACCTCACATTGACGTATTGGTTGACAACACAGCTCAGTTTTCCGTGTTCTCTTTTATGGACAGATTTTCTGGGTATAATCAAATTAAGATGGATCCAGAGGATATGGAGAAGACCACATTTATCACACCATGGGGCACCTTTTGCTATAAGGTGATGCCATTCGGACTTAAGAACGCTGGGGCAACGTATCAACGTGCAATGGTAATGCTCTTTCATGATATGATCCATAAAGAGATTGAAGTGTACGTCGATGATATGATTGCCAAGTCTCAAACCGAAGAAGAGCACTTGATCAATCTGCATAAGCTGTTTGTTCGATTGAGGAAGTTTCGACTGAGACTCAACCCCAACAAGTGCACATTTGGGGTACGATCTGGAAAACTGTTGGGCTTCATCGTAAGTCAGAAAGGAATCGAAGTGGATCCTGATAAGGTGAGGGCAATTCAAAATATGCCCGCGCCTAGAATAGAGAAAGAGGTTCGTGGCTTTCTGGGAAGATTAAACTACATCGCCAGATTTATTTCACATCTTACTGCCACCTGTAAACCTATTTTTAAGCTGCTAAGAAAGAATCAGTCAATCGCGTGGGATAATGATTGCCAAGGGGCATTTGATAAGATCAAAGAGTATCTGCAAGAACCACTGATCCTGATACCGCCTGTTCCTGAAAGGCCACTCATTATGTACTTGACTGTACTTGACGATTCTATGGGCTGTGTGTTGGGGCAACAAGATGAGACGGGAAAGAAAGAACATGTTATCTATTACCTCAGTAAGAAGTTCAATGACTGCGAGACAAGGTATTCCTTACTCGAGAAGACTTGTTGCGCATTAGCCTGGGCTGCCAAACGTCTCAGGCAGTATATGTTGACCCACACTACTTATCTGATTTCCAAGATGGATCCCATTAAATACATCTTTGAGAAACCTGCTCTCACCGGAAGAATAGCCCGATGGCAGATGCTTTTGTCTGAGTATGACATTCAATACGCCACTCAAAAATCCATCAAGGGTAGCATACTGGCGGACCATCTTGCCCATCAACCGGTGGATGATTATCAGTCCATGAAGTTCGATTTCCCAGATGAAGACATAATGGTGCTAAAAGATTATGAAGAGCCAGGTCCAGATGAAGGGCCCGAACCAGGGGAGCGATGGACTCTTATGTTCGACGGTGCCTCAAATGTTCATGGAAATGGAATTGGGGCAGTAATTACGTCACCCAAGAATTTCCACTTACCGTTCACAGCTAAGCTCTGCTTTCCATGCACCAATAACATGGCTGAGTATGAAGCTTGTATACTTGGACTGGAAGAAGCCATCAATTTAAGAATCAAGACTCTTGATGTGTTTGGAGATTCTGCTTTAGTAATACATCAGATTCGAGGTGACTGGGATGCTAAACATGCCAATCTAGTTCCATATCGAGATTATGTGGCAAAGCTACTTCCTAGATTTGATGATATCACCTTTACCCATGTGCCTAGAGAGGAAAATCAAATGGCAGACGCTTTGGCAACTTTGGCTTCTATGTATAAACTGATATGGCCCAACCATCGGCCGCATATTGATCTACAGCGATTTGAAGAGCCAGCTCACTGTTTGGCTATCGATGAAGAGTCTGATGAAAAGCCATGGTTCTATGACATCAAACGTTATCTGGAAAAACAAGAATATCCAGAGGGTGCTTTGGCGGTGGATAAGAGAACTTTACGCAGATTGGCATCAAATTTCTTTCTCAATGGGAATGTGTTATACAAGTGTAATCATGATACTGTACTACTCAGATGTGTGGAAAAGCATGAGGCTGAGCACATTCTGAAAGACATTCATGAAGGTTGTTTTGGTACCCACGCAAACGGGCATACTATGGCAAAGAAGATATTGAGAGCAAGCTATTATTGGCTTACCATGGAGGCTGATTGCTACCATCATGCCCGAACATGCCATAAATGCCAGATATACTCTGATAAGATTCATGTACCTCTCACTCCCTTAAATGTCTTGACTTCACCATGGCCATTTTCCATGTGGGGAATAGATATGATTGGGATGATCGAGCCAAAGGTCTCAAATGGACACCGCTTCATATTGGTTGCCATAGACTACTTTACCAAATAGGTTGAGGCTGCATCGTATACGAACGTTACCAAGCAAGTGGTCGCTCGCTTCTTGAAGCACAACATCATATGCAGATATGGAGTGCCTAACCGTATCATCACTAACAATGGGTCTAATCTCAACAACAAAATAATGGATGAATTATGTGCTAGTTTCAAGATTGAGCACCATAATTCGACACCATATAGACCCAAGATGAATGGAGCCGTTGAAGCAGCCAACAAAAACATCAAAAAGATCATCCAGAAAATGGTGGTCACTTATAAAGATTGGCATGAAATGCTACCTTTTGCGCTGCACGGCTACCGTACCTCAGTGCGAACTTCAACAGGGGCGACTCCTTACTCATTGGTTTATGGCATGGAAGCGGTCCTTCCGATAGAAGTCAAAATCCCCTCATTGAGAGTATTGATGGAAGCTCAGCTTGACGAAGCAGAATGGGTGAAGACAAGATACAATGAGCTCCAATTTCTCTAAGAAAAATGCTTGGCAGCAATATGCCATGGCCGGCTCTATCAAAGACACATGAAGAAAGCTTTTGACAAGAAAGTGCATCCTCGGACATTCCAGGAAGGTGACTTGGTGCTCAAGAGGATCATGACCATGTATAATGAATCCAGGGGCAAGTGGACGCCGAACTACGAAGGCCCATATGTTGTAAGAGAGGCCTTCTCCGGTGGTGCCTTGAAGCTCGCAACTATGGACGGCGATGAATTACCATACCCAGTGAATGCAGAGTACGTTAAGCGATACTACGCCTAGAAAAGTGGAATAATAAAGCCGCTAAGTCGAAAACCCGAAAGGGCGACTTAGGCAAAAAAAATGGCAATCCCGGTGGACCTGAAAAAACAAAATGAGTTCAGGCAAAAATTAGGGATAAAATAAAAGATATAGGCCCGCTGAATTGAAAACCCGAAAGGGCGGTTCAGGCAAAAAAGGGCGTCCCGGTGGATTGAAAACCCGAGAGGGCGATCCAGGCAAAAGTTAGGGACAAATTCCAAGGCAAAGTATCTAGTCTACACGTCCACTTGATCCTGATGTACCACTGAAGAGAGGAATCAACCCAGCCGTCTTTCTACAAAGCAAGGTGTTGAAGTTATCAAAGTCATGGGGACCATAGCAGTGTTGAAACTCAATGGAACCTCATTAATTTGTATTGCCATTATGTTTTTTTTCTTGCACCGCAATTACCTCATTAAGGAATTGCATCCCTGTACCTACTTACCCATTCCAGGGGCAAATCAATACAAAGAGAGATTTCTCACCAAATTGTGCTCATTTTTTTACTTTATTTGTTTGTTGGCAAATTGATTTTGTTTTTGATAAACTGTGTTTTGAAACTCCGGTTAATAAAGACAATATTTGAAAATGATAAAATTTGTTCGGTGTTGGGAGAACTAAAAGGAATTAGATAGTCCCTAAAAGAATTTCACCACATGAAAGCATCAAATCAGTTGTCATTCGTTCTAGCTCTTCACCACAAGCAGTGTAGCTTAATGGGAATGTACTTACTATAATCTCCAACAATGAATCTTTCAAGCTCAACAGGGGCAGTCACGCTCCCCAGTCATATTTGGCTTGCTCAAAAGGGTTCGAGTAGTCAAAATCTCTCACCATCCCCATAAAACCCAGAATCCAATCTTTTATTGGCAAATACTCAAAAGTCCACTTTCATTGGCACCTTTAAAGCTACCCTTCAAAGTCCAGTCTTCATTGGCAACCATTAAAAGTCCACCGCCGTTGGCATCCTCATAACACCAAAACAACCAAAGTCCAATTTCATCTGGCAATTACCAAGTTCAATCCCTATTGATGCCCTCGACAAGGAACTTATCCCCAGCGCGCCCGATCATGTGCATTGACATACGCATGGCATGCAGGCTTAGTATCATAATCATATCTGGCATTAACATATTAGTCTTGTGCATTCGTACGTGCATTAGATTCTCTAGCAGTTGCATCATAGCATGTGTTTCAGTGCATTTTGCAATGCATGGCATATCCATCCCCAACATAGCATAACAGGATCCAGGATCAGTTCGCAAGCATCTTGGCCAGTCCTCCGTCAAAGTTGGCAGTATTCTTCAAAAGAGAAGTGGATACCCCGCACGTGCTCAAGGAATTTCATTCCCCATCAAGTCATTCTTCAGCCATGCAGTTGATATTGACAATCCCCAACAACTGTTGCTTTTCTTACTCCCCAAGCAGAGGATATTCTAGAAAGTTTCTTGTGAGCTTTCCCCGGTAGAGCCAGCACATTTCCTCCGATAGGAATCTTGCTCGATTATTCTTCAGCTTTCAAGGATACTGCTTTGGTATCGTTGAGGAACCTTAATGGATAAGGTACTGCTTCAATGTCCCAGAGAATCTTTAGCTTTCAAAGATACTGCTTTGGCATCATCGAGGAACCTTAATGGATAAGGTACTGCTTCAATGTTCCAGAGAATCTTCTGCTTCTAAAGATACTGCTTTGGTATCGTTGAAGAACCTGAACGGATAAGGTACTGCTTCAACATCCCAGAGAATCTTCTGCTTCTAAAGATACTGCTTAGGCATCATCGAGGAACCTTAATGGATAAGGTATTGCTTCAATGTTCCAGAGAATCTTCTGCTTCTAAAGATACTGCTTTGGTATCGTTGAAGAACCTGAACGGATAAGGTACTGCTTCAACATCCCAGAGAATCTTCAGCTTCTAAAGATACTGCTTTGGTATCGTTGAGGAACCTTAATGGATAAGGTACTGCTTCGACATTCCAGAGAATCTTCTATTTTCAAAGATACTGCTTTGGTATCGTTGAGGAATCTTAACGGATAAGGTACTGCTTCAATGTTCCAGAGAATCTTCTATTTCCAGAGATACTGCTTTGGTATCGTTGAGGAACCTTAACGGATAAGGTACTGCTTCAATGTTCCATAGAATCTTCTATTTCCAGAGATACTGCTTTGGTATCATTGAGGAACCTTAACGGATAAGGTACTGCTTTAATGTTCCAGAGATTCGTCTGCTTTCAGAGATACTGCTTTGGTATCGTTGAGGAATCTTAACGGATAAGGTACTGCTTCAATGTTCCAGAGAATCGTCTGCTTTTAGAGATACTGCTTTGGCATCATCGAGGAACCTTAATGGATAAGGGACTGCTTCGACAACCCAGAGAATCGTCTGCTTTCAGAGGTACTGCTTTGGTATCATCGGGGAACCTTAATGGACAAGGGACTGCTTCGAAGACCCAGAGAATCTTCTACCTTCAGAGATACTGCTGTGGTATCATCGAGGAACCTTAATGGATAAGGGACTGCTTCGACCACCCAAAGAGCCTCAGGTTATTTTGTTCAATTTGAATCCTGTTACTTCATTCTGTCAATTCTCACTTTGTATCACTTACCTTTATGTCGGACAAATTTTAGGGTCTTCTTATATCTAATTGCCTTCCACCCTAAAAATGAACGCCATGCAGCAGTCCATTCTCTCGGGTTCAAGACAATTAGATAGGGACATCTGTCATACCCTAAATTTGTCCTACCAGTGTATAATTTCATTTGTACATCCATCCACTAATCATATTCAGAAAATCCAAAAATATGTTACTTTCCTATTGCCAAAGTTTTTGATTTATTTGGGGATATCAAGTCAGGTGTGTCAAGTTTTGATTGAGGTTCAGTGGTTTTCACTTAGTCTGTCAGTCCAACAAGAGTTTATTTCAAGGCGCTTGGATGCGATTGATTTAAGTGGTTGTGTTTGAAGACTTAGGTAGGGCTTGTGCCAATTCAAACCATGTGTGTGTGGGTCAAGTCATCAGGATTTCGGCAAGGTCATAGGGCTTTACGGAGGAGGATTATCAGGGCCCAATACATTTATCAGTTTGGGTTTTGGACAAAAAAAACTGAGGCTCATATTTCAAATTCTGGTGCTCTGATTTTCAAGGCATGTCCACAGCAAAGAGTTCATCATGATTCTAGTAGCAAAACCAAGATACATTTTGATTCAAAGTTCTAATTCAAGGTTTATGCAAGATATTCACATGGTTAATTGCTAGAAAAGATTCAAATGCAATAGTTTGGAAGGTTAGTCATACATAATCACTTGTTGGAAGCCAACATTTCCATGTGAATATTAAGGATAAGTCTAGTGGATTCTTTATTCAAGAAGAATGGAATTTGCTTTTCGCTGGTCAAGATTATAAGATGTATTACACTTCCAAGATCCGTGAGGCACAATATGAGGCAAATTGCTACAAAATCGGACGGACAATTGGGTTTAAATTATAAAAAGTTCAAAAAACATTTTCAAGGATTATTTAGCAAGTGAAGTTGGTATCTTAGTGCTGAATTTTAAAGACATGGCTTTGAAATCATAACCCATTTATGGTTGAACAGTGAGTATCAAACCCAATTGGTAGCATTACAACCTGTTGACCAAGCGTTGTTCACATTTACATCAAGTTGGGATCCTAATGCCACCAAATGTTACAATAGCAACTGATTGCAAGTCACATTGATCCACTACAATTTGTATTATAATCCAAACAAAATTATTAGGAAATCAAAACTTGAAATCACAAAGGTGCCCAAGTTATTGCATTACAAATGAAAACAAGTGTTGGTATAGAAATACCCCTACAAAGTCACATAAAACCTAATTCTGCGAGTTACTTTTAAACCTAAGAGAAAAAAAACTAAAGATCAAATTCCATGTTTTTTTGTTCCAAATACAAATAGCTGCAGCCCTTTCATTTCCATTCTTCATGATGAATGATCCCGCTCCAAGCTTCAAGGCCATATGCTTATTCCCAAGTCCACCAAACCAATATTTGTCATGTTCTTCAGGTTATCGTCAAACCTCGTCCTCAAACCGAATAATGCACATGAAACATTAAACAAAGGATTAATACAGTTTAAGGATAAACTAATTTGAGGGCATCCTAAAAGTACCTAACATCAACCTCAAGCAAATATCAGGATAAGCCAATGACACAAGCTTATGGCGTTCAAATTTTAACAAGTTTCACATCATTGTTCCAAAGATACCTCAAATTCATGTCATCAAAAAAAAAATTCAAAACAATTATCATACACAATTCAAAATAAGTTTCAAAGCTCACACGGTCAAAAGAACAATGACACATTTTGCACTTTACCCAAAGTCAAAAGCAATGCAAATAGGGACTATACAAAGTTCAACCTGACCAAAACAGTAAAACACGAGCAAAGCAGCAAAATGTACAGTACTGTAACCTTAACACAAAAAGGCAAAAGGACAAGGTATAGCAGAAAAAGGTATCGCAGAGGCTCAGCAAAGCAGTAACATGTTTTTAGCAAAACTGAATTCTGAGCTTGGAAAAGGTTACCTTATACAATTCCATGAATGTGGTTCCTCGACAATGTTGACACCACCTCTTCAAACCCTAATCCTGATGATATAAAAAGAGGAGCATTGAATCAGAAAAGAGGAGATAGACACGGCGCAAGAAATTAACCCTACTCACCAAAGCTAAAAAAAATCTTAAGAAATTGCTCAAAGTTTTTAAAACTAAATTCCTTCACTGATTCGTGACCACAAGGCGAATAGCAAGAAGATTTAGGAGGGAGAAGAAGAAGAACGTAAAGGAAGAGAGAAGGAGGAGTTGAGAACCTCACCTTCACCGGAAAAAGCTTCCGATCGGATTCACTCTGATCTAGGTATCGTTCGCCTCCTTTGTACTTTTCGATGTTTAATCTCTATTCTTCGCGTGGTTTTGCTTCGTAATCTCTGCCGTTTGCTCGTTTGTTCTGATTGTGGTGGTTTTAGTCCATTTTAGGGTTTATTTGAGAAAGGTTCCGATTTGGTCTATTGGTTGTTTTTTTGGTAGAACTGAGTTTAGATTTGAGAAGAGGAGAAGAAAATAGATGGGGTTAGTGTAGGTTTTTTTTTTATTTGAGGGTGGTCTTGCCGGAGAAGATGGTGGCGGCCGCCGCGTGCCGCCGCTTCTCCGGCGGGTTTCTTAGGTTTCCGGTAGGTGTTTGCATTGAGAGAGAAGAGTGATGTAGAGAGGATGTGATAATGAAACGTTGGAGAATGAGTTTGAGAGGCTGAGTGATTAAATCAATTCAATACTACATTTATTGTCCCTTTTTCCTTGATTGATACGTGTGAGGATTAGTGATGATGGTGGCAGGTGATACCGGTGACAAGTGTCACCGGTTTTGGACTTCGTGATCCAACGCGCTTCACCTCGCCTCCCTTACCATGCGCGCGCGCCATTCACCCTTTGATTTGGGGTCAAAGTTGACTCCGTCATAGATCGTACGCACCAGCTCAACTGAGGTCCATGGTAGACCACCTCCCAGCGTGGGCTCCTGGTGTTTTGGGCCTGGAAATTTCACTATCCACACTCCCCCTTTTGCTAACGTTTCTGGCCCATTGTTTAAATAAAACTTAACTTTAATTAATGTTAAAAAATCCATAAAAAACATTTTATCTTCTTTTTTTGAAAAAAAAAAAAAAAGAAAACAGAACATATAAAATATGGTTAATAAATTAATTTAGTTAATTTCATTAAAAAAATTTATTTAATTATAAATAATTTTTCTTTATGATTAATTTTATTAAATATTGGATTTTAATCTAATTAATTGTTAATTTGACTTCAAATCTAAAAAGTTCTAAAAAATACTTTTATTTAATTAATCCTAAAATTCTTATTTAATTAATTTTATTAAATTATTTTATTTAATATTAATTAATTTTTGATAATTAATTTTATTAAATATTTTGATTTAATCTAGTTAATTATTGGAATTTTATTCTAAAAAACCCTAGAACTTAATAATTAGTTTAGGATTTCCCCTCTTTAGAATTAATTTTAAAATTAGGTTACTAACTAAACTAACTTGCTTGATTATTTATTCCCCCATTTTATCAATGCTTATTATATATGGTGTATGCTTTTTTTTATCTCGTGGATTTTTATGCTTTGATTATATTATGCTATGTCATTGTATGTTTATTCAAATCAATATATTTTTCAACTAATACCTTGGCTCAATGTCAAGCCATTTTCATACCTTGTAAGTCGATAGTTTTCACGATCGCAATCGACCTCACAATGCCTCCTCTTGGGCCTTATGCAACGATTACCCATTATATTTTGATTTGTATGCATGTATGTGATTGGTATATTTTAATCGCGGCTTAATTAATTCCATAAGATTAAAATCAACCCTTTTTATAAGAGTAAAGTAAACTTGATCCAACGTCAAGCATTTTCCAAATAAATTCAATCAATTCAATCCTAAGCATGTACTTGATCCATATATCAAGTATTTCCAACCTTCACTTTAAACCATAAGACATCCTTATTTCTTAACCTCCTCATAAATCAAAAACCTCGATCCAACGTCGAGTACTTTTCTCAAATCAAACCAACATACTTAATAATACTTAGACATTTTCAAAAGGGTGAAAAGGAGGGGGACTGAGTCTTTGGTCTTTCTCTTCAATTGCTTGGGTGTGAGTTTCCTTACTCGTGTGTGGGCAATTGACACCTTTAAAACACATTTTATCCAATCACCTTCAAACTCATTTTCTTAATCAAACATTAATATATGTAATCAATATTCAAATACATTTTTATAAAGGTGAAAAAGAGGGGGACCAAGTCTTTGGTCTTTCTTTTCAATTGTCTGGGGGCGAGTTCTCTTACTCGTGTGTGGACAATTGACGCCTCTAAAACACGCAAAACTCGACAACATTCGAACCTTTTTCCAATCAAATTATCGAAACACTTAATCCTTACTTAAACATTTTTACCAAAGGTGAAGTGAGGGGGATCAAGTCTTTGGTCTTTCTCCTCAATTGTTTGGGTGCGAGTTCTCTTACTCGTGTGTGGACAATTGTCACCTCTAAAAACATCCAATACGATTCAAACTCTTTTCCTCGCCTACGTGCGACCGAAACCTAAAACCATACGCAAAATCAAATCCTTTTCTCAATCAAACTTCTTAACTTACTTAACCACATATTCTAACAACTTTCTTACAAGGTGTAAAAGAGGGGGGCTAAGTCTTTAGCCTTTCTCCCCAATTGCTTGGGTGCGAGTTTACTTACTCGTGTGTGGGTAATTGGCGCCTACATAAAAGATACAAACCAAATAACCGTAGTCCCCCGAACTACGAATGCTCTGACTTTCCCATTGCACGAGGGAATACGTAGGCCCGAGGATCTTCATCCTTGCCGAGCACACTAATAAAAAACCACCCATTTTCCCTTTTAAAAAATGAATCCTTTTACCTTAGAAGATAAACAAACAAACCTAACTAACTTTCTCACGAATTGAATCAAGAGGTTCCCGTTGAGTACAACGGACGTAAAGGGTGCTAATACCTTCCCTCTTGCGTAACCGACTCCCGAACCCGAATTTGGTTGCGATGACCATGTTCTTATCTCCCTTTAAAGGTCTTATCGATATTTTCCTATTCCTTCCTTGGAATGAATAAAGTTCGGTGGTGACTCTGTTTCGAACAGTGTTTTTTCCGCGTCCATCGTGAGGATCGTATTTTTCGAGGTACGACAGTGTGCGACGGTAAAACGACAATCTTTCCACCATTTCACAAGCTGTAACTTGAGCATAAAATCAACAACAACAATCCATAGCACATGAAACAACTGAAATGAAATCACAAACTAATCAAAATCGAAAAAACTCGGAACAAATCGAAGCTGAAGCTTACCGTAAAATTTTCTTCTTTAATCACTCTTTCTGTTCTTTGAAATGCAGCAACGATCTTCAACCTCAAATGCACAATGTCCACCGTTCTCCTCCGAGTTCAGTCGTGTCTACCAAATCTGTTAGGGTTTAGGGTTTACATACAGATTCAACAATATCAAACAAAGAAGCATCATATATTCAAAGCAAGTGAAGATGAGAAAAACGTAAATGGAAGACGAAAAATAAGAACATATCAGTAACACAAAGTTCACGTCAATGGAACTCAGCGATAGGTATGAGTAAGACAAACTTAGATGAAAAATATACAGTGTAGAAGAAGATGAAAGATGGAAGATCCACGCACAGAGAGTTTGTGTAAGAGTGGAAAAATGATATGAAAAATATTCATGTGAGAGATTATTAATCGATTGAGACTATAAAAGTGTATAGTCATGCTTTAATGTGGTTGGCATACTCCCAAAACCTTTTGCAATCCTTAAGGTGATATGCACAGCTTCTTAGAAGACTCTTCAGATATCCCAAATTTTTCAAATAACTTGATTTTACGTTGAAAAAAAATGTAGAATTTACACATCAGCAGCATTTAATGCCAAGTCTCTAATAATGCAGTAAATAAGTAATTAGTCAATATTGCCCTTTTAATTTAGTTTAAATGAGAGTTTAATCAAAAGGGTATAATAGAGAGTTAGTGGGGATTACTTTTAATAGTTAGATATTAGATTAGAAAGATAAATTAAATGCGATGATAATGAAATATCTAACTATTAAAAATGATCTTTACTAATTAATCATGTTATCCTTCTGTTAAAATTCATACTAAACTTGATTAAAAGGGTATTAGGGACTTAAATCACATTTGCTTCAATATTAGCCATTTGACATTAAATATGGATGATGTGTCATCACAATAATTTTTCCACAATGAAAAATCATAAGTTTTGAAAAATCGAAGGTCTAAAGTCAGACTGATTTCATCCTTCATATTCACATTGGATATTCAAAAGACACTTTGAAAGTTGGAATTTACATTAAGTTTTCCTTGATATAAACAAATGGCTTTCCAATATCATCATTATCACTCTTCTGATTTTAGTCTGCATTCTTTCATTTTACTCCATTCAATACGTCAGCCAACATTACTGGGTTTCACATTGATCATCATCCCCACCTCTGTTTTAATATTTCCCTTTGTATTTAGAATTGTTATAGTTACGTTAACATAATTTGGGTTTATTTTTCAGATTTCGAACCAACTATGGCGCGGCCCATTGAAGATGTTAGGGACATAAACGATTCAAAAGATTTGTGGAAGATTGTTGTTCGTTGTAGACATATGTGGACCGTGACAAGTTCTTCAAACAAAGAACACCTGGAATTAATATTGGTTGATTCAAAGGTATAACTTTATGGTTTGTTTGTTTTCACTCCATGTTGATTCTTATGAACATTTAGTAATGAATAAGCCTGATTATGACCCTTCAACGTTTTTAATTTTGTTTTTTAGCTTGATATGATTCAAGCCATTGTACCATCACATTTGTTCTTGAAATACATGGCTGAATTTGCTGTGGGGAGTTCATATATCATGCATAATTTCAAAGTTTCAAAGAACGATTTCTCCTTTAAATCAACTACTCACGGTTTCAAGTTGATTTTTTGTGGTTCAACTTCTGTTAAGAAAGCTGAACTACCAGATATCCCTATTAATTATTTCAACATTCTTGGTTTGGCATCCATAGCTTATGGAAAGTTTCAATCTAACGTGTTAGTTGGCACGTTCATAACCATATTTATTTATGATTATTAATATGATTGATTAAGTGTATTCTGAAGATTGTAACTTAATTTTCTGAAGACGTTGTTGGAGGGGTTACTGAGATTATGCAGACTCAAATAATTCCAGATAACAACAAAAGCAAAGTTGTTTTTATGATAACTAACACGAGGTATGACCAAACGTAATTTTTTATGTTTCGAAGCAAATTTTGTTTTGATTGGTTTGAGTTTTCATGTTTGTATTCTTATTTGTTTTTTATCTGTTTACAACCAAACTTTTTTTGTAATTATATTGGCAGCAAAACTTCCGTTCAGTGTACCATATGGGGTCACCTTGCATTGCAATTTTATGACTATTGTTGGAATAATATAGCAAGTGTGAGTAAGTGAGGAAATGAAATAGTCCCACATTGGATAGGAATGTGGTGACTTGAACATTTATAAGTGGGAGAACTCACTCACCTATTACCTTAAGCTTTTAGGTGGACAAGTGGTGTGTCTCTCACAAAGGTGCCTAATCCTACACTATGTTTCAATGTTCCCTAGTAAACTCCCCCCAACAAATGGTATCCAGAGCCCTGGTTCGTAAAGGGACCGGCTTACTTGTATCGAAATGCCCAGGAAGTGGTGTCCCATTGAAATCGAAACGCCCAACGAAAGAGGTGTAATTGAAATACCTAATTAGAGGTGCCTTGAAAATGGTGTCAACGGCGGTACAAGTATATAAAAAAGGGGGAACATTGTGGACTCACGCTTGAGGAGGAGTGTTGGAATAATATAGCAAGTGTGAGTAAGTGAGGAAATAAAATAGTCCCACATTGGATAGGAATGTGGTGGCTTGAGCATTTATAAGTGGGAGAACCCACTCACCTATCACCTTAAGGTTTTAGGTGGACAAGCGGTGTGTCTCTCACAAAGGTGCCTAGTCCTACACTATGTATCAATGTTCCCTAGTGTG
Source organism: Lathyrus tuberosus (assembly GCA_022829125.1). Lineage (NCBI taxonomy): Eukaryota > Viridiplantae > Streptophyta > Magnoliopsida > Fabales > Fabaceae > Lathyrus > Lathyrus tuberosus. The sequence goes on from JALAZF010000668.1 coordinate 210,790, forward strand.
AAACTCCTCTAACAACTATTACAAGGGTCACACTGAAGAAGGAAACATTGTTGTATTGTTGCAGAACGCAAGGATAAAGGGCGCCTAAGTTAATAATAATCTCGTCTATTGAAGTGTTTAATTACTAATGTAATATCTTCATTACAATGATATTTTGAACCTATTGAAGGTAGTTTTCCGTTGAATGTATCCAACGCTTGGACAGACACAAAGTTGATCATAAATGATGTTGGCAATCTTGGACATCATGCCTTCATGGCTAAATGGAATTCATCCTGACATATTTCCATAATTTCATCTTCTTCTTTACCAATAACAGAATTAGTTGGGGCTTCAGTTGCTTTGTTACATCTCCTATCATCATCTTTGTTCTTCGATTTACAATTATTTTTGCATTTTTTTGCAACTTTGTTACCGGAAGAACTTCCACCAATCTCCATCACCATTCCCTTAATTATCTCCATTGCAGATTCATTGTAATACCCCATATTATTTAAATGCTCAATTGGATATAAGATGAGTATCTATGTGCTCTATCTTTGGTAAATTGGATTAATGGAATCCTCTAAGTACTTTAAGTATTTACATTTGGGATCAATAGAGCAACTAATGAACTCTGAAGAGATCAATTATTTTATTAAAGAGACGAATTAATATTTATTAATCCGAGAAAGTAATTTTTATGGTAACTCTAATAATTGATCAATTGGTTTGAGATGACAAAATATCGATTGGAGATATTTTACCTTGTTGGACTGTATTATATAATAAGTATTATGTATATATGTGTTATAAAAGAAAAGAAAAGGAAATAAAGTAAGAAGAAGAAAAGAAGAAAAGAGAAAGAAAGAGGAAATGGAGAGAAAGAAGAGAAAAAGCTCATGGAAGAAGAAGAGCTTGGATCTTCATCATCTCTTCATCGATTCAACATCTTCTTTAAACTCCTCTTCGATTACTAGGTGGGTTCTAGATAGAGACTTTAGAGTATAATTTCTTGAGGTTTTAGAGTTAGGTTGGATTTTGGGAAAAATGGGTCTTTTTGCAAAATCAAAGAATCTAACGGTTGAAATGTGTTATAAATTGCGTAGCATGATCAAAATATGTGTAGAATCATCTATTGATAATTGTTATGAAGTTTGGATTGGTTTGTTTTGGTTGAAAATCTTAGGGTTTTGTGTAGAAACTATGCATTAGTGTTGGATATCATGTTTTATGAAGTTTGATGGATAAACCATGATAATATACCTCTATTGGTTGTTTGGGTATGGTGTTGAGGATGAATTTGGAGGTTGGAAGTTGTTGTCAAAAGGGTTTATTTTTCTGCATAACGCACAACGCAGTCTGGAGAATTTTCACCCCTTCCAGGCAGCGAGGAGCGCGCTTAGCGCGGGTGGGGCCCGCTTAGCACGACCTGGAACAAAATAAAAATATTTTCAAAAATTCATATATTGAGTATGATGTGGGATTAATTAATTAGTGGCAATTGAATGAAATTAATGTTTATATGATATGTTGAAATCCATATCTTTTGGATCGTGAATCCGATCGAGACATAGTTATAGCCGATGTAAAACTGTGGAAATATCCTACGGGATAAGAGTGTGAAATATTGATTTGATACCCGATTAAATGATCGGAGGGAAACCAAGAGTTATGTGACTTGTGGGTGAATCATTGTATGTGATTCTATAATCCAATTGTAATGTGTTTTTGTATAACTTGTGATGAAATTATTATATGTAATTCAAATGTGTAATTGTAATATGCTTTGCCTGATATCGTTGTTAAACATTATCAAGAGAATGTGCATGCTTAAAATATGAAATAGGTAGAGTAAGGAAACTTTACCCCAAAACAAAATGGCATAGTTTAATGATAGTGGAACCTAGTAATGGCTAGGAAATTGATGAATAACTTAATGACAACGCTCGTGCAGAAGAGGTCGAAGCGTGTGTCCATTACCGAATGATATAGAAAAGAGTGAAACACTAGTATATAACATGTGTGTAAACCTTTGTGGTTTTGTGAAAAGGCAAAAGAGGCCTTAAGGCGAATGTGGCCTTGTGATTGTCGAATACAATCATGTTTCTGTATATGATCACGTAATCATAACCATTTTCTTTTGAGTTGCCCTTGAGAGGCCTTCATGAGTCTCGAGCTCCTCTGAAGTGCATGCATGATTACTTGGCAGGTTTGATTCCCGTGTGTAGTACGAATGGAGCCTACGGATAAAGAGACTTGTGACGATGTACGGGTCGTGTGAAGTGACGATTTAAGGTGATAATATGTCCCTTATTTCCGAAACCATTTCGTATGCCAAGTAACTACAAGGATCCATGACTCGGGTCAACTTCTAGACGTAGAAGCGGATGGGAAAAGGGGATACCTTGGTACAGGTTATCGATTAGTGATATTTTGAGTTGATGAACTCATGACATGTTTCCATATAGTGTGAGATTATGAGATTGTGAGATTGTAAGATTACGAACTCAAGGTCATTTCCCTTCCCCTTGACTTGAGTTAGGATTGATAGAACCTTGTAGAGCCGAGAGAATCCATAAGATAGGGAACTCACTGAGATTTGATGTATCTCACCCCACTATTGTTGATTATTTTCAGGAGGTATTTGCAGGTTTGATTTACAAGTGGAGCTATGTTGGGATGTTTCAAGAGAAGCTTAGTTGAGCTTATTTTCCGCTGTGTATTTGTAGTATACAATTGAGGATATTGTATATTGCTTTTAGATTTTATATTTTTGGCTAATTTCCACATCTTATACCATAGATTGTATTATGTTTTAGAATGGTCAAGTATGTGAATTACGCCATTAGGCACTTATGATGGTATCAGTACCAAATAAAATGCTTGTATTGTATTATTCTAGATATATATTATACAGGGCATTACATTCATAGCTTAAAATATTATATAAACACTGGTATTAATGTGTATCTGAACTAATTATCAGAAAACAATCAATAAAAAACAAATGCGTTCATCTTTGGGGCATGTTTACAAACCCTAAAAATTTATATATTTTTTTAAAACCCATAACAAAATCTCTACTTAATATTCAATAAAATTTGATGCCTTTCAAACAAATATGTTAAGATTCATATATAAAACACAATTAAGCATCTGAAAAACAACAAATCAATATAAACCTTAACTAATTTTTTATATTTGAACGAAAATACAAATAGGACATTTACCTGATTGTTGCGGTCTGGTTATCTTGCTCGCTTCCAGAAATCAACGTTTTCGTACCCTCCATTGTTGGAACCTTGAGTTGATGATGCATGCAATGTTGAGAAAGTTGTAAGACAAAACCTACAGACTATGCGTTTTGTAACGATGAAAAAGGAAGTTCTTATTGTATCAGCTTATTTTGGGCCTACACTATTATAACTCATTTAAGTGGTTTATGGATAGTTAATTTATCACGGTGGGCCTTTTTTTTAAATGGGCTAATTTGCAATGATAATTTTTTCTAAATATTAATTAATATAGTTTTTTATTTTAATTATTATAATAATATATTTAATCAATTATTATTACTCAATTCTTTAATTTGACTTCATCTTTTCATTTAGTTATCATTCAAAAAATCGCATTATATTATAATTTAATAAATTTGAATTTTATGTTATAAAAAAATTGTTCCAATAATTTTATAATTTTATAATTTTAAAATTGTAATCATTTCTATTGTATACGCACTATTTTTTTTATGGATTAAAAAATTTATTATTTTAAATACACTGTATAAATTTTATAGATTGAAAAAAAATTTTACATTGACAAGTGATTTCGGAACATAGCGTATGAATACAGACAGGACCCGTGCGATAACACAGGTATCTCGCTAACAACCATTTAAAAATAACAAATATTATGAATCATGTATGTCGATTTTTTTTTCAAAATAACTATTTTTTTTCAACTTAATTTTTAGGCTTAATGCATCTTTTGGTCCTTTAACTTAATTTAAGGTTTCAGTTTAGTTCCTTATTTAATAAATGTTTGTTCTAAATCCTTTAAATATCATTCTATTAATCACGTTAGTCCTGTCCGTTAAATTTTGTCAAATTCTGTTAAGTTGTGTATACGTGGCAGTCCAGTTGGTTCTACATTAGATGATATGGAATTGTTTTATTTTACTTGATTTAAAATTTAAAATTTAAAGATAAAAGAAACTGAAAATGGAATTCTTCTCTCTTCCTCAAACCCTAGCCACCGCTTCTTTCTTCTCTCTTCCTCAAGCCTTAGCCACCACTTCTTTCGCTTCTATCTCTCTTCCTCAAACCCTAGCCACCGCTTCTTTCTTATCTCTTCCTCAAACCTTAGCCACCACTTCTTTCACTTCTATCTCTCTTCCTCAAACCCTAGCCACCACTTCTTTCGCTTCTATCTCTGTATCTTTCTAAAACTTGAATCTAACATTTTCGTTTTTATTTTTAGAATTCAAAGTTATTTCAGATCTTAGAGCTATGCCTAATTTTGTTTTCATTTTAGATTTAGAATCATGAGTTTTTGTTGTTTTGTGATTGCAGTTAAGGTCTTTGAAGAATTTCCTGAATTGAGTATTTGTTAAAATTAATATTGTTTCGTATAACATTGTTCTTCATTGTCTCTGTCAATTCTATTCTCATCAACATACAACAGACAATTAAGATTTATTTTCTAGTGATGTTTTATAAAACTTAATTTAGTTGAAAAATAGAGTTTATTTTTTTTATAAGCAGTTGAAAAATAGAGTTAGAAAGCCATGGACTCCTCTAGATTGGAACCATGTTGCAGTTTCTGTTTGGTTGTTTAGCATAATCTACCATGACAAAAAATGGATTTCTCTAAAGCTTAGTCTCAAATTTCATCTTTATTTTGTTTTTCCCCCATGATTATATAATATTACTAACTGTAGTATGTTGGTGTGTTCAAGGTTGATGTTTATTTAGCTCTCTGCATATACCAATGGTAGAGGTGGTACAAACATAAGAAAACACAGGAGATCAAACAAAAAGACTGTAACTGCCCATAAAAAGGTTGTTAAAGCTGCAGACTTGCCTACAACTAGGTTAGGTGGTTAACTATAAATTGTATTTACATATTGAAATATTGAAATGTAATCAGAATATTCCATCTCATATAAGTATAATTTATTTGTCAATTTTGTTGGGATCATTTTGAGAATGTAAATTTTGTAGCGGCTATCTGACTAACTTGTTCTTCTTATCATCTAGTGTTCATATGTTACTTAATTGTGTGCATCATATGACAATTTTTAGTGGCATTTGATATGGAGATAATGAAGAACTTGGTAGCAATAGTTGTGGAGTTTTTTTATCATTTGTTGAGGTATTGATTTTGTTTTATGATGAAACTATACTAATTCTCTTTATGTGTATTGATATTTGAACGAGATTCATGGCTTAACATTTGTTAAGTTTGTTTCTCTTGTATATTGTAACTTTGTTAAATACATGTAAAATGGCCTCACTTTATATTTTTTATTTGGCACCACTAAGGAAGGCAACACCACCCGAGTTTACACTATCAAGTCAACCAGTACCAACATATATTTTTTATTTGGCACCACTAAGAAAGGCAACACCACCTGAGTCTACACTATCAAGTCAATCAGTACCAACATAATCTACACCGTCACTTTCTTCAATTCAGTTTATTCCAAAGAAAAAAGAAGGCTTCAAAAAGGGTCAAAATCTGGAGCCAACCATAATTATGTTTATATTTTGTATACATCTTTTGTAATAGTATTTGTATACACCTTTTGTAGTTGTGCCTATGTGTCGTATGACATTTCGAAACATGTTTAATGTAATTTTGGATTAATGTCTTTGGTTTGAATAAAAGATTGTAATAAAATTTTGATTTAATGTTATTACATTCAAGATTTTGTTGATATGAAATTTTGGTACTGTAAATAACAGTTTATGGTCTGATAAAATTTTATGAAATTCTGGTATAGTCACTTTAATAACAATTTGGTTATCTTCCTAGTCTGGTCCCTTAACTAACTATAAGGTTTCAATTTAGTCCCTTAAAAAAACTGTTGACTCACTATTTTGACTTTTGCCACGCTGTCATGCCACATCATCACAAGTAAACGATTTTTTTCTCAACATTTAACATAAAGAATTAATTCACATAACTAAACTATTTTTAAGGGACTAATCTATAACATTTATTAACTAAGGGACTAAAGTGAAATCTGAAATTAAGTTAAAGGACTTCGTGACTAATTAAGCCTAATTTTAAAAGATCCATTTTTTCAACTATATGTTTAAAAAAACGTGAGCATATGTCAGCAAAGTAAATGTTATATCTTTGTGAAAGATGTCAAACTAATTGGCGTTTATGTATGGCACTATATGCATGCGTCAATTGGTGTGGTACCAATGTGTATTTATTTTTCTTTTATTTTTAAAATTAAATTTACAATTAAATAATAATAATAAATTGGAAAATAAAAAAATTAAATAATAATATTATTTGATTTAAATAGAATTACATGCGTAAATGATCGTACCTGGATCAGACAGTTATTCAGTGGCCAGCAACGTCGTATGGACTTCATCTCCGGTGAGGTTGAAAGACGGCGGGGGGGTGTACCTGCAAGGTACTCCGACGCTCAAGTAAGGCAAAGGTCACAAGTAAAAGCAAGTACAGAAAAAGGTTAGAGTGTATGAGATTGTGTAACCTGACCCTCTCAAGTGAGAGGGTATTTATAGAGAGCCCCAAGTGCGGGGCCAACGGTGACTTGCACTGGGCTGGATTGCCAGGCCCAATCCAAGTAACTTCCAAGGCTTACGTGGCGTAGTGAAGACCAACACGTGATCTTCGCCCTGGGGTAACCGTTCTTAGATCTCCGGAGTTAGGGTAGACCGATTCCATCGGGAGTGGGTGGTTACATGAGAACGTGTCCTCGCGGGGAGGAGTCCTGCGTGTTGGGGAGAGACATGTCCTCGCGGGGAGGACTCTTATGTGTAGAAGGAGATGGCTCCTCGTGGAGAGGAGCACCTGAGTGTCGAGGAGGAGCGAGCCCGGAGAGGCTTAGCACCTCTGCCCGATGCTCTATGTCGTGCGTGCCCGAACACCGCCGAGGTGTGGCGTGTGCCCGGCACTGTTGAGGTGGACATGTGCTCGACATTGGTCGTGCTAAAAGGCCTTTGCTGGGCCATCCCAGGACTTGTGGTTTGGGCCTGCTCGATTAAGGGGCAGACCCCGACCCATTCCAAAACAGGAGCCCCTCAAGTCGTTGCTCTTAGGTGCCAGGGTAATGACTTTAGGGAAGGGACTCTAAACGAGGAACAGTTGGTAAACCGGGTAGAAACGAATCGATCTGCTTGCGCTAGACTGGCCGCGGATGGACAACGTCGCGGGAATACGAGAAGTCTGAAACGAGGTGAATGAAAAGACGTGTGTTGGGGAATGAAAAGATGTGCCTGGGGAAGTGTGTGCCACGTGTCACACCTCATCATTGCCTAGGGCGGCTACGCTAGGGTAGCGTAATCGATTATCTAGGAAATCCTCGAGTCTCGTGAGAAGCCTATAAAAGGGCTCGAGTTCGTGTCAGTTGCACGTTTCCACCTTTTGCGCTCCCCTCTTCTTCCTATCTCCGTCACTGCTCCACCGTCGTTCACCGCCGTACGTCTCCGCATCTACCACTCTGGTCAGGCTTCTACCACCATTCTAAGTAAGCTTCCGATCTCTTTCTTTTCCGTTTTGCTTTCCGTTGGTGGTTTTCCGGTGAACTGATGAAGTTCCCGGTAATCCCTTGAGGGTTCCGGCCGAAAACGGCGGGACGTTCCTAGGGTTCCGGTAGGTTTGGCAGAGGCTTGGGATGAATATCCCGAGGACCCGATGAATACCCCGAGGACATGCGATGAATGTCACGGGGAAATGAGGTGAGAGGATTGGAGACCCGAAGAAGGGACGGGGGTAACGGCCTCGGGCAGTTCGCCGTGTCCCCGAACATTTTCTTTGCTCTCGCTGCCCTTTCACTTGATCGGCGGTGGAAGGGTGGATTTGGTCGTGGCCAACGAATTCACCTATTTCCTCTGCTTTTCAGGTAAAAAATGGTCGTGAGGCTTCCGGGGATTCTCCATATAAACACTGAACCCGACGTGGACGGACCCGCACAGATCCCTGGGGAGGAGCTCGTGCGTCCGGCCGTCGAATGGGCCGGCGAGGAGCCTCTACGCATAAAATCACGCTTCGCTGCCGACGACACGGATGCTTTCGCCTTCGTCGAGGACGTCCCTGAGGGCGAGCAGGCGAAATGGACGGTCTTTCAGCCTCGGGCACACCACCGTATCTGCTCGAATTACCGTGGGTCAAGGCTCCCCATGTATGAGTTTTCCTTTAAAGAGGCCGGTATTCGTCTCCCCTTCAACAGCTTTCAGGTAGGGGTGTTCAACCGACTGCACCTGGCGCCGTCTCAGCTCCATCCTAATGTGCTCGCCTTCATGCGGGCATTTGAGATCGTGTGCGACTACCTCAACATCGGGAGTACCCTTCCGCTCTTTTTCCGCGTCTTCCACCTCCAACGTTCAACGGACCAGGGGCGACATAGTTGGGTCTCCTTCAAACAGTCGAGGAAGTTGTTCAAGGCGTACTCGGATTCGATTAGGAATTTCAAAGATAGGTTCTACTATATCATGCCCGGGACGCACGACGCTGTGGGTACGCTTTATGACATCGTGACCGACAGTTCTGGGAAGGAGAGGTTTGTGTCCAAGCGTCCCCTAGAGTGGGAGGATGCGCACTTCGCGCTTGGTATGGACGAATACCTCGTGAAACCTGGTGAGCTGTCGGAGGAGGACAAAGGAGCGTACGCCACGCTGGTCGCATATGTTACCAGTTTTAACCGGGAAGAGTGTGTAGGGAGGGATGGAAAATACATCCTCGACTCTCGAGGAAGAGTTATGACCACGGCCCGTTACATAAACACCAGGGGTCTCCTTGAGTGCAAGTCTCCCGATGAGGCCAAGAGGTTCTTAGGTAGGAGCTCCTTGTCCTGTTCGGGTGTCCACTTAGTTTTGTTTCTTTGTGCTAACTTTTTTCATGTTTTCCCTTGCAGCTCAAATGTCGAACGCCACCGAGCGCATCCTGAAGTTGGCCGCTGAACGGGCACCTAAGCGAACCAAGAGCCACTTTCGAGATATTATTCAGGCTGCGGCATCGGCTGGGATGACGAGCGGCTCCGCCTCTCCACAGTGTAGCCAGTCTCCTCCTCCGGAGGGCACCCCAGCTAAGAAAGCGAGGACCGAGGGACCTGTACTCATGGATCTCGTGGACCCTGCCTCACCGGAGAAGTTTCTGATGCCCGCCTATCACCTTCAGCGGAATTTCTTTGGGGGAAGCCCCCCTGTCATTGCTGAGGCCGAGATGAAGGCAGATCTAGGAATGGACGGTGCGGCCAGGAGAGAGGCGTTTGTCGAGGACCTTGCGGCCATGATGCGAGTCTTCGAGACTGCCTTGATATTGAACGATGGGACCCCCTCTGCCTCCGAGTTACAGAAGCTGAAGGATGAATACACTACCCTCGAGAAGGAGAAGGATAAGGTCGCGGCTGATCTGCAAAAGGCCCAAGCCAAATGCGAGGACTATGCCAATGCCCTCCGTGAGCTGAATGAAGCCAAGGCTGCACTGAAGGTGACTCAAGAGGAGCGTGATCGCTTTTAAACCAGGATTGGAGAATTGAAAGCCGTTGTCCGTCCCGCAGAGAACGAATATGCCGAGGAGAAAAGTTTTGCCGACCGTGCGACCCTGATCGCTAAGATTCGGGAACTTTAGCAAGATAGTCTGGAGGCCCCCGAGATAGGCTTTAAGAATGCAATGGAGCAGGTCGGTGCCGAGAATTCGGATGTTCAGCTTGCGCTCGACAGAATTAGCCCGTTCCTTCGTGTGGTCAATGGCAAGTTGGACCTGCCAGAGGAAGAGGACGAGGAGGATGGACGCCGGGTCGAGGACGAGATCGTTGTTTAGGTTTGCTTGTTTGGCCTGCGTGCCACTCTATTTTGATCTCGGTTTATCTGGCCTGCGTGCCATTTGTTTTTTTGTAATGACTTGTGCCCGGCCTGTGTGCCAGGGGCTTTTTGATACTTTGTAATATTTGTACGCTAGGCTTCTGCCCGATTAATGCATTTTTGTTTATCTGCGCGTGTGATGTTTGTATGTTTTCGTTTGTGTGTGATGTTGTTGTATTTGCTATACTTAATTTACTTTTGGCTAAGTAGCAGAGAGTTTGGGACTTGCTCGACTTCGATACTCCTCGACCGCGTGGAGAGCTGGTCGAGTGGCCGGGAGCGTATTCTGACCTTTAACAAGGCTAAGAGCTCGTTCAGGGTCTTAGCTTCGTGGCGTGAACTTCCCATCGCGAGCTGGATGTTCTACCTATTAGGTACGACGACGGAGGAGCTCGGTCGAGATGTCCTCGTCGGATCAAAGCGCTTGCGCATACACAACGCCACCCTTGATCATCGTGTTTTGTATAGGGGTGTCGCACTTGTACCCTAGTGCGTCCCCGTAACCGCGGTGCTAGTGTGTCGCGGGCAGTGCTTAACTGTAGTATTGTTTAAGCTTTTCAGCATTCCATGGTCGAGCGAGTTCTTCCCTGTGCAGATTTTCGAGGAAGTAGGCTCTTGTCCCTGTTTTCGCGCGGACACGGTACGGGCCCTCCCAGTTCGCGGCGAGCTTGCCTTCTCGCGAATCTTTTTGGTTCCTTCGTAGGAAGAGGGCGCCTATCTAAAAATCACGTTTGATAACTTTGTCGTTATAACGTAAAGTTATTTTCTGTTTAAGTGAAGCTTCTCGGAGAGAAGCGCCCGAACATGTCTCCTCGACAAAATCGAGTTCTTCCCTCAGGGCTTCGTTGTTCGCGTCCCCGTCGAGGGGGGTTTCTGTCCTCCTCGAGGGTTCTCTGATTTCCACGGGGATCACCGCTTCTGTTCCATAGGTCAGACGAAAGGGGGTCTCCCCGGTCGTGGAATGTGGGGTTGTTCGGTAGGCCCAGAGGACGCTGTGTAGCTCCTCGACCCACCGTTGTTTGGCGTCGCCTAATCGAAGTTTTAATCCTCGGAGGATTACTCTGTTCGCCGCTTCGGCCTACCCGTTCGTTTGTGGGTGCTCGACCGACGTGAAGTGTTGCTTCGTGCCTAGTTTGGTGACGAAGTCTTGGAAGTTCCTGTCGGTGAACTGTGTTTCGTTTTCGGTGACAATAGCTTGAGGCACGCTGAATCGGGCGAGGATGTTTCTTTTGTAAAAACGCAGTATGTTGAAGGCCGTGATTTTGGCCAATGCTTCCGCCTCGATCCACTTCGTAAAGTAGTCCACCCTGACGATGAGGTATTTGTTTTGATATGATCCCACGACGAAAGGTCCAAGCATATCCATTCCCCACCACGCAAACGGCCATGGGGAGGACAGCGTTTTGAGCTCGCTAGGAGGAGCGAGGTGCATGTCCCCGTGTCGCTGGCATCTATCACACTTCTTGACGTGTTCCTTGGCGTCCTGTTGAATGGTGCTCCAGTAATACCCTGCTCGAAGTACCTTACGGGCTAACGATCATCCGCCGAGGTGTTGTGCATTGATTCCCTCGTGGATTTCCTGGAGGATGCCGGAGACCTTGGTCATCCAATAATTTCTGTCACCAATGGCGTTTACGTCCGCCGCCGGAGCAGGTTTGTCGATGCTCGGGCGGGAAAGCACTTCTTGTATGACGGATTTGTTCCCGCCTTTCTTCTTTGTGCTTGCCAATTTGGACAAGGCATCTGCTCGGGTATTGTGCTCGCGAGGGATGTGAGTTACTTCTGCGGAGGTGAATTTTTTCATCTTTTCTTTCACCAAGGTCAAGTATTTGATGAGGCTGTCGTTCTTGGCCTGGTACTCTCTTCGGACTTGCGAGGCCATGAGCTGGGAGTTGGTGAAGATTTTGACCTCCTTGGCGCCGAGGTCCTCGGCCAGACGAAGCCCGGCGAGGAAAGCCTCGTACTCTGCTTGGTTATTCGACGTCGGGAAGGATAGTTCGAGGGATACCTCGATTAGGATGCCTTCCTCATTTTCGAGGATGATGCCCGCCCCGCTTCCCTTCGGGCTGGATGCTCCATCGACATAGATCGTCCATTTTTGGGATCCGTTGGTCGAAGGTTCTGGGACGGTCATCTCCGCCACAAAGTCGGCCAATACCTGAGCCTTCAGGGCTTTCCTTCCCTTGTATTGGATGTCAAACTCGGCGAGTTCGAGCGACCACCTGAGCATCTTCCCCGCCATATCTGGTCGTCCAAGGAGTTGCCTTATAGGTTGTTCGGTCCTTACGACGACAGTGTGGGCTAGGAAGTAGTGGCGTAGCCTCCTGGCCGCGGTGACGAGGGCCAGGGCGACTTTCTCTATCTGCTGATACCTGAGCTCGGGGCCTTGGAGGGCTTTGCTCGTGAAGTAAATCGGTTTTTGCCCGTCCGGGGTTTCCCGAATGAGGACGGCGCTGACCGCTTCACTCGTGATTGCGAGATACAAGAAAAGTGTCTCCCCGCTCTCAGGTCGTGAGAGGACGGGGGGTTGCGATAGGACTTGTTTTAGGTGGAGGAGCGCCTGCTCGCATTCTTCGCTCCATTCAAACGTCGCTTTTTGTCGAAGAAGTTTGAAAAATGGGAGTGCGTATTGCGCAGACTTTGCCACGAAGCGGGAGAGGGCGGTGAGCATCCCGTTCAATGATTGTATCGACTTCTTCGAGTTCGGAGTAGGGATCTCGGAGAAAGCCCTACACTTGTCGGGGTTGGCTTCGATTCCTCGCTCTGTGAGGTAGAAGCCGAGGAACTTACCTTCCCGAACGCCGAAGGTGCATTTGTCGGGGTTGAACCTCATGCGGCATCTCCTCGCTGTGTCGAACACCTTCTTGAGGTGTGCGGCGTGGTCGACTGCTTCCGCGGATTTGACGATCATGTCGTCCATATAGACCTCGAGCATGTCGTCGATTTCAGCCTGGAAAACCTTGTTCATCATCCGCTGGTAGGTCGCACCGGCGTTCTTCAGGCCGAAGGGCATTACGTTGTAGTAGTAATTGCCCCGACTCGGTCATGAAAGCTGTCGCGGCCGGAAAAAATTTTCGAGTCGCCATCATATTTTTTCTAAGGAAAATAATGATAAACCTAAAAATCCTTAATCCCAAGGCAGAAATTCCTGAGGTTCGGGAGTTGGTTAAGTGAGGGGAAGGTGTTAGGCACCCCTCACCTCCATTGTACTCAACGGGATCCTCCTTAAGTTCTAGGGCATGTTTATTTGTTTGTCTAAATTTTCTATTTACAAAAGAATCCTAAGTTTTTTTTATTAATTATACTCGCTAGGGTTTACAATCCTATGCCTACGTACCTTCAATTTTGAAGGATCAGAGTAACCGTAGTTCACCTCCCCTATTCCTACCCCTAATCCTATTCCCATTCCTAATCCTAAACCCAATCCACTATTTATACTCTTGGATAAAGAGTTCTATCCCTTGATCTATTATTTATACTCCTAGATAAGGAGTTTTATCCCTTATCCATTATTTATACTCTCGGATGGAGAGTTCTATCCCTTATCCATTATTTATACTCTCGGACGGAGAGTTCTATCCCTTATCCATTATTTATACTCTCGGATGGAGAGTTCTATCCCTTATCCATTATTTATACTCTCGGACAGAGAGTTATATCCCTAATCCATTTATTTATACTCTCGGATATCAAGAGTTCTATCCCTAATCCATTTATTTATACTCTCGGATATCAAGAGTTTTATCCCTAATCTATTTATTTATACTATCGGATATCAAGAGTTTTATCCCTAATCCATATATTTATACTCTCGGATATCAAGAGTTCTATCCCTAATCCGTTTATTTATACTCTCGGATATCAAGAGTTCTATCCCTAATCCGTTTATTTATACTCTCGGATATCAAGAGTTCTATCCCTAATCCATTTATTTATACTCTCGGATATCAAGAGTTTTATCCCTAATCCATTGGTTTATACTCTCGGATATCAAGAGTTTTATCCCTTATCCCATCCTTTATTTAGGCTCTCGGACCAAGAGCGTTATCCCTTGTTTAAATCTTTAAAATCCCCCTTGTATCCCTTATTTAAGATAACAAGATCCTCAAATCCCCCAAGTAATTTAATGAAACCCAAAAATGTTATTTACTAAGCAACATAGCAAACTAAATCCCCAAAATATCCCAACTTAAACGATCCCTGACATAATCCCAACATAAAAGAATTTTTAAATCCTATTTTGTACAAGAACAAACCACACAGTCTAAATATATGTAAGTATGAATTTAAAACCCAAACCCCAAATTAACCCAAAACCCTAAATAAATTCCCTAAACAAAATTAGATTCCTAAATTAAAAAGAAAAAACCCAATCACCCCATTAAATTAAAGTTATTAATTTAATTAGTTCAAAACCCTAAACCCTAATTAAAAATTATCCTAATCAAATAATTAAATTAAGTTATTAATTTAATTATATATAAAACCCTAAAAAAGAATTATTAACTTAATTAATCAATTAAATTAAGTAATTAATCTAGTTGATAAAAAGAATAATTGGGTCAGTTCATCTAAAGACCCATTTGACCGAGAAATAAAAAGAATAATAAAAAAATAAATAAATAATAAGTGACCCCTAAATAATATCCAAAACAAAAATCACAAAAAAAAAACTTAGCAGAAACTAAAGACCACAATAGGTCAGTTCATCTCTTAATTAACAATTAAATATCCCTAACCACCTTAATTAATAAAACCCTTTAATAAAATAAAAGACGAAAACAAAATAAATTAAAATTATGAAAAAAAGAAAAAAATGAATGACATATAAAATCAGTTTTAGTGGATCCTAATAACAATTTGTCCCTACTAATACATGCTTAAATTCTAAAATACAATAAAAAACTTCTAAAAAGAGTTAATCCTAATATACTTGAACTTAAACCCAATTAAGTAATTCTAATAATCCTAAAAATAAAACCTCCAAAAATAACTCAAAACAAATTCCCCAAAATAATTTTAAAATACTAATTCTAAAATAAAATCCTAATTTTTAAATGATTAATTAAACTAAAACTTTTTATTTCTAAAAAAAGTGGGCCCAAAGAAGACAATCCCAGGAGCCCAATGCCACCTAAATGACACTCTCTGGTAGCACAAGAACCCAAAAATAGTAACAACTCCCTGGTCAAAATTTAGGGTACTACAGCTGCCCCTATTTAATCGTCTTCGATCCAGAAGGATGATGTCAACGAGGCTTCCTCCTTCTGAGGAGGAGACGATTAAATACGAAAAGGACCTTAATTTTGACCGCATGGTCAAATAGATACTACGCCGATTATCCTAAGGTCCTTAGCAATAATCTGGTAGTGAAATATCCGATTGAACCCCCTTGCATAAGAATTCCTTGGTAAAATCCCTTGGTAATACCATTTTGTTGAAACCTATCCCCTAGGAAGGCCATGTTGCCAAGTTAGGGATGTGAGAGATGAAGACCTACTCACCGCCTATAAAAACCTCTATCAAAGCAAAGCTTCAATGACATAGTTGAAGATTAAATCCCTAAGAGTAATTATGAATCATATGCATGTGTGTATGTTTGTGTATATGAGTGCATGTATGCATGTTCTTATGTATGATGCATTATTTGGGCTAACGCCTCTTTTATGATATGCAAGGTATGTCTTTGTTTGAAATAATACTTTCCATAACGTCCTGACTCCCTGACCCTTGAAACCTTGATAATTGTAGAAAGCCATGATACCCTTGATTCCTGTTTAGCAAGCCGTTAAAGAACCTCCCATGTAGGTTAGACTGTAACGTACATTCCTGTCAGTGTATAGACCCTATGTCCTGCTTTGGAAGAATATGATCCCTTTGATGATTCCAAGAACCGAAGTAAAAATCCACTTCCCCTTTTTGAAGCATTTATTTACCTGATATTTCAATGCATTATTTCACAATTAATCGACACCTTGTAATCAAGCGGAATAATTTAGGAGGCAAAGAAATGTATTTGGAAAGCAAATTTATTGAGAATTGGCCCGAAAATGGGCAATGATAAGTAAGGAGGGTAATTCTCATAAGGAGATATTACCGTAAATCCAGAAAAATGTAAAATGGCAATAAGAAAACAAATTTATTTATGTTCCTATTAAATTTAACACCAGCTAATATCCCTAAGACTCCAAGATCACGACACTTCGCCTCTGAAGATGACGGCTGGAATGACCGTTCCCTTCTGAATTCCTGTTACGGGGTGACTTGAGTGTTTTCAGTCATATGCCTTTTGGATATCCCTAACTTTTTCCTGGACCGCTCTTTTTAGAGTCTTAGTCCACCGGGATGATATACCATTTTTCGACTAAGCCGCCCTTTAGGGTTTTCAACTTGTCGGGTATCATTTTTATCCAAGTCCCTAATTTTTGCCTGGATTGCTCTTTCGAGTTTTCAATCCACCGGGATGCCCTAATTTTTTGCCTAAGTCGCCCTTTAGGGTTTTCGACTTAGCGAGCTTTTATCCTCATTTTCTAGGCATAGCATTTTTGACCGAATCGGAATTCACCGGTCGCGGTAAATCCGCTCCATCCACGGTTGTTAATATTAGTTCTCCACTAGAGGAGGCACTCTTCATGACATATGGACCTTCATAGGGTGGGGTCCATTCGCCGTAGTTGTCTTTATGGATGGGTAATATTTTCTTTAACCCCAAGTCTTCCTCTTCGTGTAGGCAAGGACGAATTTCCTTGTCAAACGCTCTCTTAATTCCCTGTGGGTATAACTGCCGGTAGCCACACGTTTCCCTTATACGAGGTTTAGCCGATCGAGCCTAGTTTGCACCCATTCTGCCTTATCCAGTTTAGCTTCCTTTAAGATCCTAGACGATGAACTTTCACCCCAATTGATAGCCCCTCTTTGAAGCCCATATCCTTATGCAAATATAAGTTTCCATCGAGCTCCAGGTCCAGGTCCTTCATAGGAGTCCGAAGTTTCACAATCCATTGGATTCTTAAGTATTGTTAAGTACATTATGAGTGGTCTCCTTGGGACTGGTAGTACCAATATAGGTGGCTTTCATTTTGTCCTTTATTCCCTTTTGACTGACCATGGACCCTGATATTTTCCAGATCTGATTCCATAGGTACACCTTGTGGGCCTTAGTCGTATCTTGAATTACCTTAACTGATCCAACAACTTTTGCAAGTTAGTTATGTGATCTTCTTCCTTTTGCGACTTGGTAATCGTATCATCCATATGAACATCTATCTCCTTATGCCCCATATTACCATAGTCATTTGATAAGTTACTCCTACGTTCTTTAGCCCAACAGGTGTTACCTTGTGACAAAAGTCGAATTGCTTCTAGACTTCTTCCCTGGTCTGG
The DNA here is from genome assembly GCA_022829125.1 of Lathyrus tuberosus. NCBI lineage: Eukaryota > Viridiplantae > Streptophyta > Magnoliopsida > Fabales > Fabaceae > Lathyrus > Lathyrus tuberosus. The sequence continues at coordinate 228,222 of JALAZF010000668.1, forward strand.
AGGATCATATCTGATCTAGTCTTCCTCTGCTTTTTCTTGATTGGCGTGCATTCTAGTTTGAGTAGTGGTTTGTGCTTGCCGACACTTGTATCAAGTCCTGGCGCATCTTGGTATGACCATGCAAACACGTCGGAGTATCCTCGCAATAGCTCGATCAGTCTTTCCTTTATATCCTTATCTGGAGAAGCACAACTTTGACTTCTTTCCTATCTTCCTCAGTTCCCAGATTGATCACATCCACTGGTTCCTGGTAAGGTTGTATTTCCTTGTCCTCTTGCCTCAACAGTCTGGCTAACTCTTCGGGAAGCTCACACTCGTCCTCATCACCCTCTTCCGCTTGGTTAATCGATAATCCGAAGTCATTCGAGATTATAGCGATGTCATTTTTAATAGGTTCATTTTTAAATTTGCACGAGGAAGATTTTTTATTATCTCTTTTGGAAAGAAGTGCTAGAAATGAAAATATTGAAAGAAGGTATATTGCCATTTTGAATAAACAGAAAATGAAAGAAAAAGATCTTGATTGAAAACAAAATGCAATTTTATTGATAGAAATAAATCCAATGAAATAAAAGGTGGCCCTACAAAGCTTTATCCACTTGCCTTGGGCATAGCAAGGGACTTATTATTATTTTAAGGAAAAAGTAAATTACTTCGAAACAAACATCATCTCAGAAATTCCGATGGTTCTCCAATTGCCGAAATTAGGCATTCTTTCCTTCCTCTTCCACTAAGTCCACATGATCCCAAATTCCAAATCCCACACCATGGAAATCGCCTTCTAATCCTTCATTAGCTGGTTTGTAACCCAGTCCAAACAAATCCTTCTCCTCAGGTGACTCCCCTTGTTTGCCCCAGTTTGTTATGTCTTCCTTATTAATAAGGAATTCATCCCCCATCTCTTCCATGGCGTTGACTGTTGCCCCAATGTGCCCCAGTAACGCATTATCTCCCAGATTTGGATCTTCAGGGTCTATAACACTGACATCATTTTCCTTTGAGTTGTTTTCGGGGTACCCCTTATTGTTATGTTGGTCGGAGGATGACCGCCCAATCTTTCCTGTCTTTAAACCGTTCTCAATCCTCTCTCCAATGATAATCAAGTCAGTGAATCCCGTTGAGACTGTCCCAATCATCCTTTCATAGTATAGTCCTTGCAGAGTTCCCATGAATGTATCTACTAGCTCGCTTTCCCGCAATGGAGGTTGAACACGAGAGGCTAGCTCCCTCCATCTCTGGGCATACTTCTTAAAAGATTCGTTCCCTTTTTGAGACATGTTTTGTAATTGTATGCGACCAGGGGCCATGTCTACATTATATTGGTATTGCCTTATAAAGGCACTTGCCAGATCCTCCCAGTTCTTGATGTGAGTCCTCTCCAGTTGTACGTACCAATCCAAGGATGCCCCACTAAGGCTGTCTTGGAAAACATGCATCATCAGCTTTTCATTTTTAGCATGAGCCCCCATCTTTCGGGAAAACATCCGGATGTGATTTTTGGGACAACTAACTCCTTTATACATCTCGAAGTTAGGTGCCTTAAACTTAGGAGGTATGACCACATCGGGCACCAGACACATTTCCAAGGCATCCACTCCAAGAACATTGAGTCCCTCCACGACCTTTAGCCTTTCCTCAAGTGCTTTGTACTTATCATCAATCCTTCTCATTTCCCTAACAGTGGTTCCTTTATTTTCAAGGGCCACTTGTCTTGGATTTTCATCCTCGTATGCGTATTTCTCACATGGGGTAGGTCTGTAAGTAGTACAAGGTGCCCCATTGGAAATATGTGGAGAGATGGTTCCCTCGAGAGGTTGGTCAACAATTTTGTGCTTAGTAGTTTCAGTCTCCTCACGTTCCAGATCATGGACAAACCCTAGTAGGGGGTTATTGTCTTCAACAAGGGAGGTAGGATTAGGAACCTTCCTTTGATGGCTTGACTTGGTTCTTCTGGCTATCAAATTCTGGACGGCAAGTGTCAGTTGATCAATCTGGCTTTTCATACCTTCCACGTTCTCCTTGACAGTATCAATTTCTCCTTTTAGAGTAACCATCTCCTTCTCCATCTGATCCATGGCTTCCCTTCGGTACGCTCGAGTGTGAGGTCAGGAAGTCAGATTGTTATGCTCAATGACCCTGAGACGAAGTTTTTTTAAAAAAAGATGATTTTTCCTTTATTCCTTATTTTGAATGCATGTTGATGATGAATGTATGAATATGCATGATGTATGCTAAATAATTTTAAAAATTTACTTGGGGGGAATTCCAAAATCCATTGTAGTTATAGATGAATATATCCCAAAGGATGAAACCCATACACATAGAATATCAAACCCAAATCCATTAGCCAATCCCAAATCCAAAATGCCTTCCAAACTTATAACAATAATTCCTCGGGAACAACCTAAAACAATAATCCCAAAATGGAAGCTCCTGAACTTACGAAGGCGTAAACTAAGTAGATGCCCCCAATGCCTTCTTAAAACTCCTCCAAGTACCCTTGCATTTCCCTATCCTCCTTGTGGTGAGATAATAGATCCTCAACAGACACAGCTAAGTCTTTAGGCTTGACCTTTTTTCCTTTTATGTTTTTTTTTTGTTTTTTTTTATGCTTTTTCTTTTTCTTTTTTTTTCCATGCCCCTTGTAAGTTTTTTTTTTCTTCTCCTTGTAAATCCAAGCATAGCGTAAGAGCTATTTGAAAATCCTTGAAGGGGAAGTCACATAAAGGAGGATTGTGTAAGAGTAGTTATGGCCCCTACCTTTCTAGGAGTCCCTAAGAGATCGAGGATCCTTCCATACTTGAGTGTAAACATCCTTTGAGCAGATTTGACATCAAGTCTCAAAGGTCTTTGAGACTTTGTAAATCAACACTTAGCACTCTAATGCGTAGGGTAGCCATTTCGCTTGAATCCCTATTTCCACTATTCCTACAACACATCTTGAAATTCCCCACAAAAATGTATATATGCAAAAAAAAATGTTTTTAAATGCATGATGACATGGACACTTTGTTTTTTTGTTTTTTACTTGGTTAGGGTAAGGTGAAAATGCAAGCATCCCTTATAATGTACGGACTATACCCTTGTTTTACCATGAGAAGGAGAAAGCCTTCCTATGGTAATCCTTCGGGATAAGTCTCATCTGGGTAGGACCCTAGTAACAACCCTTGAGGGTTGAATATGTAGGGTCTCCATGAGTTGGTAAGGGGTAGGCTAAAAGTTCTCAGAGTCTCGGACCACATCCAAATCATCCTCTACGTTAGGGGCTAGCCCTTTCATGAGGACACCTTTGGAAGGATCTATTATGAGTGTGGCATCAATGAATTGTTGGGGATGTTGCATCCCCCCCAAAAACATTTTCGTTCCACGTCCTAATCTAGGGTTGTACTCCAAGCTTGGGTTTTAGCTTCACACATCATATGCCTCAATCCAATGCATGATGACAAAATAAAACAAAAGGGTCAAATATAATAAATAAACAAATATATAAAATAAAACCTGAGAATAATAAAAAGAAAAAAACAAAAAACCATAAAAACCCAAGACAAACAAACAAAACCCTAAAGCCTAAAGTTAGGAGGGACTCTCTTTAGGGAGGAATCCCCAGCAGAGTCACCAGCTGTCGCGGCCGGCAAAAAATTTCGAGTCGCCATCATATTTTTTCTAAAGAAAATAATGATAAACCTAAAAATCCTTAATCCCAAGGGCAGAAATTCCTGAGGTTCGGGAGTCGGTTAAGTGAGGGGAAGGTGTTAGGCACCCCTCACCTCCATTGTACTCAATGGGATCCTCCTTAAGTTCTAGGGCATGTTTGTTTGTTTGTCTAAATTTTCTATTTACAAAAGAATCCTAAGTTTTTTTTATTAATTATACTCGCTAGGGTTTACAACCCTATGCCTACGTACCTTCAATTTTGAAGGATCAGAGTAACCGTAGTTCACCTCCCCTATTCCTACCCCTAATCCTAAACCCAATCCACTATTTATACTCTTGGATAAAGAGTTCTATCCCTTGATCTATTATTTATACTCCTAGATAAGGAGTTTTATCCCTTATCCATTATTTATTCTCTCGGATGGAGAGTTCTATCCCTTATCCATTATTTATACTCTCGGACGGAGAGTTCTATCCCTCATCCATTATTTATACTCTTGGATGGAGAGTTCTATCCCTTATCCATTATTTATACTCTCGGACGGAGAGTTCTATCCCTAATCCATTTATTTATACTCTCGGATATCAAGAGTTCTATCCCTAATCCATTTATTTATACTCTCGAATATCAAGAGTTTTATCCCTAATCCATTTATTTATACTCTCAGATATCAAGAGTTCTATCCCTAATTCATTTATTTATACTCTTGGATATCAAGAGTTCTATCCCTAATCCGTTTATTTATACTCTCGGATATCAAGAGTTCTATCCCTAGTCCGTTTATTTATACTCTCGGATATCAAGAATTCTATCCCTAATCCATTTATTTATACTCTCGGATATCAAGAGTTTTATCCCTAATCCATTGGTTTATACTCTCGGATATCAAGAGTTTTATCCCTTATCCCATCCTTTATTTAGGCTCTCGGACCAAGAGCGTTATCCCTTGTTTAAATCTTTAAAATCCCCCTTGTATTCTGTATTTAAGATAGCAAGATCCTCAAATCCCCCAAGTAATTTAATGAAACCCAAAAATGCTATTTACTAAGCAACGTAGCAAACTAAATCCCCAAAATATCCCAACTTAAAAGATCCCTGACATAATCCCAACATAAAAGAATTTTTAAATCCTATTTTGTACAAGAACAAACCACACAGTCTAAATATATGTAAGTATGAATTTAAAACCCAAACTCAAAATTAACCCAAAACCCTAAATAAATTCCCTAAACAAAATTAGATTCCTAAATTAAAAAGAAAAAACCCAATCACCGAATTAAATTAAAGTTATTAATTTAATTAGTTGAAAACCCTAAACCCTAATTAAAAATTATCCTAATCAAATAATTAAATTAAGTTATTAATTTAATTATATATAAAACCCTAAAAAAGAATTATTAACTTAATTAATCAATTAAATTAAGTAATTAATCTAGTTGATAAAAACCCTAATAAAACCTAATTAAACAATTAAATTAAGTCATTAATTTAATTGATTAAGTTAACCCTAAAACCCCATTTCTTATAAACCCTAAATATAATTAACCTAATTTAATAATTAAATTAAGTAATTAATTTAAGGCAAAATAATCTTTTTCGTCCTTTAACTTTACACCAGGGTCCAATATGGTCCCTTAACTTTAAAAAGTGGCGATTTCGTCCTTTAACTTTTTAAAAAGTGCCAAGTTAGTCCTGCCGTTAGTTTGACCAAACGTCTATTTATATTTTGTTACGTGGCAGGTGACTTGGAATATGTTGGTCGTCTTCTTCCTTGATTGTGCATTCTGCACACGCTCATTCTTCTTCCTTGTTAGGGCAAACTCAAATCATCTTCCATCCTTACAATTTTTTTCCAAAGCAAAAGCTAGGGTTTAGGGAAAATGAAATCGGGTAGTTCTTCTTCTTCTTTGAGCAAGAGAAATGCAGAAAATAGGGATTCAACAGTCAGTGGAAATCGTTGGAGGAAGCCCTCTTGCTATTGTGGAGACATGGCTATTATGCAAAGGGCAAAAACAGTGAAGAACATGGGAAAGTTATTTTGGGGTTGTCCCAATTTTAAGCAAGATGGATGCAATTACTTTGGTTGGTACCATGAGGATGCATTTGATGAGAAAGAAGAGCTTTTAATGCATAGGATGGGGGTGGCTGTAAAGGGATTAGATGAGGCAAAAAAAGACATTGAAGAACTTGGGAAAAAGCTGATGAATATTGATGCTGAAATGAAGATGATGATGAAGTGGAAAAAAATATGGAATTTGTTGTTTCTAATTGTTATTGTTGTAATGTTATTTAGGTTGAATTAGGTCAGTTATGTTGTGTATGTGAAAGTATGTTTTGTCCCCATTTAAATGTTTTCTGGATTGAATGTTGTTTGTAAGGTTGAATGTTGTTTTTGAATGTTTTATTAATGAAAAAGATTTGCTGTTATATTGTATCATTTGTAATTTTTGGACATGACCTATAATATTTGGACATGACCTATAAGTATATCGTACATGACCTTTAATTTGGAGTTGTAATATTCTGACTGTTATTGCCCTATAATTGGGACTTATATCAGATTGACCTATAACAGAAACAAAACAGGTTTATAACAAAATTGACCTATAACAGATTCAAAACAGGTTTATAACAGAAACATAATTAAAAACTGGTTCATAAAAGGTTAAGAACCATAACAGCATTCTTGTTGATTACATAACAGACCAGAAACATAACTAAAAATAGGTTCATAACATGTTCAGAACCAAAATAACATTCTTGTTCATTACAGCACAACCTTAAAAGTGCAAAACAAAAAACAGGTTCACTTCATAACAAAAACCAAAAAACCATAGTGACTAAAACACCTAATCCTAAATATGTCTAGGGATTCTTCTTTGCAGCTGTTCTCTTGGTGGGAGTAGACCTTCTAGTGACTGGACCAACAAAATTCTTTGATGCAGACAGCCTGGTTGTAGGGCCTGGTGGAATAAATGGCCTTGGAGCTTTTTTCATTGGGAGCTTCTGAGTCTTCCCCTTTGCAGGACCATGAGTCTTCTGAGCAGTAGATTCTTGGGCAGTTTGAGATGCTTGACTGGGTTGCACAGTTTGAGATGCTTGACTGGGTTGCACAGTTTGAGATGCTTGAGTGGGTTGCACAGCAGGCTGAGTAACAGTTTGAGTAGATTCTTGGGCAGAGTGTTGAGTACTCTATTGTGCAACCTGACTTGTTGTGTCCTTACAAGTGGACTTGTAGTGCCCTGATTTCTTACACCTGCTGCACTTCACAGAGAAACCAGTTCTTCTCATCTTTTTATCAGATCCATCAATCTCTCCTTGTTCTAAATGTCTCCTCTTTTTGGACCTACCAGGCATCTTCTTGAACTTGGGTGGTTGCACATCAGGATATGGTGTCTTAACCCACAAGTTAGACCCATTAACAGGGTAGATGACATGTTTATAAACTGCCTTGTATTTTGAAACTCTATAGTATTCAGGGATGTAACCTCACCAACTATGTCATCCACATCAACTTTGTCACAGTAGTCAGGTTGAGACAACGTGTGTTGAATGTAAATATCAACACGTTTGTGAACCCTATACAGGTCTGATATTTCTAATGCACCCTGGCCATTAATTAGTGCATTCATACCAAACTGTGGATCCTTATAGTAGATTGTTTCAAACTCCCTATAACCCAAATCTTTTAACACACCCACTAGCTCAAAATAACTCCATCTGTCTACATCTACCCTCAAATCATCAACTACACCATTCGCATATACATTCAGACCCTCATCAGTAAATTCCCCACTGTGATGAATTTTGAGTTCAATAATTTCATCCATGATACCTAACCAGACCAAAATATCTACAAAATTAGGGTTTACCCTATCAAATCTACAAGAAGACTAAAACTGAATACGAACCCTAATTTTCGTAACTTTTAACCCTAACAAATATGAAAGACGAATTAACTAACCGTTTGATCAATGGCAGATGAAGATCTTCACTCCTTTTCGTCGGGATCCGTCTCGTCTGGTGAGAAATCGTTCGTTTTGCACTTCGTCTTCTCCAATTCGCATGCCCTAGCAGAGTGCTACACCACTTAGAAAGAGATTGAATGGACTTTTCATTTTCTGCAGATTAATTAAAACATTCAACACTTCCACGTCACAGGCATATCTCCCACGTGAACAACATTATCAAAAAGGGACTAACGGAAGCTAACAGAAGGATAAACGTGGCACGTTTTAAAATGTTAAAGGACTAAATCGCCACTTTTTAAAGTTAAGGGACCAACTTGGACCCTGGTGTAAAGTTAAGGGACGAAAAAGGTTATTTGCCCTTAATTTAATTATTAAAACCCTAAAACCCCTAATTAAAATTTTACCTAATTAAATAATTAAATTAAGTCATTAATTTAAGGGTTAATAGTCATTTACCCCCCTGCAATATAGGCAAGTTTTGATTTACCCCCCTTTAAAAAAATAATTTTGGATTACCCCCCTGAAATTTTGGGGTACCCCCTAAGCGTGTAAAAACTAGGGGGGTAAATAAATAAAAAAAAATTTACAGGGGGTAATTTTTCTACCTGGAGGGCAAAAGACTTAGAATTTTAAAATTTCAGGGGGGTAATCCAAAAAACTTTTTTTAAAGGGGGGCAAATCAAAACTCGTCTATATTGCAGGGGGTAAATGACTATTAACCCTTAATTTAATTATTGAAAAAACCTAAAACCCTAATTAAAATACCTAAGCTCAAATATTAATTAAATTATGTTAATAATTTCATTAAATAAGAAAACCAACCAGGGGTGTATTTTCTGTTGAAGAAAAGCTACTGGGCCTCGGGGGTGGGGGGGGGGGGGGGGGGGGGGATTAACAGCGTTAGAGTGCAAGGCCCAGCAATTAGGACCCAGTCAGCAAAAAAACCAAAAAACGTGAGGGAGAGAGTCTGTTCGCTGACCTTCCCATCACCGTTTGATCGTAATCCTACGGGCTAAGACCTAAGCAAATCTCAGCTCTTGATCTTAATCCTCAAACCAGGTAATCTGAACGCACGGCCATGATTCATAATTACCGTAAATCCTGCAAGACACGTGCGCACAAGATGCCAGTTGACTCCAACGGTCAACCCGATCAAGTGGCTTGGAAAGCACCACTTGGCAAAGATCCACGGTCACACAAAGGGAGTATATAACCCTAATCTCTCTCAGATCCACTTCATTTTTCATTTTCTTTCTCTCTTTACATTCACTCCTTCTCTCTATATCTCAATTCTCTCTCGCTTCTCTCTAACCCTCCTCGCCGGTGGGCCGTCCGGCCACCGTGTACCGCCCTACAAACCACCACCAAGCCCAAATTCCGGTTGAGGATTCAACCGGAAAAATCAAACTAAGAACCCTAAACCCTCCCCCGCAAGAACCCTAAACCTACGAACATGAACCCTAACCCTACCTTCAATCCAACCCCCAGAAAACCCTTAGAACACCAAGAACCCTAGCTGGGTTCTACGAACCCTAACCCCAACCCCCAGGAACCCTAACCCTAGATATGAACCCTAACTCTATTAAATTCCCAGAAATCCCAGAAAACGCAAACACTCAACAATCCAAAGCTAAGTATTTTTTATTTACCTTCCTTCTTTCTCCGTTTTTCGTTTTCCGTTCACTAATCCCTTTCTTTTTTATTTTTCGCAGGTGCAAAAGATTTGGAGGTTCGTGGCCGTCTCTCCCTCTCGGAATCCCCCCCTTTTCCTCTATTTCCTTTTTCCCTCTTATAGACCTAAGATTTAGGGTTAGGATTTATTACGTTAAGTTTATTTTTAGGAAGTTTTGATGTATTGTTTAAGTGATTTAATCTGATTTGCCTCTTTCTGATTTTGTTGTAACTTTTAGGATTAGGGTTTCTATTTGTAATGTTTGATCTGATTGTAAATTGAAACAATTCGATTTGGAAAATTAATGGAGATAATTTGTCTCTGCTTTGATCTGATACGATCCCAATTCCACGCACAATTAGGGTTAGAACTTGGGGAATGAGAAATCCTAATTGGGTCAACCCATTTGATCGAGAAATAAAAAGAATAATAAATAAATAAATAAATAATAAGTGACCCCTAAATAATATCCAAAACAAAAATCACAAAAAAAAAACTTAGTAGAAACTAAAGACCACAATAGGTCAGTTCATCTCTTAATTAACAATTAAATATCCCTAACCACCTTAATTAATAAAACCCTTTAATAAAATAAAAGACGAAAATAAAATAAATTAAAATTATGAAAAAAAGAAAAAAAATGAATGACATATAAAATCAGTTTTAGTGGATCCTAATAACAATTTGTCTCTACTAATACATACTTAAATTCTAAAATACAATAAAAAGCTTCTAAAAAGAGTTAATCCTAATACACATGAATTTAAACCCAATTAAGTAATTCTAATAATCCTAAAAATAAAACCTCCAAAAATAACTCAAAACAAATTCCCCAAAATAATTTAAAAATACTAATTCTAAAATAAAACCCTAATTTTTAAATGATTAATTAAACTAAAACTTTTTATTTCTAAAAAAAAGTGGGCCCAAAGAAGACAATCCCAGAAGCCCAATGCCACCTAAATGACACCCTCTGGTAGCACAAGAACCCAAAAATAGTAACAACTCCCTGGTCAAAATTTAGGGTGCTACAAAAGCCGTGTGCTGTTTGTCGACCTTATCCATGGGAATTTGGTTGTATCCTGAGTAGGCGTCCATGAAGGATAACAGTTTGTAACCTGCAGAATTGTCGATCAGCTGGTCGATGTTAGGCAAAGGATAGCAGTCTTTCGGGCAAGCCCGGTTAAGATCAGTATAGTCAACACATATCCTCCATTTTCCATTATTCTTTTTGACGAGTACAACGTTGTTGTGTACCTGGCCTCCGAAATAAAATTTATCTCTAGGAGGTCTTTTACAGCTTTTTTAGCAGCCTCCGCTTTTTCGGGAGACTGCTTACGCCTACGTTGAGCTATGGCCCTAGCGGCCGGATCTACTGCGAGCTGATGGCAAGCCACCTCGGGGTCAAGGCCAGGCATCTCGGAGGAGCTCCATGCGAACAGATCAGCATTCTCCCGGAGACATGCCTTCAGCTGCTCCTTCGCCAGGTCGGGGATCCCAGTGCCAATCTTCACGTTACGGTCTGGATCGTCCCCGAGGGCCACGAGCTCAAAGTCTCCGTCTGGGATGGGGCGCGTTGGGTGGAGAGGCCGCCCGTTGTTTTCCTCCTGGAGGTCGAGGTCTTCTGCCCCGTCTTCATCGGTTTCGCCCGGGAACCTGCTGTCGAGGTCGACTGCGTTGATGCATGGGAGAGGCGTCTGTTCGGTGTCCGGGGATGACTTTGCTCCGGTCTTGGGTTTGGTGCTGATGGAACTCATACCTTTGATGGCAGCGTCGAAGCACCTCCTGGCCGCGTCTATGTCCGTATGCATCGTAACTACCCGTCCCCTGGCTGTGTAGTACTTCATTTTGAGGTGGACCGTTGATGGCACCGCTGTAAGTTCGGCCAGGGTGGTCCTCCTGAGGATGCAGTTGTAGAGGGATGGACATTCGACCATCAGGAAGCGGGTCTTCACCTGTCGGGTTATGTCTTCGGCCCCGAATGTGACCATCAGCTCAATGTAGCCCCATGGTATGGTGGTGGTTCCGTTGAACCCCTGCAGATCTGAACCGACGTACGGGGTCAGATGTCTCTCGTCGAGCTGGAGAGTCCCGAACAGATGAGCGTACATGATTTCGACCGAGCTGCCCTGGTCGATAAGGATCCTTCGAACGTCAAAATTTGCCATCTGTGCCTTGACCAGGAGGGGGATAGTGGCGTTGGGCGCTCCGCCAGGGAGCTCTTCGAGGTAGAAGGTGATAGGGTTTGATTTCCCTTGCACCTTCTCAAGAGTAGTTGTCTTCGCCGATGTTGCGGACTCCAGTTCGTCAAATTTCTGCTTGATCGACCCGACGCACAACTTCTCGTAACCACCCCCGGAGATGACCATTGCCTTGGGGAAGCCTTCCCAGGTGCCACGGGCAGCGATGGGGTCCTCGTGGGGGAAGTTCGCCCATATGTTGCGAACTGCTTCCTGGCCCTCAATGTCTCCGGGGACAAAAAAGTCTTCGGGTCGAGTGACGCTGAGGGCGACTTGAAGCCGACTCTCATCGGGAGGAGGTGTCGCCTCCTCGACGTTTTGGGCTTCCCAGGAACTGAGACGAGGAGTATCATTTTTCTGTGTGTATTTCTTTAAGTGCCCTTCCTTGATCAGGATCTCAATTGTATCTTTGAGATGGATGCAGTCTTCTGTGACATGTCCGTGGCTCCGGTGGAACCTGCAGTACTTGGACTTGTCCGTGTTTGATTTGGGGGGAGTCGGCTTCGGAAAGCGGACGCCTCCTTTCAGAAATTCCAAGTTGGAGCACTCGAAGAAGATTCGCGCGCGGGGAGCATTAAGCTGCGTGTACTCCGTGAACAGGCTAGCTGGTCCTTTCTGTTTGCGGGAGTCCCGGGGGCGGCCTTCCTTCTTCCTTTCTCCCCCGCGTTGGGGAGGAGAGTCTTCTTTGTGGCTGCGGGGGCCTTCCTTGCGCCTCGACTCGAGGGCGATCTGCGCCGCCTCCGACTCCTCGAGCTCGATGTGCGACTGAGCTCGTTAGAGGAGGTCCTCTAGACGGCGGGGTCTGCAGAGGCCCACAGACTTGGCAAAATCGGATCCAAAACATAGTCCATGGATGATTAAATACTTCTTCATGTCGCCGGTCGTATGAACCTCGACAGCTTCCCTGTTGAATCTCTCAATGTAGTTCCTGAGAGATTCGTTCTTCCCCTGGAATATGCTCTCTAGGGCGGCCTCTGTCTTCGGGTGTCGACGAGACGCTGTGAAGTGCTTGGTGAAGCGTTGCCTTAGTTGCTTCCAGGATGTGATCGACCCGGGTGCCAGACCTTTGTACCAGGTCATGGCGCCCTTCCGTAAGGTCGTCGGGAAAATCCTGCACTTAATGGCCCCTCTGACGTTTTTGAAGTCTAGCATGGCTTCAAAACTTTCGACGTGATCGTCTGGGTCGGCCAGGCCATCGTAGATCGCCAGTGGTGGGGGTTTCTCCATGCCCGCATAAATTGGGGCGTACATGATCTCCCAGGATAGGGGGTCCTCTGGTTGTCGTCGTCGCTTCCGGCTAGGGACCTTGAAGGGGATCGGTGATGTCGACCAGGTCCTTGTCGCGGAGGGGAATTCCTTGAGCGGTTCCTCGGCCTTTCCTCGGTGGTCTTGCTCTTCTTGGTGGTTGAGGAAGGCCTGGGTTCCTTCCGAGGCGGGGAACGATGGCGATTCAGGGAGATCGCCGACTGGGGGAGCTCGAGGCGTGGTCGACGTCCCTCGCGTACCGGCGAGGGAGTTCGAGATTCTTCTGACGGGGTCCTTCGCGGGGAAGGAGAACGGCGAGGCGACGGTGGACGACGATGTCTTCGCGGGGAAGATCGTTGTGTCCGCCCTTGCTCTAGTGCTTCAATTCTGAGATTCTGGTGTGCGATCAGCTGGTTGGTCTGATTGACCAAGGCAAATAGGGCCACGGTGCTCGAATCTGCATTGGGCGGAGGAGCAACTGGCTGAAAGACGGCTTGCTGGTCGTCCTTTTAGGCCGCGTCGTAAGCCGTGTCTTGGGAGTCTGGGGAGGCGGATTGCCCGTCTCTCACGTCTCCTTGCTCGGCGTTGAGGGCAGCCGCGTCCTCGCGATGGTTTTCGTTCTCGAGTTGCGCAAGAATGGTGTCCAGAGCTTTGTTTGCAGACAGGTTGTTGGCCATGCTGGTGAACGAGAGGATTATTTTGGTTTATCGTTGAAGGAAAAATGGGGAAGCAAGAGGTTCCCACAGACGGCGCCACTGATCGTACCTGGATCAGACAGTTATTCAATGGCCAACAACATCGTATGGACTTCAGCTCCGGTGAGGTTGAAAGACGGCGGGGGGGTGTACCTGCAAGGTACTTCGACGCTCAAGTAAGGCAAAGGTCACAAGTAAAAGTAAGTACAGAAAAAGGTTAGAGTGTATGAGATTATGTAACCTGGCCCTCTCAAGTGAGAGGGTATTTATAGAGAGCCCTCAGCGCAGGGCCAACGGTTACTTGCACTGGGCTGGATTGCCAGGCCCAATCCAAGTAACTATCAGGGCTTACGTGGCGTAGTGAAGACCAGCACGTGGTCTTCGCCCTGGGGTAACCGTTCCTAGATCTCCGGAGTTAGGGCAGACCGATTCCATCGGGAGTGGGTGGTTACATGAAAACGTGTCCTCGCGGGGAGGAGTCCTGCGTGTCGGGGAGAGACGTGTCCTCGCGGGGAGGACTCTTATGTGTAGAAGGAGATGGCTCCTCGTGGGGAGGAGCACCTGAGTGTCGAGGAGGAGCGAGCTCGGAGAGGTTTAGCGCCTCTGCCCGATGCTCTATGTCGTGCGTGCCCGAACACCGCCGAGGTGTGGCGCGTGCCCGACACTATTAAGGTGGGCATGTGCTCGACATTGGTCATGCTAAGAGGCCTTTGCTGGGCCATCCCAGGACGTGTGGGTTGGGCCTGCTCGATTGAGGGCCAGACCCCAGCCCAGTCCAGAACAATAAATTTTTGTACACATATTTTGGCAATCCATTTGATTATAACTAGGGGTGGCAAAACGAGTCGTGGCCCACTAGGCCAGCCCACGCACCCACCTTAAAAAATGGCGGGTTGGGTTGGGATTCTGGGATCGCCTCCCACCAAAACCCTCCCCGCTAAAGACCTCCACCCGCCAAAGTCTGCCCCGCCAAAACCCGCCTTCCGCGAAAGTCCACCGCACCTATTCGTTCAACTTGTCCCACCTTAAACCTGTCATTTTTAGTTAATTCTAGTAATTTCAATTCTTGGTGGTTTTATTTTATACATTTATTTAAGAATATATGCAATATTTTTTGAAGTAAAATTTGTTACATAGATGCTTTATAAAAATTGTTCTAAAAAATAAGTGAAAAATCTAATTGAAATGTAAAAACAAACTTATTAATCTATTAAAAAAAATAAAAAAGTAGGCGGGCAAGCCCTCCGCTCGTCACGCCTTTTTTTGTGGTTTAAGGTGGGGTGGGGCGGGCGGCCCGTTTTGCCACCCCTAATTATAACGACCATTTGTTCCACACCCTCACGATGTCATTCGTCGTTGAGGTCTCCCACGATTCACCTGAGGTGTTTGATGCCTTCTAGGATTCACCTAAAGTGTTTGGTACGAGGTCTCTGAGGTATCAATGACATTCATCCATACTCGTATCTCCTCCCAGGTTAGTTGGGACACGTTGTCGTAATCAAGTTTGGTGCTCAGGTCATCGCAGTTTGGTTGTGTTGGTTAGGTTACTGATGGGTGTACTGGTTGGTTAAATTAGGACATAAATTCGTTTTGGAAATGAAGTAATGGTTGTCGTGGTGTTTGGTAGGCATATGTTGATTGGGTGTTTTGGTGGGGTGATGTTTGGGTGTTTTGGTGGTGTCATGTTTGAGTATATGTTGGTTGGGTGCTATGGTAGGAAGTGGTATTATCATATGCCTCTTCGGTGCTATGGTAAAATGTGGTGGCGACATATGTTTATTGGTGGTATGTGTCATGTTCTTAGTCTTTTGTTTGGTGTGTGGCATGTATTGGTCGTGGATTTTGATTTGTGGTTTGGTAATGTTGTCGGGTTGGTTGTTATGTGTAGGTAGGTTGGTAATCATGTTGGGTTGGTTGTTGGGTGTATGTGGGTTGGTAATTTTGTTGGGTTGGTAGTTGGGTGTAGGTGTGTTGGTAATCATGTTGTGCGTTTGATGACGAAGCTCATTGGCGTAGGTCAATCAGATACCTTGGTTTAGACACAAATTGAGTTGTTATAACTGATCCATGCCAATTCATATGATTATGAGTTGGTTTAGATTCAGATGGCATGACAGGTTCATTTATGACCCGTTGATGATGACGCTTCCACTGATGACATACATCCTTAGAGAAGTATTTCCAATCGGAAAAGTTTCATAGGGTGTCGACTCTAAGTTAATGCCATTGTACCAAACACGTCAGTGAATTTGGAATTTGTTGATGCATGCTAAGCTGCAATTTGACACAGTCACTATGGTGCATCTCCACAGTAGTGAACATGATGATCTTTGTTTTTGCAGTCTAAATGGTAACATCTTTGTGGTTAATTTCATGGTCCAGACTCAAATATGGCCTTCAAATAAACTGTACAGGAAAAATATATTATTATATCAGTAAATGGTTAATATTAAAACTAAATTACTAAGATGATGAATAGTTTAGTTGCAATAAATCGTTTGGTCTAAGATGATCCAAAAGATTTCAATAGACCTTTATACATCATTGTTATACAAGGTGATCTAAAACATTTGTTCTGGTCCAAGCCTATCAATTCTTCTAATTTTTCACCATCTTTAATCTCTCCATTTAAGTAACAGATCAATCCCCTCTTAAGTTGCTCGAAACTCTGGATGTTCCAAAAACCACATCTTTATCGGAGGCTTGAGAATCAAATAATAAACATACCCACTTCTTTTAATAATCATGTTATACAAAATAAATAAAGACTTAAGAAGAAAATGAGAAGAGGTGTGAAAATGGAGGGGAATAAATGACCTACTTATTAAAAAATGGAAATACACATAGGTATCAAACCTATTGACTCCTCCTCTTTATCATACACCATTGGTGCCTATTGGATTGGCGCATGGGTGGTGTAGTCGCCACTTTGACTGGCGTCTAAGTACAATTTTAAGAGCAGTCGTCAATTGATGTGGCGCATGCTCTTTGCTGCGATTTTTTTTGTTTGAAACATGGATAGTTTGGTATATAATTTGGAAAGATGGTTATTTTATAAATTAAGTTGGAAAATATGGTTATTTTGAAGGGAAAAATCACGTATTTCATGTCAATTGACTATAAAAATTAATCTCGACACTACTACAAAACGCACAAACAACAACGCCCAAGTCACCACGGTTCTTTCAAAAATCGTGGTGATATCTCTAAACTCAGGTGATAACTTTACATTATATTTTTTAATTAAAATTTTATAGGGTATAATAACGGTTGTAAGTATAACCAATATGATAGGATCAATCTTTCATGGGTTCGAACCTCAGTCGTGCAAAAAAAAGTTCATTTAACGTTAAGACACTCCTTTCTTTTTTATTTATTTTTAAATAAGGGATATCACTACGGTTATTATGGGTAACCGTCGTGATATAGTTTGCTATTATTTTAAAATATAAAATATAATTAAGGTTATAGTTTTAAACTGTACCGAAAAGTGATATTTTTAATATATAAACTAAACTATATGTTGCCCAGTTCATAACAATCGTTTCTCTCTAAAGAAAATCCTAAAACAACTCTCTCCTCTCATGAATCTTAACCAATACTATTATAAGTGAATGGAGAAAAGAGACTTAAAAGATATCTGATGGGAGCAACGTCCGACGCAAACTCCTACGGCAGCGAAAATGGTATGTTCTCCTGCTCTCTTCTTTCTACTCTTCTTTTGGATGTTGTTGATGTTCAGAATTTAGGATTATTATTTTAGGGTTTGGTTTTAGGATGTTGTGGAAAATATTATGTTGAGGTTTTAGGGTTAAGTTTGATTTTTGTTGTGTTTCCTTGTAGATACATGGTGATGATGGTGGTAGCAAATGTATGGCGGTAGCAAAGCTTATACTATGGTGAAGTTTCATATGGTTTTTGTTGCCATGAAGAAAAATATAAGAGGTATGAAGTTATTGTATAAACTTCATCCACCTTATATTTTTTCTTCATGGCATCAAAAACTAAATAAACTTGATATATCTTGATTTGTTACAGTTCCACGATTATTTTCAATAAGAGGTGCGTTATTGACTCAATGTATCTTGATTTGTTATAGTCCCACTTGGGGTTTTGTTGCTTAAATAATGTGTTTTTTTTATTGTGTTGCATAGATTTGTTGTATGTTGTTGTTGTTGACAAATGTTCTCAAAACAAGGACAAAACATTGCTAAATCACAAGATAGAGACTTCATGTGACTTAGCAATGTTTTGTTCTTTAAATTCTTATACAGGTTGACAAGTTTAGTTTATTATATACTATGTATATTGTTTGTTTCACTAACCTTTTAATAAAAATGCAATCATTTATATTGACATAGAAACTTATATTCTGAAAATTAAGATGTATTTGAAAACCAACCTATATCAATCAATATTTTTCGAATCGCATCTGTCTCATTCAGTACATTTTATGTTTCTTAACACATAATATATGGTTCAATGGTCTGTTTGCTTCAATTCATCGATATTTACAATTGCGTTGATAAACGACGGTGATGAGGTAAACTATAATAAAACATATTGATGCATTGAAGGAATCAGACCATTGAACTGTATATGTGTTAAAGAACATAAAATGTGCAGAATGCAAGGTTACGAAAACCGGACCGGACCGGCCGGTTCAACCGATTAGACCGGAAACCGGGCCTATGTCCGGTCAATTAAACCCTTTAAATCGGCATGTCAAGGAACCGGGGCAAAAACTGGAAAACCGGGTGGAAACCGGGAAAACCGGTCAAAACCGGGGGTTCGTCCAATTACATGGGTTGAACCGGATTTTAACTTTTTTAGCTCTTTTTTTTTTAATTTATTTAAAAGAAAAATATAATAAAAGATGGAAAAAATTACTTTAATACTATTGAACCAAATGGGTCTTATAATTGAAGACCTCACTCTAACTCATTCAGAATTTGGATTTTCTTGATAATAAGGACTAGAATTCTTTTTATAAATAATACTCTCCAATTTATTTTCTAAAGTTTTGAGTGTCAGACATAATTAATCAATAGTGTTATGATCATCCTTTCACAAAGTTGACAATGCTAAAAAAAAGAAATGTTTCTTCTTAAATTCTAATATTCTTTCGCCTAAATCAAGCACCGTCTAATTTATTTTACATAAGATATAAAATTCTAGCATTTTTAACTATTTCTCAAACTGGTTCTAGTTAAGAAATTATAGAAAATAAAAGTCATCAATCTATATGATAAAGAACTAGTACTAAATCATATAACATATACAATAACGGTCTGACCCTCGGTCCGACCCGGTCAAACCTTTGAACCTTAAACCCCAGTCTATACCAGTTCAATATCCGGTCCGATTTTAATTACTTTGGCAGAATGAGACAGATTCAATTCGAAAAACATTGGTGTGTTTAGGTTGGTTTTCAAGAATAGTTTAATTTTCAAATTATATATTTCTTTGCCAATTTTAATGGTTGTATTTTTTTAAATAGGTGTATGGTAAACCAAGCAATATACATTGGTATATAATAAACTATGGGTACTTTCCACGACGGTTTTCTACATTAACCATTATCTAATGTAATTTATTTGTTGCTGAGTTTCGAACTCAGTACCTTATGTATTACAACGGTTGTTAAGCATAACCGTTGTGATATACCGCGCGCCTTCTAGAATACAACAATAGTCTCAGGGTCGTGATTATAAGTAGCACTTTTACCACAACACTCTACATAACAACGCATTGATCTGCGTTATTATATGTATTTTTCAACCATTGTTAAAGGATTTTTCCATAGTAGTGCAAATAATTATTTGTTCAATTCAATGTTTTAAGAACCAAAACGGACTGGCCGGTTCAATCAATTGAACCAAAAATCGAACATGATTCCGGTCCAAATAGCCTTAAAACTGTGGTCAAATAAAAGAGTAAAAATTGGATCAGATCGTCCATAATTGAAAAAATCGATAAATGGGATGCATAAACTTGGGTTTCTTTCCTTTAAAATAGCTCAACTCCAACAACACGCATCAGAACAATTTAAAACTCATATTTACTTACGTTAAATTTTTTAGTTTTCGTAAAAAGTTATATATATATATATATATATATATATATATATATATATATATATATATATATATATATATATATGATCGTGAAGGCTGGATCAGATCCTGTAAAAATGAGTCACCAAGTGCGTCAGGGATGCTGGTCGTATGGAGAGGAGGGAGGTGTACCTGCAAGGTACTCCGACGCTCAAGTAAGAAAGGGTCAGAGAAAAGGGGCAAGTACAAAGTATGAGTTCTTAGGGTGAATATTGGATACCTGACCCTCTCAAGCGAGAGGATTTATATAGAGCCCCCAGCGCGTGGCCAACGGTCCTATTTTCGGGGCAAAATAACCGTTTTCCCGAAGAATAGGTAACTGCCCCAACTAGCCGTTATGTCGGGCAGGGGTGCCCTAAACTAGCCGTTATGTCGGGTATAAGCGTGGTTTCGGGCACCTGCCCTTAACTATTCGGGGAGCAGTGAAGTCGTGCGTGACGGACAGTAACTCCGGGGAGGAGCGATGTGTTCCTTGCCCGGTTGGAGGGCAGAAAGGTAATTTTCTCCCCTTCGTGGATTGGACTTAGGCAATTTGGGCCGCTCTGTAGCAGAAGCGGATTGGGCCATGTCTAGCCATTGGTCCAGTTCAGAACAGGAGCCCCTCAAGTCGTTGCTCCCGAGCATGGGAGTGATGACTTAAGGACAGCTCGTTGCTCCGGGGAGCTAGCATGGAGTCGTCGTTTGGAGACGAGGAGGATTGTCTCGATGTGCTCGTGGCCCCCGGTGTCCGTGAAATTCGTGGTCGTGACCTTGTTGCCCGGTGCCCGGGGAGACTAATGGTCAGACAGAATTGAAAACGTTGGGTCGCCACGTGTGCCTAGAGCTTCGTGTAGCAGTTACCAGGTAATGATGGCTAGTTGATAGCCATCATGGCCTACGAGCGCGTGTTCGCACGTGCCCCTTTGTTGTCGAATTCACTTTCTTCTCTGCTTTTCAGGTGATTGTTATGGCGACGGGGCCATATAGAGAGGTTATCATAGATACGTCCGAGGAAGAAACAGGCTTCGAGGATAATAGTAGCTCGACGGCCACGAGTTCGACGGCTTCGAGTTCCCCCAGTGATGTTGGGGAGGAAGACATGTGAAAAATCTATTTCTAATATAAATTCTCTTCCTCTTAAATTTTGATAGATACTCTCTTCTTCTGTCTTTTTTAAAGATTTTTTTAAAGGTTTTTTAAAGATATTTTAAAGTTTTTTTATCCTATTAACTTTGTAATTTAAGTGAAAATGGAATTTGAAATGTTGACATAACATACAGTTGAACCACATCATGTGAATACTCGTTCTCATTATTGTATAGAATAGTTTTCTCATTACATTTAAAAGAGGAAGCTTTAGCTTATAGTTTAAGGCTTCTATGAAAAGAAAAAAATACAGTTGTCTAAAGAGAAAAAGAAAGTGGACCTTTAAAAGAACTAAACCATCTAGAGAGGGCCAATACACTTAACACACACACACACCCCTCCCCCCGAGGTGGACTGTCTATATTATAAAGTGGTAGTTTGGAAAGAATAGAAAGCAAAACATGAGCATGTGAAGGCTTGATAAACATGTCTGCAGAAATATATCAGTGCACCTAAATCTTTGATTTTGAACTTGTTATCCAAGGCTTGTTTGACAAAATTGATTTCATCTACAGAGTTTTCATCTCTACATCATCCACATATACAAGAAATGTAGTAAAATTTTGTGAAGATGACTTTGTATAAAGAGAGTGATCAACTTCAGAATTTTTAAAACCAATCGACATGAAAAAAGATGAGAGCTTAGAATACCACTGCTTGCTTGTCTGTTTTAGACCATAAATTGATTTATGAAAATTACACACTTTAGAAGAGGAAGATCCTAGTGGAAGAGGCATGTAAACCTCTTCCTGGAGCTCTCCATGCAAGAAAACATTGTTGCATCTAACTGAACTAGATGGAGACATTGTTGACTAGATGCCAACATTTAATAGCAGCAAGAGAAAGGAGAACTCTGATGGTTGTGATCTTGGCCAAAGGGGAAAAAATGTCAAAAAAACAACGCCATTTTAAATCATCCAATATATTCAATTCACTTTCTCTGTGACAAAGTTTATCCTCATTTTTCTGCAAAATTCGAATAAGACTACATTGAAGATAAATTGCAGCTTATAATTTATCTAGTTCTAGATTGATGGAACCAAAAATGGCCATATTCAACATTAAATCCCTCAAGTCCACCACATCATTACAATTTCACAAGCATGCCCCTCCCAAAGTTGTTCCTTGAATACTTGGGAGATTTGCATATCAACAACCACCATTTGTGTCATTTTTTGGTTACAATGTAAGTTTTCACATATCAGAGACAGACCAAAGATAAGCCTCTTTGTCTTTAGCTTGTCTCTCATTTGTTCTCTTGAACATTCCCTTCTCAAACCCTACAAGCACAAGTCAATAATTTAGAACAGTTTTCTAATATTTCTATGACAAATATGAATATAAAATCCAGGTTTAAAAAATACGGCTAATATGAAACTAACCATTACTACGATCAACACCATCCCAATGTCGTCCCGGCCTAATCCCATAGCGATTTGGAGCAGCATCTAAACCCCTCTTCAACCAGCTGTGATCTGGAATATCTTGAGGAACAACAAAACCAGATGCCTTCATTTTATCACTATCCCCCAAGTTTGGAAGAACCGGCTCGGGATATTTCTTCTGCACAAATGATAATTGACACGAAAAAAAAAAAAAAAAAAAATTTTCAATCATCAAAAAGATCAAACTCCTTCCATCACAAGGGGCCAGCATTAAGAATTGCATTACATTACCTTTACTAGATGTGCCATAGGATCACCCCATCTTATCCTCTCCTTCAACGATTTGTCAAGCTCGGGATCATCTCTATAAGAAAACAACAAATGCAACATAAGAGATAGGGATAAGAGAATGAAAAACAAACATTCAAAGACAAGAGTACTTGTGGAGATTAAATACACGACACTCAAGAAGAAAGTAATAGGTTACTGCAGTAATAAGATAACAAATTTAAGACAGTCCATAACACTACTTTCTTTCTGTATACCTGGTCCGCGCAAAAGGCTTTTCCTTCTCAACTTCTAGTTCCTTTTGCTTAGCCTCATATTCCCGTTTTTGAGCCAACCCCTTTCCCCATTCTATTTCAATCTCCTGGAAACCAAGATAGCCAATAACTCAACTTGCCATTTTTCTTAGGAGAACAGGAATAACATTAATGTTAAAGAATCTATACAAATAACTTTCATACTTCAGTTACAGCATAGGAACACAATGACTAAACAAATACAGATGGTTTCTTATCCTCTAGATGCAATTATCTTTCAGCATTAATAAAATTATCTTTCAGCGAACATGTGTACATGGAAAAGTTAACTTGTTTTATATCTCAAATTCATCATCTAGCGCTAAATATTTTGATTAAAAAAGAGAATTTAAGAGATTTAAAGTGAAAGAAAAAGGATGATGTGACCATATTTGATTAAATTTTAAAAGAGACGAAAAACACAGGAAAAATGTAATTAAGTCAAGAATATTCATATTTTGCACCTTTATAATATGCAGCCCATTGCATATAGAAAGCTACATTCAGATAAAGAAACACAGTGCTACATAAAATATGCAGTACTCGACATACCTTGGGCTTTTCTTCTACTTTCTGTTTTGACTTTAAGTATTCCTCTTTGGTAATGCGTGCTCCTGCAAAATTCAACTTGATTCAATAATTCAAGTTATTGGAAAATTCAGCTCGACCCAAAGAAAAGGTGTATATATATTTTTACTGAAACTAAAAATGAACTTGATGTACAAAAGCAAAGGCATCCAGTAGATTGGACAAACATAAACTACAAATTAACTTCAACTCCTTTACCTTTGTTATCACGAAATACAGGTTCAGCACCACGCCCACTGATGACAGGGTCCATCTGTTTAAGTCTGCATATAGGAATAAATATTCAAAACAACATTTTCCTGGTATATTAGCGATATTATACACAGAAAGCTATTCTGGAACCTCTGCTTAATATCATGTATATTTTTATTGGCTTTGTATATTCATAGTTGAACGGAAAAAGTTAGGATTAGTCCGTGCCACGGTAAACCAGTTATAAACAACTAACAAGAAAAGCAAACAAAACTTTATAAATGAATTACAGCTTGGAAATGTGATTGCTTTAGTTGAGCCTCTTTTCTTTGCTAGCAATAATTAATATCTCTTTTCCAAAAATTAAAGGAGCTAGCTACTTAGATGTTGCTCCTGTTGATATTCCTCATAATTAGTCTATATCTTTTGCAAATAGAACAGAAAACACATTGCAAACTTGTTTTTAGTTTAGCAGTCCCTAAAATTAAGGAATTTAATTGTGTAGTATGCTATAATTGTAACTATAAACTGACGACCCGTGAGACTTAGCAAGGATTACTCTCAAGTCATTCACACCAGAAAAACTCTTATTTAAGTGTATCCATAATCAACAAAAAGTCAATAGCCTTTGCTGTTGAACTTTGTGATGTGACATTTTTGAATTGTCTACAGCAGATAGAACTAACTCAATATTCCATACTAGCATAACCACCTAAAAAACATGTTTGTTTCACTAAACAAGAAAATAAAATAGAATTACAGGATTATGGCATTAAATATGAATATTAATGAGAATTCATCATCTAGTACATAAGAATATGTGTTTTTGAAAAAATCATAAAATAATGGAACATTTACCTCAACATATCATCCTTCTTCTTTCTGTCAATCTCTTTTCTGATATCTTTACCAGAAATCAAACCTGTTTTTCTTTCATTAACCGATGCTGGAATGGAAAGCTCCTTCGGATTCTTCCTTGGTGGAGAGAGGTCACGATCCAAAGATGGATGTGAACCACGATGAGAAACATCAGATAAGTTTGATCTTGCACCACTATGCTGGCGTTTCCTCGGTGGTGAAAGATCAGATGACACTGATCCATGTAAAGTATCTTGAGAAGGAGAATCGTGTCGACCTCGTCTAGGTGGAGAAAGATCATCCAAATCAGAAGTATCATATTTTTTTCTCCCATTGTATTCAAATGTTTGATGACTACTACGGCGAGGGGGGGAAATATCTGGACTCAGATTAGAAACATGTTTCCGTCGAGGAGGTGACATGTCACTATCCCTTTGTTTACGAGGAGGAGATAAATCAGGGTTCGGTTTCCGTCGAGGAGGTGACATGTCACTATCCCTTTGTTTACGAGGAGGAGATAAATCAGGGCTTGGTCCCTCAGAATGTGCAGGCTGTGAGTCATGTTCAGGTGATGGAGTGTCATTGCGCTTCAACTGCCGGCGCGATGGGGATAAATCAGCATCGATTCTATTAGAGTCACTAAGATTCTCAGATTTAGAAGAAAGTGGAATCCAACCACTTCCATCCTCAGATATATCATGATAAGATCGTCTAGCCTTCAGCTGCTCAAGCCTTTTCATTCGCTTTACTTCAATGTCTTCATCAACTATTGGCTTCTCCCCGTCTACATTGACAAATAAAATAAGGTTATTGTGAATAAATAGCATACTACAATATAAAACTTCCTTTAAAAAAATACATAATACCGGAAGCCAAACATATGGATTTCGATATTATTCACCTGACAAGTTTTCATCGTTTTCTTCTGCCAGATCTATGGGTTTCTGCCAAGCTGGATCTTCATCCACAACTAACAAGCCAGTTGCTTGCGGTAGAGTTTTTTTCTTTCTCTTCTTCTTTTTCTTGTCTTCTTCAGGTTTACTCTCATATCGCTTTAGATAATCCTTCAATGAGTTAGATCCCATTGTTTAAGCCACCAATATCTACACTTCAACCTTAGTACTTACCTACCACAATGTTTAAGTTCTATCAGGTGATGCTTAAAAGATAGAAAGTTTGTTATAGAAAAAAACGAAGCAACATTCAATATATCATCCAAACTGAACAGACACATAAATGAGTTCATAGCATAAACTATATAGCACCGACACCTCTAGAAAAATGCGTGTCCTTGTCTTTGTCGGTATCAGACACATGCACTGAAACTTGTGATTATGTTTAACTTATCCATTTTTTTTAATTATTATCCGTGTTGTGTCAGTGTCGAGG
Source organism: Lathyrus tuberosus (assembly GCA_022829125.1). Classification (NCBI taxonomy): domain Eukaryota; kingdom Viridiplantae; phylum Streptophyta; class Magnoliopsida; order Fabales; family Fabaceae; genus Lathyrus; species Lathyrus tuberosus. The sequence continues at coordinate 253,934 of JALAZF010000668.1, forward strand.
TGTTGTATCAATGTCGAGATCGTATTTTGGGTGTCCGTGCTTCATTGAGCATAAATGCTTATGTTTAAGCTATTTCTATTAAAATAAGGTGCTACTTAGATAAACAACTTAATTTGCAGCTTATAGGAAAAGTGCTTATGTTACCTATTTCTACAACAAAAAATAAAATAAAGTTAAATTTGTTTTATAAGCTATAATCCTCTATCTTATGCTATAGTGTAAATAAGCTGAAAAACATCTTATGAAGATATCATAACCTAATTTTAAGCTATTTCTATTAAAATTTACTGAACTATGATGCAGAGTTGAATAAGGATTAGAAAGAGAGTAAAATTTAAATAACTAGAGATTTAGGGTTCTAACCAAAGAGATTGGTGCGATGCCGGAATCAAAGGACGACGGCGAGATTAGTGCGGCCCAAAATCGAAGTAAGACGGCGAGGTTGGTGCGGCCGAAAGCGGAGGGTGGCGGCGAGATTGATGCGGTCGTAAGTGAAGGACGCCGGCAAGAGAGATGGTTACCCGAAAGGAAGGAAAAGAAAGACTCGTGTTTTGTTTAGATTTTTTTTTTTGTGCTTTGTTTTATTTAGAATTTTAGAAATAATAAAAAAAAACATTAAAGAATAATAATACAAATAATAAAATACAGTTAAGTGATTACGTGGCAATAACTATTGTTAGTTCAATCAGTAATAAAACTGGGAATATTTAAAAATTGAAGACTAAAATTTCTTTTTCTTTTTTCTAAAATACATTAAATTTGAAAAATCTCTATTTTATAATGATTAAAAATATATTAAATTTTAACTTTAATACATCAACTAAACGAAAATTAAAAAAGCTATTATTAAAATAAATTTATTAAGATCGTTTAATTCTGTTCGGGGTGAGTTCTAACATCTAGTGATTTCAACTTTTTCGAATCGCAGGTGCAGAGATCGAACGGTAATTCTTCTTTTAAGTTTCATCATCATTAGACCAATTAATCATTCAATGATAAAATGTGTTTATTTGAGTGGATGATTATGGCCATTTGGATTAAATTACCTCCTTTTGTTTTTTCTACTAAATTAAATTTATAGTTTATGAAAAAGACTAACTACGCCTTTTATAAATAAAAAATGGTTAAATATATTTTTAGTTCTTCTAAATATGGTCATTTTTATTTTTAGTACCTTTAAAAATTTCTTTAAAAAAATAGTATTCATAATATTTTTCATTCATATTTTTGGTCCTTCTTATTAACGTCGGTTAAAAGAATCTGACGTGGCATGTCACGTGAAACTTTTTTTGATGACTGGACATACACGTGACAATGCTAGCGTGACAAAAATGTTGGCGTGGATGTCACGTGACAATTTCTTTCATTTTTTATTTTTTATATTAATTGAAATTATAACGACGAAACGATTGTCGCTAAATTCGTCGCTAATATGAACATCATGCATAAACCAAGTATTTGTAGCTAATCTGTAGTTAATTCCTAGCTAATATAAACATCATTCTTATGACCTAAAACTCGTGATGCCTATTCCCTAACTAATCCCTATCTAAAAGTTTCACGTGGTCATATTTAGATGAATTAAAAACATATTTAACCCTTAAAAATAATCTAAACTAATCATTAACTTGTCATGGCTATTAATTTTAAGCAACTATACGACATTGTTTAGTGGCGCGCACTGTAACGCCCCGATTTGTTTAATTGCATTTATTTATTTCATTTATGTGAATTTTGTGAAATGTGTGAATTTATTGTAATTTACCTGCTAATTGAGTTAATTGGTTAATTTCTCTGATAGGTAAATATTTGCAATAAATTATAATTTTTTTTCAACTTTTATTTCCCGAAATATATTTCATCGGTATGTTTATGTTTTATCGCATTTTGAGAGCGTTTGGGAGATATTTGAGCTGAGGGGTATTTTGGTCTTTTTGGGGTTAGATATTTTGAATAAATAGTAAGTGGAGAGAAAAAGAGAGAAAAGATAGTAGAGAATGAGAAAGAGGAAGGAAACGTGGGAAAAGAGAGAAGAAGGGGAAGAAGAGAAAATCATCAAAACAAAGCTTGATCTTCGATTAATCGGGTAAGGGTGAGAAGTTTCGATTATATTTCGATTGTATATGTATATGTATGTGTTGTTTGTGTTTTGTTTGGTTGAAATATATACTTTTTCTTATTGGTTGGATTGAAGAACAAATGTGTAGAATCGATGTTTTAACGGTTAGAATTTGGAATAGTTTGTGTAGAATAGCCGAGTAATGTTTGGGTTTAATCGGGAATACTCGTTGGTATGATTTATGGAGTTTTGGATTGAGTTACATAGTTTGTGAGAGTTAGGGCATTAATGATGAAATGGGGAGAAATCGATGTTTTCACAGTTGGAAGGGGGAATAAATTGCGTAGTATAGTCGGGTGATGATATGATTTACTCGGGTAAACTTGTTGGTATGTTTCCATGGGTGTTGATTGAGTTTTGGAGTGTGAATGTATTGATAAATTGTGTTTCAAAATATTTCAAAAATGGAAAATGTGTTGGATGGCTTTTTAATGGTGAAAATATTGTAGTATTTCAAATTCTGAGATCGCAGCTTTTTACGGAATCGAAATCGGAGGTCCGGAAGTCATTTAACGATCGAAAACTGAATTTTAAGCAAAATCTGCGCATTCGTGCGCTAACCCCCGGAATCATGCGCTAACCTTCAGATTCATGCGCTGACCCGGGCGAATTTCCCATGTTCATGCGCTGACCCCCAAGCTTCATGCGTCGGCGCATGGTCACCAATTTTCTGAAATGTCCGATTTTGTTTTCTTCATAACTTTTGAACCGTAAGTCCGTTTTGACCCCCGTTTGAAGCGTTGGAAAGCTAATGAAAAGTTCTTTCTATTAAAAATGGTTTGGAGGGTAAAATATGATTTAATTAATTCGTGTTTTTGGAAAATAGTCGGGTTGTCGGGTTTTTATCGCATACAATGTGTGCGATTAATGTGTTATCATGCTATATGCTTTTAATATGTAAAGTGTAGCTTGTGTGCCATTATATGATGTGAATATACATGATGGAATGTTGTGATGATGGTTTGTGGCTTTATGGAAAATATGTGCATTGTTTTGAATTAGACTTCGATGCGGGATTAATGATGTTGTGTGGTAAAATACATTGTTTGATTGAATATCAATGTATGTTGTTATGATGTGTTGTAGGTAGCCTTTGTGGTGTAAATCCCTTGTGGAAGTAATTGTGATGGCATGATTGTTGTGGTTTGTGGTTTGTGGTGAAATGCATTGTTTATGTGAAATTCAATGTATGTTGTGTGGTGGCCTTTATGGTTTGAAATGCACTGTTTGAATTGATTTACAATGCATGAATGTAATGAGGTTGATTAATTCATATGGTTGAATTGTGAATGTATGGAATTGATGAGTTGAAATATATGCATGATTGTGGTTGCATATATGTGTGAAGATGTATTTGATTGTCATGAGTCCTTGTATGCCAAGCATCATGATATGCATTCTTGTGACATCCTGAGTGACGGTTTGGTTCCAGAGGGAATCTGCTATAACATCGTGTGCCCATGTGGGGACCTAAAGCGATGGTTATAGACGATCGTGTGCCCATGTGGGGACCTAAAGCAATCGGATTGTGCGCCTTATACCAAGAGGACCTAAAGCAATCCATAAACGTCGTGTGCCCATGTGGGGACCTAAAGCGACGGGTGAACATCGTATGCCCGACGGGGTGTTACTTGAGCGATCCTCAGTAACGAGCGATGGTTCCAATAGTTCCTGAGTGAACTGGTGATGAGAAATGTTGGAAGTCGGTACCGCATGGCATTTGCATAGAGTCGTTGTGTCGGTCTCTGTGCATTTGCATAAATCATGGATTGATTATGTGTGAGAATTGTGAACGGATGCATTATGTGTGGAAAATCATGATTTGATTAATTATGTGTGGAAATTGTGCATTGATTTGTGATGTGTTGAGATTGTGATAGCATTGGCAATTTGATGTGCATACGTGATAAATACATTGGTTGTGGGCAATATGTTTATACGTAGACATATGTTATGTGATGTGGTGATGTGATTCTTTATGTCATAACTTTGGTGTGCATTATGTGTGAATATGTGATTATGTCGGTACAATTGATATATGCTATATTTTGTGGTGATGTGGTTCCATATGTCATAATTGTGGTTGGATTATGTGTGATATGTTTTGTATTTGTGGCATGCTATATGTGTTAGTATGTGATGGTATGGGTGAGATGATTTATACATGTGTTTGAATGTGTGTTTGCATATTATTATGCAATCTTAATTTAGTTGTTATTTCTCACCCTTCTGCTGTTTTATAATGCTCTATGAGGCATTGCAGATTAGAGTTGCTGGAGGTCTTTTTGTGAAGATTAGTCCTCTGTTCTGTTGTCGGTCTTGGTGTCTGCTCTGATACGTAGCACGGGAGTCGGGGAACGATTATGTATATATATGTAAACATTTGTTGAATGTATTTGGTAGTACTTTTGTATATATAGTAGAGGTTCTAAAATGATTTATTTTGTAAAACAAGTCAGTTATGGATCTTTCCGATTTATTCCATAATTGACCTTTCCTTTTGTTGGAAAAAGTTTCCCCTTTGAGGGTATTCTATTTTGTGCTATGTATCAAAAATATTGAGCAGGGATTGTATTTTATTTCTTTAAGTGTGGCATCCCTGTTTCTGTCGGAAAAATAAATTTTTATTCACTCTGATTTATTTATGTATTATTTATTCGCGATGGGAATTGGGGTGTTACACGCACAATTAGTAAAATTAGGAACAATCAACATGTATTGCAAGGATATAATATGTCATAACTTAAGTAGAGAAAAATTGTCTCAATGGAAGAGCAATGTATCATGCCAATGCAAGTGCCCTCAAAGGAAAATACCAAATAGCAGGCAAAATCTGAAGCAAAAATAATCTGTTAAAGCAAAAGCACAAGTGAGCGATGCAAATCAGTCCATGTTAGCAAAACATGTTTGAGTCATCTACCTCTGGAACCGCCTTAAACATGTGATGTATTGTCGACTTAATCATTTCAACGTTTGTTCAAATCTGGGTTGCCTTGCCTCATCATCCTACAAACTCCTCATAGTTAATTCTTCCATTTCGACGTTTGTTTTCTCATCCCCATGTTATACTTTATAATAGCATTTTCCAACTTTTCCTTTGTAATGTACCTATGAAAACAGAAGCAAGAAAATAGACTAAAATGTGAATCAACACAAGTATGTTTAAAAAATATAAAGAAAAGGTAAAAAGAAGATCATGGACCTCTCATGGGAAGGTTATGTCTGTGTGGTGAGAAAGAGGCAATAGTAAGACCAACAATTTACTATGGGGGATTCTACTCATTTAGGTAAAATAAAAAAATGCAATATGGGAGTTATGGTGAGAGGCAACAACGAGAGCACTATGTAGATGAGACAAATCAGTGGAGAGAAAATATTAATTGAAGTAATTAAAAGAAACAATGCATTTGTTTGGGAAATAGTGGTGCATCTACCTCAAGTTTACAATAACAAAGAGATGACACTTGGCAGAGAGAGATGCATATGCCCTAACCTACCTTTTCCTTTATTCGAGAGAGGGAATTGAAGAACGTATATGAAAATGAATGTCCACTCTCCTCTTTATCCCATTGAATGAGTAGTTTTGGATCAATTAAGTGAGTAGTCATAGCTTCTTTTAAAATTAATATCCTATTTCTTGCCAATTATCTAACCTCCCTTTCACCTTTGTATAAATTCTAAAGATCATATATCTAATAATATGGTTAGAGAGTTATTTTATCAATAATGTGTGGCTGATGCGAAATCGATACGTCCATTAAGAATAGCATCGAAGACACCCTTCACATAAAGAATAAGAAGAAAGTGTGAGAAATATCATAAAGGTATCGTATACTAGTTAGTAATCAAGGTAAGGCGTTATCAAACAAGAAAAACATGAAAATCGAACTTGCACAAACGCCTGATCTAACTACATTGAAGTTCAAAATCACTTAGAAAGTTCAGCCAGTAAACAAATGAACCTAAACAACTTCATGCAGCTACATGATAATATGTATGAGTGGCGACAGACATTGGCAACCGGTTCAATGGTAAGTAACAAGTAATTAAATCATAGAAGATAACAAATTAGGATATGTTATTTTTTCAAGATTATAAGAATGATAAGTTTGAATTAGCTATGGATTAGCTGCGGATTAGCTACAGAGTAGTTACGGTTTTGGGTTTTTATATGATGTTCATGTTAGCGACGGATTTAGCGACGAAATATTTGTTGCTATAAATTAAATTTATATAAATCGTATAAAATGGGGACAAAATGACATATGGCATCCATGTCAGCATCTTTGCCACGTGTCAATGTCACGTAAGCTTTGTTAACAGACGTTAGCAGGATAGACCAAAAATGTGGATGAAAAATATTATGAGGACCATTTTTTGAAGAAATTTTTTTAAGAGACCAAAAGTGAATGTTGAGAGATATTTATGAGGACCCTAAACATATTTAACCCTAATATTTAAAATAATTTAGATAATTTGATAAATTAATTTTTTTTATTGATCCATCGTGTAAAAAAATTTATACTAATATGAATGTCTATTAAACTCAATTAATTTTCTTATAATAAATTGATTATGTAAAATTTCAATACATAACAATTAATCTCATAATTATATTAAATTATGTTAATAATTATATTTTTTTCTATTCAATTTGTTTTAAGTGATTTCTATTTAATATTTTAAATTTGCAACATCGCTATAACGCGGGTCCTAGAATTGAGTTTACCGTGCCAATTTTAACCGTCGTTATGTTGCCATCTCTATGCGTCTTCTCAATTATTGGAGGATTATTCTGCTCGGAATAGTCGGTCAACAAATGTACAAAGACACGCTACTAGAAAATAGACATTTCAAAATATCATGTTACAACAAACTTACTGTTAACTGTGGTAATAACTTTTTTTTGGACGCTTTTTTATTTATTTATTAAAGGACATTTGACTACGATCATAGTTAACAAGTGTGATGAAATGTACTTGGAGTGTAAGCGTTTGAATCCCATCACCAATAATTTTTTACTTTTTGGTTGCAAAATGGGTTTGTCCTTGTATATCATCATAGATCTTATTATCAACCGTGGTGAAAGATTTTTAATATTTGTATATAAGCGAAATCATCTCTCGATTCAAATAATAGTTGTCTCTCTCAAAACAAAACCTTAACATCTCTCTCACTCGTCTCTCTCATATATCCTAATATCCATTAACGTTTTGACAACCTTTCTTCGCAAACATTCAAAATGGAATCCCCAAACTTATGCAGCAAACTCGTCTTCTACGAAGGGTTATTTTTGTTGTATCAAATCGTAGGAAAATGGCTACATTACAGGTTCGTCGTCACAATAGTTTATGTTACAAAATGTGTTTATAATTTTACTTAATATGAGTGAATGTATAACCTAAGAAGTGAACTATAATGTTTATGTATCATTGTTTACGTTTCAATAGTTTGTTTCATAATGTTTGTAGGATAACATGACGTGTATAACTTAAGATGAGTGAACTTTCTGTTGCTTTTGACTTATATGTAGGGAAGGTGAATGAAAAAAATAAATGAGGATAAAGCTAAAGTGAGCACTGCAAACTTGTGTGAAAGACCCAAAATGACATCCATTCAAATTTAACATAAGCTTGCAGCGCTCACTTCAGCTTCATCCTCCTTTCATTCATTATGGCACAAATACGTTTTTGAAATATTTTATGAGTTAATATGTTGTTGTTAGTAATAAAAGGTGTATGTTGTATGTAGTTTATGCTATGTTGTTGATGATTTTGTTGTTGTTAATAAGACTTGTTTGTTTTATCTTGTATGTTGTTTAAGGTTTATTGTTGATGAATGTTGTTGTTAAGGATTGTTTAGAATATGAGTTTATTATATCTTATGTGGTTTGAGTGTTTTTTCAACCCCTTACCGAATATATAAGTTTTCAAATTACATTAGAAAATTATAATATAATATATAAAGTTATATTAGAAAACAGGTTACACCGTTCAATGCTAGACAATAATTTTTCAGCCCATTGTCTGCATTTCGCTCTTTAACGATTAGGACTTGGTTCAATGCTTCTAGTTCTTCCACCGCCCCTTTCTCCACATATAATTTTGTTTCCAAAGTAAATAATATTTTGAAAATTGAACTAGAGGTGAAGGAATGGGAGGTTGAAAAACTAGGAGCATTGAAATAAAATCTAACCGTTAAAGAGCAAAATGTGGATAATGGGATGAAGTATTCTTGTATAACATTGAACGTGTAATTAGTTCTTCTAATACAGCTTAATTTGTCATATTATAATGTTCTAGATCCGATAGAAATGTTATATGTTTAGTGAGCATTAGTGAAATAATCATTCCACATAATTTATAATAAACTAAGTGTATATACCACAAGAGTTGTTTAACATAACCGTTGTTAAATGTTATGCGTTAAGAGTATCACAACGGTTGTTTAAAGTAATCGTTGTGATAGGTAGCGTGCTACCTAGTTTATAATAACGGTTGCACGATCGTGGTTGAAAACATCATACTTACAACCACCCCCACCTCACAACGGCTGGTCAGACGTGGGTGGTTGTTGAAAAGTATTTCGGGGGGTATTTTATCATCTCCATAGGGATTGTATGTGTATTGCCGTCGTTCTATAGTTGAAATTGTTTTAAATTTTTAAAGTAACAAAGAGTTTGGTTGTTTTGTATCGGATCGTTTACATAAGAATTTAGTAACAGTAAAGAAATTGGTTTTAAAGATTTGGTAAAAGTATGCCAAGATTTGGGTCCGATAATCCGTTTCGTACGTATTTACTCGATAAAGGATGTGAACTTGTTAACGATGAATATAACCACATATCCTCTCAACAAGTTTATCTCTAACACTTGTTGTGGGATTTACCATATTGATCTTTAGATGATCTCTCGCTCCAACTATCAATATGATAACATTCAAGATCAATATTTATGAACATCAACTTTCAAAACTATCTCTAGCCTCATGATTATTGATGGATTGAAACTTAGGTCAAGTTTTAGAACATATTTCTCAATCATGAACTAAAACAAAATATAAACCATATAAACAAAGTTTTTCCTCTATATTTATCATCAACAAAGTTCACAAACTACAATCAAGATCAATACATACAAAATGAAGGATTACCTACCACTAATCTTGACACAAGAGTTGTTTAGCTACTCATTGTCATGGTAGCTTGATCAACAAGTAATGGACAAAGCTTTTGTTGCATCATTCTTCAATGGATCAAAGATTGAAGCATAAAAGCTTTGGATTCTAAGAAAAATAATAAAAGATGAAGTTTTTAAGCTCCAAATGTGTTTCTAGGTTACAATGATTCTTTCAAAAGGTGTTAAATCACAAAATATCTTCCAAACTACCTAAATACTACTTTCTGCCCAGGAAAATTCGTCGGGCGAGTGCCTTCTTCCGCTGGGCGAAGCCCTCAAATGAGGCCACGTGACAGCTACAGTGTCATCTGGTCCATCAGAAAATATCTACCTTCGCCAGACGCTACAATCCTTTGCTGGGCAAATACAAATTCGCTGGGAGAATCACCCAGCGAACCAAACTTAGGAGCTACTGGAACTTGAATTGAAATTAATTAAATCTCTCGCCTCTTCCTCGCCGTGCGAATCCATCTTCGTCGGGCAAATTACCCAGTGAGCCAAATCCTCTAGCTATTGGAATTGGACTTTCAAAACACAATTGCGTCTCGTTGCTTCTTCGCCGGCGAAGCAACCTTGCTTTGCTTCATGCTCGTCGGGCGAAGCTTCTAATGTTTGCAGACACGCGCATTTTTCGTTTCTTCGAGTTTTCTTCCGCAACGAGCTGCAACCTTTTGACATATTTTCACTACAAAATTAACAAACACATCAAATTATCTAATGTTCACAAAAAAATGCAAGAATTGCTTAATAGATAAGTCATTTTCTGATTAAAGCAATAAAAAGAGCTTAAAGGTGTCAAATTTAGATATAAAAACTAGCATTTCTTGACACCTAACAAACTCTCCCCAACTTGCATCTTTGTTTGCCCTTAATAAAAGGAAATTTTCACAAAAATCACAAGAAAAGCTTTCACACACCCAAACAACCGATAACACGCATGGTTCAAACTCGGCAATTTGCACACGCACAAGCTACTTCTAAGCACTCATAGGATCAAAACATGAATATGACTCAAATACTAATCACAAAATTATACAATGCAACATCAAGTACCCTCAAGCTCAAATTGAATCACCTAAAATATTCACACTCATTATGCACAATATTATTTACAAGGGACAAAACACACTCATAAGTAACCGTGCCACATCCAAAACAATTTATGCAATCATCTTACAATTCATGAAAACTATGGAAATAAATATCACAAAAGGATTTTTATCGGTAGTAACTTGGCCGGGGTTAAAAACAAGGGACATATGTACACGGTCATTGAAACAAGAAAGGGTAAAAACTATGAAGAGCATTTCTTTTTCAAAATTTTCATTCTTGTTCACTCCTTATTCCTTTCTTTTACAATGCATTCTCTTCTTTTGATTTTCTTTTCTTTTGTGCTTTTTGTTCTTTTTCTTTGTTCTTTTTTTTTTCTCTCAATTTCTTTGTCTTAGAATGCATTGTATCACCCAATCCTTTTTCTCTTTTCAAAATAAACTATTCTCCCCAACTTCAACATTGCCATAAACTTAGCTTAAATGCTCTTCAAAACGGGTTAAATTCGGGTTCATGATTCATAAAAAAAAAATCTTTTAGGCTCAAAAGAGGTTTCAAATACGCGCACACTCACAAGGTGACTTTGTCATACCGCAAATTTTGACCACTAAGATTTCCCATCATTGTGCAAATCATCATCACAATATGGATGTACCATCATGCCTCATCAGTCTCCCCAAAGATGGGTGAGCACTTACTACAGTCAAAATTAGGGTTTCAAGCCCTCTCTGAGTTCTTAGACAAAGGATCAATCAAGGAATGTCATGATCTTCAGCTTGTCTAACCTCTCAAACATCCATAAAGTATCAAAAGGAATCCCACTTCAAGGATTAAGCACAAGGCTGCTCCCTTCTAGGTGGATCAAGCCTCAAGATCGCCAGTGTCACCAAATTAGGGTTTGGTCGACTAGGGCCTCCAGATGGAAATTGTCCTCTGGTCATGAGCCAATGCTTCAAAGCATATCCTAAAATACTCCATGGAACCTCATGTGCCCAAGCACCAAGTCAATTTAACCTCAGGGGATGCACACATAAAAAATCAGGAATTAGGGTTTCTTGACCTAATTCACCCCTAAGTTGACTTTTGGGACAAATCATGAGCCAAGACCTCAAGAGAGGATTTGAGGGTCTCCAACATACCACATTGATCCATTTGTAATAATGGATTGATACAGGAAGCTTGAGCAGCAAGTCTCAATTTCATCAGTACCACAGTTAGGGTTTCGCGAGAAAAGTCAACTGTAGCTTTGACTTTTGACCAGGACATGCTCCCAAACCCTAGGACATGATTCAATACACCCTATAACACCTATGAAATCAATCCATAAAGTTTAATTTAGGTCAAGGACTTGATTTCATAGAGGATCGCACAGTTTGGAATTCATCTGATAAAAAGTCAACTGTGCACAAAAGTCAACTATGACTTTTTGAGATTTTTCACAAAAATGGTTTTTTAACCCTAAAATGATGTTAATGTATTATTGGAATCATCATTCATCAAGAAAAATCAAGAAAAGTGGGATAACTTGTAAAAGGGGTAACCATAAAAAACTTAGAAAATTTTCTAAGTTATGAACAAAGTGGCAAGGGTACCAACTTTGGAGGATCATAACTCCTAAACCATAAAGCCATTTTTCCCCATCCAAAGCTTGATTTGTAGATCTCATTACCCTCTACAAAAGCTTAGAACTGACCTCCCTCCAACTTCCCCATGGATTTTGAGTTATGGAATGATCAAAATCACAAAAAGTGAAAATGTCACTTTTTTCCAACACTTAGTGAAATTTTCACAAAGTCAGAATCTGCCTTCACTTTTTTCCAAATGTAGGGGGATTTTTCACTTGGATCCAAAAGGTATCAAAACCAAATATGATCAAACAGTTGTTGTATCATATGAGAGCTTTCCAAAATGGGCAAGAACATCACCAAATTCCACTTGAGCCATGAGATATGACAAGGGCAATATGCCTTGCTGAAAACTGCCAAGGCTAGGCATAATTTTGCATTTTTGCTCGATTTGGCAAAATCAGATAATTCCAAGCCTTGTCATCACTTTGGACACATCTGAGGATCAAATCTAAAAGGGACAAACACTGAGCCAAGCCTCCAAAGTCCTTGGAACAAGAAGAAGCATGCCAAACCTAGAATTGCCTAAAAGAGGGACAAGACTCAAATTTTGGATTGGAGCATTCAATGCATACACCAAGGTGGCATGGACTGAGCCATTTCCAACTAAATTCAGTCAAGACTTATCCAAGACCAAGGGAACCACAACCATGTGCCCTAACCTCTAGTCAATGGCTAGAGGAGACTTGGATTCCAAAGTATAACCATTGGCCAAACCTCTGATGCAGTTGCCATTCACTATTGATCCCAAAACAAACTTGCTCTACTATAAATAGAGCTCATTTGTGCTCAGTTTGAGTACACCAAAGCCATCAAACATATGCTTTCCTCAAAATCCCTCTCTTTAGGCCAAAATGCCTTCTTTAGCAATGTAACTCTGAGTTTTTGAGTTAGAGAGCATTTCCATTATAGCTCATGATCCTAACACCTCATAAACATCATATGTAGGTGATCCAAACTCACACAAGTGACCTGTAATCCTTAAATCACAAAGTCACATCTCAAAACCTCAAAATAGGCTTTTTGTGCATTTTCCAAGCCATGTCTTGAATCAGTCACTTTTCAAACTAGATAAAACCTCAAACACACTCCAAATAACATCCTTGAACTGTCCCAAATGGTTCCCCCCATCTGGAACACCATTTGAGGGAGTTGCTATTTTGGCCATTTTAACCCCTTTTGCAAGAAAGGGCCAGTTTGTGTTTTTGCAGGTTCCAGCTGATTCCACTCATCCTTAAAGCTTCTAAGGGATCATTTGAGAGTATCCAAAGCATCAAACTATTTCTGGAACAAAGAACTTGGCAGATTGCACTGAAAACTCCAAAAGCTCAAAAAGAGGTAAGCCTCATGACTTGAACTTTCCAAAATATGCATTGCTTTGAAGTCCACTGATCATACACACCTCATACATGTTATATATGTTGTGTTTGAACCAATTCATCATGTAATTCATGCATGTATCAAAGTGTAGCATAGACAATGCAATTATAGGCCTTTTTCAAAACCACTATCGGGTTTTGAGGAGGGAGTATGATCTGAAAAAAATACCACCACCATTGGATTCCTTGTAAAATTCTAGGTCAGATGCATATAAATTTTGTCCCCAAACATCGAGAAATGAGAAAGTTATGACCTTTACGTTTCTGAGCCAAAACTTGTCTTGTCTTGCCTTGGCCAGGCCTAAAAAACAAGGCAAGCCTTGTATATTTGTGGTTTCACTTCAAGCAATGGATGTATCACCACCCCAGTCGTAAGGCGCGCTCCCTATAACCTTGAGGTCGTGGGTTCAAACCCCACCCATGCCATTTTGTGTTTTCTCACATTTTTGCTATTTTTTCCAATATTTTCATGTTTTATTAATTAATTGGAAAATTAATAACTCTTTCAATTTTAATTATTTTTTATTGGTTCTTTTTGCAAAAAATCATAAAAATGTTGAAATATTTTATTCCACGAAAAAATTAAGTTTATATTATTTATTTAATATAATTAGTATTTTTGTGAATAAATTCCTTTTTAATGTTTTTTAAACATTTTAAAAGTGATTATTTACTTTGAAAATCAAAACCAAGTGAGTTTTAATATCCCTTGTGATCAATCCCTCATTTTTCAAACCTTAAACAAAAATCACAAATGGTTTATTCAAACTTATTTGGTATTTTATTCGATTTTCTTTAAATATTTACTTTTAAAGAATAACAAATTAGGGTTTCTTTGGTTTTCACCCTTGCAAAACATTTTCAAACACTCATGGGCCTCTTTTAGAGTATAATACCCAACCCTTTTTGAAAACCAAACATTTTTGGGCCTCACTTATTGTATAAGACCCACCGCGTTTTCAAAAATCTCGGCGCAATCGATATTTAAAACAAAAACAACCTTGTGCATCTCCTTGAGCTGTAAGCCCCACCACTTGTACAAAAATAAATCTTTGGGCCTCTAATAGAGTGTAAGACCCAATCCTTTGTAAATACAAACCTATTTTTGGGCCTCACTTATTGTATAAGTCCCGTTGTATTTCAAAAAGTTCGACGCGATCCTCGTCCGTTGAAAAACAAACCCTGGGCCTCACTTATTGTATAAGACCCATTCAAAAATCTTTGGGCCTCTAATAGAGTGTAAGACCCAATCCTCTTTTAACCAAAACAATTTTGGGCCTCAGACATTGTATAAGTCCCTCTGCGTTAAAAGAAAACCTCGGCGCGATCGCCCATTCAAAAACCAATCATCTGGGCCTACCCTCGTGTTATAAGCCCCATTCTTTTTTAAAACACTTGGGCCTCTTGAGAGAGTGTAAGACCCATCCCCTTGTACAGGAAACCTTTCTTGGGCCTCAGTCACTAGTATAAGTCTCTGTACAAAACGACAGTGCGATCACTGATAAACCTTGGGCCTCTCCTTGAGTTGTAAGCCCCAACATCTTTTCAAAGCACCTTCTCATTTGATTTTGAATATACTGTTGTTTTCAACCTTTCTTTGTTGAGCAACTAACCAAACAGCATGGAAGCTCTACAACCGAGTAAGTGTTTATACGCTTTCATTTACCGCTTTCATATACATATAATTGTATTGTGGGGCTGTTTCACTGTAAGTCTTCTTTCATAAACTCATATCAACTGTGTAATACTAGTATAGATATTTAGAGTTTCCCCGGCAGCTACGTCTAGCACTAAGCCCTGTTGATTACTCTTAAATACACTAAACTAGATCCCTATAGGATTACCAGATACAGTCTTCCCTCCTCTTGGGGTTAAACAATATGGAGATGTGAAAGGCATATTCTTTTTTAACCCTTTCTCAGACTGTCACCTTTAAAAGTTGTCAAAGAAACTCTACTCCTCAGAGATGATCTTTTCTCCGTGAATGGCATCTCTTGAGTTTCTTCCAAATTCTCGGACTTTCCTGGCTTGATCCATTCTCAGTGAATGGCATGTCTTGAACTTCTCGGGGTTTGGGGACCCACAGGCTTCCTAAAAGCATCCACGCCTCCTCTTGGGCGTTGTACAAGGACCCTACAGCTTCTTAGAAGTATTCACAGCCTCCTCTTAGGCTTAGTATAAGGATTCTTCCTTCGGGAAGAGAGCCTCCTCTTGGGCTTCGTACAAATTATCCCTCGGCTTCTTAAAAGTTTGCAGCCTCCTCTTGGGCTTCGTACAAATTGTCCCGACGACCTCCTAAAGGTATAGGAACAGAAATTAGTCATCTTAATAGAACAGTCTTTCAAAGAGTCTAGATCCTACTACTACTGTTTCTTTAAGCATAGTACACAAGATAAAACTCTAGACTTGGACAGTCTAACTTCCTTGAGTCTCGAAGGCATTCTCAAGCCCCTTTCAAAAATAGGGAAAACACCCGCAGACTTGGACAGTCTCAACACCCCTCTGGATTTCCCATTTCCTTAAAGAACAAGAAATAACCCTGATCCTCTAATTAAATCCAAAGCATAGCCTTACTTTTAATCAGTCTCTTTATAAGAACTGATTTTCTCTTTTAACCAACATACTGGACCTGTCACTCAACTGAAACAGCCATTCTTTAGCCTCCATCTCGGGCTTCGTACGAGATACAAAAAGGCTCTCTTGTTGAGTCAAACCACTCTTCAGCCTCCATCTCGGGCTTCGTACGAGATACCAAATCACTCTCTTGTTGAGTATAAAAGACTCTCTTGTTGAGTCAAACCTTTAGCCTCCGTCTTGGGCTTCGTACAAGACACATAAAAACACCCTCTTGTTGGGTCAATAGCCTCCTCTTAGGCTTTGTATAAGAAAACCCCGGTTGAGTCAATCAACCTTTTAGCATCAATCTGTGCCTCGTTCACAGTACACAAACACCAACAACTCCTTTTCCCCCATCTAATTGCTATAAGCGGCAAGCCTCTGGATTATTTACATCCACGCCACTGTCCCTCTTTTAGCATAAGAAATTCCTAAGGAAAGATAGCATTGCTCTACACTAAGTTAAAGTCTTCTCCTTCAGGCTACAAATCCCCTATAAAGGAAATTATGGCATTGACGGATTCACATATCCCGGTTAAAGTAATTCTCCTTTATAATCAGTCATCCAACAGTTGTGACAAACAGATCCTCTTTAGAGATGACAAGTTCTCTCTGAAGTCAAGACCTTTAAGATTCACATCTTGGGCTTCAAACAAGATACAAATAGACCCTTCAGCTTCACATCTTGGGCTTTGAACAAGATACAAACCCCCCTTTAGCTTCACGTCTTAGGCTTTGAACAAGACACCAAAACACCATTTCCTCCCATAGAATAGGAGGAACTACGATTGCTCTGATTTCCCTGTTTCGGTAAACGGGAATACGCAGGCATAAGATTAAAAGAAAAATCTTAGCGAGTACACCACATCAAAACCCTCAGGTCACAAATCCTCACATATCCACCAAAACATTCGAGTCCATATTCCCCACCAAAAGTCTAAATTCAACCAAAATAACCTAAGAGAGGCCCCCCACATTGATCGCATCTGTAAACCAATAATTTTGACTGTTTGACCTCAGTTTGCAAAGCAGGGTTAGTTGGAGACATCTATTTCCCTTCCTTCATCAGCTTCAATAGGATAAAAAATGAATCGACCTGTAGTAACCCAGAGCGGCAGTGCTTAAGAACCACGTCCAAAATCGCTCGCTACAGACTTGAGGTGTTTTTTTTTGGAATGGTGGTTATACTCAAAGTGCTCAAACATTGCCTTGATCATTTCTATGTTTCCACAATTTCAAAACAAATAAGCAAGATTAAACATAAACTATTCGAGTTAAACAACGACTACTCGAATCCCTCTAGAATTTGTGAATAACGGAGGCAACTCACATTTGTAGTAATGTCCTAATTGATTCAAAATGACTATGAGTTTACAAAACTTTGCACTGACTAATTTTTCAAAAAGTATAAATTTCACATTCACATTATGATTCTACAAAGTCAATTTCACACCTTGATTGTGCTCATGCCAAGAAGCTTATCATCACTACATGCATAAAGGCAATAAGGTCTCCTTTTCATTTTTTTTCAAACTTCTTGTGCCAACAATTTACTTTCCACACATCAAAGTCAAACTAAAACAAAAACTTTGTACATGCCAAATAAACACTTAAAACATAATTATGATTACTAACTTGGTGTTTTCACACCCAAAATGTACTTTGCCCTTCCGGCATACATCAAAATTCACAAAATTCTTGCCTAAGCGGAGAACAAACTAAACCACTTCTTAAAAACTAAAATTAAATGACAAAAGCAATAAAAATTCCTTCACTTTGAAGCCTATCCACCAAACTCATCAAAATCATCTCTCATGTCCACATCGACATCATCACCAACAACATTTCCATCAACATTATCACCACCAGCAGCTCCAACTGTATCTGCCCCCTCCGAAAAGAAAGGACGCCTGTCCCCAGGCCAATTTGCATAAGCGTTGAAGTCCTCCCTTGAAGGAAACAGAGTGACCTCCAAGGGGTTTGCTTGGTACTGATAAATCTGCTGCATACAATTAAAATTAAATTCGTTAGACCTGTGAATTGATGCGCCCATGTCCCACGAGTAATTAAAAGCAGCCCTCATCCTAGGGTCCCAAGTAGAGAAATCCATGGCTTCAGTTGGCTCATTTGTTTGAGCCTGAGAACTTTTGTCAATAGCCCATCTCTTATTTTTCTTACTCGCAGCCAACTTTCCTTTGCAATATCTATCTATATAATCATCATCAATGAGCCCTCTCTTTTTTTCATTCACAATATTCGGTTTAAGGACCCACTTTTTATTGCAAAGAGACTGAACAAGGCATGGAAAAATAATTGGTGCAGCAGAGTGAACTCCAGGCCTCCTTGTATTTTCCACAAAAATTTTCATTTCATTTGCTATAACCTGAGCAATGTCAACTTCCAAATTCTCCATAATGCAATACATGAGTAAGCCGGTCTCGAGAGGCACAGAGGATCTATGCAGTCTTAGCCTAACATTATATGAAAGCAAGAGCAATATAGCCTGAGCTTCCAGAGTCATATCTTCTATGCTGTACCGGATAGGATCACCCTTATCGTTCAACTCAACACTCCTTCCCGGATATAAAATTGAACTTGAAATTTTTTCATGGTCAAGAGGTTACTTGAGCAACTAGGTGAAGGCATCTTTTTCCAGAATTCCCAAAGTGCACAGCTTACCCCACAAATTGTTGATTTCATCACGGCTAAAGCAAATTTCTTTTCCCCTCACAAAGGTTTGGAACATAAAGTGTTCTCCCTCCGGCTGCAATGCATTTGGATAAAACTCTCTTACCAATTCGTAATTGTTACGATCCATCGGGTTCAGCAAAGATCCCCATTTTTTACTTTCAAAAATAGCCTGAACGCGTGGGTAATCACCCCCGTGATTAAGGATGAATGTTCATTCTGAAATGATCTGCCTTACCTCCAGGCTAGTAATCCTTGCTGCATGCGCAACACTCAGAAAACGACGCTGATCATACTCAGCTGGAGTAGCAGATCCACTTGCAGCTCCCTTTTGTTTCTTGGCAGCGGTGGGTTTCATTCTTGGAGCCATCTGCAAGACAGAACAAAAAAAAACAACCCAACACAACCGCAGGAATTACGTTAGACTAACAAACAAATGAAAATAAAATGAGTTAAAACAGTAAGAACCAGGCAGAACTGAGAATGGTGTCTCGCCGCTGCTTCGCTGGGCGAAGAAGAAGCGAAGCTTCGCTGCATGCTCGCCGGGCGAAAACCTGTGAACACAGCTTCTTGCAAAAAAAAAAAACACAGTTCTGCTTTTACCCTCATCTTCTTCATAGTTCCCACACATATCACAAGACAAACAAGGCGACAACAACATGCAAGGAATTTTACTATTACTACTCCTAAATCTAAATTTTCATAGTAAACCCTAACTACGTGCTTCTACTACAATAATTAAGAGGAAGAATTTTAACAAAAATAAACCATTAAAGACTAACCTTGAAAGTGATTTGAGAGTTGACAGAAATTGAAAGGGATAAAGAGTTGCAAGAGGGAGACTTAGGGTTTTAGTTTGTGGTGAGAGAGAAAAATACCAAATGAGGAAAAGAAATAAAGTGAACCACAAACCCTTTTATAGTGGGGACACAATCTTATCAATTTTTCCTTTATCCCCTCTTTTTCTTTCTGAAAACACAGTGGTCCCTTAAATTTCATTTTCCACCTCAGCCTGTTTCGCCCAGCCACGCAGAAGCGAAGGCCAGGAAAACAAGCTTCGCTGGGCGAAGCTTCCTGTTCGTCGAGCCAACTACACCAGAAATAGAAAAATTCTGTTTTGGTGAGGGCTGCCAACTCTACAACATCACTACACTTCCAAACATACTTTCTAACATAATTTCAACATAAAAGCAGTGTAAATACTTACAATGTTGGGGTACCTCCCAATAAGCGCTTTGTTTAACGTCGTTTAAGCTCGACAATCCAAGATGATCTCAATGATCATCCAGAAACACTGCACAATTTTCTCGATCAATTTCTCCTCCGAGATAGGTTTTCAGTCGTTGGCCATTCACTGTCCAACTTTCCTTCTTCTGCAAGTCCTCTATAACAATGGCACCATAGTGCTTTACATCCTTAATTAAAAACGGTCCAGACCATTTAGACTTCAATTTTCCCGGAAAAAGTTTCAAACGGGAATTGAATAGAAGAACCATCTAGCCGACTCGAAATTCTTTCTGAGAAACCTTATTGTCATGATACCCTTTTACTTTCTCCTTATAGAGCTTGCTCGAATGGTACACATTATTCCTCATTTCTTCCAATTCGTGTAATTGAACCTTCCTTTTTTCGCCGGCCAATCTCGAATCAAAATTTAACAGTTTCAATGCCCAAAGAGCTTTGTGCTCCAATTCAACTGGTAAATGACATGTCTTGCCATAAACCATTTGAAAAGGAGTTAAACCGATTGGAGATTTGTAAGCGGTGCGATACGCCCATAAAGCCTTATCTAACTTTTGCGACCAATCCTTTCGCGAGCTTGACACGTTCTTCTCTAAAATCCTTTTTACCTCCCTATTTGACACTTCGGCCTGACCATTGGTTTGCGAGTGGTAAGGAGTTGCAACCTTATGCTTTACTCCGTAATGCTCTAAGACCTTTTAAAGCGGTGCATTGTAAAAGTGCGACCCTCCATCACTAATCAACACACAAGGGGTGCCAAAATGGGAGAATATGTTTTTCTTTAAAAAATTTATCATCGTTTTGCCATCGGCCCTCGGTGACGCAATTGCTTCCACCCACTTGGAAACATAGTCAACCGCAACCAATATATACTCGTTTGAAAAAGATGGGGGGAACGGTCCAACAAAATCAATACCCCAACAATCGAAAACCTCGACTTCCAAAATTGTTTGCAAGGGCATTTCATCCCGTTTCCAATCCCGCCACTTCTTTGGCATATGTCACAACTTTTCGCATGGAGGTTTGCATCTTTAAACAATGTTGTCCAATAAAAGCCCGATTGAAGGACTTTTGTTGCTATTCTTAAACCATTGTAATGTCCTCCATATGGCGAGTTGTGACAATGCCAAAGGATACTTTTAGCTTTGTCAAGAGTGACACATCTTCTCAACAAATTATCACCTCCTAACTTAAACAAATATGGCTCATCCCAAACATAAATGTTAGCATCTGATAAGAATGTCCGTCTTTGGTTCCAAGTTAGATCCTCCGATATAAATCCGGTTGCTTTGTGGTTAGCAAAATCTACGAACCAAGGTCTAACTTATACTCGAAAAAGTTTTTCATCCAGAAACTTTTCTCGAACCTCATTTTCTCGGTGTGTTACCTCTACATTGACCAACCGGGATAAATGATCCGCTACCAGGTTTTCAGACCCCTTCTTGTCACGGATTTCCAAATCAAACTCTTGTAACAAAAGGATCCACCAGATTAGCCTTTGCTTTGAATCTGGCTTGGTAAGCAGATATTTAATGGTCGAGTGGTCAGTGTAGACTACAACTTTTGAACCAATCAAGTAAGATCAAAATTTCTCGAGAGCATACACAATAGCGAGTAATTCTTTTTCTGTGGTGGCATAATTCACTTGTGCCACATTTAGAACTTTACTCGCGTAATGTATAGCATGAAAAATTTTGGTCTTTATTTGCCCAAGCATAGCACCAACGGCATAATCGCTAGCATCACACATCAATTCAAAATTTAAAGTCCAATTAAGAGCAACGATTATGGGTGCGGTGATAAGTTTTTCTTTTAAAATTTGAAAGGCATTTAAACATTCATCATCAAAGAATAAAGACTTATCTTTGTTGAGTAGATTACTCAAAGGTCTTGCAACTTTGGAGAAGTCTTTGATGAACCGCCTATAAAATCCTGCATGGCCTAGAAAACTCCGGATTCCTTTGACATTGGTTGGAGGTGGAAAATTCTCAATCACTTCAATTTTAGCTTGATGCATTTCAAAGCCTTTAGAGGAGACTTTGTGGCCGAGCACAATCCCCTCTGTTACCATGAAGTTACACTTCTCCCAATTTAGTACCAAGTTTGTTTCCACGCACCGTTCAAGAACGGTCTCCAAAATTTTCAAACATAGATCAAAAGACGCTCCAAACACGGAGAAGTCGTCCATGAACACTTCCATCATTTTCTCAATAAGTTCAGAAAAAATGGCTTGTACACACCGTTGAAATGTTGTCGGTGCGTTGCATAAGCCAAAAGGCATCTTCGGGTAAGCAAAAATTCCAAAGGGACAAGTGAACGCCGTCTTCTCATGGTCTTCCGGATCAACCGAGATTTAGTTATAACTGGAATAGCCATCTAAGAAGCAATAAAATTCTTGACCCGAAAATCTCTCAAGCATATGATCCATAAACGGAAGTGGAAATGATATTTTCTAGTAGCGGTATTAAGCCTCAGATAGTCTATACACATTCTCCAACCCGTTACTGTTCTCGTCAAAATCAATTCATTTTTCTCATTTCTAATAACGGTTATTCCTCCCTTCTTGGGCATAACTTACACAGGACTCACCCACGGACTATCAGATATCGGGTAAATCATTCCGGCATCCAATAGCTTAACAACTTCCTTTCTCACCACTTCCTTCATTGTAGATTCAAACGGCGTTGAGGTTGAGCTACCTCTTTGAAGTCTTCTTCCATTAAGATCTTGTGCATGCAATAGGCCGGACTAATTCCCTTTAGATCGGAAAGAACCCAACCTATAGCTTGTTGATTCTTCTTCAAAACTTGAATCAAACATTTTTCCTCTTTGGTGGTCAAAATGTTGCTAATGATAACCGGTTTGTTACAACCATCATCAAGTAACATATACTTCAAATTATAAGGCAACACCTTCAATTAAAGTTGAGACATATCATCACTCACCTCTTTCTTCAACACTTCCGTTTCACTTTCCCATGGTTATAACTCTTTTAAAGATTCAAGTTCCTTCAAGCACTCTTCAAGTGCCCTTTCTTCCTCAATGGTAAATATTTCAAATGAGTCATCAAAAGCTCTTTCCAAGGGAGATGTTATATGAACTTTCTTTGAGACTTCCATTATGGCTTCTTCCGTTGCATCAATACGGAAACTATCATGTTTATCTTGAGAATGCTTCATTGCTTCAAAAATATTAAAGCACACCTCTTCATTTTGAACTCTTACTTTCATAAGGCTGTCATCAACATCAATCATCATTCGAGCAGTCTTCATAAAAGGGCGTCCAAGAATTAATGGAGCATCTTCGTCTTCCTCCATATCAATCACAACAAAGTCAACCGGAAAGAAAAATTTATCAACCTTAACCAATACATCTTGAGCCAATCCACGAGGATGAGTTGTAGATTTGTCAGCCAATTGTAATGTCATCCGAATTGCTTTCATTTCAATGTTCCCAAGCCTCTTCACAATAGACAATGGAATTAAATTAATGCTTGAGCCCAAATCAATTAAGCATTTGCCAACATACACATCACTAATTGTTACCGGCAAAGTAACACACCCCGGATCGACTTCTTTCCTTGGTAGAGTTCTTTGAATTATAACACTATAACTTGCATCAAGGATAATGGTTTCTGGCTCCGAATATCTTCGATTCTTTGTAAGAATATCTTTCATGAACTTAGCATATTTTGGCATTTGCTCAAGCGCTTCGAAAAACGGAATGTTGATTTGCAATTGTTTAAATATGTCCATGAAACGAGTGTAATGCCTTTCATTGTCTTTCTTGGTGGGCACATGAGGGTAAGGTAGATTTTGGATATGAATAGGATTCACTATCTCCTTCCCCTTTTTCACTCTTTACTTTTTTTCTTATATCTTTTCTTTCTCAAGGTTATCTTTTTCAACTAACTTCTCATTTTTATTTTCAACTTCTTCCTTATCATTCTTTTCAACTACTACCTCATTATCTTTTTCTTCCTCCACAACCTCCTCAATTCTTACATCAACATTTTTTTCATTTTTTTCCTTCTCCCAACTCTCTCACACTCCTAGTAACAGTAGCTTTGCAATGCTCATTCGGGATGGTTTAAGTATTTGCGGAAAAAGATGGCCCCGGTTGTTGCTCGACCATTTGTTTTTCAAGTTGCCCAACTTGATTCTCGAGATTTTTTATTGATGCTTCATTTGTCTTTTGGTTAGCCATAGACATTTAAATGAATTGGTTTAGAGTTTCTTCAAGCTTGAAACTCCTACCTTGAGGTTGTGCGGGTTGATATGGATTTTGTCGATATCCTTGTTGATTTTGATAATTTCCTCTTGGTTGATATCCTTGTTGATTTTGATAAGGTTGTTGTATCCTTTGATAACCTTGTTGTTGATTTTGATTATTCATGTAATTTGCTTCTTCATCAACCGGAGGACAAGGAGGACAATAGCCGGTGGGGTGATTTCTTTTACATAGCTCACAAACGGCTACTTGCACATTCTTGTTCGGTAACTCTTGCATCTCTTTAATCTGTTAAGGGAGCTTAGACATTTGTTGCGTTAACAACTCAACTTGTTGAGATAGCAATTTGTTCTGAGCGAGAATTGCATCATTTGTCCCCAATTCTAGCACTCCCGATTTCTTTTGAGATTGGCCACGGTTATGATTCCCTTGATGGTCGTTTAGTTCCATCTTGTCAATGATAGAAATGGCTTCGTCGGTGCTTTTAGTCATTAAAGATCCGCCCGCGGTAGCATCCAACAATGTTTTATGAACCATTTGAAGACCATTTCTGAAAATGCACTTGCGTCAGCTCATCAAAACCGTGCCCTTTGCATTTTTTAAGCATGGACTTGAATCTCTCCCAAGCTTCGTTGAGAGACTCATTTCCACCTTGCGAGAAAACCACAATCGCCATTTTCGCTTCCATGAAACGAGTATGAGGAAAAAATTGTTCCAAGAACTTCTCTTCTAACATGTTTCAGTCTGTCATAACAGCAGTTGATTGGTCAAGGTACCATTCCTTTGCCTTCCCAATTAGGGAATGCGGAAACAGTCTCTTGAACAAAGACTCTTCTTCTGCTTCAGGAGCTCCAGTCGCACCCGCAATTTCATAGAATTTGGTCAAATAAGTAAAGGGATCCTCATGATACATACCGGTGAATGTATTCTGGTATAGAAGAGCGAGGATATCCGTCTTCATTTCAGAGTGCCGACCATTATGAACATTACGTGCGAACTGAGCTGTATGCCTCAGACTATTAACACAAGGTGTTGAAGCAGGTGGTGGTGCAACCATGATTGGTGTTAACTGTGGTATTGGTGTCGAAGTTGAACTTTCTCCTCGTTCTCGTCTTTCCTTAGCAAGTTGCCTCCTCCGCCTATTTTTGCTATTTAACTTACGCGCAGTTCTTTCAATCTCAGGATCGAAAAGAAGTTGATATGCGGGTGTAATACCCCAAAATTTGCCCTCTCATTTCTTCATATCATTTAGCATGAGCTTTCATTTCATTGCATTGCATTCAAGCATAGAAAAAAAAACAAAACATCTAGCATTGCATTCAGCATAGGGCACGTGATCAAGGCATTTTCCTTTGGTGTGAGCTTTCAGTATTCAGAAGATTATCAGTGAGCATCAATCAAGGACCTCTGGTTGATCATGTTTCTTTCTGCTTCATGACTTGTCTTCATTTTCAAGTTGCTCTTGGGGAATTGTTCTTGTATTGAGATCCTTGGTTATAAATACGGGATATCCATGGATTGAATTGCAAATCATTGGGTCATGGTCAACTGAGCTTATTGATTGAGTTTTAAGATTCATTGAAGATATGAGTTTGGTGTAGAATTGGGCGTGTCGAGATTAGTTGTGTGGGCTACTTGAAATTCAAATTTCTACCATAAATCCATTATTCATGTCCATTTTCCTTTATCCAATTCTTAAATCCATTTCCATTTAAAATTCCAAATATCCGTTTTTATAATCCATTTCTATTTTTATCCACTTCATTACCCGTATACATTTCATTCAATTAACCATTTATCCAAATTAAATCAAGATCCATTTTGAAACCAATCATCCAACTAAACCAAAATCAATATCCATTGTTCTAAATCCATTTTTATCCACATTCTAAACCATTTGTCATCCACATTCTAAATCCAAACTACAATTCTAATCCAATTTTATTTTTAAGCCATGATCCATTTTACCACATTCAAATCCAAATGCCCACTCCATTTCAAGTCTTTAACTAAAACCTTATTCAAACTCCAAAACACAATTTATCAAACACGGGTTCTTAATGTAAACCAATTTTTCAAATAATTTTGTAGCACATAGCCAGGAGGAAACCCATGAGTTTATGATAGTTTCCTTGAATAAGCGACGAACCACAACAACTTTTCGCGGCTATCGAGTCGCGTACTTGAACAAGCTTGGAGAGAGATGGCACAAGCACTCATGGAGATTAGTTTTGGCAGTGTGAAGGAGTTAATAGTCTGCAATTGGAAATAAACTGATAACAAGAAATAATTTCTACACCAGAAAAACCTATAACAGCTTCATAAC
This sequence comes from Lathyrus tuberosus, assembly GCA_022829125.1. Classification (NCBI taxonomy): domain Eukaryota; kingdom Viridiplantae; phylum Streptophyta; class Magnoliopsida; order Fabales; family Fabaceae; genus Lathyrus; species Lathyrus tuberosus. Next base: position 280,386 of record JALAZF010000668.1, read on the forward strand.
ATAATTTTTTCCATATCTGTTATCAACCAAAAATTCACTAACAAAAAAATCTCTAACAGTTTTTCCCTAACCTCTAACAAAAATTCTGCTCCAACCTTCAGGAATCTCCATCACCAATTCTCAATCCTCTACTTCTAAACCTTCAATCTTCAATCTCTGCAAAATTCATCCAAAACTCCAATCGATCTTCAACCTCTAACCGGAGAACCTTCATCATCTCTGCTTCAATTCTACATCAGGATTCATATCCACTACAACAACAACTTCATCGCACATCGTCATCTACTTCAGATCGCTTCAGAACTATGCACTGAGATTCACAACAAGAACAATCGACAATACTGAGAAGCGATCCAGGAATCGCGAAGAAGAAAAGTGACGAAGAGAATTGCTCGAAGAAGAGCGGGATAGAGTAGAAGAAGCATTACCTGCGAAGTCGACGTTGATCCGGCATTGAGACTGAGCTATCGCGTTTGAATCGCTCACTACAAGGAGAAGTCAAATCGAACATAGCACAATTCGCGACAGTTTGAAGTAGCTTATTGCCGGAAGAGATTATTGAGGAAGCACGTTTGCAAGAAGTGATTATGGAGTTTGATTCAAGGTTGAGAGTGCGATTACAGGAAACGATTTCGGCGAAGGAGCCAATGATATGAAGAGGCGTTGAAAGCCATGACGTGGAGGATGCGTGCGTTGCGTTTGATGACTTTGAGAACGGAGCATCGAGATTGATCTTCGCCAAGTCGCATCGATCGCCGTCGTGAAAGGTACTTACAACTCCACCTTCTAGTTCATATTCCGTCGTTAAATTTGTGTAGATTCCGCCGTGTTCGGTTTCGGTGAGGGCCGATCCCGCCGTTTCATTGATCTTTTGAGAAAACCTGTTCCGGATTCGTAATCTCCGTGAGAAATAACCTAGGGTTTGTGCTTCGTTTTGGATTTGAGGTATGGCTAGCCGGAGAAGACGGCGCCGCCTCCGGTCACCATCTTCTCTGGTCGGTAGGAGTTTTCTGGCCGTGTAATTTCAGAGAGTGAGAGAGGCGAACGGAGGAGGCTCTAATCGCGTGTAGGAGGAGGGTTAGGCTGTCGAAGAATGGTGATATGGTGATGTTGACGGCGAGACGAGACGGAGGAAAGGGAGAACGGAGCGTTTCCGGCGTCGTGTTGAAGATGAAGGAGAGGAAAGAAAATGGCGCAGGGAAGAGAGGAAATTGATTTGAGAGTGCTGCTGAGTTCTCTAGGGTTTCTTCTTTTGCCATGTTGTTGATCAATTTGGATTGGGCTCGTAGGCCAGAAAATTCAATTCCACACCCTGCTTTGCTCGCTATACACCTTGGTTGAGGAATCATTGGGCCTAAGACGTTGGCCCGTACACTGAATGGCTGAGTGAACCGTGCTTTTCTCTGCTGCACCCCCACGTCTGCAAGGAGATCATGGGCCTGGTATCCAAAGGCCTACATTCCAGATTACTGTTTCAACCCCTATGAAGCTGCTACACCCTTCTCTTAATGGGGGTAAATTTGTTGTTATATTAGTATAATTGATTCAATTAGAGTTTAATCTTGCATGACATTTGTTTTAGAACTTTAGTCTTAATTTTAGATTTTTGTTTAGAGTTCAATTCAAACTTTACTAACCTTAGAATTAGATAACTAGCTCATAATTTTAGAATTAGTTTAGAGTTAGTTTAGAGATTAATCTTGACTTTAATTGGCATTTTTCTTGGCTTAACATTGACATTAATTGTGACCATTAGATTAGGTATCATTTGTAGAATATTAATTTTAGAATTAGTTTTTCTTGCTAGGATTTAACCGTGTGCTTAATTGGTTTTTTACATAGATTTATAATTGATTTTGTAAACAAATGTTAGCGTAGATTGTTGACTAATTGTTGTTACATTTTAGCATTGATTTCATTTACTTCTTATTGACAATCCCCATTTGAACTTTGACTAATCCTTGAGTTTATTTTGTAGTGTTTCACATTCAACATAGAAGTTACTGTAGTATACACAACTGCTGTGTACAAAGGGCGCTGTAAAATTGTTGATATCCTGACTGGCTGCATATACACCCATTCCGTTCTAGAAATAGTAGCTGTTATAAACTATTTTTACTTGTTGCTAGTTTTTACAGCTATGCAGGTGCTGGGGCGCTGTTGTTGCTGCTGTTTACGGCTTGTGACCTTGTTTTATTGTTTTTGAAGAGCATTGAGTTCCGTGCCTTTTATGGATCCATTCCACTTTCTAACACTTTTGCTCATTTATGCTAGATCACTAGAAGTTGGTCGGTTTGCTTATAGTTTGCTTGCGTTGCTACGGATTGATATCTGTTCGGTATTGCTTCTCTTCTCTTTTTACTAATTCCGCATTTTTCCTTTTTTATGCCATGAGAAGTAGGATTGGGAGTCCGCGCCACTTGGCCGGCAATGATGGAAGTCCTCAAAGGAGGCACTGTTTGTGATTGTTTAATATTGTGCCTGAAGACCTCCAAAGAGGCATCCCATTCCCATATCCCCTTGTGCTGAAGACCTCTAAGGAGGCAATTAACGGAAGGCAGGGTTCGCAATCAACCCCCGTTATTCTAGTTGAGTCGTTCTTAGCTCTCATTGCACGATTGAAGCTTTGAACATCACCTGCTCTTGTTGTCGAGTCCGTCAGTGGAAGAAGGGTTTAGTAATCAAACCCCCACGCTTCGTCTATAGCTCGCATTGACCAATGCTGATGCTTATGTGATCTAATTCATATCTTCCCCTTTCTTACTCTGCTCTCCATGGTTCTTGATGTCATTGGGCGAGCACCTCTATTCCTCACAGCTAGCTTGTTTTCCTCGGTTGATATGACCCCTTGGCTAAAGCTCCCCTTTTTTTACTTTGATTGTGTGACGTTATTGCTGACTGACATTGTTTACTTTTTCGTTGCTTTTAGTTCATTTTGTGATTGACTTATCCTGTGTTTACTTGTCTGATGACATGATCCCCTTAGGATTCCTAGCTCCACTTAATTTTTGGTTAAGTCGGAGGTAGGAGAGACATTAGGATAACAATCCATGCCTGATAACCTTAGGTAGCTTCCCTCCTGATCCTGACCTTAGGACCATTGATGCATGTTAACTTGTAGGACCGAGTTTCCCCCTTAGACTTTATGTGTGTCTTTCCCCTTTGTTCTCTCGCACCTATGCGATCGAGATCCTGTTTCCTGTTCACCCGTAGTACCGCGAACTACGGATGCTCTGATTCCTCTTTCTTTTCAGATTGCGGATACGTAGGCACGAGATGCGATATCTCGGCGAGCACACTAACAACTAACTTCCGTTTTCTCTTACGCTTTGAGTCTCTTCTCTCTTCTTTTAGAGTTAGGTTTTAAACCTCACCAACCTTTAGGATCATTCCCCTTAACTAATCAATTAGGATTGAGTCTTAGGTCACATAGATTTTTACCTTTTCTTCCTCTCTTGAGTCTCTCTTCTCATCTCAAAGAAAATTCAAAATATATAATAAAGGTAGGCATTTATTGCATTTAGGCCTTTCATATAAAGAAAAGATTATAAGGGGTCTTCTCTTATAATCTTAGAATGTGTAGCATATAGCCCATCTTGGGTCAATGTGTTAAACATTTGATCTTGTATGAGGGACTTAAATGCAATACTTGTTGAAGATACAAATAATAAAACACTTCTTCATTTCATAAGCAACAAAAACACTTAATAAACACAAATATGCTAGTGTGTTTGAACCTTGATAATTGGAACTAAGTGTGAGGGTCTTCTTCACCCTTAGTGTACTTTCTTACTCATTCCATCTTGGAATGTGAGAATGTACACATTCCAATGACTAAGATTCAGATACACTATCATATGCAAACAAATGAAAAAAAACTCTTAAAAGACAAAAAACAAACAATAACGTCTTTCCTTCGGGAATTCTTTCCTCATCTCATTCAATCATTCCTTAAGGATGCGTCATTTCCGTTCTACCGCAAACAGGTAACGCCTAAGTCTCCCTACAGCGAGCCGCAACACCTAAACTGCTAAGACGCGAACGTTGACGTATTCCACTAAAAAACACAAACAATCCATCCCTGGTGAGGGGAACTACGTCGCTCTAATTCTCATGCTCCCGATGAGATACGTAGGCAGTGGGGTAGGGCCCATGCGAGCACTTCTTTTATTTTCCCTACATTTGTTACTCGTTCCTCTTCCATTCTTTCTCCTTTCTTTCTTTCAGTTCCTTTTCCAGTATTCTTTCCTTTACACCCTTTGATTGAAGCAAGCAAGCATGGATCCCATCGAGTACGATGGACGCGAGGGGGTGCTAATACCTTCCTCTCGCGTAACCGACTCCCTTACCCATTCTCTTGGTCGCAAGACCATGCTCTATCCTTTCCCTCAGGTTTATGCGGTGTTTCCTTTCCCTCTCTTGGGATAAATACACATTGCTGGCGACTCTGTTCGGTGCCACTTTCGCGTTTGTACTAGGATGAAAATCCCGGGAGCGACAGCGGGTAACTTCCCTCGCATAAACAGAGTCTGCACAGTTAGCCAAACAAATTAACAAGCACAAGAAAAGTTAAACAAGCTTAAAACTTAACAACTATTGTGATGCTTGCAATATCAAACAACAATCCCCGGAAACGACGCCATTTTGTTGAAAAGTATTTCGGGGGGTGTTTTATCATCTCCACAGGGATTGTATGTGTATTGTCGCCGTTCTATAGTTGAAATCATTTTAAACTTTTAAAGTAACAAAGAGTTTGATTGTTTTGTATCGGATCGTTTGCATAAGAATTTAGTAACGGTAAAGAAATTGGTTTTAATGATTTGGTAAAAGTATGCCAACATTAGGGTCCGATAATCCGTTTCGTACGTATTTACTCGATAAAGGATGTGAACTTGTTAACGATGAATATACCACATATCCTCTCAACAAGTTTATCTCTAACACTTGTTGTGGGATTTACCATATTGATCTTTAGATGATCTCTCACTCCAACTATCAATATGATAACATTCAAGAACAATATTTATGAACATCAACTTTCAAAACTATCTCTAGCCTCATGATTATTGATGGATTAAAACTTAGGTCAAGTTTTAGAACATATTCCTCAATCATGAACTAAAACAAAATATAAACCATATAAACAAAGTTTTTCCTCTATATTTATCATCGACAAAGTTCACAAACTACAATCAAGATCAATACATACAAAATGAAGGATTACCTACCACTAATCTTGACACATGAGTTGTTTAGCTACCCATTGTCATGGTAGCTTGATCAACAAGTAATAGACAAAGCTTTTGTTGCATCAATCTTCAATGGATCAAGGATTGAAGCATAAAAGCTCTGGATTCTAAGAAAAATAATAAAAGATGATGTTTTTAAGCTCCAAATGTGTTTCTAGGTTACAATGATTCTTTCAAAAGGTGTTAAATCACAAAATATCTTCCAAACTACCTAAATAATACTTTCTGCCCAGGAAAATTCGTCGGGCGAGTGCCTTCTTCCGCCGGGCGAAGCCCTCAAATGAGGCCACGTGACAGCTACAGTGCCAGCTGGTCCATCAGAAAATATCTGCCTTCGTCGCGCGCTACAATCCTTCGCTGGGCGAATCCAAATTGGTTGGGCGAATCACCCAGTGAACCAAACCTGGGAGCTACTGGAACTTGAATTGAAATTAATTAAATCTCTTGCCTTTTCCTCGCCGGGCGAATCCATCTTCCTCGGGTGAATTACCCAGCGAGCCAAATCCTCTAGCTACTGGAATTGGACTTTTAAAACACAATTGCCTCTCGCTGCTGTTTCGCCGAGCGAAGCAACCTTCCTTCGTTTCATGCTCGCCGGGTGAAGCTTCTAATGTTTGCAGACACACGTATTTTTCGTTTCTTCGAGTTTTCTTCTGCAACGAGTTGCAACCTTTTGACATATTTTCACTACAAAATTAACAAACACATCAAACTATCTAATGTTCATAAAAAAATGCAAGAATTGGTTAATAGATAAGTCATTTTCTGATTAAAGCAATAAAAAGAGCTTAAAGGTGTCAAATTTAGATATAAAAACTAGCATTTCTTGACACCTAACAGTGGTATCCCTTTTCCAAACGTTGTGAAATTGATTTTACGTAGTAGTGACAAGTGACTTTGGATCAAAGACGAATGATGAAAAAAAAGAACTAAAATACGAAAGACCAATTACATGATTCCGAGATATAGAAAAAGTGGACAACGTCCCTAAAGTGTTTCCGTTAGTGATAATGGTTAAAGTAGCAAATTGTGAAGTATTAAAAATTCTGATCTATGGGGGAAATTCTTGTGAAATCATATACATTGGGCTCTCTGAGGAATTCGAAATAGATAAAGGAAGATTATCATCTTATAATGGCATAAATCTGCATGCGTTCAACGAATCCATAACTCATCCTTGAGGAAGTATCAAATTAATAGTCTCTTTGGAAAAAGGAAGGGACATAAGGGCACTAGACGTGCAAATTTTGGTGATCCCTTGTGAAAAAAATCTACAATTGCATCTTGGGGAGATTTTTATTCGTGGAACTTGGCATCGTCGCTTCGACCGTCCACCTAAAGATGAAGTACCACAACATCTATGATGAATCAATTGACATCCATGAAGTAAAGCTAAGAGACTGAAAAATAGAGATGAAAGAAAATGTTATTATTTACTTCGGTTTGAAACTTGTTAGAAAGCTAAACAAAAACAAATTATTCTTAAGTGTTGCTTGTTTTTAATTAGGAATTTTAGATGAAGTGTAGTAAAATTGTAGAAAATTAATTTTTATATATTTTAGTTAGTTATTTTTGTAAGTGAGACAATTTACTTCTCTTTAGAATTCCATTATGTAATATGGGCTTATATGTTAGTTTTAATCGTTCAAATTATATATATATATATATATATATATATATATATATATATATATATATATATATATATAGGATTTGGGGAATGCTCTTTCCATCCTTATAGGTGCTCTCACCTATTTTCACAATTTCTCAGACAAAATTAAAGAGACACCCTTTTTACGTTAAAATTTAGTTCGGAGATGCATATCGGTATGTATTAAAAGTGTGTCTGAAGATGCATATTCGTAAACACCGTTTATTCAAAAACGTGTTGGTGGTTCGGAGATGCATCTCTAGACGCTTTTCTTTCATAACCAACGCCAGAACCCTACCCTCTTTCTCCTTCTTCACTTTCTAAAAAGCTCTCAAATAAGAACGATTCACCCCTCCCTCTCCCAACCATTGAAGCATTTGTTCATTGCATTGAAGGATCAATTGAGCTATTTTTCCTCCTTTCCATCATATCATAAAATCAAAACATCTGCTTCTCATCAATCAATTCCATTTTGATAAGTTTTTCAAATTTTATTTTCTTTTTGTGTTTTGATTTGTAGTTAATATGTTAGGATACATTAACTGTTTTAGGCACTTTAGGTAGTAATCTAAACGAACTTGGTAGGTTAGAACAACAGGTAATGGGTTTTTTGGAACTGTTAGGGCATAAAATAAATTGTTGCCATGGAAGCAAAATCACAACTTTGTTCGGAGATGCATCTCCGTATTTGCTCTGCATTGTTTTCAAAAATGCATCTCCAGATTGGACTCAGTAAAAAAATTGAGACATTTTGTGAATTTCGATGGGCATGATGTTGATATTTATCTCTGTTTTATATCGCATGTGCAATGGCTGAAGACAACATTGATCAGATTAGGCTCAGCCGTGTGTCCCGAACCACGTCAGTACGACGTGAGAGGGCCACAGTGAGGACCACGAGGCCACGAGTTACTGATAACTCGTTTGGTGCTGCATCTAATTCACAGGTCAGACAGTCTGGTTCTCATAGCCGACTCTCTCACATCTTAGGCATATGATGTAGCCGAACCTAGAGATCCTAAGGCCCTTGTTGACCCTGAAGCTCTTGAAGCCCAGGAGAAAATCGATCAGGATACCCCATTAGAGAGTTATCCAGGAGGGTTATATGACACCTCCTTAATTTATAATTATGCAGAACATGCTGCTAGGCATATTTGGAAAGGATATGTATATTTCTTTTCATTTTCAATACATATGTTGTCAACTAATTAAATCCATATTGATTATTTTTTTCTTTTTTCAAGAGTGTGATTGTTTGAAAATGATTAATCATGCCAGGAAGATATTGGTGTTACCACAACCCACTGATTATTGGCTCGGTGATGTTATATGATATTTCGGTATTGTCGGTTTATGTTCATCTACATATGTGACCATAAACCACAACATGCATGTAGCTTTTGCATAGAGGTGACACTCAGAGGCGTCATATTTTCACCTACCTATAGGCGAGATGACCATCACTTTGGATGACATATCATGCCTCATGCATGTTCCCATCAGGGGAAATTATTGGACAATTGGATGATCGGGCGAGAGGAATGGGTGATCTAATGGTCACCTTGTTAAGGGCTCACCCTGGTAAAGCGTCAGAGGAGATAGCTCGCACTAGAGGTGCTCATGCACGATTTAAATTTTTGGAAAATCTTTATAATGCACATGTGAATGGGGCTACGGATGTCGCAGGCAATGCTGTTTAGGTTGAGTACCATTGACATTGCGGATTGAGGTGTTACCTCTTGTTCTTGGTTGACACGTCCATGTTTATGGACAAAAGTGAAACATATGTCGATGTGTTATGCCTCAAGTATTTCACGGACCTGACTGCGATTCACGAGCACAACTGAAGGGGCTACCTATTTGGTCTACCTCTACTTGAAGTTGGGCGAGAGTTGTCTTTAGAAGACAAAACAATTGACAGGGTGTTGCATGCTGCTTACGGTAATTTCTTGTTACTAATATTTTTATAATTCATTTGTTACACTTGTTATTAATATTGTATCCGCAACATTTTCAGGGATGGATCACCTCCTACTTCCCTCGCACCAGTAGGTGGGAAGTTGCGCCTGATTACATAGAGGTCTGACATCATGCATCCGCTTTTGTCCCGTACAGGGGGAATGACAGCGTGTTGCGGAGGTACTTGAAGTTTGGGATGAGCAGGCAGAGAGCGTGACGGCGGTAATGTCGGCGTGTTGTGAAGATGGATAGAGAAACCATAGATTCAGGACTCTTTGTGGATAGCAGTCCCCAATTGTCCCTAGTAGAGCGCATGGTTTTCGAGTTACGGAATATCGTGCAATACATGCAATGGAGGAGGCAAACAGTTAGACATACCCAGTAGTTTATATTGGGATGTATTATTTTTTTTGGGTATTTTCGGACAAATATTATATATGAGTTATCTTGACTTTTTTTTTTATTTATGTATGAATTTTCACCCTCATTTAACTTTAATATAACTGAATTTTACTTTGATTCCATGTTAATATAAGTTAATATAAGTTGGCCTCACAAAAATTGAATTTTTGGATAATGGTGTTGTTCTTATATGATTCAGGGAGGATTCCGGAGATGCATCTCTGAAATAAATCCCTCTTTGTATTTACCACGTTTTCAAAAAAATTCAGGGGACATTTCAGATATGCATATCCGAATATACAAAAATACTCATACGGAGATGCATCTTCGGATCAAAATTTGGTCAAAATGTGGTGGATATCAGAATAATGCATTTTAGTTGTGATTTAGGTGCGTCCGGAGATACATCTCCGAATGCCTGAGGAAGAGTTTCAAATTTTAAAAAATGTAGTATCCACATATAAGGGTGGAAAGAGCATTTCCCTAAAATTTTAGACATTATTGTATTAAGTTTGGATCATAATAGAGTTTATAAGTTTCATACTTGTGTATGAGATAGATAATTATTTCTTATGGTTCTTGTTTGAACCATTCTGAATCTTATCAAGAGGTTTTTCAAATCACTGATGATGATTGCGTTTGTTCTTATCTTTATCTTTATCTTTATCATGAAGTGACAATTATTCATTTCATTTTTTATAGTCTAATCCACCTTTTGTTCTAGCTTCATACCTTTGGGATGAAGGAAAAACCTATACCTTCAAAAGGTTTGGTGATTTTTAGTTCTTACGCTTATAGCACAATGGTAAACAAAAGAAAAAAATATAGACTCATTTTCAGGGATGGATCACCTCCTACTTCTCTTGCATCACCAAGTGGGAAGTTGCGCCTAATTACACAGAGGACTCACATTGTGCAACCGCTTTTGTTCTGTACATGGGGAATGGTGCGGTCGAGTCATTCAAAGTCTCTCTTGATTGTAAAGTAACATGTGACTTTGGCTTCTGTTAATACTAGGGTTACGTTCATACACGTCAATTTGACGTCATTTCCTTATACTCTGACTGGTTGGGATGTGGACCATCTCTTATACATCACTATCTGTTTGAGCAGAGTGATGCGTTATTTTGGCTACTTGTAGGTTATTCTGAGACCTCTTCATGAGTTTGCTCCTTCCATCGTCCACCATAGAGACCTACAGGCGATAATGAATGATTTTGAGAGTCACGTAGTACCATAAAAGTATTGTCGGGAGCCAACTCCTGTAGTGGGCTTGTACTGAGAGCTACATGACATGGTTCTATAGGGTGTCACACCCTATCATGACATTAAACGCTCCTGGAGAACCACTTAGGTTACCTAACTAGGAGGTCTTGAAGTTCGGAATGAGCAGGCAGAGAGCATGACGGCGGTAATGTCGGCGTGTTACGGAGATGGGTAGAGCAGCCATAGAGTCAGGACTCTTTGTGGATGACATACCCCAGTTGTCTCTAATGGAGCGCATGGTTTCCGAGTTACGGAATGTCGTGCAATACAGGAAACGGAGGAGGCAGACGGTTAGACATACCCAGTAGTTTATATTGGGATGTATTACTTTTTGGGGGTATTTTTGGACAAATACTATATATGAATTATCTTGACTTTTTTTATTTATGCATGAATTTTCACTCTTTTCTTTGATTTCACGGTAATATAAGTCGGTCTCACAAAAATTGAACTTTTGGATAATGGTGTTGTTCTGATATAATTTAGGGAGGATTCCGGAGATGCATCTTCGAAATAAATCTCCTTTTGTATTTACCACATTTTCAAAAACTTTCAGAGGACATTTCAAAAATGCATCTCTAAATACACCAAATACTCATATGGAGATCCATCTTCGAATACACCAAATACTCATACGAAGATGCATCTCCGAATCATAATTTGATAAAAAACGTGGTGAATATCAAAATAGTACGAGTGCGTCCGGAGATGCATTTCTGAACGCCTGCAGGACAATTTCAAATTTTCAAAGGATGTGGCAATCATAGAAGTGACAATCATTCTTTTCCATTTTTATAGTTTAATCCACCTTTTGTTCTAGCTTTCATACCTTTGAGATGAGGAAAAACCTATACCTTCAAAAGGTTTGGTGATGTTTAGTTCTCATGCTTATAGCACAATAGTAAAAAAAAATATAGACTCATTAGAAACAATTGGTTATTATATGAAAATTAGTTATACTCAACTTACAAATATACTCACAAAACTTATTTATTTCTTATTTTAAAATAGAAAATTATAAAAAGAATTCTTCAAATGAAAGTAAAAACTTATGTAATACCACCTCTATTACCTATCTAAGTTATCCTAAAGTTATGGTTTACAAAAGAAAGTGTTGAGTTGAAGAACACCATGGTTAGTTCCTCATAGATTTATCTGCACAAAGAACATCTTCAATCCAAGCAACAATATTGAATGCTAATCCTTCTAATACTCTTGAGTAGCTTTCTAGTATTGCTTTTCCTACATCCTGCAAAAATATGAACCTCATGGTTATAATCCTTAACCTCAAAATATGAAAATATTATATATACATGACCAGCAAAACTTACTTGATTGTATTGAATCTTGCATGTGTCCAAGGATGTTTGTGAAAGTTCAGGATATCTTTGTTTCAAGAAAAACAACAAAGTCTCAGCTCTTTCGGCTAAGACATAGTTTTTGTCTTTTTGATCAGTGTCAGCCATATGAGCTTTTACTTTGTTCCATGATAATTTTGAATGGCTTAAGCAAGCTTTTCGTCTCCATGTGTACATCGAAGATTCAACTCTATCCGCTAGTTCAAGTGCTTCGTGTTCGGTACTTATTTTGAGACAGTCGAGAAGATTTCCGGGGGAAAACTTGTCTGTAGAATGTATGTACCGATAAATTGAGTCCCCAAGGCTCGATCTTCCGCTCTAGAAATAATTCGTGTTTCCAAAGAGAAAAGGTCAGAAGGTAATGAGGTGTTAAAAGATAGTTCACGAACTGAGCCACTGGCTCTGGCTCAGTTCGTGAACTATCATTGCGCGTTGAATGGATGGCCGGATGGCCGAATGAGGACTACTAACCTTAGGAAGATTTGCCATGTATGTTTCTGGAATATCCATCTCAGCAAGAACACTGCTATTTATTGCCATGGCTGCTTTATGAATTTGATTAGCACAATCTCTTTTCTCAATCAAATGCTTTCTCGACTTATCAGAGAGGCCGCCGGTGTGAACACAAGGAACTGGCAACCACCATTTCTCGTCTTTTCTTTGAGCAATGATCCGAAACGAGCCTGCATTCGAATGTGAGCCTGCATTCGAATGTGAACTGCGGTTTGAGTTTCCTGATATGCTCCCTTGTTCTGCATACCAGAATTCAGTTTCCTGGAAACTGTCAAATATTTCCTGTAAAAAAAGAAGCATTCTTGCGTTGTAAGGCACATAACCTTTGTCGATTAAAACAGTGTTGTCGCATTCATGAAGCAGTTGAAGTTTATCTTACTATGAGCATTGTGTCAAGCTTCTGTAGAGCTGGAAGGTTGATATAAATATCCGACCTCGGTCTACTCGTCATCATCTGAAAGATATATACATATTTTAATTTAAAGTATTGTCAAATAGCGGACATAACAGCGCTATACCAGTGTAACTTAGCGGAATTTGAACAAATTACCGAACGAAATGCACAATAAGCCTCATTAAGGTTTGGAAATAGTTTACCTCCACAATTGTGCCATCATCCAAGTATTGTGCAGTTGGTGCAAATTCTACAATGTAATCACACACAGACATAAGACAATTCATTTCTCTTTTCCACATAGCTTTCTTCTCAGGCTTTAGAGGCTCCAACTTCAAATTTTGTCCAAATACAGTTGCTGCAAAATTCCCAACCCAAATATATTATATAAACAAACAAACATGTTGCGCATATACAATCACTTTGCTCCTTAAACGTGTCAGGCGTTGCCACTGTAGTCCCTGAATATATCAAATTCGTATAGGTTTTTGTAATTTTGATATATTCAGAGACTACCGTGACCGCGTCTGACACATTCAAAGAGTAAAATCACTAATTACTTAACTTATTACAAAACTACTACATTTTTTGCTACTGTTAAAAAAAGTTACCATAGAGATTGGTGATGGAATTTGATATTGTAACCGCAGTGCAAACACCTTTACCACCACCAGACATATCTTCCCCCAAAAGCAGCTTAGAAAATCTTTCCTTCATCATTTCAAGCTCTACAAACATTCATAAAGTTTTGTCATAGAAATAATTTTTTCATAAGCACTTACTATATGATAAACACTTATGCTATAAGCACTTAATTAAACATGTACTTTTCAAAGTGCGAACCAACCTGATTCCAAGATATCCAAATCATCAGATTTACCATCCAATGAATACTTTCTCTGCTTCATCCCTAATCTCGAAAGGGCAGCTCCATGTTTCGTATTCATCCACGGGGAAGGCGAAGGGTCACTAGCATAACTATTGTCATCAACAGCCTCAGATAAATTCGAAACCTCAGAACTAGTCCGACAATACGCGAAAGAGTCACCGCTGAACGGCGAATACTCAGGAGTTTCACTGATTGAATGATCATTCTGATCCACAGAAGAAGTTGAGTCGAAATTCGAAGAATTGTCCATTTTTGACTCAACAATGATAATCTATGCACAATTTTCCAACACCTACATATATATAAAATCTATGTCACAAAAAAACACAGATCAAAAGGAAAAGGTGAAAAACTTGTGAAACAAAAAAGCAAAAGCTGTGAAAGAATGTTCCTGCTACTGAAACATCAAATTATTTGAGAACTTTCCAAGACTTGACATAACAAGAAAAAGAAAAACTGTTAGTAATATCCAAAACTTGAAATATACAACGGTAAGAAAAACAGAAAAACAGAAAAGGAAGAAAAAGCAACGGTCCCATAATATATATATGTTACCTTTTTATTTTGTTTGATTTGAATTTGAAACTGTAACTTTAGATAAATATGATTTGAAACAGTTCCCTCCTTAGCTTTTTGTGCCTAAAAGAAAAAGAAACAAGAGAAGAGAACAAAAAGAGAAGTAAACTTTGTTTAGAGAACATGAAGACAACAACTTCATCACATTCATTAGCTTTCCTATAATAATAATATATCATTAAGATATAAAATATATTTTCATTAATATTTATCTTTTTTTTTTCTATAGACGAAATAGTAATAATCATTAATGTGATTATCAGAGTTTGAACGCGGATGAATGTGTTTAATCGGGCAATATCGACTTCTAACCGTTGATATCGAAATAAAAAAAATTTAATTGATGTTTTTATATTAGTTGGCGAAGAATTTAATACAATTGGCTGTGGAGTTGCTGGTGTATAATTGAATCACATGTGATCAATAAATCAAATTTGTTGATAGTACTAATTTGTTATAATATTATAGGCATGAAGATGCTCATAGACGTGCAACCATTTCTCAAAAATATATTGTAGTACATAATCGTGAAGATTACAAGTCAAGTGATTTAAATTGATATACTTGAGATAATTAAAATAATTGTCTCTTTCCATTTCTATATTTCATTATTATTAAATGTGAGCATATATATGATTATTGTATCATATCTGAGCCATTTAATGTTTTTGAATAATATTCAATTTTTTTTGGTGGGAATTAATATTCAAATTTTGCTAATGGAGTTTTTATTTTTAGATTATTCCCTCTTGTTATTAATTGTGGTTCACACTGATGATTTTGAACCTTCTGTTAGATAAGTTGTAGTAACGAGTATTTTGTTATATTTTGATTAAAATATTTTTATATTGTCAATTAATGAGAGGCATTTATTTCTCAATATAACATTTCACATTTTTATTTTTTAAAATAATAATATGACTTGACAAATATAAAATTTTTGACAGATTATATGTATAGTATTATTTTATGTTGTCTGTGTACTTCTTTTAAACTTATTTTATATATATATATATATATATATATATATATATATATATATATATATATATATAGAGAGAGAGAGAGAGAGAGAGAGAGAGAGAGAGAGAGTCGTCTCAAGTATTTGGAGGCTCCGTGTAAGTTAGTTATAGATTAACCATGGCAAAACAAATAGAGGCCTTAATTAATCATGATTTAACTTGACAAATATTTTATGAGGCCCTATTTAACTATAATCACACCCCGATAAATTTGAGGTCCTGTGCGGTAGCCCACCTTGCACGTCCTTAAAGACGGCTATATATATATATATATATATATATATATATATATATATATATATTGTTCTGGACTGGGCCGAGGCTGGCCAACAGTCGAGCAGGCCCAACCCATACAGCTGGGGAGGCCCAGTAAGGTCCTTCTGCAGGACACGCGACTGCCACGTGCTAGCCACAGTTTCGCTGGGCACTCAGGCAGCGTCGGGCACTTGAGACAATAGGGGAGGAGGATATCACACCCTGCTGAGATGTATCTCCCCGACAGACTAGCTTCTCCCCGCGAGAAGCTACACATCACTCCTCGACGAACGTGGATCCTCCCCCGCGAGGCCATGTCCGTTCCACGGGCATCATCCTCCTCGACACATAAGTCTCCTCCCCGCGAGGAGTATACAGGATTCACATCTCCTCGACCACAGAAGGCTCCTCCCTCGCGAGGAGCACCCGACGGTCCATCCCGCGTGGACACGTTCCAAGTAACCTCCCACTTCCGAAAGATTCGGTCTGCCCTACTTCCAGAAATCTAGGAGCAGTTACTCTAGGGCGAAGACCACGTGCTGGTCTTCACTACTACACGTAAGCCCTAGCAGTTACTTGGAGTGGGCCTAGTTGATCCAGCCCATTGCAGGTAACCGTTGGCCCAGCGCTGGAGGCTCTCTATAAATACCCTCTCATTTGAGAGGGTCAAGTTAGACACATTCTTCCTACCACTCACTCTTTATGTATTTGCTGATATTCTGTACACTCTCTCACTTGAGCGTCGGAGTACCTTGCAGGTACACCCCCCCGCCGTCTCTCACCATCACCGGAGCTCCCGTTCCAGACGCCGTTGGCCACTATCAACTGTCTGATCCGGGTACGATCAGTGACGCCGTCTGTGGGAAATTTATAAGCTTCCCCGTTTTTCTGCTCGATAAACCAAAGCTTTCTCCATTCAACAACCATCATGGCCAACCCGTCGGCGAATCAAGCTCTAGACAACGTCATCGCGCAGCTCAGCAATGGCAACCGCGTCGACAACAACGCTGCCCAACCTGTCGCGGAGAACGACATCAGAGATGGACTCACCGCCTCACCATTTTCCGAGGAAGTGGAGTACGAGACAGCTCACCAAGACAGACAGGAAACAACCCTCCAGCCCATGGACCCGCCGCCAAATACGGACCCGAGCACTGCTGCCCTTTTGCTTTGGTCAATCAGACCAACCAGATGATCTTCAACCAGAACATCCGGATCGAGGCGCTGGAGAAAAGTCGTGGTCGGTCTTCCCCGCGAAGGCACCGACCACCACCATTTCCAAGACATTCGCAGTCCCCGGAGGCATCTCGCAACCCCTCCCCGGTTCCTAGGGGTCGCAGACCGCGCTTGGAGCGTACTCAGCCGGAACATCCTCAGAAACGCCACCACTCCCCGCCACCAAAGGGACCAATCCGCTCCTCGAAAAATAAAAGGAGCAGGCCGGACGACGAGGAGCCTAGAGGCCGCCCGAAGGACCACTCCCCGAGACGTCACCATGTTCGTGGACAACACTCCCCCTCCGTGTCTCCGGGGGCCAGCGAGGATGACGATTACCGGACCCCTCTGGCCAGGCACATCATGGACGCCCCTATTCCTAAGGGCCTGGAGAGACCCCCATCCTTGGGGACATATGACGGGACATCTGATCCTGACGACCATGTCGAGAGTTTTGAAGCTCTGCTCGATTTTAGGAATGTCTCCGGCGCCATCAAGTGTCGATTATTCCCTACGACTCTTCGGAAAGGGGCCATGGCTTGGTACAAAAACCTAGCATCTGAATCAATCACGTCTTGGAGGGTCCTGAGGGAGCGCTTCAGAAAACATTTTACGGCCTCTCGTCGACATCCGAAGACGATAGCCTCCTTGGAAGCCATCTTTCAGGGGAAGGATGAACCTCTCCGGAGCTACATAGAAAGGTTCAACAAAGAAGCATTCGAAATCCACGTGACCGATCACATCAAAATGTATCTCATCATCAAGGGTTTGCGGATAGGATCCAAGTTCGCAGAATCCGTTGGACTACACCGTCCCCGCAGCTTTGAAGGCCTCCTCGAGAGAGCTCAGTCGCATATTGAGTTCGAGGAAGCTGAAGCTGCACAAATTGCCCTCAATTCGAGGCGCAGAGAAGGCCCCCGCGGCAACAAGGAAGAAGACTCCCCTCCACCCAGGCGAGGTGGAGACAGGAGAATAGAAGACTCCCCTCCACCTAGGCGAGGCGGGGAAAGAAAAAAAGAAGCCCGGACCAAAGATCCCCGCGAATCACGAGAATCGTCTGGCCTTTTCAAAGACTACACACCGCTGAACGCGTCCCGCGCGCGCATTTTTAGCGACTGTGCCAATTCGGAGTTCCTCAAAGGGGGAATCCGCTTCCCGAAACCGGCGGCTTCCAAACCAAACACTGACAAATCCAAGTACTGCCGGTTCCATCGCAGCCATGGATACGTCACTGAAGACTGCGTCCACCTTAAGGACGCAATCGAGACGCTGATTAAAGAAGGGTACCTGAAGAAGTACGCCAAGCAGCAAGAGGCCCCCCGCCCTAGCGGCCAGGAGGCCCAGAATGTCGAGGAGTCAACTCCCTCCCCCAACAAAGGATCTCTGCAAGTCGCGTTGAGCATCATGCGGCCTGAAAACTTTGGTTTTTCGGGAGAACTCGACAACCTTGAAGCTGTCCGAAACATGTGGAAGAACTTCCCAGCAGAAGACTCGATAAGTGCCCGCAGTACCTGGGAGTCTTTCCCCCAAGCCCTGGTCATATCTGGCGGAGCCCCTGACCGTCTGACTGTGGGGTCAATAAAGAGGAAATTCGAAGAACTGAAAGCAACAACTCCTCGAGCCCCTACCCTCGAGAGAGTTAAGGGAAGATCAAATCTGATTACCTTCTACCTCGAAGAACTTCCCGGTGGGGCACCGAACGCCAACATCCCCCTCCTGATCCGGGCACAGATGGCCAATTTTGATGTCCACCGAATTTTGGTTGACCAGGGAAGCTCGGTGGACATCATGTACGTCCACCTCTTCGAGACCCTCCAGCTGACCAAGCAACACTTGTCCCCGTACGTAGGGTCTGACCTAAAGGGCTTCAATGGCGCGACCACTAGACCATGGGGCTTCGTGGAGTTGATGGCCACCTTCGGGATCGAGGAAACCACCCGACAGGTGAAGACGCGTTTCTTGGTGGTGGACTGCCCGTCCCTCTAGAACTGCATCATGGGGAGGACCACGTTGGCGAAACTGACGGCCGTACCATCAACGGTCCACCTGAAGATGAAATACTACACGAAGCGTGGACGTGTGGTCACTCTCCACGGGGACATCAACGCGACCAGAAGATGTTTCGACGCAGCAATCAAGGGTCTGAGTGTCGTCGGCGGCGTCAAACCCAAGACTCAGGCTGAGACACCTCCAGACGTCGTGCAGGTTCCACTCCCGTCGGTCAGCACGGTCGACCTTGACAGCAGGTTTCCTGGGGAGCAAGAAGAAACTGCAGGTGAAGACCTCCCAGTTAAAATCAACGGGCAGCCTCTCCACCCAACGCGCCCCGTCCCAGATGGAGATTTCGAGCTGGTTCCTCTCGGTGACAGCCCAGACCGAAGCGTGAAGATTGGCTATGGACTCCCCGACCTGGCGAAGAGGCAACTGAAGGCGTGTCTCCGAGAGAATGCAGATTTGTTCGCCTGGAGTGCTGCAGAGATACCCGGACTGGACCCTGAAGTAGCTTGTCATCAGCTGACTATAAATCCGGCCGCTAGGGCTGTAGCTCAACGTAGGCGTAGGCAGTCTCCGGAAAAAATGGAGGCTGCTGAAAAAGCTGTAAAAGACCTCCTAGAGGCAAACTTTATTTCTGAGGCCAAGTACACAACTTGGCTCTCAAATGTTGTACTCGTTAAGAAAAATAATGGAAAATGGAGGATGTGCGTTGACTACACGGATCTTAACCGGGCATGCCCAAAAGACTCTTACCCCTTACCTAACATCGATCAGCTGGTCGATAATTCTGCAGGATTCAAATTACTATCCTTCATGGATGCCTACTCGGGGTACAACCAAATTCTCATGGACGAGGCCGACAAGCAGCATACCGCTTTCATGACCGAGTCGGGCAATTACTACTATAACGTAATGCCTTTCGGCTTGAAAAATGCTGGCGCCACCTACCAACGGATGATGAACAAAGTCTTCCAGGAAGACATCGGCGACGTGCTCGAGGTCTACATGGACGACATGATCGTCAAATCTGCAGAAGAAGTCGACCATGCCGCACATCTCAAGAAAGTGTTCGACACGGCGAGGAAGTGTCGCATGAGGTTCAACCCCGACAAATGCACCTTCGATGTTCGGGCAGGGAAGTTCCTCGGCTTCTACCTCACAGAGAGGGGAATCGAGGCAAACCCCGACAAATGTAGGGCGTTCTCCAAAATCCCTACCCCGAACTCGAAGAAGTCGATCCAGTCACTTAACGGAATGCTGACTGCTCTCTCCCGTTTCGTCGCCAAATCCGCTCAGTACGCACTCCCCTTCTTCAAGCTTCTTCGACAGAAGGCGACTTTTGAATGGAGTGAAGAATGCGAGCAAGCCCTCCTCCATCTCAAACAAGTCTTGTCACAACCCCCGGTCTTGTCCCGACCAGATAACGGGGAAACACTTTTCTTGTACCTGGCCGTCACCAGCAAAGCGGTGAGTGCTGTCCTCATACGGGAGACCCCCGACGGACAGAAACCAATTTATTTCACGAGCAGAGCTCTTCAAGGTCCCGAGCTCAGATACCAACAGATTGAAAAGGTTGCCTTGGCCCTCGTATCTGCATCCAGAAGATTACGTCATTACTTCCTGGCCCACACAATCGTGGTAAGGGCAGAGCAGCCTATCAGACAGCTCCTCAGTCGGCCAGATATGGTGGGGAGAATGCTCCGGTGGTCTCTCGAGCTGTCTGAGTTCGACCTTCGATACGAAGGAAGAAAAGCCTTGAAAGCTCAGGTACTGGCCGACTTCGTAGCGGAAATAACCGTCCCTGAATCCTCGACCGATGACTCCCAAAAATGGACAATTTACGTCGACGGAGCCTCCAGCGCAAAGGGTAGCGGAGCAGGCATTATCCTCGAAAACGAGCAGGGCATCCTGATAGAGGTCTCCCTCGAACTGTCCTTCAAGACATCAAATAACCAAGCCGAATACGAGGCCTTCCTCGCGGGACTTTGTCTGGCGGAAGACCTTGGCGCAAAAGAAGTCAAAATCTTTACAGGCTCCCAGCTCGTGGCATCACAGGTTCGGGGAGAATTCCAGGCCAAAAACGATAGTCTCATCGAGTACCTAACCTTGGTGCAAGAAAAGTTGAAGAAATTTGTCTCTGCGGAGGTGTCTCACATCCCGCGCGAGCACAACACTCGAGCGGACGTGCTCTCCAAGCTTGCAAGCACTAAGAAAAAAGGAGGGAACAAATCAGTTATCCAGGAGTACTGACCGAGCCGAGCATAAATAAACCCGCACCGACCTCCGAGGTCAACGCAATCGGGGACGCAGACTATTGGATGACCTCAGTTTACGAATACTTGACGGTGGACAAACTTCCCGACGATCCTAAAGAAGCGGGGATAGTCAAGAGGCGGGCATGTGCGTATATCGTCGTCGAAGGTAAGCTGTACCGCCGAGGATTCTCCATTCCCTTACTCCGGTGTATCGAAGAAAGCAAAGTTTCGGGGATCCTCCAGGAAATCCATGAAGGGATAAACGCCCAGCACCTCGGCGGAAGATCCCTAGCCCGAAAAGTACTCCGAGCGGGGTATTATTGGCCCACTATGCAACATGATGCAAAGGAACACGTCAAGAAATGTGACCGTTGCCAAAGACACGGGGACATGCACCTCGCTCCTCCAAACGAGCTTAAGTCATTGTCATCCCCGTGGCCGTTTGCGTGGTGGGGAATGGATATCCTCGGGCCTTTCGTCACAGGGTCGTACCAAAACAAGTACCTCATCGTCGGGGTAGATTACTTCACGAAGTGGATTAAAGCTGAGGCGCTGGCCAAAATCACTGCCTTCAACATACTCCGTTTCTACAAGAGAAACATCCTTGCCCGATTCGGTGTGCCCCAAGCCATCGTCACCGACAACGGGACACAGTTCACCGACGGGAAATTCCAAGACTTCGTTGCCAAACTGGGCACAAAATAGCACTTCACGTCGGTCGAACACCCTCAAACCAACGGGCAGGCCGAAGCAGCGAACAAAGTGATACTCCGGGGATTGAAGCGACGACTCGGCGAGGTCAAACAATGGTGGGTCGAGGAGTTACACAGCGTCCTCTGGGCGTATCGAACAACCCCACACTCCACGACCGAGGAGACCCTGTTTCGCCTAACGTACGGGACCGAGGCAGTTATCCCCGTGGAGATCAAGGAACCCTCGAGGAGGACAGAAGCTCCCCTCGACAAAGAAACAAACAACGAAGCCCTGCGAGAGGAACTCGACCTTGTCGAAGAGATAAGGACCGGCGCTTCCCTCCAAGAAGCCTCTTTAAAACAAAAAATAACTTTGCGTTATAATGACAAAGTTATCAAACGCGACTTCCAAGTTGGCAGTCTTGTCCTACGGAGAAATCAGAAAGATTCACGCGAAGGAAAACTGGCCGCAAACTGGGAGGGCCCATACCGCGTCATTGCGAAGACGGGGACGGGTGCCTATTACCTCGAAAACCTCCACGGTGAACAACTTGCTCGACCATGGAATGCTGAGAAGCTCAAACAATATTATAGTTAGACACTGCCCGGGACAGTACGACGTCGCGACCACGGGAGCGCGCAATGGTACATGTGCGACACCTCTATATAACACACGACGGCCAAAAACCACGAAGTGTGTGCGTGAGACTTTTTGGCCCGACGAGGAGGCCTCAACCGAGCTCCATCGTCGACGTACCAATTAGGCAGAACACCCAGCTCGCGATGGGAAGTTCACGTCACGAAGCTAAGACATCGACCGGCGTCTTAGCCTCGTTGAAGGTCGGGGTACAGCCCCCGACCAATCGACTAGCTCTCTCCGCAGTCGAGGATCATCAGAGTCGAGCAAACTCCCAAGGCGCCAGTGATCTCAACTACTTAGGCAAAAATAAGTAATGTATAAAGTATCACACACAAGCAAAATTAATAAAGAGGCAAAGCGAAGTATAAGAATCGGGCAAAGCCCATTGTACGAACATTACATCAATAAGCCCACAAGCCGGGCAAAAACAACCATTGTACGAGTATTACATCAAGTAAGCCCACAAGCCGGGCAAAAACAACAAAATGGCACGCAGGCCAAGCAAACTATATTCCTACTCTGCGGCAGTCTCAGCGGCGTCTGGCCCACCTCCCTCGTTGGCATTCTCTTCTTGCCTGGGCAGCACTATCCAGCCGTCGACCACCTCGCAGTCAGCGTCTGCCCCGTCGGTCACCAGGTCGGGATTTAGGATCCGAAGTTGCGCCACTGCATTTCGGAACCCTATGCCCATAGTTTCAAGAGCATCATCCTCGGCTAGCCGGAGATCCTGCTCGAGTCTCCTGAGTTGGGCCACCAGCGCCGCTCGAGTGGTTAGGAGCTTATCCTCTTCAGTTTCGCCTTCAGCTGGCCGAACATCATCCTCTAACTCGGCAACCCTCTCCTTGAGCCGCTTCTCCTCTGCCTCCAGCTCAGTGATCCGGGCAAGATGGCCTTTCTCCGCTTCCCCAGCTTCCTTCACCTTTGCCTCCGCCCGCTGCTGCTGCTCGCTCTGTTCTTTATTCAGGTCCCTGCATTCCTTCAACTCTTTGCGCAGGTCTAGCAGCTCAGCATCCAAGGTCTCAAGCTTTTCTTGCAGTCGAGAAAGTTCGGAAGCGGGGCGGGTCTCATCGTTCAGGACAATCGCGGTCGAACAGAGCCGCATAACGGCAGATAAGTCCTCAAAGATCGACCTCCTCCTCGCTTCCGCAGCGGTCCCCAGCAATGCTTGGATTTCAGAGGGAGGGACGCGAGGATAGGTGACTTCGGAGAAGAAGCGGGGCTTGAGATGGCATGGTGGGAGTTCGAAGCTTGAAGGAGGTGGGGGACTTTCTTCGTGGGCCAGGTCGACAATCTCCGCGTTCGAAACCCGTTGCCGTTTCGGCGTCCCTTGAGTGCCCGGAGACTGGCTCCCAGCAGGAGGCGTGCGCCCACCGGAAATCCCCGACACAGTCACAACAGGCTGGGATTGGCTGGAACCTTCGGGCATCCCAGCGGAAGAAACACCCTCGGGCATGGCCCCAGAAGGAGCAACACCTTGACCCTGTGAGCGAGATGACTCTCCCCGAGCCTGTTCTTCCCGAGCCCTCTTCGCTTTCAACTTCTTCAGCCTCTCCTCAGCTCCGACCATTTTCCCTGCAAAAAGAAAGAAAACATTAGTAAGGCAAGGTATACAGACACGAGGAAGGCTTAGTTCGAGGATGTTTTCACCACCTAACAACTCGTCTGCTTCTTCGTCGGAGAAGGTCTCGAGCAGAACACGGGTGTTGATCAAGTGACGTTGTTTCTTCACCTGCACGTCTGCTCCCGTTATAGGCTCGTCATCCAGCGTTTCGTACTGAGCTTCATTGAAGCTTTCGACAAATGTGACGATCTTATCATAAGCTGCCCGGTCGTCGACGTCCAGCTGATTATGTCTCACCTTATATTTATCAACCCCCTTTTTGAAGTGTTCCTCCGTCCAGTACAGGGGGAACTTCGGCTCCAGAACCTCCTCGGAGCCACCGTCGACCTTATGGGTGACTCTCCGGTACAACGAGTTGATAACCTCAAGGGTGGCCGGCTTTACAAAATAGTAGCGGAACTTGAAGTCCCGGACAGAATCCAAGTACGTGTGGAACAGAGCTTTGCTTTGCTTAAAGGACATCCAGCCGTGTCATCCACCTGCCGACGACCTTTGAAGATGGAATATACGAAAGAAGAGGGACACTGTCGGCACGATTTTCAAGTGCTTACAAACGAGCTCAAAGGCCCGGATGAAGGCCAGCGAGTTCGGGTGAATCTGCGAGGGTGCCAGCTTCAACCAGGCGAAGATCCCCTCTTGTAAGTCTGTGAAGGGCAGCCTCCACCCCGCTTTGTCGAACATGAATTCGTATAACGGGATGCGCATTCCCCGGTAAGGCAAACATATCTGATGATGCTCCTCTGGGCGGAAAACCTTCCATGACTTATCGGACCCGATTAGCCGATGCTCGACGGTACAGAACGCATCTTCCACGTCCCGGTAGACAAAGATGGATGACATCTCTAAGGCTTCGTCACAGACCCACTCCTCGAGCGGGCGCTCTTGTGCGAAATCCATGTGGGCCATGGGAGACTCTGGATGGTCGTCTTCTTCGAAGGATCCTACGGCCACCTTCGCAGCCAAACTGTCCATTTACCTGAAAAGCAGAAGGAAACGGTGAATTTGATGGGTCATATCAAATTCACCCCTCCACCGCTGTTCAAGCGAATGGGCGAGGAATGGGCAAGGCTTTCTCATTTCCCCGACATATCGGGCCGAGGAACAACATGGTCACCGGGGAACTCATCGCCTCCCCGGAAAATTCTGCCCCTTTTTCCCTTAGCGTTGACGAAAAGAGTGACCCTTGGGGACCCCGGGACATTCATCGCGTCCCCGAGATATTCATCCCTTGTCCCCGAGACATTCAACAAAAACAAGAGAAGTTCTTAACACCCCCTCTCTCAACAACGAAAGATTCCCGCCGTATTCGCCAGGAACCCTTTCATTTCTCATGGGAACTTCATCAGTTCACCAAGGAAGTGTTGTACGCCAGTCAAAATCAAGAGGAAACGCAAGAAAAAGGCTAGTTTTTGAACAAATACCTTATAGGCGGCGATGTAGGTTTCCGGCGCGGAGTTTCGGCGGTTGACGGCGGAGAACGGCTGCTGTAGACACGGAGTTCCGGCGGTTGACGGCGGCGAACTGCTGCTGTAGACAATAGGGAGAGAAGGAGAGAGATCGTTGAGAGAAAAGCGAAAAAAAGTGCAAAATGAACGAGGGGAGGGGTTTTTATAGTGGCCCTCACGGGACTCGAGGGACATAGGGCACTTGAGTGCTCTACCCTAGCCAGCCTCCCTAGGTAATAATGACAGACGACACGTGGCACACATGCAGCCGTTCATCCTCCCACGCGTGTCGTTTCAGTCTTCCCCAACATTTCGAATCTGAAACCCCTCATCTCCCCGGCGTTACGACCAGACACAGCTGATCGATGCCCGACTTATGTGCGACTGTAGGAACGTCGAGCACGAGAATGACCTCCTCGGATCCTCTCTTGGCGTATCCCCGACATGCCAATAACCCTTAAGTCATTGCTCGGACATCTCAGAGCAACGACTTGGGGGGCTCCTGTTCTGGACTGGGCCGAGGCTGCCCAACAGTCGACCAGGCCCAACCCATACAGCCTGGGGAGGCCCAGTAAGGTCCTTCTGCAGGACACGCGACTGCCACGTGCTAGCCACAGTTTCGCCGGGCACTCAGGCAGCGTCGGGCACTTGGGACAATAGGGGAGGAAGACATCACACCCTGCTGAGATGTATCTCCCCGACAGACTAGCTTCTCCCCGCGAGAAGCTACACATCACTCTTCGATGAACGTGGATCCTCCCCCGCGAGGCCATGTCCATTCCACGGGCATCATCCTCCTCGACGTATAAGTCTCCTCCCCGTGAGGAGTATACATGATTCACATCTCCTCGACCACAGAAGGCTCCTCCCCCGCGAGGAGCACCCAACGGTCCATCCCGCGTGGACACGTTCCAAGTAACCTCCCACTTCCGAGAGATTCGGTCTGCCCTACTTCCGGAAATCTAGGAGCAGTTACTCTAGGGCGAAGACCACATGCTGGTCTTCACTACTACACGTAAGCCCTAGCAGTTACTTGGAGTGGGCCTAGTTGATCCAGCCCATTGCAGGTAACCGTTGGCCCCGCGCTGGGGGCTCTCTATAAATACCCTCTCATTTGAGAGGGTCAGGTTAGACACATTCTTCCTACCACTCACTCTTTCTGTATTTGCTGATATTCTGTACACTCTCTCACTTGAGCGTCGGAGTACCTTGCAGGTACACCCCCCGCCGTCTCTCACCATCACCGGAGCTGCCGTTCCAAACGCCGTTGGCCACTATCAACTGTCTGATCCGGGTACGATCATATATATATATATATATATATATATATATATATAAGGAAAATTCTAAGGTGAAATCATCAAATTAACTTTTTTGGTGAAGTCATAAATTTTTCCAATTAGTAAGCAATTTGACTTAGTCAATGTCACGCAAAATTATATGGTGCCCACCATTACTATGTACCTTCTGTGTACATCATAAATCAAAATCTTTAATCTTCCTCTTCTCATCTAAATCCAGATTTTCATGTTAAAAAACTCTCATGAACTCAAGAATACAAAAATGGCAAAATCATGATTCTTAGGTGTTTCAAGCAAATGAATATATCATTAGAAGTGGAATTTCACCATGATCATGGTTTTATAATTAGTGTTTGACTACTAAGGAAAACATATACGACAACTGTTGGAAAAGGGATACCATCACGCGTGATTAACCGTTGTGAAGTAGTGTGTGGTTGTATATGCGTTACTTACAATCACAGTCGTATGACTGTTATAGAAAACTTAAAGCGTGCGACATATTACCACAGTTGCTTTAATTAACCGCTGTAATATATTAAAGGTCTAAGGTTCGATTCTCAACACCCTTTTTGGTATATATTATTCTAAACAACGTTCACTCTACAACCACAATCATATTTAACAACTGTCGTTAAATTATCTGTTTTTTTTTAAAATAATTTTTTGCTTTTTGAAAATTTTCCATTTTTTAACTTGTATTTTTGTGAACCGTATCAGAATAGAAACATCAATTGTATCATAACAATAATTGTATTGTATTATATCAAATCCATATATTGGATTAAGAACCAAACATTATATATATATATATATATTACATCAAAAGAAAAATGGCACAAAACAACCTACAACATATGATATAACCGGTTATTAAAACCAATTGTCATAACCGGTTTTCATCTTTTAAAATGGTTATAAACCGGTTATATCTATAACCTATTTTATAATTAGTTTTGATTTAATTTTATTTTAAAATTGACTTTTTCAAGAATTTCTTTTTCAAAAAAATAATATTTTTTAAGAAAAAATATTTATGTTAAAAAAATAATAGTAATTTTTTTTAATTTTTGGAAAAAATATATTTTTTTATTTAGAAAAAATCATTTTTAAAAATTTATAGAAAAAAAATTATTTACTGAAAAAAATTTAAAATATATTTTTTTCAAAAAAATATTATTTTTATTTTCAAAAAAATATTTTATTTTCAAAAAAAAATATTTTTTTCCAGAAAAACAATAAATTTTTTTTCGAAAAAAATTTTCAAAGTTTTTTTTTATTATAAAAAATTGACTAATTTAGTTTGTATTTTGGATATGGATGTCCAAATTATGAATTTGGTTAAAACCATATTAAAAATATATCCAAAATATGGATTTGGTTAAAACCATACTAATAATTAACCGGTTTTTAATAACCGGATTTGAATATGGATATGAATTTTTTAAATAACCGGTTTATTTGAGCATCCCTACTTGTTAATTTTCCCATATGCCTTCATTATGATCGATACAAATAGCATGCACATCATCTCTATCAACTTCATCATATGTGGTAGACACTTGTGTTGTGTAAGATGGAGTAGAAGGAATATCAAAACTTTCATCACTATTAGGAATGTATTTTCCTCGGAGAACGATTAACCATTTCCCCGATGTATCCGAAGGGTCGGTCACATAGAAAACATGTTTTGCTTGTGAAGCCATGATGAATGGTTCAGTCATATAATTTTCCTTGTCAAGGTCAACCCGGGTGAATTCACAATGTCAAAAAAGACCTTTAGCAACGTTTTTTTTGCCTTGAGCAACGCTTAAAAGCGCTGCCAAAGGTGGCGCCGCTAAAGGTAAAGACATCGTTTTTTTTCCTGCAAAAGCGCTGCCTTAGGTCCCCTTTAGGCAGCGATTTTCCACTAAAAGCGCTGTCTTTTGTTCCCCTTTAGCCAGCGCTTTTTAAAGCGCTAATGTGTATTATTTTCCAACTTTATGCAGCGTTTTTTTTTTTAAAAGCGCTGGTTTTCCCCCCTTAGGCAGCGCTTTTTAAAGCGCTTTCTTTAGTTCCATTTTTGGTAGCGCTTTTTCAGTAAAAGCGCTGTCTTCAGTAAAAGCGCTGTCTTTTGTACACGTAAATTGTTTTAAAAATTATTTGTTTTGCATGCGTTTTTTGTCAAAAGCGCTGCTAAAATTCCTTTTTTTAAGAAAACTTTGTTTTAAAAAATCTTATAATAAACCTGTATATTAATTAACCTGTATAACATAATTTTTTATCAAAACTTATCATAATTATATACTTCAATTCACAAGCCTTTATTCAACATAGGCCTACATAATTATATACTTCAATCACCATATATAGGCCTTATATTTCATAATTATACACAAGACTTTATCAATTAACCATTCTAATATTCAACTTATGGTCGACAACTTTCAAATTAATTAACCATTCTAATAACAACTATTCATACACCAAATAACCATTCCACTTCCAAAATAAAATAACCATTCTAATAACCATATACAACAACTTTCAAAACTATACAAAGTATATACAACAACTTCCAACTTCCATACCTTATATGATTCTTTGCTCAATAAGGTATTGACACCAATCCTCCTTAATTTCTTCCAATTGTACTTTGGAGTAAGTAGCACACTTGAATTCATCAAAATACTACATAATATGCATGATTTAGTTAAAAGTAATTAATTATATCAAATATCCGATAAATATTAAAATAACTCATAAGTTATAAATCCATACCATGATTGGAATCTCTATTTGATCCAAATGAATGATTTCTTTCATAAACCTCAAAACAAAATAACCGCAATCTATACCATTTTTTTGACGAGGACACTACACAGTGAAAAAAAATAATAACATATATCAGGATATATAGTCTAACTTGTTTTACCAAGTAGCATCACTATTATAAGCAAAATTGTGAAAATATACATCCACTCTGATCCATGTAATGTTGGTTGACTTACTCTTTGATACTTGGGCTCCTCTTTGTGATCGAAATATTTGTATAGCTCTAACATAATATAAACGAATATTTAGAACAATCTCACTAAATAAATTAATAAAGAAATACACACGAATATTTAGAACAATTTCACTTACGTATCAATCGTCGCCTTCATATCCGGGTATTTATCTACATCACCATCTAACGAATCCACATAATACACTATTTCTCTTATCGGATTTATTGCAACCAACAACCAGTGTCCACTGTAAAATAAAACAAAAGTATCGATATAGTAATTTTATACGCAACATCAAAAAACGAAAAATGATAATAAATGAAGTAAGAATGCAAATCTAACCCGTTGCCAGTATTATATGGTAAAAGATACAACTTTTCTGTATCTATGCTGGCCATAAATCTTTCGACTAAGTGAGATTGTACTGAAGTTGGATTCATCACAATTAACGGTGCATTGATACAGTTGGCAGATAAGAAACCGAATCTTTCTGACAATTGATGCGAGCGCACCAATTTCTCATACAAGAACCTTAAATAAAAACATAATAAACATTAGATTATTCGTTGAAATGAGTAAATAAATTATTTAAATAATTAAAGAGAGTTAATCAGAATACCTGATGTATGTGTGCATAACACCGATGCCTAATTCAGAATGATTAAAAATTTGATCCAAATCCTCTTTAGAAATTGTTTATGAATAAGAATAACCGAAAATACCTTCCTCCATAGGTACTGCACGAATACCTCCGTCCATCAAATTCGATGTTTCTACAAGTGTTTCAAGAGATGACCTAAATCGGGATACAATTGCTTTTTTTCCCCGTCCTTGCAAGAGTCTTTTTTTGGTTGGACGTGTTGCCTAATTCTGGCTGCCTATTTCTGACTTTCTATTATTTGCAACTCTTGGGCATGAATCTAAAAATCATATAAGTTAGTAAAACATTTGAATATAAAATTAACACTTCTAATGTGTATGTATTGAAAAATTTGTGCTAAATTAATTTCATAATAAGCATATATAATTACCTCGGCAAGTTTCTGTTGACAATTGATACTACATTTATCACTAGTATCATTAAACTCTGAACCACACCTATCTGACATATATTTTTCCTTGTCCTTTTGTAATTCACGGACTTGAGCTCTTAATTCTTCCATGGCTTTCATCACTTGTTTATTGCTAGGATTTTGGCTCTTTGAACGATTATAAAAGGATGATGGAGTGACCCCAAAACCCTTATCCCTCACACGACCGGAATACTCAGGAACATTTAACACTTGAGTAAGTATGCTCCTGCAATCCTGGTCTTCACCTAGAGTTGCGGACTGAGACAGAGTCTCCTGGAATTCATATGCATAAATATTGAAAAATATTAGCGGGGATTAAAAAGCATAAATATTATATATATGTCAATAAGTGGGATATAAAACGCATAACGTTATACTTACACATTGCTTAAAAACTTGTTGAACATTTTCCGCAACAACTCCATCCTTGCCCACACGAGCAGCCTTCCACAAAACATGTTCCGGAACACATGTTTCTTCACTTTTCTCTTCTTCTAACTACACGTTAAGACAAATAATAAAATCAATTATAACATATGGGAAAGAAACAAGTAAATCAAAGCATTTATATATACTTACTATTTTTTGCTGTAATCGTGCATATCCAAAACGCCCATTCCTGTATGGATACACGGGTTTTGATGCTCTTTGGCGATTTACGCCACTCAACTCCTGGAATGCTTCGTTTCTTCTTTTGGCTACAAAAGTTGTCTATTCTTCAGGTGAAATCAATTCCACATACTTCACTGGACGTTCTGCTTCAATAAAATTTCATTCGGCATCCCTAAGATACTTGTTTGATAGAAATGCTCGAAACCCTCTGTGTCTTTTTCCGGCTAATTGAATACAATACTTCTTTCGGTCATCACTAATATTAAAATACCTCTACAAAAACAAATAACATAATTAGTAACTTAAAGACATAATCGGCAATAAAAACAAATAACATCAATATGGTACCTGTATCTCACTCCATATCTTTTCTTTGGCGGGTTTCAACGATGCATTTCTCCAATTGTCACAAGTAATTGGAATATACGAACGAACAAGTGTACCAATGTAACTTGTCAACATTGCTCCGTTAGGCTCAACAAGTTGGTTCGTATCATTCCAATAAACGTCATACTTTATTCCTTTATCTCTAACACAAATGATGTTCTTCATGATAGTTACTCCTTGGGTAATATCTTCTTCCGCTTCTTGAATTGTTTCATGTCCATCATTTTTTGAAGTTCATGTGAATTTTCCACTTTACTAGCCATTTCACCTGTAATTAAGAAAAACATCAATATAAAATGACACAATTATATTAAAAAACTTATAAAGCTAAACAAACTTAGAGGGATTAAGTTCAAAGCCATTTTAGACACAATTATAAACAATGAACCTGTGATTGAAATCGATACAGATACGCAAACGGATAGGCAATCAAAAATCAACTAACAATACAACTAATATCATTTTCAATTAAATCAAAAATCAATCAACTAAATATCAAAAACTAATATCATTTTCAATTAAATCAAAAACTAATATCAAAAATCAACTAACAATACAACTAATATCATTTTCAACTAACAATACAACTAATATCATTTTAAATCAAATCAAATCAAATCAAATATCAATAACTAATCACATTTTCAATTAAACACTAACAAACTTCTACAAACCAAAAAATTAAAACCTAACATCAACAACTAATAATACAACAAATTTATATCACAGAAACAGTAGAGAAACAATCAACAATGGAGAATATTAGGCATTTCCATTATTGGAGAGAAAACCAGAAAAAAGGAGAGTAAAAACCTCAAACGACGGACGACGGTAGCACGGATTGAAGTTACGAACGGCGGACGACGGTAGCTGTGAGGGTAGCCTCGAACGGAATGAAGTCACGAACGGCGGACGACGGAGGACGGAGGGAGTTTTGTTTGCAGAAGAAGAAGACAAAGATACAGTGTCGCGAGAGATTAGGGCGAAATAGAAACGGTCGTAATGAAAATAGAGGGAGATCAGAATCTGTTTTAATTTTAATATTTTAAAAGACCTTTAGCAGCGTTTTAGAAAGCGCTTTCTTATGTTAATCCTTTAGCAGCGCTTTTGGGGTAAAAGCGCTTTCTTATGTGGGATTAATGAAAGGCCTTTAACAGCGTTTTCCAAAAGCGCTGCCTAAAGCGTGTTGTACGAAAGCCCTTTAGCAGCGCTTTTCAAAAGCGTTGCCTTATGTTACACCTTTAGCAGCGCTTTTCATAAAACGCTTTCTAAAGTTCACCTGCCTTAGGGTTTTAGCAGCGCTTTTCAAAAGCGATGTCTTATGTCCCCCATTTAGCAGCGCTTTTTTCTTTCGTTTTTTATTTTTGTTTTTAGCGAAACATGTAGCAGCGCTTCTGCCAAAAAGCACTGTCTTTGTTGCGCTGCAAAAACTTATTTTTGGCGTAGTGATTCTAAGTCATCAATTTGTACACCATTATTATTATTGGGAACTCACTTGCATTTAAATAAAGTTACTTTGAAGATAAAATAATCAATCTCACAAATCTCCTCAATGATACCATATAACGCACTCGATGCCAATATTGGATTCTTATCTTTCGAATTAGAGAAATACATGGATTCGGCCTCAACCATAACCCCACAATTTTGCATTGTACTACGATCATCTTTTAATTTTGTATAAAAGGTATAATGATCAATGTCATATGCATTCCAAGTTATCACATTAAATTTTGGTATGTACGACAACCATTTAATTATCTCGGATGCACTATGATCATTTGGTATATTTTTATTAAACCAATCTAGGAATTTCTTGTTATGCTCAATCAACGACAACTTGTCACTCATTCGTGGATATCTTTTCTTCAAAAGTCCTTTGTGAGTAGCCATGTAAGGTTGAACTTCTTCAAGATTATTCAATATATAGAAATGTGTCTGAATAACTACATCCCGAGCCATTGAATTAACATTTAAACCTTGAATACCTCTACCTGCAGTGTCAGCATGACGAGATTTTGAAATTCCTATAGACTCTGCTTCCGATAAATAGTTTGTACAAAACTCGACAGCTTATTCTGTGATGTACCTTTTAACAATCAAAGCTTTCGGTCGGTGATGATTCTTCGTCTATCCTTTAAAGATCTTCATGTATCTCTCTATTGGATACATCCACCTTAAATAAACTGGACCACAAAATATGATTTCTCTGACTAGATGAACAAGTAAGTGAACCATAATGTCAAAAAATAATGGAGGAAAATACATCTCCAAGAGGAAAATACATCTTCAATTGAAATAAGATTATGACAGCTTCATCTTCTAATTCATCTAATTTTTTGAAATCAAGAACTTTATTACATATGGCATTAAAGAACAACACAATATGGTTATAGTTACTCTCACATTTTTTGGTAGGATGCCACAGATAGCCACTGGTAGAAGTTGTTGCATCAAGATATGACAATCATGAGATTTCAAACCAATTAACTTGAGATCTTTCATTGATACAAGTTTCTTGATGTTTGATGAGTAGACTTGGGAAACTTTGATTCCATGCAAACACTCGCAAAATCTTTTCTTTTCCTTTTTACATAGAGTGTAACAAGCCGGAGGCAGATAAATTCTTTTCCCTTTTTCTATTTGAGCCAATTGTTTTCGTATACCCATCGCCTCCATATCGATACGAGATTGCTTAGAATCTTTAGTCTTGCCTAGAATGTTTAGAAGTGTTCCAATCAAACTATCACACACATTTTTCTCCACATGCATCACATCAAGACAATGTCTTACATCGAGACTTGACCAATATGGAAGATCAAAGAACACGACCTCTTTTTCCATATATTTTTTCTCAACTAGCCCTTTTTTCTTTTTCTCTCTTTCCAAAGACAACATTAATGTGTTTCTGTCGTTGATAACTTCATCCCCAGTTAAAGGTTTAAGAGCGATATCAAACCCCTGTTCTCCTATAAAAGCCTTCTGCAATCTACAATAAGAATGACCGAGTTTTAGAAATTTCTGATGCCCAAGGTAAACAATCTTTTTTCCAAAATTAAGTTGGTGATAAAAGATATTAAATTCACAAATAGGACACACTTTGTGTCCTTTTACACTATATCCAACCAAATTACCATATGCAAGAAATTCGTTGATTGTGCAAAATAACATTGCACTCATCTTAAACTTTTCACCAGAATATGCATCATCAACTTCAATGCCTTCCTCCCACAAAAGTCTTAAATATTCAATTAATGGACTTAGATAAACATCTATGTCGTTTCCAGGTTGTCGTGGTCCAGAAATTATCATACTTAACAACATATAGTTATGCTTCATGCACAACCAAGGAGATAGGTTGTAAATCGTGAGAAGACTAGACCACAAAGAATAGTTGATACTCAGATTACCAAAGGGGTTCATTCCATCATTGGCAAGCCCAAGCCTAAGGTTTCTTGGCTCAGTGCCAAAATCCAGAAACAACGAATCAAATTTCTTCCATTGCAAAGAATCAGCTACATGGCGTATGTTTCCATCACATTTTCTTTCACCTGCATGCCATCTAATATTCTTTGTGTCATTCCCATTACCAAAAAGTCTCTTGAACCTTGAAATTATTGTCAAGTACCATAACACTTTAACAGGAGGACTCTTCCTACTAACATTGTCATTGTCATTGTCATCACCATTGTTGTCCTTCAACTTATAACACGACACCCCATATTCCGGACATTAATCCAAATTTTCACATTCTTTCCTGTATAATATGCAGTCATTAGGGCATGCATGTATTTTGATATACTTCAAACTCATTGGACACAATATCTTCTTGGCATCATAACAACGATCAGGCAAATTATTATCTTTTTGTAGCATTTGTTTTGAGCAAATAAAACAATTCCGTGAAACTTTTATCTGGCCACCCATTTTTTGCTTTCAGATTAAACAATTTTAACACCGCATACAATCGTATAAAACTTGTGCACCCCTTATATAAAGGGGTGTCCTTATCACTACATAAAGTATCATCCATATATCTTCTAGTCGGTCATCCATATATTCATCTTCATCAACTTCGTGACTTTGTGACACCTTGTTTCACTTTTTTTCCACCTCACCATGTCACGTCCATATTGTATAATTTTGACATATACCATCACAACATAGGTGATAGAATATCTCATCCTTTGTCCCTTTATTTATACTCCCGCAATTAACACAAGGATAATAAAAGATACCATTATTGTCGGGAAGATTTAGATCAACGTATTCAAGGAATTCAAGAACTTCTTTCTCATATACTTGATATAATATATCAGCTTTCATCCAACTACGATCCATAATAAATTCTGAAATTTATATCAAAACAATATTATGAATGACACAACAAAATCTAAACCTAAAGCATACCGAAAAACTAATGCATATTCATAACAATAATACAACTCTAAATCTTAAGCATATGGATATCCATTGTAGCAAAGTTATAATATTTTTGTTCACTTCTAAATCCAACAACAAAACATAAAGCATATGAACTTTGCACGAAACTGACCACAAAATCAAACAAGAATGAAGATAGTGAAAATTATCAAGAATTGGGAAGATGAGGAAGAGAGTGAAGTTTGCACGAAACATAGCGTACTTCGAAGAGGAAGAGACCAAAAATGAAGATAGTGAAGATTATAAAGAATGAAGATTCAAATGAACGAATATTATGAAGATGAAGATTTTGCTATCGTTATCGCTATCACTATCGTCTCTGGTTCGTTGATTCGTCAGTTCGCTTAGGGCATGTTA
The DNA here is from genome assembly GCA_022829125.1 of Lathyrus tuberosus. NCBI lineage: Eukaryota > Viridiplantae > Streptophyta > Magnoliopsida > Fabales > Fabaceae > Lathyrus > Lathyrus tuberosus. The sequence goes on from JALAZF010000668.1 coordinate 316,946, forward strand.
TGAAGGAAATAATGAATTTGTTTTGGTTTAAATTTATAAGGAAAACCTTTGATTACAGTAGTTATATCCAACCGTGGTTAAATAGTTTTCAATTTTTTTATTTATGTATGAATTTAAGTGACACACGCTTTTTGTAATAGGAAAAATGGAAAAAATGTAGTTGTTAGGATTCGAAGCTTGTAACACTTACTTTATCACCACAGTTGTTTATCACACCGTGATTAAATAACTTTCAACCTTTAGATTAAGCATAAGTTATTGGAATTTGTAGATTTTCGGTATTTGCAAATTAAAAAGTTGCTGGAATTTGCAAATTTCAATATTTCCAAAGGTTGGAGGTTTTCGGTATTAGTTAATTGCAGTATTTGCTGGAATTTTCGTTCACTGTTGGATTAATCAAAAAATGAGAATTGTACACTCTCATGTAACATTAGATCCGTCCTCGAATGACTTTTTTCAAAATTGTCATTCGTGCAACTTCATCATAGAAGCTCCCTTAATTGAAATTATAGCCATTTTATTCTTCTTCTACCCTTCTTTTATTTTGTCATCTTGTCATCTGTTAATATGATATTAAAGTCATGCTAATGTTTGCAACATAAAAATGACTTGGAGTCACACTAAGCACGAGGTTGAGTATTCAAGTTGTATTTGTGTTAGAGTTCTTCGAGTTTTTCTGAAGTTCTACATTATTTAAGTTTTTAGATTATTAAATATATAAATTTGTTAGGACAATCTTACTCTTTAAATTAATTTTAAAGATGAGATCCAAGCACATTTAAAACTTAATTGACTCAATGAGACATTTTAAACAATGGAAATTCTCTTCAGATTTTGTTGTTCCAGTTTGTTATACCGTTGAAAATCAAAGCTAATTAACACAAAATTGATAGCAAATCAAAGTGTTTAAAACAAATGTTCTAACAGAATCTAATTAAAATAATTAAAAAAACTCAATTAAAATATTTATTTATTTAACTTTATCAATATGGGATGACAAAAAGAACGTAAACTAAACCAGGAAGTAAACGAGGCGAAAAAAATTATTTTGAGCAAAAGAAGGATTAACACTTAAGTACCAATATTAGAAGAGTAATAATTACCAATGAAAATTTTGATTGTCTTCAAGTGTTTAGTCTATTGGACAAAATTATGATATATGGAGTTATGATGATGGAACTTCGGTTAAATTTACAAATACAATAAAATGAAGTATCATATACAACAAAGTTGAAAATATGAGATGTTAGTAATTTGAAGATTCTTACTTTGATTATCAATTCTATTTCTCATTTAATATGTGTGCATCTTGCAAAATATGATAGTATTAAGGATGTTTAGGATCATTTGAAATGTTTGTATAATCATTCTAATTTTAAAAAATCGTAGCATCTAGAGAGTGACATTAAGGCTCTTAAATAAAATAGTATGTTCATTCAAGAATGTTATTCATCCATGACTAACTTATGGGATCAATTGACTCTTATAGAATTGGTTGAATTAAAAGTTATTAAAGCATACACCGACCAAAGAGTAACATCGTCTCGTTCAATTTATGATGGTCTTTCGAGATGATTTTGAGAGTCTTGGTGGGAGTATTCTACAACATACTCCTCTTTCTAATGTTGATCCAGTTAATGAGTTGTTGACAGAAGAAATCAGACTCAAGTATCACTCTTATATGATTTCAAATAATGGAACATTCAACACTCCTCCATTTGTTTTGGTGCTCCTATTCACAAAGGAAAATCTCAAACGCAGAATGGAAGTTGGTATTGATGCATGTGATTTTTGTAAAGAAAAATATTATTGGAAGCCACTGTGTTAATAAGAATTTTAATAACCTATATTCCAATGTTGTTGATGCGGATCCTACTACTATTGGTTTTGGTTCTCATCATATATACCTCTCTAAGACCATTTCTCAAATATTTGATATTGTAGAGCATATCCAAAATATTCGTGTCACTCAGCCAAGTGTCGTGTCTGTTTCCTCTGTTAAAAATGTTTGAACTTTTCTAGCGTGTCATTCATCTTCTTCCATATGGATCATTGACTCTAGAACATCACACCATATGTCATAGAATGATGAGTCATTTGTGTCTTTAAATCGTGTTTCATCCATTTCAGTTAAGACTGCTAATGGCACTTCTATGCCATTAGCATGCATTGGTTCTATCTCCATAACTAATATGTCATTTTTTATGTTTATTATATATATAACTTTACTTTGAGTCTTGATTTTGATAGTTAATTGTGTGATTCTGGTTATTCCATTACATTTTCTTTTACTTTCTCTTGTGTACAGGATTAGAAGGCTGATTGGGACAGTCCATAGATAATAGGGGCTTTATGTTTTAGATGAGTTGAGAGTCTCAGATACTGCAACCTTAACTTCTACTTCCATTACTGATTTATTAACTTCTTTTCATTTTAATTATTTGTCTTCTAGTTTTTATTTATTGCATTCCCATTTAGGACATGCATTTGCTTATAGATTAAAGTACTTTGTTGCTGCTAGAGCTTTAGGAAAGTTACAAACTCTTATATCTCAAATTGTTGTGGTAGTAAACTTATTGAATTCTCAACTTTACCTTTTTTTTATAAAATGTTTATATTTCATATGCACCATTTGACCTAGTGCACTTTGAAGTATGAGGGTCCATCATTTGTTTCTATCAAAGGCGAATATAGGTATTATATTTCGCTTATCGATGATTGTACTCGTTATTGTTGGGTTTACCTTATGATAAACCGTTATGAATTTTTTTTGACATTTGAAATTCTGGCACAGATATCAGATGTCCTACACAGATGTTGAGACACGGATATCCAACACAATGAACAAGATAACAATAATAATAACAGTGCAGAAAGTAAAGAACACAGTGATATGTTTACCCAGTTCGGATCAACAATCCTACTCTGGGGGCTACCAAGCCAGGGACGAAATCAATATACGATAGTATCAATTCAAAGATCATACAGCAACCACACCCGGTTATAATCTGCTCACTTAATCACTACCCTTCCTATGACTTCTACCTAAGACTCACCTAGGTATGAGGCCTTCCTCAAATCCCTCTACAATCACAACCCGTGATTGGTTTCTTTCAACACAAGTAACAAGACGAAAGCCACACTTTCAAAACACACAATTCTCAATACTTCAAAGCTTATGAGAATTGACACACAAGAAACTCAATGCTTAAAAGCTTATGAGTAACTAACAGAACTTACAACACAAAAACCAGTCCTTATACTGTTATCAGAATGATACCAGTTAGGCTCACAAATAACACTCGAAAAACCCTAACAAAACACACGTAAGTTCCACACCTAAACTAGGTTTACACCAGTCAATATATAGCATTAAATCTGGATTGGATTGGGCTTCAAAAACTCAGCAAAGAGACTGCTCACAAATCTGCAAAATAAACTCCAAGAAAATAGGTCTTCAATCTAAAGTTTCCTAATATGTCTCCATATTTAGAAAACGCCGAGAATCCGAAAACCAACACAAAAACTCAACCCAAAATACTTTGGATGCCACATAGGATAACTAAATATTCACAGAATATTCAGTAACAATTAACAACAACAGAATCTTCCTTTTAGACCAAAATCAGACGCGATGTCCTATGAGCCAGTATGGGACATCTTTATTCGACATGTTGAATGCAGAAAATTATAACATCTTGTTTCAACATCTTGCTGCTAGAATAGTTTTAGCAAAATAAATGTCAACCACAAAATCAAAGAAATAACAATCTCCCCCTTTGGCTTATTTTTGCTAAAACTACACACCAAACAAATCTTGCAAAGATAACACAAGCAAAACATCCATATCAGAGACAGGAGCGAAAAACACACAATAATACCAACACACAACACAACATAACAGCAACACAACAACATTCAACATTCTCCCCCTCAGCTGCAGCAACACAACAACATTCAACATTCTCCCCCTCAGCTGCAGCACCAGCACAAACACACTACATTCTCCCCCTTTTTAGCCAGAAATATGACAAAGGCAAGAGAACAGTTATTAATTTTTGAGAAATAGTCAAGTCATAAACCAGAATAAACAGCATCAGAGAGTAGATGCACACCACATCACATGACCAAGTGTCATGCACAAACCGCAGCATCTTCCCCTTCATAACCACCTGCACACACTGCACTACCAGAACCACCTTTAATCTTTTCAATCTGGCAGCCAGAAGGAACATTAATTGCTATACTTCTTCATGAATGCAAACCCCAAGTCTGCTCCTCAGGTTTTCAAACTGAACTGCATCCAGAGCCTTGGTAAATATGTCAGCAAGCTGATTTTCTGTGCTCACATGCTCAAGGGTTATGACTTTGTCCTCCACAAGTTCTCTGATGAAGTGATGCCTGATATCAATGTGCTTAGTCCTGCTATGTTGAACAGGATTTTTAGTAATATTAATATCACTCAGGTTGTCACAGAATAATGTCATGACATCTTGTGTGACATTATACTCAGATAACATTTGCTTCATCCACACCAGTTGAGCACAACTACTTCCAGCTGCTATGTACTCAGCTTCAGCAGTAGAAAGAGATACATAATTTTGCTTCTTACTAAACTATGAAATAAGATTATTTCCCAAAAAGAAACAACCTCCAGAGGTACTCTTCCTATCATCAGCACTTCCAGTCCAATCAACATCACAGTATCCTACTAAAATGGAACTTGAGTCATGGGAGTACAATAACCCATAATCACATGTACCACTCACATACTTAAGAATTCTCTTAACTTGATTGATGTGACTGACCTCGGGTTCTGCTTGGTATCTTGCACATACACCAACAACAAAGGTTATGTCTGGCCTACTTGCTGTGAGATACAACAGACTGCCAATCACGCTTCTGTATAAACTTTGTTCAACATTCACTCCCTTTTCATCTTTGGATAGCTTCAAGTGAGTAGGAGCAGGAGTTCTCTTATGCTTGGCATTATCCAATCCAAACTTCTTCACAATATTCCTCGCATATTTGCTCTGACAAATAAAAATGGAATCTTCCATCTGCTTGACTTGCAATCCAAGGAAGTAAGTCAATTCACCTACCAAACTCATTTCAAATTCAGACTGCATTTGGTTGACAAAATGTTGGACCATTTCATCCGACATCCCACCAAACACAATATCATCTACATAAATCTGAGCAATCATTAATTTCCCATCCTTCTCCTTGACAAAAAGTGTTTTATCAATACCACTCTTCCTGTATCCATGTTTGACTAAGAACTCGGTCAGCCTTTCATACCAAGCTCGTGGAGCTTGTTTCAAACCATACAAAGCCTTCTTTAGCTTGAAGATATGATCAGGAAGATTTGGATCCACAAACCCTTTAGGTTGCTCAACATAAACTTCCTCATTAAGATAGCCATTCAGAAAGGCACTCTTGACATCCATTTGAAACAATTTGAATTTCAAAAAACATGCCACTCCTAGCAACAATCTGATGAATTCCAATTGAGCCACAGGAGCAAATGTTTCATCGAAATCTACTCCTTCAATCTGTGTGTATCCTTGAGCAACTAATCTGGCTTTGTTTCTGGTAACAACTCCTTGTTCATCAGACTTATTCTTATAAACCCACTTTGTTCCAATCACATTTGTTCCTGCTGGTCGTGGTACCAGTTCCCAGACTTCATTCCTCTTGAATTGACAAAGCTCATCCTGCATAACACTTATCCAGAACTCATATGTCAATGCCTCTTTAACGTTCTTTGGTTCAAGCTTTGAAATAAAACATGCATTTGACACAACCTCCCTCGTTCTGGTTCTTACACCTTCATTCAGATTTCCAATAATCAACTCCTTAGGGTGATCCTTCTGGATCCTTACAGAGGGTCCCCTGTTAGCATCCTCTACCTCTTCATTCTCAAGTCTAGTGTCGGTCTCTTGAGCATTATCTTCTACAGACTCAGTGTCTTGTGAGATTTCATTGGTCATGGGAAAACATGCTCCAACATCATCTGGGACATCTTCGTCTTTGCCAGAGTCATCAACCACCACATTTATGGATTCCATCATCACCTTAGTTCTGGAATTAAATACCCTATATGCTTTACTGTTTGTAGAGTATCCCAAAAATATCCCTTCCTCACTCTTAGGATCCATCTTTCGCCTCTGCTCACGATCCGCCAAGATATAGCACTTACTCACAAACACATGGAAATACTTCTTCCCACCAAGACTTTCAACCTGCATAGGTCCCATTAAGTCCATGTGAAGCAGTTCCAGAACTCTAGAAGTTGTGGTAAGATGTTGAAGCCTTTTGTGTGACACTCTTGTTTGCTTCCCAACTTGACATTCACCACATATTCTATCCTCATCAATCTTCAGCTTGGGAATACCTCTAACAGCCTCACTTGACATAACTTTCTTCATCCCTTTCAAATGTAAGTGGCCCAATTTTTGATGCCACAGTTTGGTTTCATCTTCCTTTGACATCAAACAGGTAGACAAACTTTCCGGTTCTTGAGGATTCCATAGATAACAGTTATCCTTAGACCTGGTTCCCTTCATTACAACTTCATCTTCCTCATTGGTTACTAGACATTTAGATTTTTTGAAATTTACTTTAAGTCCTAGATCACACAGTTGGCTTATACTGATCAAATTTGCAGTCAGCCCTTTGACAAATAGAACACGATCCAGATTTGGTTGTCCTGTATAGTTCAGCTTTCCAACACCTTTTATTTCACCTTTTGATCCATCCCCAAAAGTGACATAATTGGTGGAGTGAGGCTTGATATCTGACAAGAATTTCTTCACACCAGTCATGTGTCTTGAACACCTACTGTCAAAGTACCAATCTTCCCTTGCAGATGCTCTGAGAGAGGTATGTGCTATGAAACCAGCCATCATATTTCTAGGAGTCCATCTTTTCTTTACTTTAGCCCAACTCTGTCCTTTATTTTGTTGATGAGCAATTTTGGGATAACCATGCAACTTGTAGCAAAAGGACTTTAAGTGACCAATCTTTCCACAGTAATGACATCTCCATGGTTTATACTTTGAACTACATACTATTTTCTAATGCTTCATCTGATGTTGAAACATGTGATTTGACATCTCCTCCTCTTGCTTTATTTTCTGAGGAACAAACTTTAATACAGGCTTCTTGTAGTTCTCTGCTTGATTGTTAAAACCAAGACCTTGTATATTTCCAACATTTTTCCCAGTCTGAAGAATCTCATCCAGCTGCGTGGTACCATTGTTCAGCATTCTTATAGATTTGGTCATATTGTCAAGTTTTGACTTTTGCCATACAACCTCCTCTTTAAGACCAGCAATGATTGATAGATGTTCTTCCTTCTCAGCTTCTAGTTGAGCTATCAGAACCTTATGTTCTAATATTATCTGGCACTTCTCTTCATTCTTGATACACAACTCTGAGAACCCAGTGAAGACTTCCTGCTTAGTGAGTTCTCCAATATAAGATTCTTTGTCAGAATCAGACTCACAAGTTGTTCCTCCATCAGACTTACATATTCCGGTCAAGGCTGTCACCAATTTTGCTGATTCTTCTTCAAGATCACTCTCAGACTTTCCTTCTGACCAAAACACAGATAAGCCCTTCTCCTGCCTTTTGAGATACGTGGGACACTCAGTTTTTATGTACCCAAATCCCTCACATTCAAAACACTGAACTCTCTTCCCTTGGTTGGAGTCTTCTTCAGTTCTGGACCTTCTGCCTCCATCCTGATTTTTACTGATGTCGAGTGACTTGTTCTGAACATTTGCTCTTGACTTCCAGTCCATCCCTTTCAACACTTTGTTAAATTGTTTTCCAAGCAATAACAGATCTTTAGATACCCCTTCATCTCTGACCAGGTTACCTTCATCGTCTGAATCACTAGCATTTGACACAAACACTATACTCTTTTTCTTTTCAGACTTTTCACTGATCCCCAATTCAAATGTTTGAAGGGATCCCACAAGTTCATCCACTTTCATCTTATCTATGTCCTGAGCTTCCTCTATAGCAATCACTTTCATGTCAAATCTCTTAGGTTGAGATCTGAGGATTTTTCTGACCAATTTGCTATCAAACATCTTTTCACCTAGGGCACTTAAAGCATTAGCTATCTCAATAATATTCATGTGAAAATCATGAATGCTCTCATCTTCCTTCATCTTCAAATTCTCAAACTTGGTAGTGAGAAGCTGAAGTTTTGACATCTTCACCTTTGAAGTCCCTTCATGAGCAACCTTCAAAACCTCCCACGCCTCTTTTGAAATGGTGCAATGTTCAATTAACCTGAAGATATTCTTATTAACACCATTAAACAGTGCATTCATGGATTTGGAATTTCCCACGGACCCTTTGTAGTCTGCATCATCCCAGTCTTCCTCTTCCTTCACCACATCAGTAGGATTACCTTTTCCATCTTTAACCTTTGGGGGTTCCCATCCTTTGATAGCAGCTTTCCATGCTTGATCATCCATGGATTTGATGAATGTTATCATCCTTGGTTTCCAATAGTCATAGTTGGAACCATCAAGCAGAGGTGGTTTGTTCAAAAATCCTCCATCCTTGTCCATTGTACCAGAAAGTACCTTCCCTGAATCTCACCCAGAACCAAACAAGGGTGCAAGCTCTTGATGCCAATTGAAATTCTGGCACAGATATCAGATGTCCTACACAGATGTTGAGACACGGATATCCAACACAATGAACAAGATAATAATAATAATAACAGTGCAGAAAGTAAAGAACACAGTGATATGTTTACCCAGTTCGGATCAACAATCCTACTCTGGGGGCTACCAAGCCAGGGACGAAATCAATATATGATAGTATCAATTCACAGATCATACAACAACCACACCCAGTTATAATCTGCTCACTTAATCACTACCCTTCCTATGACGTCTACCTAAGACTCACCTAGGTATGAGGCCCTCCTCAAATCCCTCTACAATCACAACCCGTGATTGGTTCCTTTCAACACAAGTAACAAGACGAAAGCCACACTTTCAAAACACACAATTCTTAATACTTCAAAGCTTATGAGAATTGACACACAAGAAACTCAATGCTTAAAAGCTTATGAGTAACTGACAAAACTTACAACACAAAAACCAGTCCTTATACTATTATCAGAATGATACCAGTTAGGCTCACAAATAACACTCAAAAAACCCTAACAAAACACATGTAAGTTCCACACCTAAACTAGGTTTACACCAGTCAATATATAGCATTATATCTGGACTAGATTGGGCTTCAAAAATGCAGCAAAAAGACTTTTCACAAATCTGCAAAATAAACTCCAAGAAAATAGGTCTTCAATCTAAAGTTTCCTAATATGTCTCCATATTTAGAAAACGCCGAGAATCCGAAAACCAACACAAAAACTCAACCCAAAATACTTTGGATGCCACATAGGATAACTAAATATTCACAGAATATTCAGTAACAATTAACAGCAACAGAATCTTCCTTTTAGACCAAAATCAGACGTGATGTCCTATGAGCCAGTATGGGACATCTTTATTCGACATGTTGAATGCAGAAAATTATAACATCTTGTTTCAACATCTTGCTGCTAGAATAGTTTTAGCAAAATAAATGCCAACCACAAAATTAAAGAAATAACAACATTTATCATATATATCGTGTGATGGTTAAGAATTAACATAATATTGTTTTAAAGTACTTCCGTTATGATTTAGGTGGTAAATATACATCTAATAAATTACTTGCATATGATGGTACTACTAACTAGAAATCTTGTACTTATACTTCTCAATAAAATGGAGTTTCTGGATGAAAACATCATCACATTATTGATACTATTTGTTTCCTATTTTTGTCTTCTTTAGTTCCCAATGAATTTTGGGTGAAACAGTTATTGCCATTGTTCATGCTGTTAATTGAATACCATCGTCTATGACATTAAGTTTGTCTCCTTTTGAAAAATTGTAAGATTCTTTCCTTGATTATTTTCTTTGAAATTCTTTGGTTCTACTTTATTTGTTCTTTGTCTACAAGTAAAATATAGTAAGTTGTCTTCTCGTTCTGCCATATGTTTTTCTTGGTTATGGTATGGTCAAAAGGGATATCATTGTTATGATCCTCAAGCAATAAAACTTTATGTTTCTCGTCATGTTGTATTTCTTGAAAAAAAATTTGTTTTACTTTATTTCATCTAATTATCATATTAATCGATGTTTGGAACTCACCTATATTGATCCTTGGTCTTAATGATGATTGTTGCGGTGAGAATCGGATAACAAGCTATTAATTAACTTGAATCACATTTCTTTGAATTCACCACCGACTTTGATTTATCCAAAGGAAAGGTTCAAGATCGAGAAAACCTAAAGGGGGGGGGGAGATCTAAGGTTCGGGGGTTGGTTATACTAATGGAATGTATTAGCACCCTTAATATCTGTAGTACTCTACAGGAACCTCTTGTTTTGTTTGTGTTATGTTATGTTTGCTTGCTAAGATATCTGCTAAAGTAAAAGGTAAAGACCTAGGAGTATGTACACTAAGTTTGCTCGCAAAGACATCGCATCTTGTGCCTACGTATCTGACTAAAGAATCAGAGCAACCGTAGTTCACCTCACTACGGGGTAAAAAGGGTGTAAAAGAAAAGGTGGAATCCAAGAAGGCATTGGATGTAAAGGAAAAAGGTGGAAAAGGAAAAAGGTAGCCCGCTAGGATTGCGACGCAATCCTATGCCCACGTATTCTCAAAAAGTGAACTTGAGAAATCAGAGCAATCGTAGTTCCCCTCACATGGGGTGAGGAACTCTTGACTGTGGTCAAGGTTCCAAGGGAAAGTAGGGTGAAAAGCTTGAAAGCAAAGCTTGTGAGAATTGATTGGTTAGGAGAAAGAGATTAATGGCTATCTCTTGTGAAAAGATTGTGAAGGGTTAGACCGTCGTGAAGGAGAAGAGATTAATGGCTATCTCTTGTGAAAATTAGGTTAAAAGGGAATGAATTGTATAAGTGGGAAAGTAGGGTCTGACAACAAGACACCTACGTGGAGTGCGACGACTCCAAACCCCAGGGCTAGGTAAAAAGGGTAATTAGCTATCTATGACCTTGCGGTCAATAGAGATACTTTCCTTTGGAATGAGGGGAGCATAACAATTCTTATGGACAAGAATGTTACAAGGGATTTGAGATTCAAATGAACAATAAAAACTCAAAGAGAATATACAACAGTTAAGCATGAATAAATAGTTTAAACAGACAAGACAAAAACCAAAGGCAGAGCATACTTCAAGTTATAATAATTAAGAATGTGTGTGAAGTGTCATACAAGTGAGGCAAAGATAGTTCTCTTAAGAATTTGAATTTCAAGGTGAATGACAAAGGTTTTGAGTTTAGGAATCAAGGGCGAATATTAAGCCATGAACCTAGGTAAAGGACCTCATTCAAGGTCACAAATTGGTCCTCAAATATCCCTCTAATGTGTCCTAAGACACTTGGGAAAATTAGCTCAGGAAGGTAAAGAGCAAAGGGATTTTTCAAAAGAGGTTCATAAACTAGATTCAAATTACTCTTATTTTTAGAAAATAAGAAATAATTACTAGAATTAAATAAAAATGAAAATAAAAATATTAGAAATTAAGTTAAACATTGAAATGTCAACATGAATATTTTTGGAAATATTAATCTACAACAACTATTTTTAATAAAACAGATTTGAAAAGGAAAATAAAATAAAACACTTGGAAAAGAAAATAACAGGGGGTGCAAAAGTAATTTGAAAATGAACTGGGAAGGTGTTGGGCGCACATGGGCCTGGATACAGGGGGTACGAAAATCAGTCTTGTTTAAGCCCACAAGCGAAAACTGAGGAAGGAAAAAAAACAAAAGGGAACTGGGGCAAGGGGGATTCGAACCCCAGTCCCTTTGTTTCACAATGCGCATGGTCTACCACTGGGGTGGCTATACATCCGTTGTATAAGCCACCCCCAAAAATATATATTTTAGGAGCGAAATAAAATGCCAGGTTTTAACAAACATATGAAAATGTTACGTTACAGGTTAGCAAAATACATCAACCGGTCACCCTCTCCTAAGTGACAAAATGATAAAACGAATTGTCCAGCCACTCACACGTTACCACACACACTCCCTCTCCCATGCAATGTGAAAGAACCTGGGAACTTATCGTGGAAAAGAAAAGGAAAATGCATGGTTTCCTCTCATCTTCCCCAGCCCTGTTCAAACTCGTTTCTCCATCATTTTTTACAAACTAATAGTCCAAACTGACCAGAAAAGATCAAGGATTCTAAATATGCTACTTGTTTTCCCTAAGGCTAAACATACAAGTTATGCGAAGGCCAAAACCAGTGTGCACACAATAATGTTCAAAAACTTAGAAATTCAAATACACAAGCCACACCATTAATGTAAAGGTTTATGTAACTTAAACACAATAATAAGCACATGATAGCATCAAAGAACAAACAAGAACAACCCATGCATTATGAGTTTCAAGAGTTTAGAGGCTTACCTCTTGGAGTAGGTCCAAGTCCTCTTCAAGAGTTGTTGCAGAGGTGTGCCTTCCTTCCCTTTATGCTTGTTGATGCCGTGAGATAGGACCCAGGTGCTTGGAATGGTTCAAGACAAGCTGGAACTCAAACCCGTGCCTTAGTGCAAATGAAAGCTTTGAAAATGGAAAGTGGTGTGTATGGTGTTACAGGATCTGCTTGAGGGTTTAGATGATCTCCATGAAGTGTTTATGGAAGATTTGAGTGGTTTATTTGTGGCTTGCACGAGGGGATTGAAGTTGGACAGTGTTTTTACAAATGGGAGTTTGGAAATGGTAGGGAATGGTGGAGTGATTACAGTTTAGTTTCAGGTGTTTGGAGGTTTTCTTTGAAGTGTTTAGGGGTGGTTTGTGGAGTTTGAGAGTGAATGCACGAGGGACATAGTTGTTTGAGGAGTTTTTGCAAGTTTGCAAGAAGATGGAGATGAGAGAATGGAGAGAGGACCAGCCTTGGTTTTAAGGTGATTCTGGTGTGTTTTAGGATGTAGAGGGAGCCTCTATTTATAGGGAAAGTTGAGAGTTCAAGGTATGATCAGAATCCACAACTTGCCAACTTTGCCTTTTTTTGAGAAATCTCTCGTGTGAGCTGGATGCTGAGCAAAGGGAGCCCTCCATACTCTAGTCATAGGCCTCTGTTGTAATGTGGATGGATTTGAGTGGTTCAGAGTCCAAGTTACAAGAAGAATAGTGGATTGTCATACTTTGTTGGAAAAGTTTCTCTTTCATGAAACCCACTTGCACACACTTGCATAAACTTGGTTATTTTAATGAACAACTTGCATTTTTCATGGATGAGGATTTAAATGTAGTAACCTGGCACTTAAACATCAGAAAAGTGAGGTGTTTGTTGATTAGAAGTAGTTTTTTTACCATTATACAAAAGTTGGTAACTTGAAATTCAAGAAATGGACCTCTAACTTTAGATCTTCGAAACTCCTAGCTCACTCAATGGATGGAGGAGTTCTAGTACTTTTTGGAAAGCCCTCAATGCCCTCTACAACTTTCATGTTGGGCCCAAGTTCTGAATCACAAGGGAACTTAGTGAAAAATGAGGCTAAAGTCAGCTTGTTAATAAGGCAAAAAGTGTTGAAATTTCTCTAAGTCCTTGGGCAGTTTAGCTTCTAAGTCTCATAACTCACAAACCATGCATTTTCTGGAGAAAGGTCATATTTAACACTTTGAAGTTCCTGGAAAGAGCTTCCATTTGGGCCTTGAGTCACTCAATTTGGATGTGTGGTTTGGAAGTTATGACCATTTCAATTTTGCACAAGAAGGGAAATTTTCATATTTGAAAAGTTTCATGGACCAAACCTTGCTTCCTCTACAAGAAACCTCTTGAAACTTGATCTCTCAAACCCTAAGTCAACAATGAGACATATTATGATGGGTTGAGGCCTTGGATGTTTCATTTGGATCAAAATCTCAAGGATTAGGGTTTCAGTCAAAACCCTAATTTTAACTGTGAATGCACTTGAAAGATCTCTGATGATCTTGCTTCTTTAATCAAATATAGGGCTCATTGGTAGTCTTTGAGGATGTCTACTATCACATGGAGTCATGTCCCATGGCTTGAGAATAATTCTTGATCAAAATAAAAGGCCGTGATTAGCCTGTTTTGACAAAACCCTAATTGGAAGCAGGGTGAACTTGTGGCTCAAGTTACTTGTGAAGAGAGCCAGTCAAACTTGAATTTTTGTTGAGTAAGACCTCTAGGATGTAGGTGAAATCACATGGTTACATTTGGAGCTTTAGTTGTCCTTCTTGAACAAATGACTTCTTTGATTCATGTAGAGCTTGGCTTAAGAGACTTTGCCCTCCTCTTCGTATAAGTCCTGGCCTTTCACAGAAGAAACAAACTTGCAAAATGAAATGGTTAGTTAACAATGCATAGATGATTGAATCTAAATATCAAGTGAAAAATGTTATGACATCAAAGGGGTAAAATTTGGGGTACAACAGTTGCCCCTATTTAAATAACTTTACCGGATGCCGCGAGGAATGGAAATCCTTGGGACATCAAGGTGAAAGGTATTTAAATATAGCAAACCGAAAATTTTGCCCTTAGATGGAATGCAGATGCTAAGGAGAAGTAGCATACATGCAAATGCTGACATGCCATGAACTTCTAGTATGATAGTATGATGATATGATAGATGCAAAGGTGCAGACACACCGGACACCCGAGATAAAGAGCAAACCACCACAGAGAGCTTACTGGTAAAGGATGAAGGTTAGTATCCATGAGAAAAACTCATCGGGGATACAGACTAACCAACACAAGAGACTCAATGGGGAAACTCTGAGAAAACACTGAGGAAGATAAGAGCACACTCTTTACTGGGCATGGAACCAGAAAGAATACATGATCTCTACTGGGGATCAATTTAGAATAAAAGGATAGACATCGACAAAAGATTTTTTGGGTTCTTCTTATACTGAATAGTTCAAACGGGATCTTCAAGAAAAAGCCAGAAAAGACAGAGAACGACACATCCAGAAAAACATCAGATGGCAAATGAAACCAGACATCCAATAATGGCTTTGAATGAAGGGCACAAATCACGATATCTATTAATGGTTTTAGATAAAAATGAACAAAGCAGTGATCCAAGAAAGCATTGGATGCGAAGAAACCAATCATCCAATAATGGCTTTGAATGAAGGATACAAATCATAATATCTAATAATGACTTTAGATAAAAGTGAAAAAAGACTCGATCTGGAAAAACATCAGAAAGAGAGACACATCCGGAAAGGCGTCAAATGGTAAAGAAACCGGACATCCAATAATGGCTTTGAATGAAAGGTATAACTCACACTATCTAATAATGGCTTTAGATGAAAGTGAACAAAGACTCGATCTGGAAAAACATCAGAAAGAGAGACACATCCAGAAAGGCATCGAATGGTAAAGAAACCAGACAACCAATAATGGCTTTGAACGAAAGGTATAAATCATAATATCTAATAATGGCTTTAGATAAAAGTGAACAAGGGCTCGATCTGGAAAAACATCAGAAAGAGAGACACATCCGGAAAGGCATCGGATGGTAAAGAAACCAGACATCCAATAATGGATGTGAACGAAAGGTATAAATCATAATATCTAATAATGGGTTTAGATAAAAGTGAACAAGGACTCGATCTGGAAAAACATCAGAAAGAGAGACACATACAGAAAGGCATCAGATGGTAAAGAAACCAGACAGCCAATAATGGCTTTGAACGAAAGGTATAAATCACAATATCTAATAATGGCTTTAGATGAAAGTGAACAAAGACTCGATCTAAAAAAACATCAGAAAGAGAGACACATCTGGAAAGGCATCGGATGGTAAAGAAACCAGACATCCAATAATGGCTTTGAATGAAAGGAAAACTCATAATATCTGAGAAGGGATCAGATGAGAATGAGGTAAAAAGTGAAATCCAAGAAGGCATTGGATGAATGTGGACTTTCAGGAATGGCACTGAAAGTAAAGGCAAATTACTATATTCAAGAATGGCATAGAATGATATTGAGAAAGACATCCAGGAATGACACTGAATGCAAAGGAGAAAACTCATCCAGGAATGGAATTGAATGAATAGATAAGACTTTCAGGAATGACACTGAAAAATATCCAAACAAATTTGATGGGGATTACAGAAGATAGGCAAAACTTCCAGGAATAGCACTGGGAGAAACAAGAGGAATAAGATATCCGGGAATGGCACTGGAGATCAAAAGAGACAGACATCCAGGAATGGCACTGGAGTGAAAGAATATAAAAATCCAGGAATAGCACTGGTATGAGAGAATACAAACATGAAACGACAACATTCAGGAATGACACTGAATGAAAGGACAGGTAACGTTTTGGTAAGGTAAGACGTGGATAACGACACGAGCTCGGGAGAAATGTAAATGAGGATGAAACACTCATGATATGCATATGGTACATGAATTATGCCTTGATATGATTAAATGCTGATATAGATGTCAACGGCATAAATCGACTCTTTTGTGGAGAAGACAAGACTGGAAGACTGACTCCTCAACACGGAGATCACTGTCATTCTGCTTGGGGACTAGAGATGCTAATGCTGGACGCATCTCGGCCACACTGGTAAACTGTATCAAGTGAAGATCCTTATAGGAAAGATGGAAAGTTGCATGGGGATTCCTCAAGTTAATTGCCCCAGATTAGCTGACTGTTGTAGATGAGCTGATAATTGCTTCAGCTTGTCTGATTCTATAACTGACTGCTTTGTTGTATGCTGGGAAAACTTGCCCCAATGTGAGCCTTGAAAATGATTGTTTTACTGTACACTGGGAAAGCTTGCCCCAGTATGAGTCTTGAAAGGTCTTCTGTATGAACCAATTCTGAGAAGGAATTGCCCCTGAACAATAAATCTTGAACTGAATCTGCAACAGGATTTGGAAAGAACTTGCCCCTGATAGGATCACCGACCAAGTTTCTTAATTGTTTGAAAATTCCTTGAGAGTAAAACTAGTTTGCAAGCAAAAATGTTCATACAAACGTGGTAAATGCAAAGTTCATGCAACTTTTGAAATCGAATCATTTTTTGAAAGATGAAAAAACGAAGTGAGTCAGTGGTCTGAACACGGCGAATCAAGACATTAAAGTGAAGAATTTAAGCAAAAGGTGTGATGCCAAAACAAGATGATTCGCAAACATCTTTTGGAGTCAGTTTACGCAACTTTACTGTAGTATGCTTTCAAAATAACCTTGCTTCAGTTAGGTCTTTTGAGGGTTATAACGTGGCCGGGTTCACAGTTTAAGAAACAAAGGATAAAGGCTCAAAGTTTATTTGTGACCCACCCAATCTACGTGGTGAACTTCCAATCCTATGCTCAGTTAACTCAGACTATGCACTTAGGTCCCCACAGGTTGGAAGTGGTACTGATGATAGTTGATGATGATTCAGACACCTTGGGTTGTCATTACTCCCTTACAACATTTGGTTGTCCTTTATTGCTGAGATTTTTGAGACTTCTTTTTTCTTTGTTGAGGTTTTGAGACCTCTTCTTTGTCTTCTGAGGTTTTGAGACCTCTTCTTCTTCCTTATTGAGGTTATAAGACCTCTTCTTTTTTCTGAGGTTTTGAGACCTCTTTTTGTCTTTGTTGAGGTTATGAAACCTCTTCCTTTTTTTATTATCATTCGATTTGAGAGAGCTGACTGGCGTCTTCTGAAAATTCCCAAAGGATTTCTTCGCAGCATTGGAAGATTCAGCAGCTTTGGACACTTTTCCCTTCTTAAGACCCTCCTCGAGTCTTTGGTCGATAGTAACCAAATCAGTGAAGTTGGAGGAAACACTTCCAATCATCTTTTCCCAATAGAATGGGGACAGGGTATCCATGAACATTCCAGTCAACTCTTTCTCAGCTAGAGGAGGTTCAACTTGGGAAGCTAACTCCCTCCAGCGCGGAGCATACTCCTTAAAAGATTCCTTCTCATGTGAGTCATATTTTACCTCTGACGACGATCAGGAGCCATGTCAAGGTTATACTTATATTGCTTCATGAAGGCATTTGTGAGATCTTGGAAGCAGTGAATGGAGTTTTGCTCGAGACCCATATCCACTTAAGTGATGCCCCACCTAAGCTATCCTGAAAACAATGGATAAGCAGCTTCTGATTTTTGGTGTAAGCAGTCATTCTGCGGAGATACATGACCAAATGAGCCCTTGGACAAGAATGGCCCTTGTACTTCACAAATTCTGGATTTTTGAGCTTAGCAGGCATAACAAGATCAGATACTAAGCACATGTTGTCTGCATCCACATTGAAGAAGTCAGTACCCTCAACAGCCTTGAGTCTTTTGTCTAAGGTTTGAAATTGCTCTCGGACAACTTCAGGCTCAACAAAGTCTTCAGGCTCTTCACCCTGAGCACTGACAGCATTGTACTCATAGAGGGGATTCTCAAAGGAAGCTTGAACAGTCTGTGGAACAGCATGGACTGTAGGTCTGGGCTCGGTGAAAACAGGAGCTTGAAATACAGGCATAGCAGTCTGACCAACCATAGCAGTAGATACAATCGGTGGAGAATAGTTCTGTGGCAAACCAAACTCGGGCTAAGTTGAATGTGGCATTTAAACCGGTGGAGGTTCAGCACTTGAAACTTCCTGGATGACAGTTCTTTGGGGAGGTTCTCCTCTGGCAATCAAAACTTGAAGCATCTCAGTTAGTTTAGTCATACTTAATTTAAGGTCATCGATTTCCATTTGGACCTCAGCATTGTGTGCCTCTTGCTCTGACATTCTTTGTTTGTAGTTAGCTCTAGTCCGGTATCGATGTCGAGGAATCAGCTTGACGAATCACAGGTGACACTGGAAGACTGAGGCCACTGGAAATGAGTAACTGGACAGACAGACGCATGCAATGAAACATGCAAAGATGCAAATGATATGCAATGCAATGTAAACAGGATGCAAAACAAGATCGAAGCTTCGAGATCACAGCATGGAGTCTGGGTAAAGAATCAACCACAGGGTATGTACTAGGGTTTATCAACTGTAGAACAGGGTTAATAATATTCTCAAGATAAACTCGTCTGAGTGTAGTATCGCGTAACAACTACTTGGGACTACTCCCTCACAGCCACCGCACTACATCCTAAAAGGCCAAGTGGGGTGAAGGTAACTACGGTCCTCAGAATCCCTGGCTCCCAATTGGGAAGAGTGACATCAATGCGACTGCTCACATCAGGCATCAACAATCCCAAAGGGCCTCAACTGAGCGTGGTCATCATATGCCATAAATTGTTAGGACTACTCCCAACAACCGACTATTAATTACACCACAATCCTATCATAATTGCTCTCAAGTCCAGGTTAGAACTTATCTCACCACTCAAAGTAGCAACCCTGCACACAAAAAACTCAAGCACAACAGACATATATATAGATATGAATATACAAGTATACAAGTAAGAAAACATGTAAATAGCACAAATACAAACAAGATAGGCTTAACCCTCTTAGGGGAGGTCGCCCCCCAGTGAAGTCGCCATTTCTGTTGCGGTGAGAATCGGATAACAAGCTATTAATTAACTTGCATTACATTTCTTTGAATTCACCACCAACTTTGATTTATCCAAAGGAAAGGTTCAAGATCGAGAAAACCTAAAGGGGGGGAGATCTAAGGTTTGGGGGTTGGTTATACTAAGGGAAGGTATTAACACCCTTAATATCTGCAGTACTCTACAGGAACCTCTTGTTTTGTTTGTGTTATGATATGTTTGCTTGCTAAGATATCTGCTAAAGTAAAAGGTAAAGACCTAGGTGTATGTACACCAAGTTTGCTCGCCAAGACATCGCATCTTGTGCCTACGTATCTGACTAAAGAATCAGAGCAACCGTAGTTCACCTCACTACGGGGTAAAAAGGGTGTAAAAGAAAAGGTGGAATCCAAGAAGGCATTGGATGTAAAGGAAAAAGGTGGAAAAGGAAAAAGGTGGAAAAGGAAAAAGGTAGCTCGCTAGGATCTCGCAATCCTATACCTACGTATTCTCAAAAAGTGAACTTGAGAAATCAGAGCAATCGTAGTTCCCCTCACAGGGGGTGAGGAACTCTTGACTGTGGTCAAGGTTCCAAGGGAAGGTAGGGTGAAAAGCTTGAAAGCAAAGCTTGTGAGAATTGATTGGTTAGGAGAAAGAGATTAATGGCTATCTCTTGTGAAAGTTAGGTTAAAAGGGAATGAATTGTATAAGTGGGAAAGTAGGGTCTGGCAGAAAGACACCTATGTGGAGTGCGACGATTCCAAACCCCAGGGCTAGGTAAAAAGGGTAATGAGCTATCTATGAACTTGCGGTCAATAGAGAGACTTTCCTTTGGAATGAGGGGAGCATAACAATTCTTATGGGCAAGAATGTTACAAGGGATTTGAGATTCAAATGAACAATAAAAACTCAAAGAGAATGTACAACAGTTAAGCATGAATAAATAGTTTAAACAGACAAGACAAAACCCAAAGGCAGAGCATAATTCAAGTTACAATAATTAAGAATGTGTGTGAAGTGTCATACAAGTGAGGCAAAGATAGTTCTTTTAAGAATTGGAATTTCAAGGTGAATGACAAAGGTTTTGAGTTTAGGAATCGAGGGCGAATATTGGGCCATGAACCTAGGTAAAGGACCTCATTCAAGGTCACAAATTAGTCCTCAAATATTCCTCTAATGTGTCCTAAGACACTTGGGAAAATTAGCTCAGGAAGGTAAAGAGCAAAGGGATTTTTCAAAAGAGGTTCATAAACTAGATTCAAATTACTCTTATTTTTAGAAAATAAGAAATAATTACTAGAATTAAATAAAAATGAAAATAAAAATATTAGAAAATTAAGTTAAACATTGAAATGTCAACATGAATGTTTTTGGAAATTTTAATCTACAACAACTATTTTTAATAAAACAGATTTGAAAAGGAAAATAAAATAAAACACTTGGAAAAGAAAATAACAGGGGGTGCAAAAGTAATTTGAAAATGAACTGGGAAGGTGTTGGGCGCACATGGGCCTGGATCCAGGGGGTGCGAAAATCAGTCTCGTTTAAGCCCACAAGCGAAAACTGAGGAAGGAAAAAAAACAAAAGGGAACTGGGGCGAGGGGGATTTGAACCCCAGTCCCTTTGTTTCCCAATGCGCAAGGTCTACCACTGGGGTGGCTATACATCCGTTGTATAAGCCACCCCCACAAATATATATTTTAGGAGCGAAATAAAATGCCAGGTTTTAACAAACATATGAAAATGTTACGTTACAGGTTAGCAAAATACATCAACCGGTCACCCTCTCCTAAGTGACAAAACGACAAAACGAATGGCCCAGCCACTCACACGCTGCCACACACACTCCCTATCCCATGCAACGTGAAAGAACCTGGGAACTTATCGTGGAAAAGAAAAGGAAAACACATGGTTTCCTCTCATCTTCCCCAGCCCTGTTCAAACTCGTTTCTCCATCATTTTTTACAAACTAATAGTCCAAACTGACCAGAAAAGATCAAGGATTATAAATATGCTACTTGTTTTCCCTAAGGCTAAACATGCAAGTTATGCGAAGGCCAAAACCAGTGTGCACACAATAAGGTTCAAAAATTTAGAAGTTCAAATACACAAGCCACACCATTAATGTAAAGGTTTATGCAACTTAAACACAATAATAATCAAATGATAGCATCAAAGAACACAACATGCATTATGAGTTTCAAGATTTTAGAGGCTTACCTCTTGGAGTTGGTCCAAGGCCTCTTCAAGAGTGGATGTAGAGGTGTGTCTTCCTTCCCTTTATGCTTGTTGATGCCGTGAGATAGGACCCGGGTGCTTGGAATGGTTCAAGACAAGCTGGAACTCAAACCCGTGCCTTAGTGAAAATGAAAGCTTTGAAAATGGAAAGTGGTGTGTATGGTGTTACAGGATCTGTTTGAGGGTTTAGATGATCTCCATGAAGTGTTTATGGAAGATTTGAGTGGTTTATTTGTGGTTTGCACGAGGGGATTGAAGTTGGACAATGTTTTTGCAAATGGGAGTTTAGAAATGGTAGGGAATGATGGAGTGATTACAGTTTGGTTTCAGGTGTTTGGAGGTTTTCTTTGAAGTGTTTAGGGATGGTTTATGGAGTTTGAGAGTGAATGCACGAGGGACATGGTTGTTTGAGGAGTTTTTGCAAGTTTGCAAGAAGATGGAGATGAGAGAATGGAGAGAGGATCAACCTTGGTTTTAAGGTGATTCAGGTGTGTTTTGGGATGTAGAGGGAGCCTCTATTTATAGGAAAAGTTGAGAGTTTAAGGTATGGTCAGAATCCACAACTTGCCAACTTTGCCCTTTTTTGAGAAATCTCTCGTGTGAGCTAGCTGCTGAGCAAAGGGAGCCCTCCATACTCTAGTCATAGGCCTCTGTTGCAATGTGGATGGATTTGAGTGGTTCAGAGTCCAAGTTACAAGGAGAATAGTGGATTGACATACTTTGTTGGAAAAGTTTCTCTTTCATGAAACCCACTTGCACAAACTTGGTTATTTTAATGAACAACTTGCATTTTTCATGGCTGGGGATTTAAATGTAGTAATCTGGCACTTAAACATCAGAAAAGTGAGGTGTTTGTTGATTAGAAGTAGTTTTGTACCATTATACAAAAGTTGGTAACTTGAAATTCAAGAAATGGACCTCTAACTTTGGATCTTCGAAACTCCTAGCTCACTCAATGGATGGAGGAGTTCTAGTATTTTTTGGAAAGCCCTCAATGCCCTCTACAACTTTCATGTTGGGCCCAAGTTCTGAATCACAAGGGAACTTAGTGAAAAATGAGGCTAAAGTCAGCTTGTTAATAAGGCAAAAAGTGTTGAAATTTCTCTAAGTCCTTGGGCAGTT
This sequence comes from Lathyrus tuberosus, assembly GCA_022829125.1. Lineage (NCBI taxonomy): Eukaryota > Viridiplantae > Streptophyta > Magnoliopsida > Fabales > Fabaceae > Lathyrus > Lathyrus tuberosus. Next base: position 339,876 of record JALAZF010000668.1, read on the forward strand.
TAGCTTCTAAGTCTCATAACTCATTAACCATGCATTTTCTGGAGAAAGGTCATATTTAACACTTTGAAGTTCCTGGAAAGAGGTTCCATTTGGGCTTTGAGTCACTCAATTTAGATGTGTGGTATGGAAGTTATGACCATTTCAATTTTGCACAAGAGGGGAAATTTTCATATTTGAAAAGTTTCATGGACCAAACCTTGCTTCCTCTATAAGAAACCTCTTGAAACTTGATCTCTCAAACCCTAAGTCAACAATGAGACATATTATGATGGGTTGAGGCCTTGGATGTTTCATTTGGATCAAAATCTCAAGGATTAGGGTTTCAGTCAAAACCCTAATTTTAACTGTGAATGCACTTGAAAAATCTCTGATGATCTTGCTTCTTTAATCAAATATAAGGCTCATTGGTAGTCTCTGAGGATGTCTACTATCACATGGAGTCATGTCCCATGGCTTGAGAACAAGTCTTGATCAAAATCAAAAGCCGTGATTAGCTTGTCTTGACAAAACCCTAATTGGAAGCAGGGTGAACTTGTGGCTCAAGTTACTTGTGAAGAGAGTCAGTCAAACTTGAATTTTTGTTGAGTAAAACCTCTAGGATGTAGGGGAGCTCACATGGTTGCATTTGGAGCTTCATTTGTCCTTCTTGAACAGACGACTTCTTTGATTCATGTAGAGCTTGGCTTAAGAGACTTTGCCCCCCTCTTCGTATAAGTCCTGGCATTTCACAGAAGAAACAAACTTGCAAAATGAAATGGTTAGTTAACAATGCATAGATGATTGAATCTAAATGTCTAGTGCAAAATGTTATGACATCAAAGGGGTAAAATTTGGGGTACAACAATGATGTTTCTAGTGATTGTAATTTTGAGAATTGATAGACTGATATTATTGCTACTTAAAATACTGGCACCCCTCTTGTCCCCAAGGCTACCGAATAATCTCCCACGACTATTAATCCTCATTCTCCTTTCTATCCTCGTTATCTACCTCATAACTATAAGTCTACTCAATTTCCTGATTTTGTATATTCCACTTAGTCTGTTTCTTTTCTTTTTTCTAACCTCTATTCATAGTTTGTCTCAGCCTTCGTCTTATAAAGAGATTATTCTTGACCCTCCTTGGTAGCAAGTTATGAAAGAAGAACTTTATGCTTTACATAAGACATATACTTGGTAATTAACATGTCTATCAAAGAAAAACAACTTTATGGCCCTGTCTACTTAGCAGGTATAATAAGTTTTGATGATGACAAATGGAATAAAGCAAAACTATCATGAGCATCATCAAGCAGTAAAAAGATATAACTAAATAAAAAACGATAAGGTTCCAATGATTGGTTCAAGAAAATCAATTACTAAGAAAAACATTGAATAAACTGAATATTATACATGCTCGCCTGTGATATTATGCTTTATTTTTTATTTTATCTAGTTTGGATCATTAGTGTGTAAATAAAAAAATTAACTCTTAAAGTTTTAAGGCAATGCGCACACTTACTTGAAATGGTTTACAAAAATTCATCTTTTTTCAAAACCTTCTTAAAAATAATTTTGGACAATGCCTAATTGATTATGTTATTGTTCAATCAATTATAGAGCAAGAATTCTTCCTAAAATAGATTATGGATCATATCTAATTGAGTATGGGTGAAAATCTCTCAATAATCGAATAAGGAAGTTACCTAATCAATTGGGGAGCATATTTGGCAAATCTTTTCTTTTTTCTAGGTATAATTACTTAGGGAGATTGTCTAACCAATTACGGTAAATCTTGATTTTTTATATTTGAGCAACCTTGGGAGAATTAAGATCATAATGGCCATTATAGGTTAACTGTAATTCTTGTTGTTTTGGATAGAAACTTTGCTTTTTTTCGCTCCTAAGGACCTGGAACCATTATGGTCGTAATAGACATTAAGGGGATGTCTGTAATTTCCATTGTTCCTTTGTATTTTCAACTTCGTTCTTCCTCAGTTTCTCCTAGGCGTTCGAACATCTTAGTCTAAATTTGCCTTGAACTTTCATTCTTCTTCATACTTCTGAAATTCAATGAAAACAACAAAACGGTAGTTAAGCGATAATGAAAATTAAGTAAAATTAGGAAATTCTACAACATAATTAAATATTAAAAATGATAAAAAAAACAAACTTATCGAACTCTCTCATACTTGAATCATTGGTTGTCCTCAAGCAATTTGCTTAAATAAGAAGTATTGGGATAAAGCAGTTTTTTGACATTTTTTGACACATATACAAGTACTTAGACTAATTAAAAATTCACAGGGCCACTAGCATAGGGTTTGGATCAAAGGTTCTTATAAAAACATTTCACTATATTTTTCCTCAAAGAATAGATTTATGTCATATACTTGATCATAAACCTCATGTTCCTATCGTTTATCTTTTATGAAAACAATCATGATTTTAAAAAGGTTACAAGAAAGAATACAAAAATCCAGGCAAGCAACATAAATTACATATGCCAAGATATATCATTCATGCTTCAACAGAGAATTGGTAAGAACAAAGGTTACAAGTCAAGTTCTAGTAAGAACAGAGCCTAACTAGAGAGCACTAACTGTTAGATAAGAACATATGACTAAATTAAAATTTTCCAACCTTAGGATTGGTTTTCTTGTGAAAGTTTTATTTTTTAACATACATGTGAATATAGTCTTTATTCAAAACAACTTCAAGAAAAATTTCCCCCGTGCTTGAATTAAACATTGTCCCCAATGTAAACAATAAAAAATAAGGAGAAAAAAAACTCACAAAATTATGGATGCAAAGGGAAGTGTCCCATGTGAAACATGGTAGTTGGATATGTTTCATCATCTCATTTATGCCATCCACTACTTGGCCATGTCTATATTATTCAACCTCCATCCTTTCCATCCAATTCTAGTCAGTCTCATATGTAGGCTCAGATTTTTCAATAAGAAGATATAGTGGAATATGCTCATCTTTAGACATCTATTCATAAGCTGGGGTTGAGGTATACTGCTAATTCTTGTGGTTGCGACTTGTTGTCCTTTTTGGGTTGGGCAAAGATATGACTTCTTCACCTTATATCAGGAGATTATTGGAGTGGCCTAATTGGGAGACTATTTTCATGGCAACACAAGCTTCAATGTCTAGTAGGGTACTTCCATAGATTTAATTCAATTCCTCAATGGCCATTTAATTTAAGTATTCATCAATTAGGGTAATCAATTCTCCAATCAACATGTCCCCTTTTGAGGCCTTAGCAAGTTTTTCCAAGTGTTTATCCAAAAACACAACACTATGGATAGGATGACCTTCAATCATTTACCACATGCAAAAAAATTCCTCCTGACTAGCTACTCCAGTAGTATACTCTCTTGCAAAAATTGTGTGTGTTATCACCTATTGAAAATTCTTGAAGTAAGGGTTTTGGACAAAGTAAGTTTTAACCATGCCTGATTTGTATACACAGCAACCCGTAATTTCCCCTTAAAAATGTGCATCAACAAAATTGATATTTCGAGTAATATTTCTATCACTTTTAATCGAAAATTTATAATTGGTCACAAATTCATAGATGCTCAAGCTATAATAAGTGTTAAACAAGCTAAACGAGATAATTCCATACCCATTACCTACCACCTTATTGACATGTACCTCTAATGTACTTAAAAACTCCATGGTGAGTCTTTCATATGTTGAGCTCTTCAGTGAAAAAATAGACCATAAACTTATTGTAAGAACAAGATTTGGTTCTACATCTGGCCTTTGAGTTTTGATGATAACTGCACATGTTATCTAAGAGAACAACACTGTATGATATGGTTTCTGTCTAGTGTGTGGTTGTTGTCAATATAATTCTGACTCTGATAAAAAGGCATGTGACGTCATCAGACTATATTATCAACACTATGGAAGAAACCATATGTGTATACAAGATAAAGCCAAGATTTATGAATGGTTCTAATACAATGGTTCTAATGAACATTAGTTCTGGACATTCTAATTGAGACTTTATGATAAAGGTCTACAAGGCTTTCTAATGTGATGCACTTCTAATGTTACAAGTTCTGAAGATTCTAAAGACGTGGTTCAGGTGAACAAAGCTCTGAAGATTCGGAAGACACAATTTATGAAGATCAAGTTTTAAAAACAAGGTTTTGATTGAACGAAGTGCTGAAGACTCTGAAGACAAGAACGTGCTTAATGAAATCTGAAGACTCTGGAGACAAGGTTCTGAAGGAACAAATTCTGAAGACTCTGAAGATAATGTTTCTAAGAAACCAAGTGATGAAGATTCTCAAGATAGTTCTGCTAAACGAAGATCTGGAATTCTGAAGACTGTGGTTCTGAAGACTACACAAAGAATGACTCTTCTACAACACGCTTCATCAAGTTAATATCTGAAGCCTCTGAAGATGCTAGAAGACTGAAGATTATAATGGTTTTGAACTGAATATAATAGTACTAAAACTCTGTGACCTCTACCTCGATAGGGTGGCGCAAGGACATCTTTTTGTATAGTGATGTTGACCATTCCTTCATATGAACGTTGGGATATTGGTGTTGGAATATGTTTCCAAGAATACCCCTCAACGGATCTATTCTCTCAAGCTTTATAAATTAAAGACTTGGAAGCTTGAAGAAATGCTGCTTGTTGCTTGAAGCAGCCGTTGATCATAAATGAGTTTGTTGCTATTCATACAAAAGTAATATTATTCAACACATCAAACAATCAAGACGTAATAAGCAAAGATGAAGTTGCTACTATAAAGTGTGAAGAAACGATAATCATGCTAACACCATATGAAACTACTCAAGTGAGACATCAATAAGTGAAGCATGGTAGCTTAGTTGAACTTGATGGTTGAATTGGAAAAAGTATTATATGCTCAAGAAAGGAGTACAAGATGTTGCAGGCTGAAGCTTAAATGAAGAATGCTCAATGGAGAAAAAGCTGAAGCAATGGAATGAAGAATGTACAACGATGCAACATGCTAAAGCCATGTGAAACTTGTCAAGTGAAACCTCAATAAGTGAAGCATAGTAACTTAGTTGATCTTGATAGTTAAGCTGGAAGAAGCATTACCTACCCAAGAAAGGAGTATATCAGAAAGAAGCTTAAAGCTCATGATAAGAAGTTGTAGTACTCAATAAGAAAGCTTTTAAGAAATACAGAACTAGTGTGCTTTATAATCTCTTAGAGATTTATTCTTTAGATAGTTTCTATATTAGAAAGCAAGGAGTTGTTGCTCATATCTTGCTAGAAACACTTAGGTGTTATTATACTTCATTTGTGTAATCAGCTTGTAAGAAGCATATATAGTGCACAAGAAAATCCTTGAAAAAATTAATGTTCCTTGAGCAGTCGAGTGATGACCATAATGCTTGAGATGACTAAGCGAATTTCTAACAGCTTAGTGAATGATGTTCCTTGAGCGGTCGAGTGAAGACCAGGATTCTTGAGAGGGCCAGGTCGTTGTTGAACGACTTGGAGGTTGATTCCTTGAGAGGCGAATGAAAGCCATGATTCTCAAGAAGGCAATGGAAGGTATCCATTGTGGTTGAAATCGTTGATGATTATTGGATCAAGCCCTTGTGATAAGGCGAAATCACCTTGAGGGGTGGAGTGGAGTAACTTCTTTAACGGTGAACCAGGATAAAAATACTTGTGTTCATTTATTTTTAATTACATGTTAAGGCCATTAGCTTAAATTCCACAAATGGGGACGAAGTGTGAAACCCAATTCAAACCCCCCTTTATTGTGTTTCTCAACCTTCAATTGGTATCAGAGCTCTGGTTCTATTATTGCTGTTTATCAAACACTTAACCATGTTAGATAAAGATACAGACGAGCATTGAGAAACGCTCTGGTTAATCTCCTCCACCATCTACATTTTCAGTCTCATACAATGATGAAAAGATTGAGTACTGAAATGAAAAACCAGAAAGGTTCATTCTGGATTATGTCACTGATTCTTAGAGCTGATTGTTATTGACAATATAATCTTCTCTTATAGAGCTTGCAAGAAGATTGAAAGCAAGATTAAGAATCAGCTGATAAAAGGATAATACTACAATAGACTCATCAGATAATTAGAAGAATACGATGAATGCTATTCTTGGAATACGTTAGTTGAGAACTACGTATCTTCTCAAGGTGATGTCTAGACAAGGCTTAAGAAGAATGATCTAGAGGAGATCAATAAGAATCATCAGAAAGCAAGAAATATTGTTTGCTGAAGGTTAATTCTTTTTTAGTATGGGATGTTTTCAACAAACAGACTTGGTCTACCGTTGACTTTCTCAATGTTGCTCATTAGGAACTCTTTCATGTGAAGAAGAGAAAATGCTTGAGTCATTATTTTGAAGTATGAACACTTCAAGATGAAGTATATTAAAGATGTTAGAAATCTTGTTATCAAGAGTTTAAATCATGACTGCAGAATTTAAGATTCTGAATGATGATTTCTTCGTCTTGCTATTTGAATAGAAGCTTATGGCAACTGATCAAGCCTTCAGAAGAGCATTGGAGCTGGTTATCAGGATTTTGACCATCTGCACAAAATGAAGTCATCTACTCCAATTCTGGAAAGCTTCACAGATTTCTGAAGTAATCAGAAAGAAAGATTATCAAGCTGTTAGAAGTTTGGAAGAACAACACATGCAAGATCAATTTTCTGAGTTCTTGACGTATGCGTGTTCATGAAGAGAAATGACTTGACATAAGACAAGTAAGTCATGTTAAATTGAGAATGGCATCTTAGTTGAACAAATTTAAGTTTGTCAGAATGTTATCCAAAGTTTATTTTCAGAAGCTCCTGATACATGAATGTATCCTTATGTGTTCACTACTTTCTAGACTCATGTGACTGAGTGAAAGTATGAACTTGAGAAGCTATCTGATGAAAAGAAGATTCTGATGTTCTAATGCTTCATTATCAAATTTAAATGTTGAAGATAGAACAAGCTCTTAAGAAGAAGTTGTTAATATCGTGATTCTATCATGACAAAGATTTCTTAAGAAGCTAATGCATGCTACATTCAGAACGAAATACAGTTCGAATATATGATGAATGCATTACGATCAGAATGCTCTGAAGGCTACATCATCTTGGCATGGAAGTACTTCTACTGGTGAATCAAATCAAAATCAGATTTGATGGTAAGCTTGGAAGTCAGAAACTAAAGCTAAGAGGAAGAATACAAAACTAGAAGCTATCTTCTCTGAATGAAGTTATTGATGAAAATCAGAATGAAGAAATCAGAAGATGCTAAATCAGAATCCACCACAGTTCATACTTCCTTAAGAAAGGAAAGTCAAATTTTTACTTTCTAATGAACTGATTCTGGATGAAAAGGCTCATCCACTAAGAACAAGATATTCATTCAAACCTCAAAGGAAATATGTCTTGGTTTGATGGTCATGACGATACCTGCATCTGGTAAAGATTAGCATCTGTTCAATGATTGAATTATGATGATGCAAGAAGATTTCAACAAGTTTCTCTAACACATAACTGTTTAGAAGTTTATGCTAAAGCTAAGAAACTAATAGCTTTCTGAAGAATGGAAGCTCATGAAGTCATGAAGATGTTCGTGTCTCTGCACAACGCTCAAAGACTCTTATGAAGATGGCATAAGAAAGAAGTTAGATGATGAAAGAATAAATGATTCTAGTGATCCATCCAGAAGAAGTCATCAACGACTGCAGAAGCTAAACGTGTGGTGACTCTGAAGAAGCCTCCACATCAGTAGCTAGGATTCTACAAGAGTATTGAAATAGAAAATTAATTCTTCAATATATCTTGAGTGTTAAAGGTCATGCAAATGATTGAGATCTTTGTAACCGTTGGGAACTGAGAAGTTAACCCTCTCAACACGTTGCCAGGTATGTGAAGAGGTTATACCTCATTTTAAGACATTCGTCCTTTTGCAATCCATGCTCAGTAATTATTACCCTAAATGACTAGACGTGTCTTGGGATTATATGCTAAAACTAATTTTACATTCATCTATGTCTAATCGTTTCCTTTTCTTTGTATTCATAATCATCAAAATTCTCTCTATTCACACCACATCACATCACACACCTACGCTGCATCTTGTCACACTTTTATCTTTAAAACCTTTTTTGTTCTTTCAACCCTAAATTGTGTGTGGCTTCATTCTCTTCAAATGAAAACCTGCATAGCCGTGGACCAAAAATTAGCTCTCCAAAAACAGTGATTAGAAAATCATCTAAACAATGATCCAAAATTTAAATTGGCTCTACCAATTGTATATTTATCTGTTATCTCTAAACATAATGTAGATTACAGAGATCTCACCACACATGGTTTTGACTTCTCTAAAACGCTTGATATTCAAGGATGGAATGCATACTTTGATCTTCTTAAAGGACCAACCTATCCAGAACTAGTCAAGGAATTCTGGGAAAACGTCTACATTATGAATAACACTATGGCATGCTCAAATATTAAAGGTCATGGTATAAACATTTAGTTGGATGACATTGCTAAACTTCTCTCTCATGACAACACTGGACTTCAATGCCACAACATAAGGGAAGCTATGCTGAAAGTAGCTCGAGCTTGTGAAGTTGCTAGTGCTTTTTCTTTATTGGCTTTTATTGGTGTGTTATGGTCCTATTGTAGCATCGATTTTTGTGACGCGACCACAACCGCATTTGGTGCTATTTTCTAATTTCTATATTTATCCTATGAAGCTTAAAAGGAAGGGGAAGATATCTCAAACTAACCCTGCGTGCAAATGTTTTTCTTAACAAATGCAAAGAGATCGGGGATCGGGGGTTGGTTATACAAAGGGAAACTATTAACACCCAAAGTATCTATAGTAATCTATAGGAACCTTTATTTGCATATATTTCTAGTGTTGAATTGCTCAGTTGCTTAAATCTATGTGTTGTTGATTAGGGAAAGTTTCTCCTCTGAGAAGGTTGAGGAAATGTTTTTGTTGTTTTTGGGATTTCTATTGTTTTGGGAAATCAGAGCATTCGTAGTTCCTCGTATTCTATGGGAGGAAAAATGTTTGGTGTCTTGTTCAAATCCCAAGATTGAAGCTAAAAGAGTATTTGGGTCTTGTTCAAAGCCCAAGATTGAAGCTAAAAGAGTTTTTGTGTCTTGTTCAAAGCCCAAGATTGAAGCTAAAAGAGTTTTTGTGTCTTGTTCAAAGCCCAAGATTGAAGCTAAAAGAGTTTTACTAAGAGAGATAATTTGTCATCTCTAAATGGAGATATCTCACCTATTTATCACAAACATTGAGGAATTGATTATAAGGGAAGTTGCTTTAACTGGGATATGTGGAATCCAGCAATGCCATATCTTCCTTTATGAGTCTTTTCATGCTAAGAGATGGACATTGACTTGGATGTGTGGAATCCAGAGGTTTGCCGCTTACATCACTTAGATGAAAGAGAAATTTTAGCCATGATAAAGGAGGGACTCCAGCTTTGATTTTGAATCAACAAGTGTGCCACTTACATCAATTATCTGGCAAAAGTTTTTGATTGTTGGCTTTGAAATGTGATGTATAGGGGAAATATCCTCCTACAGATAGGACTCATGGTCTCATCTGTGGGGATGATGGATTTTGTGCCTTGATCAAAGCCCAAGGTTGAAGCTAGAAAAATTGAAAACTGACTCAACTGTAGGAGTATTATATCTATCTTGTACAAAGCCCAAGATTGAGGCTAACTGGGGAAATCATTATATGAAGCCTAAGAGGAGGCTGACTCTTGCTGAGGATTTATTCAAATCCAAGAGAATGTCTAAACTGTTTTGAGGAATCAAAAGGGAAATTAACTATTGTTGGTGATTAGAGAAGAGTTGAATTATCAGATGCCATGAGGCATTGATTCTTTTGGATATTTGTTGATGGTAACATGGTTCTGGCTGGGGATTATAAAGTGATAACCAAACCTTGTTGAGGGTCAGAAGAGACTTGAAGGGATAAGCTTGAATACCTTAGAGGCTTTGACTCTCCTGGAGACTGGTGTACTATTAAAGATGACTAGGATCTATCCTATGCTTTTAGGAACCCTGAGGGTCCTTGTATGAATCCCAAGAGGAGGCTAGGGATGCTTCTAGGAAGCCTATGGGTCCTTGTATGAAGCCCAAAAGGAGGCTGGCTGTTGAGACTTTCCAAGTCTAGGAAGAGTTCAAGAAAGTTTTCACCGGGAAATAATCCTTTCTTTGTTGAACTGTTCCATGGTTAAAGGGGTTAAAGAAGAGGTTTCACTGGGAAATAATCCTCTCTTTATTGAATTGATTCAAGGTTGATCAGATTGAACAAAGCCCAAGAGAAGGCTATCTTCTGGGGAGATTCATTGTATGATGCCCAAGAGGAGGCAATAGTGATTGGATAAAGGCCAAGAGGAGGCTAACTGTATTCCTTTGTACATGAGGAACTAGTTATTTGAACTAAGTTATACTGATTGAAAAGACCCTATTGTTTGAACTAGTCTAAACTGAGGATGATATAAATGTTGAGATTTAACGAGATATGCACAAGTGTATATACAGACATATGAACAAGTATAGAAACAAGTATGAATTGAGTTGAGAAAAGTGGTGGGTCTTATACTCTGGATAGAGGCCCAAGTGTATTATGATTGATCAGATGTTTTCTTCAAGATTGGATTAGGGTTTTGAAGAAATTGAAGAAAGTTTTGAATTTGAAGATGATTTGATCTCAAGTATGAGAAAAGAAAAGGTGTTGGGTCTTACACTCTGGATAGAGGCCCAGGTGATTATTTGTATCTTGTACAAAGCCCAGGATGAATGAGGCTAAAAGATTTTAGATTTACAGAAGGGTGTTGGGTCTTACACTCTATAAGAGGCCCAAAATTATTGTTTAAAATAAGTTTATGTACAAAGAGATGGGACTTACACTCCTAACAGAGGCCTAAAGATTTTTGTGAAAACAGTGATCACACTGTGATTTTGAAAAGTGCGATGAGACTTATACTATTGCAGAGGCCCAGAGATTGGTCTATTTACAAAGAGGGTTGGATCTTACACTCTAATAGAGGCCCGTGATTATTGTTTAAAACAAACTTATGTACAAAGAAATGAGACTTACACTTCTAACAGAGGTCCATGATTATTGAAATGAATTTTGAAAGATTGAATCAAAACAAAATCCTAATTTCATATTTTTAAAGGTATTTTCCAAAATAAAAAATAAAAAACATGATAAAAATATAAACTAAAATCATTAATCATGTTATAAACAATGATTAAGGTTTATGAAAAAGTATTTTATCCACATGAATATTTAAAATCATTTTGATAAAAAAAAATAAAGAAAAAGGAATTATTTTAAAACATTTAAAATAATTTGAAAAAATAATATTTTTACTATATTAAAAATATATCAAATAAAAGTTATTTTTGTGATTTTTTGTGGATTAAAATAATAGGGTATTTAAATGACATGTGTGAAAAAATTGGGATTAAAAATAATTAATTTGATAAGAAAAATCAATATTTGAAATAATTTTTAAAACAATATAAAAATAATATATTAAATATATTAAAAATATATCAAATATAAAATAGTTTTTTTTTTGTGAATAAATTATTTAAATGTGTGAATTATTTTTGTGCAAAAAATCATTTGAAAATAATTAGAATTTGATGTAGAAAATAATTTTTGAAAATAAAATGAAAATATTTAAAATATTCAAAAATTCAAAATTTTGAAATATGACGCCAAGGCCATCTTATTCTTCCTCGCGCGTGCCAACATGACCGGATTTGCAAAACCTCTCATATCTCCCTCAATATGTAATAATTTTGCACAATGTAAACATGAAAGTTGTTTGTTTTTGAACAAGGAATTCAATGATACCAATTAATTTCATTTCTTTTAAGTGTAGAGTGAGTTATCAAGTGATGAACAGATGAACCCTAAATTTTGCAAGAACACTATGAAATCTTATACACGATTGATACATAGCAATTGATTGAGGGAAAACATTCTATATAAGTGCAGAAACATGTTGGTAACTTGAAATATAAAAAGTGATGCATGTTTCATGGAGTTTGAAAAGTTCAGGCTTACCTTCCTAGAGGAATTCGAATCCTCAATTGTAGGTGTTACAGAAGTGTTTTGATGATCTAGATAGCTTCCTTGGACCTAAAGGATTGTGTTGAGATGCTTAGAACAAGTTGAAACCTTCTGGTTTGAGTAGCTTGAATCCAACTGTAGTTGGCTTGGGATGAGACGTGATCTTGGTGAATTTCATGTTACATATGTTGTTTAAGTGTTTGGATCACTCATATATGATGTATGTGAGGTGTTTGGATCATTGGTTTGGATGGAATTGCTCCCTATTTGAAAACTCAATTCTCACTTCTTAATGTTTTGAAATTTTGGGATGAAGAGCGAAATGAGAGAAAACATGTGTTGTGATGTTTTGGTGTGGTTTGAATGATCAGAAATGATCCCTATTTATAGAAGAGCAAGTTTGTTTTTGGAGGAATAGTGAATGGATGAGGGATCACTCTATTACCCAATGGATATGGTTATGTAGCAAGACTTGAATGCTAAGGTACCTAAAGTCTCCTTTAGCATTGCTATGTATTTTTTGCAGGTTTGAAGTCTTCTAATTTTTGGATATGCCTTGACTTATTTGTGTTTGATCCATGCCACCTCAATGAATCATATTAATGCCAAATGACAAAGTTGAAATTCAAGGCTTTTTCAATGATGATTCTTCACATGCTAGGCTAGAATTCTTGACTTATTGGACTCTATGTTTTGATTCTTCTACAGAGAACAAGTGCATTGTATCTTTGGTGTTGATCTTGTGTGATGACAAGGCTTGCAAAGTCATCAAAATGACAAAATCGTGTGGCATGTGCAAAACTGTCTTGGAAAAATCAGTTGTGTGATGCTAGGTTGTGAGGTCCATAACTCCTTGCTCAAGTTGAATTAATGGAAGTTCTTGTACTCTTTCGAAAGCTTATATATCATATTTCAACTTTGATGTTTACATTTGGCCTTGATTCATCTTGGATCATAATGAAAAATACCTCCAAAGTTGGACAAAACATGAGACAGATTCTGCCTAAAAAATTCTAAGTGTCAAAGTTCAAAATCTTATGAAACCCTAACTTTAATGCTTCATATCTCAAAATCCATGCATTTTTTAGTGGTGCCTCTGCTTTACAATATTGTTGTATGTAATAAGAGCTATCATTTGAGCTTTGGATGGAAGAAAATGGTTGCTTGGATGACAAGTTATGGCCTTGCAAAGTTGGGTAAAAACCATTATTTTTCATAACTTAGTGAAATTTTAAGTTTCTCAAGGTTGCCCTTTTTGCAAGTAACCTCACTTTTCTTGATTTTTCTTGATTGATCATGATCCAAATCACAAGTTAACATTGTTTTTGACGTAAAGAGGCCATGTTTGCCAAAAAAATCCAAAAGTCAAACTTGGTTTTGATCACAGTTGACTTTTTATATCAGATGAAACTTAAACTTTGTGATCCTTTATAAAATCAAGTCCTTGGGCTAAATTGAACCTAATGGATGGATTCCAAAGGTGTTTTTGAGTGTCTTGAATCATGTCCCAAGGTTTGAGATCATGCTTTGCTCAAAAGTCAAAGATATGGTTGACTTTTTCTCAAAAACCCTAGTTTGTGGTCCCTGTGAATTTGAATCCTTATATTGCTTATGAACCAAGTTATTTGAGTCAATTCAATCTTGTGAATAGATCAATATGATGTATTTGAAGTCCTTGAAACATATCTTGAACTCTTGGCTCATGCATTGCTCCAAAATTCAACTTAGGGACTGAATTAGGTCAAAACCCTAATTCCTGAATTTTGATAGATGCATCCCCTGAGGCTAGTTTAAACTTATGAATGGACTCATGAGGTTCTTTTGAGCTTCTTGAATCATATATTGAGGTATTGGCTCATGCCCAGATTAAAATTTCTCTCTGGAGGCCTTGGTCGACCTAAACCTTAATTTGGTGACACTGATGATCTTGAGTCTTGATCAACTTGGAATGTTGCATTCTTGTGTTAGATTTTTGATGTGGGAGACCTTTTGATCCTTCATAGATGTTTGAGAGGCTTGAAAAGTTGAAGATCATGTCAATTGTTGATTGATCCTTTGTCTGAATGCTCTGAGAGGGCTTGAAACCCTAATTCTTGGCTAGAGGGAACACTCAACAATCTTTGAGAGGATTGATGAGGTATGAGAGTTCACCCATATTGTGGTGATGATTTGCATAATGATGTGAAGTCTTATGGTCAAAATTTAGGGTATGACAGATGCCCCTTTTTAATCTTCTTGGATCTGAAGGTATAAATGACGAAGATATTCAGACGTTCATGGTAAAAGAGGATTAAATATCCGAATACCCGAAATTTTGATTGTGGATGTGAATGGTAGATAATTTGCTCATCCATCTTCTTTTACTAAGTAATGTCACTTAGAAAAGGGTGAAATTTCCCCTCGATCCTGGTCTTCAGCCACAGAACTGGTCTTAGTTTCTTTTGAAATAAACCTCCCCTCGATCCTGGTCTTCAGCCATGGAACTGGTCTTGGTTTCTTTTGAAATAAACCTCCCCTCGATCCTGGTCTTCAGTCATGGAACTGGTATTGGTTTCTTTTGAAATAAACCTCCCCTCGATCCTGGTCTTCATCCATGGAACTGGTCTTGGTTTCTTTTGAAATAAACCTCCCCTCGATCCTAGTCTTCAGCCATGGAACTGGTCTCAGTTTCTTTTGAAATAAACCTCCCCTCGATCCTGGTCTTCAGCCATGGAACGGGTCTCAGTTTCTTCTTGTCGAGTTCTTTTCTTGACAAGGAATGCTATTTGGTGATGTCATTTAATTTTGAGATGATGATGACTTCCTTGAAAGTAGGACAAACTTCTCGGGGGGACTCTGTTATTTGTCGACTTACCGGGAATTTATGGGGCAAAAACAGACTTCTTTGTTTTGCCGATCGGTAGAGTTTTCTTGGAGGATATGATGCCCATGTTGCCAAGAGTCTTTTGTTGAGAAGCTTCTGCGAGGGGTTTTCTTTAATCCGGGAAAGCAAAATATCATCTTCAATAGTGAAGAGTGAAATTCTAAAGGTGTATAACCAAATGTCTTCTTGCCTTTCAGAGGTTCAAGTTATCAAAGTGGTCGAGGACTGATTTTAATCCAGGAGTAAACTGGAGAGAGAGATTTCCTAGACGATACATTTTTCGATGAGGAAAGAACTCAAACTGGGATTTTATCCTATCCAAGTGTGGAAAGGAAAACTGAAGGAAAATCTTACACGAGGATCTAACTCAGTGTGGATTTAGAAAGACTATATACTTTCTTCCTAAGACTGACAATCCTAATGGAGAGAGGACATTTATCACTTGGGGATAAACATGACCGAAGTGATCGAAATATGATATGCAATATGAATATGAATATGAATATGAATATGAATCAATTATGCATGATGTATGTATGAAATGCTTATGCTGACAAAATAGACATGACATACGGACTGACGATGAGTACAACTGGATACTCGGCCATTCTGGGGGGATAAAACATATCATTGATCTGTTGAGGGAACAAATTCCTACTGATGATCTTTTCATATTCTTGGTAGTAATAAAATGCAGCTCCTGAGGAGTGATAGATGAGATGCTCCATCTTGTCAATCTGAAATAATTGATCCTCCACTCGGGATATACTGATCACAAGGAATATTTTGATTATGCATTTTGAAGTTTGATTGCTTTCGGAGAAGCTGTTGATGTTCCTTCTCGTGTTCATTAATCAAAAAGGAAACCACCATCTTTATTTTTAAAGCAGAAGTAAATTTGAAAACAAAAGTAAATTCATTTTTGTGTTTCAAGAATGTTAATCGTATCAAAAATGTCATTTTGCAAAGCAGAATAAATGAGAATTGCAAACAAAGGGCACAAGGGCTCAAATTTTCATTGATAGAATGGTAATCAGCCAAATGCGTGATTCCATGGAGCATTACAAAGTTTAGAAAATGGTAATTTATAGGGAAAGGGGCTACATTGAAACATAACAACCACAATCCTTCTATCAACTTTGAATTCTGGGTATTTTGTGCTTCTGCTGAAGGTGACTTCTAATTGAGGATTTCTTGACAGATGACGTTATTTTTGATGATCCAGTCTTGTCGGATGCAGTTACTTGCCATAAATCCCTAACTTTTTCCTAGATTTTCCTTCAATCTACCGGGATGATTTTTTTATGTCTCTAATTTTTGCCTGGACCGCCCTTTCGGGTTTTTAGTCCACCGAGACTTTTTTTTATATTTTATTTAGGCGAAGTATTTCTTGACTGCATCAACATTTGTGGGGTAGGTAAATTCTTCTCCATCCATGGTTACGAGTTTCAAGGCACCGCTTGAAAAGGCTTTCTTAACAACATAGGGCCATCATAATTTGGAGTCCATTTGCCCCTGGAATCAGTGAGAAATGATTGGATCTTTTTGAGCACGGGGTCGCCTTCCCTCAATACACGAGGTCAGACCTTTTTGTCGAATGCTTTCTTCATTCTCTGTTGATATAACTGACCATGGCATAAAGTCGTCATTCTTTTTTTCTTTGATTAGGTTCAGTTCATCGTATCTACTTTGACACCATTCAACTTTTGTTAGCTTGGCTTCCTTCAAGACTCTTATTGATGGTATGTCTACTTCTGTGGGGAGCACTGCTTCCATGCCATATACTAGAGAGAAAGGGGTTGCCCCTGTTGAAGTGCAGACGGATGTGCGATAACCGTGAAGAGCAAATGGTAGCATCTCATGGCAATTCTTGTAGGTTACAACCATCTTCTGAATGATTTTTTTGATATTTTTGTTAACTGTTTCTACCACTCCATTCATCTTGGGCCAGTAGAGGGATGAGTTATAGTGTTCAATTTTGAACTCAGCACATAATTCTTTCATCATCTTTTTATTCAGGTTCGATCCATTATCAGTAATGATCTGGCTTGGAACACCATAACGACAGATGAGGTTGTTTTTGATAAATTAGACCATCACTAACCTGGTCACATTAGTGTATGATACTGCTTTGACCCATTTGGTGAAGTAATCAATGGCTACCAGGATAAACTGATGTCCGTTTGAGGCTTTGGGTTCAATCATGCCAATCATGTCAATTCCCCATATAGAAAAAGGCCAGGGAGAAGAAAGAATTTTGAGATGCGTTGGAGGTACATGAATTTTGTCGGTGTATATCTGACACTTGTGACACTTCCTCATGTACTTGTAACAATTGGATTCCATTGTCAGCCAATAATATCCTGCTCTCATAATTTTTCTTGTCATTGTATGCCCATTGGCATGAGTGCCAAAGGAGCCTTCATGAATCTCTTTCATTAGCATGTTTACTTCGTGTCTGTCCACGCATATAAGTAAAACCATGTCGAAGTTTCTTTTGTAGAGCACATCATTGTTCAGGAAGAAGTTTCCAGCTAGTCTTTTGAGGGTCTTCCTATATTTTCTTGATGCCCCGGGCGGGTATTCTTGTTTTTGAAGGAAGCATTTGATATCATGATACCATGGTTTGTCATCTATGACGGCTTCAACTGCAAATATGTAAATGGGCCTATCAAGGCGCATTATGTCAATCTTGGGTATATCATTCCATCGATTCACACTAATCATGGAGGATAAGGTAGCTAGTGCATCAGTCATGTTGTTCTCTTAACGAGGAATGTGATGAAAATCAATCTTGTTGAAGAAGGGTAACAACCTTCTTGTGTAGTCTTTGTAAGGAATCAACCCTAATTGATATGTGTTCCACTCTCCTTTGATCTGATTTATAACCAGAGTTGAGTCTCCATACATATCCAAATTCTTTATTCTTAAGTCGATAGCTTTTCGAGACCCATGATGCAAGCTTCGTATTCAGCCTCATTGTTTGTGCATTTGAATGCCAATCTGGCAGTGAAAGGAATATGGGCACCCTGTGGTGTAACAATGATTGCCCAAATTCCGTTTTCATAAGTGTTGACAGCTCCGTCGAATATTAATCCCCATTGGGATCCTGGCTCTGGCCATTCGTTTGGTAGCGGTTCATCTCAATCTTTCATTTTTAGGTACATGGCATCCTCGTCTGGGAAGTCGAATCTGATTGATTCACTATTGTCAATTGGTTGGTGAGCCAGATGATCGGCTAAGACACTTCCTTTGACGACTTTCTAAGCATGGTACTCGATGTCGTATTCTGATAACAACATCTGCCAACGGGTAATCCTTCTCGTTAAAGAAGGATTTTCAAAGACATACTTGATCAGATCCATTACAGAGATTAACCAAGCAGTGTGACAAATCATGTACTGGCGAAGATGTTTAGCTGCCCAAGCTAGAGCGCAGCAAGTTTTCTCGAGCATAGTGTATCGAGTTTTGCAGTTCTTGAACTTATTTCTTAAGTAATAAATGGCAGACTCTTTTCTTTTTGTTTCGTCTTGTTGGCCCAGCACACAACCCATGGAGCCTTCCAAGACTGTTAAGTAGATGATCAGTGGTCTTCCTTCCACTGGGGGAGACATAATAGGTGGATTCAGCAGATATTCATTGATGCTGTCAAAAGCCTTTTGGCAATCCTCTGTCCATATATAACTTTGGTTCTTTCTGAGTAGTTTGAAAATTGGCGCGCATGTCGCGGTCATGAGGAATATGAATCTCGAGATGTAATTCAGACGTCCCAAAATTCCTCTTACTTGTTTTTTAGTCTTTGGAGAAGGTGTCTCTTGAATGGCCTTGACTTTGTCGGGATCAACCTCAATTCCCTTTTGGCTGACAATGAATCCTAAGAGCTTTCCTGAACAAACACCGAATGTGCATTTATTGGGATTCAAGCAGAGTTGTATTTTCTCAGACGCTAGAATAACTTTGATAGGTGTTCCACATATTTTTCTTCTGTTTTAGATTTGGCAATCATGTCATCGACGTACACTTCAATTTCTTTGTGCATCATATCGTGAAACAGAGTTGTCATAGCCCTTTGATAAGTTGCTCCTGCGTTCTTTAGACCAAACGTCATTACTTTGTAGCAAAAGGTGCCCCATGGGGTGATGAATGAAGTTTTCTCCATGTCTCCTAGCACCATTCTGATTTGATTATAGTCTGAAAATCCATCCATGAAGGAGAAAACTTTGAATTTTGTTGTGCTGTCGACTAGCATGTCAATATGTGGTAGGGGAAATCATCCTTTGGACGTGCTTTATTTAGATCCATATAGTCTACACACATTCTGACTTTCCCATCTTTCTTGAGAACTGACACTATGTTGACTAGCCATTGAGGATATTCTGAGGTGGCAAGGAAACCTGCGTCGATCTGTTTCTGCACTTCCTCCTTAATTTTAATGGCCATATCAGGGCGAGTCCTCCTAAATTTTTGTTTCACCAGAGGACATTCTGGTTTCAGTGGTAAGTGATGTTCCACGATGTTGGTATCCAACCCTGGCATGTCTTGGTAGGACTAAGCAAAAACATCTGAAAATTCTTTGAGCAGTTCTATCAAGCCTTTTTTGACAGTTGGACTGAGTAGTGCTCCGATTTTAACTTTTTTCTCTCTTCTTCTAAACCCAAATTGACTGTTTCCAATGGTTCTTTGTAAGGTTGAATGGACTTCTCCTCATGTCTGAGTAATCGAGAGATCTCATCCAGAATTTCTTCGTCCCCTTCTTCTTCGGCTTCAAATACCGGGAACTCAGAGTTGGGAGAAGGCATTGGATCGAATGTTTCAATGGGGTTTAAAACAAATAATCTGCATAATGTGATGATTCTTTTTAGAAAATACAGAGAGAATGCAAAAGTGTGTGCAGTGTATTTTGAAAAATGCTTATTTTTATTTTATTTTGGTTTATTTTTTTAGGATTACCATTTTCTGGAAAAGCGAAAAGTGAAAATAACAATAAATGCGGGAATTCAGAATTACATTCTTATTTATGATTTGCCGATTCTTGAAACACAAACCCTATAAAACAAAACTCTTTCGCTCTGGGCAAAGCAAAAAGGGACATGTACAGAAAAGCAAGCCCTATAAAACATCCTTTTCACCCGGTCAAAGTGAAAGGTTAAAACAAAGACAAGACAATTACTTTGATTTATGAACGATATTCTGGACATCGACCACGACCCAATGGCGAAGAACTCCTCTGTGAATCACAAAGTCAGGTATTTTTCTTCCAGGATTGTCTTCAGTAATGACACTGATTTTTGGCAGAGTTGGATCACTAGAGTCTTCTTCCCATGCAGCGTTATCATAAGATGACTCTTCTATTGTATCTTCAACAGTATTTTCATTTTCAAGAGGATCTCCCCATCCAGTTGGCTGGATGTCTTCATATCTGATACGAGAGCTTTCGGGAGCACTGTACTTTACTAGAAAGTCGTACTTGCCGCTTGGTTGCCCCAAAGTATCCAAAGTTTTTGAGGGGATAGATGAATCATCTCCTTCAATGGCATTGACCTCAGGAAATGCAAAGTTGATAAATTCTTGTCCTGCGATTCTTGCAACTTCATCAACATGATGTTTGATATTTTTCAGAATTTTCCTGGTAAGGTTTCCACGATTCTGGGAGAACTGGTGGATTTTTCTCAAGGTCATTCAGCTGATATGCATTCTCTGGCTGACTCTTTTTCCCTGAATCTTCCATGTAAGGTTTCCAAATGGGCAAATCATCCATGGGATCATATGAGTTATAATTAAAGTTATCTTTCATCAAAGTATCTTCCTCCAATGAGTTGGGTGGAGCACGACATCCCTCGGGATCGCAATCTCCGTAGATCATTCTGACGTCTGATCTTGGTATATATCTGGGACTTTGCATTGGAGAGGAAAATAGCATGTACATTTCTTCTTGAGATATATAACCTTCATCATTAAAATAGGATTTCCATTCTTCATCTGTATTAGAAGAAATATTTTTCTCGATGGTGTGGAATTCCTGAGAAATTGGGTGGAGGAAACCTCCACTTTGGAAGAAATTTTGAATGGGACGAAAGCTTTCATCCTTTTTTATAGTCTTGGTAAGTGCTGGAGAAAAACCAAGACCTTTTCTTGTCTTGTTATCAACAGGAATCACAACTTGCCCACATCCTTTTATGTCATTGCTTCCCATTATTTGGAGAACATCTTTGTACGAGGAAATTGACGTTCCTTTTTCTTGGTGATTCTCATTGATCACAGAGAGTGCTTGAAATTGGGTTCCAATAACCTCTTCTGGTTCTAAATATGACAATGATGATAAGTTGCTCACAATTAAAGCTTGTTCTCCACACACTGTGACCAACTTGTCGTTCTTGACAAACTTCAGCTTTTGGTGAAGTGTCGAAGTGACTGCCCCTGCTTCATGTATCCAAGGTGATCCCAATAAACAGTTGTATGCTGCTCGGATGTCCATGACTTGGAAAGTGACTTGGAAATTATGGGGACCAATGGTTATAGGAAGGTCGACTTCGCCGATAACTGTCTTCCTGGATCCGTCAAAAGCTTTGACTATGATCTCAATGTCTCTCATCGGAGTGCCTTGAAAAGATAATCGTACCAGAGTTGACCTTGGCATGACATTCAAGGATGAACCTGTGTCTACCAATACGCTGGCTAAAGCAACGTCCTGGCAATTGACTGTGATATGAAGTGCCATGTTATGATTGTTGCCTTCCTCTGGAAGTTCTTCATCACTGAAACCCAAATTATTGCAAGAAGTGATGTTGGAAACAATGTTGTCAAACTGACCCACTGTTACATCTTGTTCTACAAAGGCTTGTTCCAAGAATTTTTGTAGAGCTTCTCTGTGAGCTTCTGAACTGAGCAGGAGAGATAACACGGATATCCTAGAAGGAGTTTGTAATAGCTGATCCACAATGTTATATTCACTTCTCTGGATGAGTTTTAAAATTTCATCGTTATTTTTCACATGCTTTGTGTTGTTGGATTGACCAATTTGTTGATTAGGAGCTTCAGCTTGAGGTTCCTTTTCTTTTGCAGGTTCTCCAACTCCTCTGTTGAAGATTCGACCACTTTGAGTGACCCGACTGATATCAGCAATGTTGACAACGAATGGCAGTGGAATTTCTTTTCCATCTTCTATTATGGTCGCACTGTATTTGTACATAATAGATTTTTTTGATTCGTATGGCACTGGGTCGGGCAGGTAGATGACCAAAGGGGTTATTCGGGTCTTTCGACTGTCAAAAGTAACCTCAATTGGTTCTAACTCGGGAATGTTGGAAAATTTTCCACTGTTGACAGGGATTCCTGAGTGCTCTAGCTCGTTGAGCAGAGGGATAGTGAAAACGTCCTCGTTAATTCCATAATTAACAGGCTCTCTTTCATTGAAGATTGTGATGGTTCTTTTGTCCAACAACTCTTGAATCTCATTCTGGACAAGGAGGCAACCATGTCGGCTTCTGCAGCATTTTCTGCAAGTCAAATGATCGTGGTAATTTGAACCAAAATAATCAAGTCCGCACAGGCATTTGTGAAATTTGACCAATGATGTTTCAATGTTTTTAATGTCGTAAACTGCGTGCTGCCCTGGGCAACCTTGCACCATATTGATTGACAGAGAATTTAGGCATAGTTGGGTTTCCCCATGGTCCACTTGATTATGGAGAGTCGTTCGCACTATGTAGCACCCTTGGCTATTCTCTAAACATATTCGACACTGTTCATAATTATGAGGTGGCACCCAGCCGTATCCACTCTGTATGCAATGCATCTTTACCAAATCTGTTTCCAGCAAGCGGATGTCGCAGCTTTGGTGTCTGCTCGGATTTCTGTCGGTTATGTTAATTTGATATGTGTTTTCATCCTGGTAGACTGGGAACCACCAATGGTCCAACAAATGTTGAAGAGTTATTTGTACAAGCGCACAACCTTGATCATTTTCAGAGCAATCTTTGCAATCCTGATAATAATGTGGGGACAGATGACCAAGTATGATTTGTTTGGCATGTAATTCTACCAAGCTGGTATTCGTTAAACGAATGTCGAAAATCTGAACCATATTGACCTGGTGATTATTACTTCCATGGTAGTCTTAGATCCATCCTAGATCCACTTGACGCTGAAGGGCTTCTTGTACAAAAGAACATCCTTGGTTGTATTTTGAGAAAATCGGGCAAGCATTATAGTCGTGCAGCGGTAAATTGTGGTACTGACTTTGTCTGGAGTGCATTGCCACTAGATTGACATTCATTACGCGGATGTCATGATTTTGAACAATGTCTGGATGTTGATAGGCCATATTTTTTCCACGAACTCTGTGATCTTGGATCCAACCTAGATCCATCTGCTCTTGCAGAGCTGCTTGTACAATAACGCACCCTTGATTGTTCTTGGAACAAATGTCACATTGATGATAATTGTGAGATGGCATATGGCCATACCCGCTTTTCTTACAATGCATTTTTACTAGATTTGTTCCTAGTAGGCGTACATCGTGAATTTGATAATTGCCGTTGGGTCCTTTATCTATCAAGTTTACTGAAGCTTTTTCATGTTGTGGCAACGGGTTCGTTTGAACATTTGGATTCGTATCTTTGAAAGATAAAAGTCCTTTCTGACGAGCTTTTATACGTCAGATTTGAAGCTGAGGCAGTTCTCAATGTTATGCCCTGGTCCTCCTTGATGATAAGTGCAAGATTGATCAGCTTTGAACCAATAAGGGGGATTGCCCAGCACTGTGAGAGGAGTACTGGTTTGAACGTGCCCCTTGGCTAGCAAAAGTTGGAATAGTTCTGCATATAACATTAGTATAGGGTCAAACCCTGGCGATCGTGGAAAACGATTATTGTTATTGTATTGCGGGCGAGCCTGCTGAAGAGGCTGTTGCTGCCTTTGCTGATACGGTTGTTGCGTTGGCTGCCTCTGAGCAACCGGTTGATATGCCGGGATTGGCGCGGGACTGACAGTAGGAGATACCATCGCTACCTGTCGTGGTTGATACCTTCGCCTTTGCTTACTCTGCGAGATATTACTAATATCCTGTTCTTTCTTATTTTGGAAAGCACTCTCGTATCTTTTACTACTACTGGATGGTTCTGAGTCCTTAACCAATCGACCTTCTCAGACTTCTTCTTCAAGGCTTACCCCCATGTTTACCATCTCGGTAAAATCACTAGGTGCACTGGCGACCATCCAGTCATAATAAAATGAGCTTAATGTTTTCAAGAAGATTTTTGTCATTTCTTTCTCCTCAAGAGGAGGAGAAATCTGGGCGGCGATTTCACGTCATCTTTGAGCGTACTCCTTAAAGGTTTCTTTATCTTTTTGGGACATAGCTCTGAGTTGATCTCTGTCGGGTGCCATATCTAGATTGTACTTGTACTACTGAACAAAAGCCGCCCCAAGATCTCTAAAGGTACTGATCTTGGTACGGTTTAATCCCATGTACCATTTGAGCGTGGTACCAGTTAAACTGTCTTGAAAGTAATGGATTAGTAGTTGTTGGTTTCCTGTCTGGGTAGGCATCTTTCGAGCGTACATTACCAAGTGACTTTGAGGGCAAGAGTTGCCTTTGTATTTTTCAAAGTCAGGCACCTTAAATTTGTGCGGTATTTTGACGTTTGGGACCAAACATAGGTCAGCGGCATCTTTGTCAAACAAGTCTTGTCCGTGAATGGCATGCAGTTCTTTATGCATTTCCAAGAACCGCTCTTGGAATTCATTCATTCTTTTGTATACTTCTTCATCTTTGCCAGAAGTGGCATGAAGGATTTGTTCCTCTGGGATAATATGTATTACAGGTTGTGGTATAGACATTACCGCAGTAACTCTTGGTGCTTCGGTGACCTGAAGTTTGTAACCTTCAGGTACAGGAGTCTCTGTCGTAGTCCTTGCATCTTCGTTTACCTGAAGTTTGTAACCTTCAGGTCTGGGGGTTCCGGTTGTGACCCCGAAGTCTTCAGTGATCAGTGGTATATATCCCTTAGGTATTAAATTAAAAGACATGCCCCAGGGAAAACCTTTAGGCATGTTGTACTGCGAAAGATTGACGCGTATCTCAAATGCTGGTGTAGACACAATTTCTGAGATTGCAGTCTTTTGAGGTGGTTAATCCTGAGCTGCTGCCAGGGATTCAATCATGCTGTTGAGTCTTTCCAGACTTTCCTTCAGAGTGTTGACTTCCTCTCTTAGCTCTCTGTTTTCCTCCTCAAGATCATCCATTTTCTTTTGCCGATTGGCCTGAGTATTGTACGAGTGAGACAGTTTGACTCTAAAGTGCGACACACGTGTGAGACACTATGACAAAGATATGTAATGCAAAAATGATGAATGATATGCAAAGAATGAAATTGATCTTTTTTTTTTCAAAAGAACTTTTAACAATTGTATTGCAAATATCATACAGTAGTGGAAACCTTTTATTGCATTCAAAGGATTACAATATCTTACAGGGAAAAATACATTATTTTACAAAGTGCATGAAGGAAAACTAGGCCTATGAATCCTAAGAAATCTCTGACAAAGGTCCAGATGCTGGCTGCTGGTCCCCTTTTCTCTTCTTTGACCGAGTCTCCTCAACCGTTGTCGGGTCGATGATCCTTTTCCATATGAAAGGAGAGAGTAAACTTCTCCATTCCTCTTGACTTTCTACAGCATGTTGCTCTAATATTTTAATCTGAGCATCTTTGTCCTTTAGTAACCCTTGAATCTTGGTGCACTCCAAGCTGACAATCTAGTACTTTTTCTTCCAAGAGTTATTTTCACGTTGAATTTTGTTAAAAGTGACCTGCAGTTTCTCGGTGTCACTCATGAAATAGAGGACATATTCTTTTAAGGGAAATACTTCTTAACGAGGGTAAGGCATTTTTAACTTAAGGGCCCTAGTTTGTACCCATTGGAGATAAGGCTCTACAGAGATGCATTTTGGTTTTCCCAGAGATTATCTTCCTTTCTTATAGACATGATGCCAGACATGCACAATTTCCTCCTTGAGTGCTCTGTAATTTTCTCCTTCCTTGAAGAAAAGACCTTCCAGATGAACGTTGTAAGGTACATTCTTCATCGGGTATCCAAGCTGACGACGAGCTAAAACTGGATGATAATTGATTCCTTCCTTGGTACTAATGAGGGGTACATTGGGGAAACTTCCATATTTGTCAGTGATCTTTATTCCATCATAGACCCGATTGTACTAATCTATGTCAGAATGGGTGAGAGACGTGATCTTTTGCGACCATCGCATACTACTTTTGAGATCCCAAAAAGCAGCAGATTTGGGTAAGTGAGAAATAAACCATTTGTAGAGTAATGGCACACAACATGTAATCATCCCTCTACTGTACAAGTTCCTTAAATGCAATGAGTGGTAAGCATCCGCAAGCAAAGTTGGGACTGGGTTTCCAATTAAGAATATCTTGATAGCATTGATATCGATGAAATTGTCAATGTTAGGGAAAAGGAATAATCCATAGATGAGTATAGCGAAGTTATCCTCAAAAGCAACTATGTTTCCTATGCTGGCAAAGTACAGGGATTTTTTCAACAGAAACCTAGCTGGTAGACCTTGAATTCCTCCCTTGGTGGTCATGTGGGTTTTGATATCTGATATTTCCAAAGAGGTGACTCTTGCGATGACCTGATCCTTAGGAATTTATTCCAGTCCAGAGAATGGATTCTGATCAGTGATAGGTAAATCAATCAGATGAGAGTACTCTTCCAATGTTGGTGTGAGCTGATAATCTAGAAACGTGAAGCAGTGGTACACCGGATCATAAAACTGAACCAAAATTTCTCCGTACTTAGCTCTGAAAGCTTTCAGATTAGTAATAAACCTCCCCAATCTTCGTAGATCTTCAAGTTTTGGACTTTAGAAGGTGTACTTCTGGGGTTTTCTTCTACCAAAATCCATAACTCAGGTTTCTGATATTTGCAACATCCCGTTTTTTAGTTCGTTTTTGAAAATTTTTGAGAAAAGTTTTTTATGAATGCATGAATGCAGCAAACACAAATATATGAAAACATGGGTTTTAAGGGTTCATCGTCACGAACATAGAGCCACGGATCTACCCAATTCCAAAGGGTATGTACTAGGGTTTTTTTGCACCTGTAGAACGGGTTCTAACAAGGTTCCCAAAATCATTGACCCCTCTTAAGAATATTACCAGCAAACCGACTGACTCATGAGAGCTGTAATATCCTTAAGATGAATCTCATTCGAGTGTAGCATTGCGTATCAACTATTCCCGATAGTCACCGCGCTACAGCCTAAAAATGGTCAAGGTTAAATGTTTACTAATCCTCAGTTTCGCGGGTGCCTAGTGGAAAAAGTAATGTTTTCACGACTTGCTCGTTTAACATCAGTAATTCCAAAAGGGTACCTACACTGATTTGGTGGACTTTCAAGTTAGCTTGGTCGGGATTTACTCCCTATAAGCCTTCTTGAGTCTGCCACCTCCTATCTTAAAATATGTTCTCAAGCCCACTAAGGACTTTTTGACTCACCACATGTGTATTAATCACATTCTCAGATAACAGTAAATTAAATAAGTATGGCAGATAAGCAAATAGTATGATGGAAAACAGTAAAGGATATCAAATGAGAAAGCAAATAAACAGTAACAAATACAAAGCAAGGCTTAACCCTCCTAGAAAAAGATAAAAGTCCCCAGCAGAGCCGCCATTTTTCTGTAGCATCGGGTTTTGTGACGCGACCACAACCGCATTTGGTGCTACTTTCTGATTTCTATATTTATCCTATGAAGCTTAAAAGGAAGGGGAAGATATCTCAAACTAACCATGCGTGCAAATTTTTTTCTTAACAAATGCGAAGAAATCGGGGATCGGGGGTTGGTTATACAAAGGGAAACTGTTAACACCCAGAGTATCTATAGTAATCTATAGGAACCTTTATTTGCATATATTTATACGGTTGAATTGCTCAGTTGCTTAAATCCATTTGTTGTTGATTAGGGGAAGTTTCTCCTTTGAGAAGGTTGAGGAAATGTTTTTGTTGTTTTTGGGATTTCTATTGTTTTTGGGAAGGTATTGGACCTAAAGTTTTTGATTAGTGCGCTCGCTAAGATTTCACAATCGTATGCCTACGTATTCCCGTAAAGAGATTTGGGGAAATAAGAGTGTTCGTAGTTCCTCTTATTCTATGGAAGGAAAAATGTTTGGTGTCTTTTTCAAAGCCCAAGATTGAAGCTAAAAGAGTATTTGTGTCTTGTTCAAAGCCCAAGATTGAAGCTAAAAGAGTTTTGTGTCTTGTTCAAAGCCCAAGATTGAAGCTAAAAGAGTTTTTGTGTCTTGTTCAAAGCCCAAGATTGAAGCTAAAAGAGTTTTACTGCGAGAGAGAATTTGTCATCTCTAAAGGGAGATATCTCACATATTTATCACAAACATTGAAGAATTGATTATAAGGGAAGTTGCTTTAAGTGGGATATGTGGAATCCAGCAATACCACGTCTTCCTTTATGAGTCTTTTCATGCTAAGAGAGGGACATTGACTTGGATGTGTGGAATCCATAGGTTTGCTGCTTACATCACTTAGATAAAAGATAAATTTTAGCCATGATAAAGGAGGGACTCCAGCTTGGATTTTGAATTAACAAGTGTGCCACTTACATCAATTATCTGGCAAAAGTTTTTGATTGTTGGCTTTGAAATGTGATGTATAAGGGAAATATCCTCTTACAGAGAGGACTCATGGTCTCATCTGTGGGGATGATGGATTTTGTGCCTTGATCAAAGCCCAAGGTTGAAGCTGGAAAAGTTGAAAACTGACTCAACTGTAGGAGTATTATATTTGTCTTGTACAAAGCCCAAGATTGAAGCTAACTGGGGAAATCATTATATGAAGCCTAAGAGGAGGCTGACTCTTGCTGAGGATTTATTCAAATCTAAGAGAAGGTCTAAATTGTTTTGAGGAATCAAAAGGGAAATTAACTCTTGCTGGTGATTAGAGAAGAGTTGAATTATCAGATGCCATGAGGCATTGATTATTTTGGGGATTTGTTGATGATAACATGGTTCTGGCTGAGGATTATAAAGTGATAACCAAACCTTGTTGAGGGTTAGAAGAGACTTGAAGGGATAAGCTTGAATACCTTAGAGGCTTTGACTCTCCTGGAAACTAGTGTACTATTACAGATGACTAGGATCTATCCTATGCTTTTAGGAAGCCTGAAGGTCCTTGTATGAAGCCCAAGAGGAGGGTAGGGATGCTTCTAGGAAGCCTATGGGTCCTTGTATGAAGCCCGAGAGGGGACTGGCTGTTGAGACTTTCCAAGTCTAGGAAGAGTTCAAGAAAGGTTTCACCAGGAAATAATCCTTTCTTTGTTGAACTGTTCCGAGGTTAAAGGGGTTAAAGAAGAGGTTTCACCGGGAAATAATCATCTCTTTATTGAACTGTTTCAAGGTTGATCAGATTGAACAAAGCCCAGGAGAAGGCTATCTTTTGGGGAGATTCATCGTATGATGCCCAAGAGGAGGCAATAATGCTTGGATAAAGCCCAAGAGGAGGCTAACTGTATGAATTGAGTTGAGAAAAGTGGTAGGTCTTATACTCTGGATAGAGGCCTAAGTGTATTATGATTGATCAAATGTTTTCTTTAATATTGGATTAGGGTTTTGAAGAAATTGAAGAAAGTTTTGAATTTGAAGATGATTTGATCTCAAGTATGAGAAAAGAAAAGGTGTTGGGTCTTACACTCTAGGTAGAGGCCCAGGTGATTATTTGTATCCTGTACAAAACCCAGGACTAATGAGGCTAAAAGATTTTCTATTTACATAAGTTTGTTGGGTCTTACACTCTATTAGAGGCCCAAGATTATTGTTTAAAACAAGGTTATGTACAAAGAGACGAGACTTACACTCCTAACAGAGGCCAAAAGATTTTTGTGAAAACAGTGATCGCACCGTGATTTTGAAAAGCGCGATGGGACTTATACTATAGCAGAGGACCAGAGATTGGTCTATTTACAAAGAGGGTTGGGTCTTACACTCTAATAGAGGCCCATGATTATTGTTTAAAATAAAGTTATGTACAAAGAGATGGGACTTACACTCCTAATAGAGGCCCATGATTATTAAAATGAATTTTGAAAGATTGAATCAAAACAAAACCCTAATTTCATTTTTTTAAAGGTATTTTCCAAAGAAAAATAAAAATAATAAATGATAAAAATATCAAATAAAATCATCATGTTATAAACAATGATTATGGTTTATGAAAAAGTATTTTATCCACATGAATATATAAAATCATTTTTGATTAAAAAATATCAAGAAAAATGATTTATTTTAAAACATTTAAAATAATTTGAAAAAATAATATTTTTAATATATTAAAAATATATCAAATAAAATTTATTTTTTATTTTATTTTTTGTGGATTACAATAATAGGGTATTTAAATGACATGTGTGAAAAAATTGGGATTAAAAATAATTAATTTGATAAGAAAAATCAATATTTGAAATAATTTTTAAAACAATTTAAAATTAATATATTAAAAATATTAAAAATATATCAAATATAAAATTTATTTTTTATTTTTTGGGTGAATAAATTATTTAAATGTGTGAATTATTTTGTGCAAAAAATCATATGAAAATAATTAAAATTGGATGTAGAAAATAATTTTTGAAAATAAAATGAAAATATTTAAAATATTCAAAAATTCAAAAATTTGAAATATGGCGCCAAGGCCATCTTCTTCTTCCTCGCGCGTGCCACCATGACCGGATTTACAAAACCTCTGATATCTCCCTCAATACGTAATGATTTTGCATGATGTAAACATGACGTTGTTTGTTTTTTAACAAGGAATTCAATGGTACCAATTAATTTCATTTCTTTTAAGTGTAGAGTAAGTTATCAAGTGATGAACAGATGAACCCTGATTTTTGCAAGAATGCTATGAAATCCTATAAACGATTGATACATAACAATTGATTGAGGGAAAACATTCTATATAAGTGTAGAAACATGTTGGTAACTTGAAATATAAAAAATGATGCATGTTTCATGGAGTTTAAAAATTTCAGGCTTATCTAGCAAAAGGAATTCGAATCCTCAATTGTAGGTGTTACAAAAGTGTTTTGATGATCTGGACAGCTTCCTTGGACCTCAAGGATTGTGTTGAGATGCTTAGAACAAGTTGAAACCTTCTGGTTTGAGTAGCTCGAATCCAACTGCAGATGGCTTGGGATGAGATGTGATCTTGGTGAATTTGATGTTACAGATGTTGTTTACGTGTTTGGATCACTCATATATGATGTATGTGAGGTGTTTGGATCATTGGTTTGGATGGAATTGCTCCCTTTTTGAAAATTTGATTCTCACTTCTTAATGTTTTGAAATTTAGGAATGAAGAGTGAAATGAGAGAAAACATGTGTTGTGATGTTTTGGTGTGGTTTGAATTATCAGAAATGATCTCTATTTATAGGAGAGCAAATTTGTTTTTGGAGGAATAGTGAATGGATGAGGGATCACTCTATTACCCAATGGATATGGTTATGTAGCATGACTTGAAAGCTAAGGTACCTCAAGTCTCCTCTAGCATAGCTATGCATTGACTCCCATCAATTTTGTAGGTTTGAAGTCTTCTAATTTTTGGATATGTCTTGACTGATTTGTGTTTGATCATTGCCACCTCAATGCATCATATTAATGCCAAATGACAAAGTTGAAATTCAAGGCGTTTTCAATGATGATTCTTCACATGCTAGGCTAGAATTCTTGACTTATTGGACTCTATGTTGTGATTCTTCTGCAGAGAATAAGTGCATTGTATCTTTGGTGTTGATCTTGTGTGATGACAAGGCTTGCAAAGTCATCAAAATGACAAAATCGTGTGGCATGTGCAAAACTGTCTTGGAAAAATCAGTTGTGTGATGCTAGGTTGTGAGGTCCATAACTCCTTGCTCAAGTTGAATTAATGGAAGTTCTTGTACTCTTTGGAAAGCTAATATATAATATTTCAACTTTGATGTTTACATTTGGCCTTGATTCATCTTGGATCATAATGAAAAATACCTCCAAAGTTGGACAAAACATGAGACAGATTCTGCATAAAAAATTCTAAGTGTCAAAGTTCAAAATCTTATGAAACCCTAACTTTAATGCTTCATATCTCAAAATCCATGCTTTTTTTTGGGGGTACCTCTGATTTAAAATCTTGTTGTATGTAAGAAGAGCTATCATTTAAGCTATGGATAGAAGAAAATGGTTGCTTGGATCACAAGTTATGGCCTTGCAAAGTTGGGTAAAAACCATTATTTTTCATAACTTAGTGAAATTTTAAGTTTCTCAAGGTTGCCCTTTTTGCAAGTAACCTCACTTTTCTTGATTTTTCTTGATTTTTATTGATTTATCATGATCCAAATCACAAGTTAACATTGTTTTTTACTTAAAGAGGCCACGTTTGCCAAAAAATTCCAAAAGTCAAACTTGGTTTTGATCACAGTTGACTTTTTGTATCAGATGAAACTTAAACTTTGTGATCCTTTATGAAATCAAGTCCTTGGGCTAAATTAAACCTAATGGATAGATTACAAAGGTGTCATTGAGTGTCTTGAATCATGTAGGTTTGAGATCATGTTTTTCTCAAAAGTCAAAGGTATGGTTGATTTTTTCTCAGAAACCCTAGTTTGTGGTCCTTGTGAATTTGAATCCTTATATTGCTTATGAACCAAGTTCTTTGAGTCAATTAAATCTTGTGAATAGATCAATATGATGTATTTGAAGTCCTTGAAACATATCTTGAGGTCTTGGCTCATGCCTTGCTCCAAAAGTCAACTTAGGGACTGAATTAATTCAAAACCCTAATTCCTGATTTTTTATAGATGCATCCTCTGAGGCTAGTTTGAACTTATGAGTAGACTCATGAGGTTCTTTTTAGCTTCTTGAATCATATATTAAGGTATTGGCTCATGCCCATATGAAAATTTCTCTCTGGAGGCCTTGGTCGACCAAAACCCTAATTTGGTGACACTGATGATCTTGAGTCTTGATCAACTTGGAATGTTGCATTCTTGTGTTAGATTCTTGATGTGGGAGACCTCTTGATCCTTCATGGATGTTTGAGAGGCTTGGCAAGTTGAACATCATGTCATTTCTTGATTGATCCTTTGTCTGAATGCTCTGAGAGGGCTTGAAACCCTAATTCTTGGCTAGAGGGAACACTAAAAAATCTTTGAGAGGATTGATGAGGTATGAAAGTACACCCATATTGTGGTGATGATTTGCATAATGATGTGAAGTCTTATGGTCATAATTTAGGGTATGACACCTATGGTGGGGATTCAAGAGCGATATGGACCCGTGTTGTCCATAATGGTACCGCATGCATTGTTGAGTTGAGGTGTTGAGTACATTTGCATTCATTATTTTCATATGTAGTGAATGATTATGTTGATATTGGTAATTAAGAATGCTTTGGTGATGTATGTGATTGAAATGTGTTGAATACTTGTTGATGTCGATTAGGCTACCCTTACATACCTTTGCACCATTATATATTATAAGCATATTCTCACCCTTTTATTATTTGTGTGGTTTTGTGCTCCTTCTTAGGGTACAGACGAGTAGGTAAATGAGTAGCTTCTTAGAAGATGAAGGATGTCGTTGAGGTTGTTCTTCTTTATTTTCTATTTTATGCGTTGGTTTATATTCCGTTGTTATGATCTGTAACACTAGGAGGGCGAACATTTGTTTATTATTATTATTATTATTGGAATAAAAATAATTTATTAACCAAAAATAGATTACAACCAAGCGATCTCTAAACTAGATCCACCGAAACAAAGAGACAAGGGAAAACTAGAAACAAGCCTAAGGCATTAGTAAACTACCAATGGTTTTCCTAATATTGGTTTTCATCCAACACCTATACACTATGACATCTATGATCTTGGATCCAACATAGCTATAATTAACAACTGTTCCAAAACAGGCTTCATTTCTAATTCTCCATAGCTCATATATTGTTTCTCCCAACACACACTTAAGGATCTTAGTCTTAGAATTCTTGGACTTGCTTTTCTCTATAACCCAATTAAGCTCATCATCCCAGCTTCCAGGATTGTGCAGGATTTGGAGCCAGCTCAGGACCTCAACCTATATATCTTTCATAGTACTGCATTGAAAGAACAAATGATTAATACTTTCTGTTTCACTGCAGAAGCAACAAGCATCCTCATTATGAATATCAAATCTTTTGAGTCTCTCTTTGGTTGCCAACCTTCAATTGAAAGCACCTGTTGTTTAACTACATTTTGGCTAAAACATTCTGATAATATAATAGAAGAATCTGCAGGAGAAAAAGATATCAAAGGAGATGTCCCAGCATGGTGACTCGACCTCCTGACTTACTAGGTTAGCAGGTTTTAATCTGCTGCAAGAATTAAGGAGCGGATCAAGGAATCACAGGATCAAAGATAGAAAGCCCAACAGAAGACTATATAAGGAGACTTAGACCTAGAGTTAAACGATGCTTTTATACTTTTTGTATCACTTATAACTTTGTAACCTAGTTCTCTTGTGTTGAATAAGGGTTTAGGGTTTGAGAGCCGTTGGCACTCTTAGGAGTTGTAAGTCTCCACTCTATAACATAGGATGCAGAGTGGAAGGCATAGGTACAGGGACACAACCAGAAGCCTATAGATAATGGTTGTTGTATTGTTCTTGGACGAAGCTTTGAAGCAAGTCCAAGATAACTTGGAGGTCAAGAAACCGCGACAGGTTTTGTATTGGCACAAGACAGCGATATCACAGGTTGTAATTAGGATGTGAGTAGGTCTCTCATATCAGGGTTGTAAAGGTTTGAGTTTAGCCTTGGTAAATATGTTCATTGGGTATATGTTAGGTATAAAGTTGTAAACGGGGGAGTTTAACTTTGTAACAGTTCTATAGATAGTGAAGTCTTCGTCCTGGATTGGTATTCCCCAGACGTAGGTGATTTGCATTGAATTAGGTTAACACATACTGTCTTATTTAACATTCTGTAATTTACAGTTTTGTTATTGTTCTTGACTGACATGTTGGATCAGATGTCGTGACACCTATGATTATGCAGTTCTGATATTCAAGGTATCAGTCTGCTGTTGCGCCTCTGAGTTTAAATAATTATATATCACAATGTCTTGACATGTGTTAGGACATCTGCTATTTGCATAGGCCAGAATTTCAATTGGTATCAGAGCAGGCATCCTGTCTGGTTCTGGATGAGATCTTTGGGAGATACTTTCTGGCGTTTAAACAAAGAGGAGTTTTGAAGATCAGATCAATTAACTCAGACATACTCAAGGGTATTAATGGATGAGATGGGTGTTCTGAATCGAAGGGAGCAACCTGGAGGTTGTTCATGTTGCTGAGGAGGTTCTACAAAAACTACAAGATAAGTGGCTAGTTCTCTTGTTGGTGTGTCTTATAAGATGTTCTGACATCTTATTAGGGCAAGCAGAATCTATTCCTTGGTGGTTCCACTGCATGTGTTTCTGATGGAAGAGCTCTAGAATTATGGGATTCTGGAGTTGTTACTGAAGACAGTTGGTGGAAGATCCTCTATATGTGAAGATATCTGCATTCTTTTATTCCAAAGTCGGGAGCGATGGAGTGAAGGGAGTTGTTGGTAGATATTTGTTATAGTGACTTGGTACTTGGAAGCTTGGTTTCCTGGTGCAGTTTGGAGTTAGTTGAAGAGGAGAGGAGTTGAGTTAAGTTTATCAAGTTCTAGCTCTGGGAGTTTGATAAATTATTGATCGGCTAGGTTGTCAAAGATACTTGAGAATTCTCTCAAGTCCGCTCATAAAGGCATCTAAGTCGTGTATCTGGAGTCTTCTAGTTATTCTTCTGACTAGAAGGTGTTTCTTTAAAACACAATCTGAAGAAAGTGGAGGTGATTTATTTTCACCATCAAAAAATAACAAGGAATGATTCATCTCTCTTGACCCTAAGAGTGGATCTAATCTGATTGGAGCGTTCAGAATTGTTGAGGTAAATAAGATTTGTTCAGAGAGAATCTTAGTTACTTGAGTCAAGGGTGGCAGAAGATACTTGAGGTAAATAAGATTTGTTAACATTGTTCTTCAAAGAAGATACTTGGAAAAGATTGAATACTTGATAAGTGTTCATGAAGTGATCTGGTGGAGCTTAGGTACAACAGTGAAGAAGGGTTATTGCACAAGGATTTAAAATCAATTGCTATTTGTGGAGTCCATAAGTATTTAATTGATTATCCTTGAAAGTCAAGATTGCTGATGTTCAACAAGATGTTGGAACATCTCATCATCAGAGTTTGTGCAGAATCATGGGAGGGGTACTGCATATGCTTTAGCATCTATTTTTGTCTTAGGTGGTGACCTAAGAAGTGGCTTCAGTCGGGTGTGACAGAAACAGGTGTTCTCTGGAGAGTTTCCTGGCAAGAAACTGGTCTGGGCGTTGATGTTGTTGAAGATGAAGATGAAGACATCATAATCTTGATGGTTACAGCTTGGATCAGTTTATTTCTGATCTAGGTACTTTGGAGCATGTATCTTGCTCTTCTTGGAAGTCAAAGTTAAGTGGTAGTTATCTCTGACTTTCTACAGTCTGCTCTACTAAAGAAAGTGTCACTCTTTGGTATGGCTATGGTGTAGTCTTGGACTACTTATTTTCTGAAGATTCAGACGTGGCAGGTGTGAAGTCTTTGGATTTTTAAAGCAGGATGGAGGTTGTCTACTCAAACTTGATGTTGAATCAAGTCTATGAGAGCATGGACTCTTGTTCTGCAAAGGGAGGAGGTTCTTCTAAGTGGCAGAAGGAGGAGCTGAATTCAACAGTTGGATGTTGTATCATAATGTTTTGACATCTAGCTTAACATCAGAAGTCTCAGCTAGTGATGTGGCACATCAGCTTAAGATAAGGTGATCTACAGGAGAATGGAAGTTATGGATGCTTCAAAAAGGTCTATCTCATGCAGTTTGTGGGAGCTGTGGATGGGAAGATGTTACATGACTAAGAGGCTTGGTGAATCCAAGATGTCTTGCTATAGGGCAAGTAGTTCATGTGACTTGAAGATCTGATTTCATTGGTGGATCAGTATATCTTGTGGGAGTTCTGAAGAAGATTGAGATCAATCAAAAGGTGGCATTTGGTTGGTTTCATAGTGTGCATTCAAGCAGGATGCTTGAAACTGATTGCTCTTGTGCAAAAGAGTCGTTAGTTGAAAACGTAAGGAGGTTCTGGTTCTCTTGGAGCTTGTGGCAGAAGTTCTGGGTTGAGGATGAAAGTATACCTTCTTTTGGTGGATGAGAGTTTATTTCTTTCTGGGTTTCTGAAGCTTTCTTTGTTCAAGCTGGTGGCGCAGTGTTGTGTGAAGATCTTCAGTGTGGATTACTATGCTGATAGTAAGTCCAGTGGTGGAGTATATCAAGAACCATGGTGTGTAGTGTCTATGATGTGTGGAAGATGTCCTAACTGATGTTAGAACATTTTTGGGTTAGTTATCTTTGGAAGAGGATTTTAGGTTCTGTGAGGAACTGGTTACTTGCATCGTGTCTAAGAAGTATCTATATTGTCATATGAGAGAATGATGGAGTAGAAGAACTATCTTGGAAGTCTGATGTAAGGTTTTGGAATACTGGAGTGGATCGCGGGTTGATTGCATGAAGGTCTGGTTTCTGATACGTTCAGAAGTGGATAGTCACCAGAAAATCAGAAGAATTCCAGGTTATCATACGGGAGGATGATAAGGAATAACTGTCTTGGATTGTGGGGTGTCTATCTCAATTGCTGGCTTGGTAAGGTCAGTGGAAAATCTTGCAAAGGGGATACTGCCCCTGGCTGCAAGTCATGCTAGTAGTGGATCAGTTTGGCAGCTATGAAGTTCTAGAGCATGCATACAATATCTGACATTGTTATAACAAACTAAGGGGCCATGTACGTCTCTTTGAGGAGTGTGAAGCATTCTTATTCAATTGGTTTGTGCCTCAAGAGGAGTTCGTGTGGTGTGTAGATGGTGTATATATGAGAATTCAAGAGGAGTTCGTGTGGTGTGTAGATGGTTGTAGGATGAGGGGGATCAATGGGACTTTGATCTTAAGCCAAGAGTTGTTATGGTAGGATTATGATCCTTATATATTTCCTCACGGGTAGCATGATGGTGATCATGTGTGAGTGATTATTGGTTCTTGTCAGAAGAAGCAATAAGAGGGTTGATGATTGTGTTCAGCAGATGGCTTGAACTAAGGGTGCGCTCTTGAAGACATGAAGATGCGTCTTATGTTTTCCATTCATTAGCTAGGTGTTCTGTGGAGGAGCACTGGTTACCTTAGATAGGGGGAGTTGCTCCTTGATTTAAGATGCTTACTGCGAGGATGTAGTTGAAGTTCCAGTTTGTATTGTGCGTCAAGCAAGCTGTGATTATGTGTCCATCCAGGGAGGATGAGATGTCAAGAAGGATGTCTTGACATTTGTATTGCTGCAAGTTGGGGGAGACTTGGCAGTGCAAGTTACATGGTTCTTATTGGATACTTAAGAATTATTGGTTGAGTCTGGGAGAATTTATTTTTCTCTGCAGATTGTGATCGTAATTATGTGAAGAAATCTCTGTAATGTCAAATCAGAAGAAGAATCTGGGAAGAATAGAAAATGTCTGACATGATGTCAGGACATTGTTATAAAACATGTGTGCATGTAATGGGTTCTTTGGTCAGCGTTCTTAAAAGAAGAAACAGTCAACAGTCTTGGTCGGTGCGCATTTGGTGGAGTTATTTCCTTCGGTTAATGGTCCTTTAAATTGACTAGCGTTATTTTCCGTGGTTCGTTACTTTTTAAGGAAATGGCTCAGCTATAAATATGATTGCTTTGATCTTCTTGAGTCTCAATACTCTCTTTGGGTTGGTGACAGATGGGGTTCTTCAAAATCTGGGTATGTTGCGTCTGGGTTTGAAGCTGTCTAGGTCACTTTTGCCAAGTTTTGGCTAAAAAGGGGGAGAATGGTTATATGTTGCTTTCTAGGTACATTTCTGCAGTTGTTTTACAAGAATGTTGGGTAAGATGTTCTGACATCTTAACAATCCTATTTTCCTTGTGTCTTGTGATCTGAGTTATGAAACAGGTTGTGTCTTGTGACCTGAGTTACGCAATCTATGCTCTCAGTGTTACAAAGCCTACAACTGCTTTTTCTTTTCTAGAGGAGTCTTCTAGTTCTTAAGATCTCTCTTGAAAGAAGGGGGAATATGTTGAGGGGGAGACTCTCTCAGACCTTAGCTCCAATTAATTCTCAAGATGAAGGAGTCTTGTTGATTGCAGAAAAAGAAAATGTTTTAGCCAAAATTTGTCAAAAGGTGGAGATTGAAAGCACCTGTTGTTTTACTACATTTTGGTTAAAACATTCTGATAATATACTAGAAGAATCTGTAGGAGAAAAAGGTGTCAAAGAGATGTCCCAGCATGGTGACTCGACATCCTGACTTACTAGGTTAGCAGGTTTTAATCTGCTGTAAGAATTAAGGAGCAGATCAAGGAATCACAGGATCAAAGATAGAAAACCCAACAGAAGACTATATAAGGAGACTTAGACCTAGGGTTAAACGATGCTTTTTTACTTTTTGTATCACTTATAACTTCGTAACCTAGTTCTCTTGTGTTGAATAAGGATTTAGGGTTTGAGAGTCGTTGGCTCTCATAGGAGTTGTAAGTCTCCACTCTGTAATATGGGATGCAGAGTGGAAGGCATATGTACAGGGACACAACCAGAAGCCTGTAGGTAATGGTTGTTGTATTGTTCTTGGACGAAGCTTTGAAGCAAGTCCAAGATAACTTGGAGGTCAAGAAACCGCGACAGGTTCTATATTGGCAGAAGACAGGGATATCACAGGTTGTGATTAGGATGTGAGTAGGTCTCTCATATCAGGGTTGTAAACGTTTGAGTTTAGCCTTGGTAAATATGTTCATTGGGTAGATGTTAGGTATAAAGTTGTAAACGGGGGAGTTTAACTTTGTGACAGTTCTACAGATAGTGAAGTCTTCGTCCTGGATTGATATCCCCCAGATGTAGGTGATTTGCACTAAACTAGGTTAACACATACTGTCTTATTTAACATTATGCAATTTATAGTTTTGTTATTGTTCTTGACTGACATGTTGGATTAGATGTCGTGACATCTGTGATTGTACAGTTCTGATATTCAAGGTATCAGTCTGCTGTTGCGCCTCTGACTTTAAATGATTATGTAGCATAATGTCTTGACATGTGTTAGGACATTTGTTGTCTGCATAGGCCAGAATTTCATCTATGACATA
The DNA here is from genome assembly GCA_022829125.1 of Lathyrus tuberosus. Taxonomy (NCBI): domain Eukaryota; kingdom Viridiplantae; phylum Streptophyta; class Magnoliopsida; order Fabales; family Fabaceae; genus Lathyrus; species Lathyrus tuberosus. The sequence goes on from JALAZF010000668.1 coordinate 380,132, forward strand.
CCATCCATAAAGTAAATTAAGCTCTTGGCCTTGGTGGATTATTGTAGAAGACTTTCCTTTAAGCCATAACATGATGAGTGTCATTCAACTCTGTATACAACTTGCCAGTATTGAACTTATCCACCAGTATGAAATTGTTCCAAACATTCCACACACTAACAATGGGCCTCAACTTCATGATAGATTTGAGAATCCAAGATGTATTGCTCTTGATGTCCATTTTCATCGCATTTTGAGATTTGATGTAATAACAGTGAATCCATCTAATCCACATACTGTCAGGTTTCCTATTGATATTCCACAAGAGCTTAGCAAGGCGGGCCTTATTCCAATGGCTGAGATCTATAATGTTCAAACCTCCCTGCTTTTTAGGAGTGCGGGTTTTCTTCCAAGCTATGGGAGACTTCCTGGTTATCTTATATATTCCAGACCACAAGAATAATCTGCAAGCTGCATCAACTTTAGTGAGCACCTTCTTAGTCAAAGGCATACAATGAAGCCAATAATTGGACAAGGTAAAAATCACACTGTTAATGAGTTAGGTTCTACCAACCAGGGAAAGGAGCCTAGAACTCCAATGGTTGATTCTAGGCATGATTTTATCAATTAGAGGTAAATAGTGGTTGATGTTTAACTTTTTACTAGTTAGGGGAATTCCAAGATACCTAAAAGCTAGTTGGCCTTTAGAAAACTTGGTTAAATCATGGATGTTTTGTCTATCCCTATCAACCATATTACCAAAGAAAACCTTGCACTTATCTGGATTAACCCTCAATCCTGTAGATATGGAGAACTCCTCATACACTTCCATCAACATTTCCACAAATTGGGAATCACCTCTAGCAAACAATAATAAATCATTAGCAAAACTAAGATTTTAATACCCATCTTCTCACATTTTGAATGATAGTTGAAGTTGGGTTTATCTTTAAGCTTTTGAAGGAGTCTATGAAGATACTCCATAACAATCACAAACAATAAGGGGGACAAAAGATCCCCTTGTCTAAGACATCTTTTATCTTCCACCAACTGAGTATAGGAACCATTCAAATGAAACTTGTAAGAAATTGTTATCACACTAATCATAATCCAATTGATGAATTCTCGAGGAAAATTGAGCTCCTTCAAAATAGACTCCAAAGCTATCCACTCAGTTGTGTCATAGGCTTTTTGAAAATCCATCTGGAGCATACACTTAGGGGCACCATTTTTAGAACTATAGCCTCTTATCAACTCATAGGCAATAAAGATGTGATCATGTATGTTCTTTCCTGACACAAAAGCTGCTTGACTGCTATGAATAATACTATCCAACCCTTTCCCTAATCTACTGGCCATAATTCTCGAGATCAGCTTATATATGACTGTGCAACAAGAAATATGTCTAAAATCCATGACCATAGTTGCATAATTTATTTTAGGGATGAGGGTGATTAGAGTACAGTTGAAAGCTCTATAACTTTTCCCTTTCTCAAAGAATTCTCTAATAGCCTTGGTAGTGTCACACTTGATAATCTCCCAGGCACTCTTGAAGAACTTGGCATTAAACCAATCTATGCCAGGAGCAGATAGATTTTTCATACCTTTCAAACTACTGGCAATCTCTGCATCAGTAATAGGGGCAATTAGGAACCCCCTCTACTTAACTGTCAGTTAGGTACCTTTTCTCGTGGCAATAATGTCAATGCTGGTGAGATTATTATTATAAGTGTCAATGAGCTTCTTATAATAATTGAAAATTTCTTGCTTTATCTCCTCTTGCTGGTGAAGATCATTCCCATTCTCATCTTTTAATTAATCCATTTGATTATGCCTTTGCCTAATTTTCAAATAAGCATGGAAATAAGAATTATTTCCATCTCCAAGCTTAAGCAAATCCATCTTAGACTTCTGTTGGATGATACTTTCTTCAAGACTGCTCAATCTCAAAACTTCATTGGTGCAAGTTTTGACTTTGTCAATAGCTTGGATATTCATCTTGTCCCTCTTTAAGGTGTCTTGGGTTGTAGATAGCTCTTATTTAGCTCTCCTCAATTGATGGTTTATCCCATTGTAAGATTTGCTAAGCTCTTTGATCACAGGTTGAAGCCTTTGAAGTTTTTTTCAAAGCACAAACATTGGATTGCCAGGTAAAAGGTCCTCCCATCCCTGCTGAACAAATTTGATATACTCAGCCTTGTTGATTACAACATTTTGGAATTTGAAGGGAGCTCTACTTTGTCTCTTAATCTTGTCATCCTACAAACACAACAAAGCATGATCTGAAACCCCATGGTTCATAATGATGAGTTTACTTTCCAAATTTCTTTGGAGCCAATCCATGTTACCAAGGACTCTATCAATTCTAGAATATATCATGTCATTCTCTGATTATTGCACCGAGTTAAATGATCGCCATAATTGTCTTTTTCAAAAAGGCCAACCTGGTCCATCATATCAGTAAGATCTTTGTACTCTTTCCCTATAACCATATTGCCCCCTATTCTGTCTTGTACTCTCAAGACATTATTGTAGTCACCAATAAGACACCAAGCCCATGTGACATTGGCATGGATTTTGATTAACTCCTTCCAAAAGTCCTTTCATTGCTCAAAAGTATTAGAAGCATATATAACAGTTAACCAATGTTTCTTAATACCATTGATGTGGTACACACTACAGTGGATGAATTGAGTAAATATGGTGTGACTGGTAACCTTTATTCTAGTTTCATCGCACAATATCCAAATCCTCCCATTATTATGCTTGGAGTAGTTGTCAACCATTTTCTAATTCTTTCCAAACTTATTCCTAACTTTAGCAGCATTTTGAGCTTTTACTCTAGTTTCAACCAGAACAGCTGTCTTAGGATCCAACTGATTGAGGCAGGAGACAACCTCATGGCACTTTCCTGAGTTATTAATCCCCCTCACATTCCAAGATATCATCATGTCACTTCTTCTTGTGGCCTTTCAGGAATTCCAATCCTTAAGGCCTCAAACCCAGTTTGACATGTGATAACTTCTTGGTTTTTATGACTCATGACACCTTTTCCTTTGTTTCAACCACTGCTTCTGACATTCCCCGAACCTGAATTCACTTGAAAATTGTCAACTAATGGATCATCTTGATTGGGAGGGTTTACTTGTTCTTCACTTCCCTCTACAAGGTTATCTTGCTTGATTATAGTCTCTCGAGGGGGCTTTGGCTGCCATTGTTTCTTTGTTTTAGGTTTGCATTGATGCCCCACTTTTTGACAGGTTTCACAAAAGATAGGTTTCCACTCATACTCCACAATTTGTTTCCTTTTTTCCCTTCAATGTCCTTAATTATGATGTGATCATTTTGTTTTTGGGTGATATCTATCTCAACCAGAATTCTAACATAAGAAACCCTCAGTTTATTAGCAGTACACTCATCAGTAAAAAAAAAGAAACACCCAAAGCACTACCTATTTTCCCCAAGCTTCTAACACCTCACAAATGTAAAGGAAGGTTTGGGAGTTTTATCCACACAGGAAGGGTACGAAGCATGTCTCTCTTAAAATCAAAATTGGGAATCCAATCCTTGAGGTCCATGGGCATATATTACTCGTTTGTTTTTCTTACGGATCACCTATAGGATCAAGATTGAAACAAGTGAGGGAGAAGCTTCTGCTTCTATGAGGTGTTTCAGGTGTGGAAGATTGGTTTGGCGTGCCGCTGATTGCAAGAGTGCAGATTGTTGGATGAAATTGTGTTGTTTCCTGAACCTGAAGAGAGTATGGTTAAGTAACTACTTCGTTGGTGTGTTTGAATTGTCCTTTGATAAATTTGGGCAAGATTTTGGGACTGACTTAGTGTGTTTGCCTCTAATTCAACTTGATGTTATTCTGGGGATGAGTTGGCTGGAGTTAAACCATGTGTTTATTAATTTTTTTTATAAATCGATGAAGTTTCTTGAATCCGAAGAGAGTACCGAGTCGAGTTTCATGACCTCGAGGTAGGTAGAGATGTCCTTGAGAGAGGGTTCTCAAGTGTTCATGGTGTTCGCGTCCTTGAGTGGGGGAAGTGATAGAATGATTACGGATCTACCTATTATGTGTGATTTTCCGGAGGTGTTCCTAGATGACATCAGTGTTTTGCCGCCAAAGCGTAAGGTGGAGTTTACTATAGACTTAACACCTATCACTTGTCATGTCGACGGCTCCTTTCGGATGTCTTCTTCAGAGCTGAGTGAGCTAAAGAAACCATTAGAGGATCTGCTTGAGAAGAAGCTTGTTCAACCGAGTGTTTTATTGTGGGAACTGTCGGTGTTGTTAGTCAAGAAGAAAGATGGTAGTATGAGGTTGTGTGCTGACTATCGACAGCTGAACAAGGTTCCCATCAAGAAAAAAATATCCACTTCCAAGGAATCATGATTTGATGGATCAGTTGGTTGGTGCTTGTGTGTTCAGCAAGATTGATTTGCGTTCGAGTTATCATTAGATTTGTGTGAAGTTAGAGGATATTCCAAAGTCTGCATTCAAAAAAAGGTATGGTCATTACGAGTATTCACTAATGTCGTTTGATGTGTCTAATATGCCTGAAGTGTTCATGGAGTACATGAATAAAATATTTCATCTGTACTTAGATCAGTTTTTGGTTGTGTTCATCGAGATATTCTGATATATTCCAAGTCTGATGAAGAGCATGTGGAGCATCTGAGAGTTGTGTTATAGGCTTTGAAAGAGAATAAGTTATATGTAAATTTGTCTAAATGTGAATTCTAGTTGAAAGAAGTGAGCTTCCCTGGTCATTTGATATCTAGTGGTGGTATTGATGTCGATCCGTCGAAGATATATGCAGTGTTGCAATGGGAGACTCTGAAGTTTGTTATGGAGATTATAACTTTTCTTGGTTTGGCTAGTTACTACAGGAAGTTTGTCGAAGGATTTTCGAAGTTATCATTGCCTTTGACTCAGTTAACTCGAAAGGGTCAAGCTTATGTTTGAGATGTGCATTGCGAAGAGAGTTTTCAATAGCTCGAGAAGAAGTTAACATCTGCTCCAGATTTGATATTTCCGAATCCAAGTGAGTCCTTTGTGGTGTATTGTATTGCTTCTAATATGGGTCTAGGTGGTGTATTATTGTAGAATGGTCAAGTGGTGGCTTACGCTTCAATACAATTGAGGTTTCATGAAAGAAATTATCATACGCATCATCTAGAGTTGGCAGCCGTGGTGTTTGTGTTGAAGATTTGGAGACATTATCTGTTTGGCTTCAGATTTAAGGTGTTCAGTGATCACAAGAGTTTAAAGTATCTATTCGATCAGAAAGAGTTGAATATGAGACAGAGGAAATGGCTCGAGATTCTGAAAAAACTATGATTTTGGATTGAGTTACCATCCGGTTGAAGCTAATTTTCTAGATGATGTGTTGAGTAGGAAGTCATTGCATATGTCGATGTTGATGGTTCGAGAGTTGGAATTCATTGAGTAATTCAGAGACATGAGTCTAGTGTGTGAAGAGACTCCTAATAGTGAGAATTTGGGTATGTTGAGTCGAGATGAACTTGTGTTGTCCATAATGGTACCGCATGCATTGTTGAGTTGAGGTGATGAGTACATTTGCATTCATTATTTGCATATGTAGTGAATGATTCTGTTGATATTGGTGATTGAGAATGCTTCGATGATGTATGTGATTGAATTGTGTTGAATAATTGTTGATGTCGTTTAGGCTACCCATGCATACTTTTGCACCATTATATATTATCAGTGTATTCTCACCCCTTTGTTGTTTGTGTGGTTTTGTACTCCTTCTTGGGGTACAGACGAGCAGATAAATAAATAGCTGCTCAGAAGCTGAAGGATGGCATTAAGGTTGTTCTTCTTTCTTTTCCCTTTTAAGCACTGTTTTAGATTCTGTTGCTCTCATCTGTAACACTAGGAGGGCAAACATTTGTTTTTTTTATTATTGTTATCATTTGTGATGTTGTTGAAGGAAATTACCATAACCATGTTTATGTTATGATACTTATTTGTTTATTGGATCATTTGAATTGATTATTCCATTGCGACAAGCCTATGTAAAGACGAGCATGTGATGATAGGTTTTAATTTAATGCATGTTTTTGATAACCCAAATTTATGTTGTGATTTGAATGACTTGGAGGTATAGGTGGAATAACTCATTTGACGGGCTGACAGAGTCGACCATGTTAACTAGTTCTTCTTCAAAACAAGGCTCTAAAATTACACCTGCCTCATTGCGCGAACCACATAGGTTTATGTCTTTACGGTAGGAGTGAATTTTTTCGTAGTTCATATAAATTGTATCTTAATATTCAACCCCAAACATTTTGAAGAGTTAGACGCCATCAATGGTTATGATTTTCCTAGGAAAGAATAGGGGGAATGGGTCATTATCACCACTAGAATTTGAACTACTATCGTAACTCCCAAACATCTATAACCCGACGAGTTTATAATCAATTGTCCCAATTGACTGCTTCATATTTCTAATGCAATGCATCCAGATCTCTATATACTCCAAGCGAGTAGCAGGCTAAATCACATTGTCATTCTCATAAAAATCCCTAATAATTTCCATTTTAGAAAAGAAAGGATGATGGAAAGAGAAAGAGTCAACAACTGCACTAGAGATAATGATAAATGGATGATGAATTTGAACTTAGGAAAGATGAACCATGGGAGAAATTTGCACTAAGAAACTTGAGAAAGTATGGAGAAAACTAGTTACTATTCATCCATTTAAAGTCCATTGAACTAGGACATAGTGGGCATGATTGCTAAGTCGTAGGTCTACACCTACGAGTAAATGATAGGGCTTATACATACCATATCGCACGCATGTAAATAATCAACTATCCATGATGGTGACAGATTTCCAAGACAAAATTCACCATGCATGTGCATTAAATATCATGTGTTTCTCAAAGAAATGCTTGGGGGACTTGCCCCCAACAACAATCGAGAGACTTGGCCCAAGAAACGCTTGAAAAGTTCACCCTAAGCAAAGTAGGAGGGACTTACCCCAAGAAACACTTTAGGGAATCGCCCCAAGCAACACTTGAGGGACTCGTCGTCGTAAGCTTTAGAGAGATCATCATGTATCTAATTAATCACTTCACCTTTCTCAGTCCTTGCACTTGAGGACTGTGGAGTGAGATAACTTTGTTTGGCCTGGAGAGAAATAACCAAAAGAAGTTATGAGAAGGCCATTGGAAGAATCTGGCGAGCACGACCTTGGGTCGCCTGAACCAAACCCATGCTATCGTCTAATCCGTCTTACCCCCATATGTGGCAGATGAGGTGTCTAGGAGAAGCCGATTTAATCAAGAAAAAACTATTCATCCAATAAAAGAGGAAGAACCGATCCTTCCTTACTCCCACATACTCGTTGGAAAAGTAGAAGAACGTTGTTTTTCTCTCATTATTTAGCCTAAAAAGCTATTTATAAATACCTCAACCCCAAAAATAAGGAGATTATTCATTCATCATTTTACATATTTAACATCATAAGCAACCTCTTGCACCCATATATGTGAGCATGTTCCCTTCATTGTATTCATTGCCTTTTTACTAGTACAATTTTCAAAAACTATATTATACACATGCGACTAAATGTATATATTGTTTTGAATGATTTTTCTTAAGCAAAAATAACAATAACCAAAATCTTTAACAATTAAATTAAGATCACAAAATAAGTCAACCAAACAAATGTATTGAACAAACCATTAATTCTAGAATCATGTTATTCACTCTTGATTTAGAATAAGAACATGCAAAAAGAAGCATTTTCTTGGTGGATCCATCAAATGATAACTCTAGTTCCTCTTTTGTTTATATTTGGAACTAATCTTTTTATTATAGAACAACATGAATTTCCACCATGATATTCTCCAAATGGATCCACAAAATGAATGGCTTGGTTCTTTCTCCTCAACAATGGATTCTTGATTTCTCATCACATATTTCTCTTTCTGCAAGGAACGCCAATTCTCTTTATTAACATTTAGACATGCAATTAATTTTTACTCACAATATTTAGAAAAAAGGAAGAAGTTCAAGCTTACATTTGCAATGAATTTAAATCCAATTTTTATTTGTCCTTTGTAGGTGTCATCTTCAAGGATCACATTATATGCAGCTGGTTTTATTTCTATATATCCTCCTTGCTCACTTCCTTCAGTGATTATTCTATCTATGTCTACCCTGTTTAAAATAATATTTGCATTTTTTGATGTTAAAATTACTAGTTTAATTGATTTTTTTTATAAATATTATATTAATGGATTTTTTTTAGTGTTTTGGACAATGCTTTAGGTCTATCAAAATAATCTCACATTGTTTAAAAATCGAGACTAATTAAACTTGATTTATATATAATACCTACACCCTCAATGAGACGATATATCTTTTCTAATGAATAAAGTTGTGAACATTCTCACAACCAAAGTGAACAATATATCGTAAATGCACTAGCGCAAACTTGAAATCGATCGGAACATTGGTGTTAGAAGGAGGGGTCGGGTTCATATGATCGCATCTTGCTTCTTTAGGAACCGAGTCTAAAGGTACGTAATATATAACACTCACTCATCAACTCAATGGTATGTCTTTTCTAAAAAACAAAATCGTGTGAATTTTCATAATTAAAAAGACCCTCTTAAATTTTCAAAAGCTCAATATATGTTAATCATAGTTTAAATGTGGAAAAACAAATTGGACCTTATTTTTGTTGCAATTTGACGTGACAAATTTTTAATAAGATTCTTTTTTGCCATGATTTAATCGTGTCAATTTTTAAAATATGTGCGATAGCGTATCTTACATATCTTTAAAGATGATTTTAATAGCTAAAGCGGACAATTCTTCACAAAAACACACAAAAAAATGTGTTAAAAATGTATTATTTATAATTTAGTTGGCATAACGATGTCTGGAAGTGGGGCGACTTTGGAATCCTTTTGTAGTTGCAGAAATCTATTTGTGACAAAATTACTGAACTCAAGAACCTACTTGCTAGTTGTTCTCCTGTTGTGGCTGATAAGGATGTTGTGCATTGGTGTGTTAGTGAGGAAACCGTGTACACGGCTAAAGATGGTTATCAGTGTCTTAGGGATTGCAAAAATCAGGATAGGATGAACTTATATCTTAGTCGTGCGTTCAGATTTATGTGGAAGATTAAAGTTCCGGCGAAGATTAAAGTTTTTGGTTGGAGGTTATTTTTAAACAGATGTGCAACCGAAGATCAACTGAAAAAAAGAGGATTGTGTCGGTCTTCGAATGAGGGATGTTGTGTTCTCTGTTTGCAAGTTGAAGACGATCTCTGGCATTTTTTCTTCATCTGTTCGGTTTCATTGACTGTTTGGGAAAATGTCGGAGCTTGGGCAGGTTGTAGTGCAGCTTTAGATGGCAACTCTTGGAAGCATTTGTTAGTTTGGTGTGATTCGATTAACAGCAGTGCAAAGCGAATATTATTTGGATGTCGGTGGTTTGGTGTATATGGACAGTTCGAAATGATATTATTTTCAACGATGCATCTTTTAATTTGAATGATGTCCTATGAAATATCAAATTTTTAGCTTGAAAATGAGTTTGTTTAGGAGAAATTTCTTATCCTAACTTTAATTTTCATGAATTTAGTTTGGTCCCTATTGTTGATTAGATATGTTGATGTTGGTTGGAATTTTTTTTATAGTTTTTGTTTATAATGACTCTATATTTACTCTATATTAATGAAACTTGTTTTTAGGAAGTAAAAAATAATTGAATAAGAGAGAAATAAAAATTGAAGAAAGGAATTACTTGGCTTCTCCAACAAATCCATCATTTGTGAAGAGTTCTGTGTCCATGATTTTACATTTAAGATAAGTTGAATTCACCTTGTAATCTAAAGATGAAAAATCAAATATGAATTTCTGATTCCAACAAGGTTTCTTATTTTTACCTGCATCACATGTATACAAATTAAGTTACTTTTTGCTTATATGCTACAAATAAAATCTTAATTAAAATTAGAAACTTTAATTAACCTGATGAAATTTTGCTTCTTTCAGATTGGGATCCACACTCAATAATTACATAGTAGGAAGGTGTTCCTATAATATTAGGTAGAGAAACTTTTTCATGACAAATTAAAATTAAAATTTAGAATAAAAATCCATATATTGTAATTAACATGAAACATATATAGAGTGAAATTAAAGGAAGAATACCAACAATGTTTGTATGTCTAATGCCTTTGGCATTAACAAGAAGTACTTCAAGAATTCCTGTTTTCATGTGTGTATTTGATTAGGATTTAAAAGATGAAACTCTTGAAAAAAACATTTGATATATAATATATTATGTTGGGTTAGAAATATTGAAGATGATAGTTTCATTCATTTTCTTAACGTATTAATTATGGGGTTACAATGAAGTTAGAGTGTGCTGTAACTACAGTTTAATTATTAAGTAATTACTCAATCTAATTGTTTCTAAACTAAGTGTACATATCTTGTTAATGTTTATATATATATATATATATATATATATATATATATATATATATATATATATATATATATATATATATATATATATATATATACATATATATATATGGTTCATATCTTATGAGAATGCAATTTTTATGTAAGAACATGAGAATGAATCTGAATCATTAGATTTTAAAATAAATGGTGGAGATCAAATGTGGTTTTTGTTTTTTTCTCTCTTCCATTATTAAAATAAATGATGGAGGAGAGAGAAAAAAAACTAACACAAAATCACCACCATTTATTTTAAAATCTAATGGTTCAGATTCATTCTCATGTTCTCACATAAAAATGACATTCTCATATGATACGTTCCCTATATATATATATATATATATATATATATATATATATATATATATGACCGTCTTTGAGGGTGTGCAAGATGGCCTACCGCACAGGGCCTCAAATTTTTTAGGATTAAACTATAGCTAAATGAGGCCTCATAAAATATTTTTTAAGTTAAATCATGATTAAATATGGTCTCTATTTGTTTTGCCCTTGTTAAATTGTGATTAACCTACACAGGGCCTCCAAAATATTGAGACGACTATATATATATATATATATATATATATATATATATATATATATATATATATTCCAGTTATTTGATAATTTTATTCGACTAGTCACAAGAGTTATTACCCTGAGTATTTTTTTTACCATGTCATTTTACTATTGTACTCTATATTGAGTTGGTTTATATTATGGCTTAGATTCTCTCCATTTTTCTTAAAGAAAAAGCTCTATATTATTATAGTTTTGGACTAAATTAATTATATAAATATACTTATTTTTTAAAATTGTGACATTTTATTAGATATTTAAATTAAAAATTTATACTATTTTAGTTCCTATTTATAAGAGAAAATTTACTTTTTATATTCATTGAATAATCAATGTATCTGGACTGTATCATAGATCAGATACATTGATTATTCAATAAATTTAAAAGGTCAACTTTCTCTTATAAATAGAATCAGAAAGAATAATAATCGAGATATTATACATGTTAGTCCTAACTATTAGAACAAGACTTATTCATTCCATTAAAAGATTTTGATGATAACAAAGTAATGAAAGAATAATAGGGTCCACTAATGGTTATTTGAGCGTGCAGGATCAAAAGATATTAACCTTGATATGAATCAAGTTAATCACTCAGATAAGCCATTAAAGAGAACAAAACTATTATGAAACTGAAGTATCAGAATCAAGCTTTTAGACTCTGAGAGAGTATGACTAAAGCTTTTAGACTCTGAGAGAGTATGACTAAAGTCTCTCAGATGTTGAACCTAAGCTTAATTAGAAATACAAAGATCAATTGAGCTCTGAAGATTGAAACCTTTTGAAGCAAGAAAACTCTATTATGAGGAACGACTATGCATCTTCTGAACAAGCTACATCAACAATTGAAGACATTGCTTCAAAGGAATTTGTCTACATCAAGTATAGAACTCTACAAGTGATTATATAGACTAGTTCTGATCAAGACTCTGATGAAGGCAAGACTCATAACTTGTGAACTCAAGACTCTGAAGTTTCATTCCAACCAAGTTCTGAAGATATACTTTAGATTATGATCATGCTCTAACTAATTCTATAAAAAGCCTCTGAATCAAAAAGCAAAGTATAAGGATAATATCGACTCTAAGCAAGCTTCAACAAACGTCTACAAGAAGACTTCAGTCAGAAGTTATCCAAGGAAGATCACATGACAACGATACACTACTTTATGTCAAATTTGGTGATAGTGACGTTGTCAGGATCTTTTCTCTCCAATTGTTCTGCAACTCTCAACGTCTTTATGCTAGCTGAGTTTTTAGCTCACTCTATTGTCCATCAGCTAAAGACCTTCAATGGCTACTTGTACCATGGTAGCTTTCGAACGACTATTTGTACCATGGTAGTTTCAATCTTTAACGAATCTATTCTAAGTATCTATTTATAGATGAATATTGAAAACATTCAGATGTTGACAAGAAGAAGAAGCTTCTTGGAACATCTCTCTGAGTTGAACCTCTACCTCTTAAGAGAATGAATATGAGTTGAAGATTTTGTGACTATGTTCACATGGATGTGAGTTCAATAAAATGAGTTGAGAGAAACACACTTCAAAAGATTATTTACCCAGAAGGGTTAAGTGTGTTAGAGCATAGTGAAACATGTTCATATACATTCTAAAGATAGAATATGTGAACATGTTCATGAGAACATGAAGGCACAACAAGATGAAAATATGCGTAAGGAGAGAAGAAGAACGAATTAGTCATTCTTTCACACTTAGGAGCAATAAACTTAAATCTACTCAAGAGTGTAAAGCAATTGTGTATCTGCTTAACCAAAAAGCATATATATATATATATATATACATAAGGTTTATACGAGATGTATCTGTTAAGAGAATTTGAAGACTTTAGTCTTTGTGCTTAAATTAAAGTCTATTTCTGATGATTGAGCTAAAAGTCCTGAACTGGATGTTTAGGCATTGAAGTTTCATGCTTGCGGGCAGAGCAGGAAGTCTCGATCAGTGTAATTGAGCAGGAAGTCTCATTCTTGAGGGCTTGAGCGGGAAGTCCTGAACAAGTAGTTCAGGCAAGGATGTCTCAATCTAGGTGATTGAGAAAGAAGTCATAAATGAGGATTTTAGGCAAGTAAGTCTCTTGCTTGAGGGCTTAAGCAGAAGTCTCTTTTTGTGGGATTGAGCAGAAGTCTTGAGCTGTTGGCTTAAGCAATTGTAATCAGTCTGATTATAGTTAAAAGCTCTTGTACCGCAAGGAGAATGGAATACTCTCAGTTGTAGAGGAACCATGATATATTGTGTGTCTCTTTATTTACTTCTACATTTATATTCCGATTTGTAACAATCTCTGAAGTCAGACTATGATCTAATTGACACTCTTACTTGTATCAGAATCTAAGCTTAACACTTTATGTTATGAAACAAGGTTAAGAAAAAGAAGTAAAATTTTCACTACTGATATTGACTCTATTATCATACTCTGAACATAGTTCAAAATTTGATGGTCCAGAATCAGTTAGCGAAAAGAGTTTTGCAATTTGGGCATACACAATTCAACCCCCCCCCCCCCCTTTCTTGTGTATTTTTCTCACCTTCACTAACCAATTGGCATACTCTTGTCCCCAAGAGTTTTCTCTTGATAATTTCATTAAAATTATGCTTGAGCTTTTTACAGGATCATCCCATGAACCTTCAACAATAAACAAAGCTTTTACACAGGCTTTGCTCAAGAACCAACAAATAGAGATTTTACACAAGTTAAGCTCAATAATACACAACCAAAGTTTTTATACGGATCAAGCTCAAGAACCTACAACCAGAGCTTTTACATAAATCAAGCTCAAGAACCTACAAACAAGCTTTTATCAGGTTTAGCTTGCAACCTTTTAAATCCTTTACAAAATAATTCCATAAGATAATCAAACTCTTGAATACAATACATTAAACACAACACTAGTTACAACACAACTCTCACAATGGCTTTTCAATATTTTAGAACTCCGGCAATCCTGTGAAAAAGTAATTTCAAGAAAAAAATAAAGTAGAAGAAAAAGAGCAAGGTTTCTTTTTAGAAATCTAGTGTGAAATGACATGAGGAGAATCCTATTTCATATAGAAAAAATTTGGCTCAAAAAAGGAAATGATTCATGAGCTAATTAATTTATTAAATCGATTAAATCATGTGTTAATAGATTAATACACTTCAAAAGTTGGTAACCCTAATCTAGAAAAGGAAAACCTAAAAAGGCTATATGAAGTAATGATTAAGAACTTTTCTAATCGACTAAGAGGTCCTTCACCTTGCCTTAATCGATTGGACAATGAATAAAACTTCTCTAATTTATTAGAAAATTTTCTTAATAAATTTCATACACGCCTTGTTAGGTTTTCAAGAAGTTTTATGAAATCAGATAGGGATTAAAAAAGACTTTTGTGTGTGTGTGATTCTCTCAGTACTTCAAGACTTACTCTTGACCTTTTACAATTTAAACTAATCACTCTAAGGCTAAGCACATGATCAGGCGAGCTTTTACATTTTCTCTCTTTCAAAATTTCAAGATCCTCTATTTGATTCTACAATTCGATTAGTAATTCAACTGGATCCTTGACTTGTCTGACTACTAAGGCTTGAGATATATTTTTATTGATTGGATGCCATCATCAAGATCTTACTGAACACTTGATATCAACTCCCCTTGTCATAAAGAACTATTAACATCCAAAAGCTGTTTGAATTATGGAGTTGTCATCTTTACGAGCTTCTTGACAATTGTCATTAGTTGTCATCGGTTGTCATCAGTTGTCATCATCAAAACAACTGACGATTATACTTGCAAGCATATAGATCCAGAGAGTATGCGCTCAGTAAACAAAGAAGACAAAAGGAGGATCAATGTTTCCTTTTGGTGTGTATATATATATATATATATATATATATATATATATATATATATATATATATATATATATATATATATATATATATATATATATATATATATATAAACAATGAAGAACCCTGCAACAACAAAAGACTAGAAAACACGAAATCATATTCAACGGCCCAGATTTTGCCTCGATCCTACAGCAACACTCAAGTATTATGATGATAATTCCTTTATCCTAGAAACTTATGGCAGCATGGGGAACTCACAATGTGAACTGCTTGGGTTACAAGACAGTAATTTAATGTGCATGTTCCCAACGTCATCTGCTTTCATTTAAAGCGTCTATGGCCTCATCTCTAAGGCGGGGCCTTTCCCGAACACATGTGTAGTTTCATGCCCTAATTCATTCAAGGGGAGTACCTACATCCAGTTATTTTTTTGCTTGTCTTATCGCTTTCATTTCTCATTTACTTTCGATTTGTTGAGTCTCCTTCATGATTGCACTTCTCGAAATCAGGTTTGAAAAGATTTATTTTTAGCATGCATAAAACTTTGTTTAGATTTGATCTTGATCATAATGTTTTTGATCAATTGCATGAATAAGTGGAATAAAATCATGTTATGTTTTTTATTTAAGTTTCATTCAAAGTAAAATCTCAAAATGATATTAATCCCTTGAAAACTTGAGATTTTACATGTTTGATTCGAATCATGGAGTTTACACAAATTTTATGATTCTAATTAAATTGGATTGAGGCAAAACCTTGTCCTTTGATTTGAATCATTTTTTACACTTGACTCAAATCATTTCCTGATGTCCACTTCTTTTTTATTTGATTCTAATCAAATTTTGTACATGATTCGAATCACTCATTTTTCAATAACTTTTTGTACATGATTCGAATCACGTGGCTCATGATTCGAATCACTATTTATCTTATTCGAATCAACTGACAGATTTTCAAATTTCTGTTTCCCATTTATTCCACTTCACTTGATCATTTGATTCGAATCATAGATTGCTCTTGATTTGAATCTAACTAAAATTTTCAACCATTTTGTGTGCTTAATATCAAGCCCATATAAAAGCTTTCTGTAATCATTTCTAAAAAAACAACTATCATTCTGACCATAATTTTCAGTGTGATTCAAGTGAAAAATCAATTTCCTCTATTTTGAGTATTCAAAGTCTTGCAACGAAATTATTACATCTGCAACTTCTATTGATTGAAGGAGGTGTGTCCTTGAAAATAACCGTTCTTGGAGATCTTGTTGGGTTTTTCAGATTAGAAAGATTGAGATGATTGTCAATGATGATGACAAATTCCATTAAAAAGAAGTAGGTTATTCTCTATAGAATTATCTTAGTAATGATTGTGTAGAAGGCTACAGATAAGGCATAGTTCTTCTCAAATCTTCAGACAATTTCACCGCTCAAGAAATCGGTAGGATCAAGAGGTTGATTGCTACACACGAAGGCTTGGAGAAGAATTTGTAATATTGGAAGATTCAAGAAACATAATTCGAGTAAAGATTATGTAGAAGAGTTTGGATGTGTGTTATATACAAGTCAATATCCAAATAGGAGATTTTATTTTCTCAGTTATATTGTGGATTGGTGATTATAGGAACTCTTGGAAATATTTTTCCTATAAAAAGGAACTATGTAGATTCCAATGGGAACCCATTGAAGAGTGCACGTAGGCAAAGCGAGGACGGACGCCGAAGCACTATAAATCTCAATGTCATCTACTCTCTTACTCTTGCATTTAATTTTGTAGCATTTGCATACTTACGTTTTTCAATTTCATCGCATTATATCATTTTGTTTATTGATAGCGATTTATTACACAAGCATTAGGTTTTGATGGAATTGGATAACTAGTTAAGCTAGTTTTGTGATTAATAATAATCTGAAACACATTGACCTTAGAACTCCATCAATTAAATCATTGTGTAAACACTTCTCGTGCACTACGCAATCAAATAAATTCATATCTAGCGTTTCATCATTATAATATTTGATATTTGTGAAAGGATTCACGTTAACTTGATCAATATTCAAACTATATAGTTTTCATATTCGCATCAAATCTTCCGCTCGTAACTCATTTTTGAAAACACTTTGATTTTGAAAACGGTGGTTGAATTTTTTAATTTGGATCTATTCACTTCCTCTAGACCGTTTTTCTACATTGATATTCACACCCAACAACATAAAGATATCAAAGAAGAACGAAATTGAGGTCGGTCTCAATGCATCTGTCATGATCATAGCTCCATATCGAGCAACAAAGACTTGGGGAGGCAAATGTTTTGGTCCAGACGCGTGATCGGCCCAACACCATAAGCTAAATCCAAGACACCTTTAAAGAAGATCGGTGAATAGGTGGATCATCACTAGAAAGTAGCACACCGTATTTGAGTCACTCACTCACCATTAATCGTTGGATCTAATCCAGTGGTTTCCCACACTCCGCAGTGCTTCAACAAGGAGCTATTTTAACCGTCCACCTATATAAACTTGTCTAAGCGCTGTAATAGATACATTTTCATTTACTTTTGTCTCGGTGACTTGAACGTTGGAGTGTTATCCTTGTAGAGACACTCCCGCGCTCCAGTGTATTGGAAGTCAACACCATTGTATTAGAGAGCTTTGCATCGACCATCAATCTTCTTTTATACTCTAGAATATTACTAATGGTAAAAATATATCTCATTTTCTTTTTGTTTCTTATATCAATTTTTTAATTTGATTTTTTATTTCAATTTTTGAATAGGAAAGTAACTCTTCATTGGATTCATATTTTCACCCTAAAAAATATACATTTTATTGGAAATTGTCTAAACTAAAAAAATATCTATATGTGCATATGTAAAGGAAAGGTTTGTTTTTATCTAATGCCTTTAAAAATCATAAGTATTTAGTATTGAAAACTAATATAATTGTCTTTTACAACTTACACCTATAGTCTTCAGAGTCTGAATTGTCACTAGAGGCTGGAACACATGACTAGAGTCTGAACCTTAAAAGGCTGATGAACACATTCAAAGTCATTAGATTCTAATCATTCAGAATCTGAGTTACATTGCTTCTCCACAGATGCTTTTAACAAGATCAATACATAATTGAATTTTAAGCTTGTGATCCTACACACTTAAACATATGTTAGCATACCCATTTGTTCTTTAAGTACTTTGTTATCATCAAAACTAAGAAATATAAATAATCTTGTTCCAATAGATCACAATGCATCTGTCACAATCATAGCTCCATACCGAGTAATAAAGACTTGGGGAGGCCAATGTTTTGGTCCAGACGCAAGATCGACCCAACACCATAGGCCAAATCCAAGACATCTTCAGAGAAGATGGATGAATCATCGCTAGAAAGTCGCACACCCTATTGAGTCACTCGCTCACATTAATTGTTGGATCTAATCCAATGGTTTTCCAAACTCTGCAGGGCTCCAACTAGGAGCTATTATAAACTCGTCTAAGCACCATAATAAGTACATTTTCATTTACTTTTGTATCGGTGACTTGAACGTTGGAGGGGTTTTCTTGCAGAGACACTCCCCGCTCCAATGTATTGGAGATCAACATCATTGTATTAGAGAGCTTTGCATCGACCCGTTATCAATCTTCTTTTCTACTCTGAAATATTACTAATTGTAAAAATATATCTCATTTTCATTTTGCTTCTTATTTCAATTTTTGAATTTGGTTTCTTATTTCAATTTTTCAATAGAAAAGTAACACTTCATTGGATTCATATTTTCACCTTAGAAATACATTTCATTGGAAATTGTCTAAACTAAAAAAATATCAATATGTGCATATGTAAAGGAGGGGTTTTTTTCTCTACATAATGCCTTTAAAAATCATAACTATTTAGTATTGGAAACTAATATAATTGTCATTTACAACTTACAACTAGGTACTAATTTTCATAAATTAAAGGTGACTTTACTATTCAATATTTTCTTAGATCTATATATGTGCTTTTAAAATCAATACAATTGTCTCCTCAATAGATACTATGCACATCCAACCAAAAACAATAAGAACAGAAACACATGATTTTTCATGTGCAGTTGGAAACTCCAAGTATAAATCTTCATACAACAAAACAAACACCTGATCAATTCTATAAACAATCTAAAACAAAGACTATTTAGTTCTTTCACAATAAAAATAAAATAAAAATTAAATCAAACTTTTCAAAAATAAAAATTCATGACCCCGACCCGACTCACCTAATCAGTGCGACTCTTTCACAAATGAGATTTTCAGATTTTCAGTCAAACGTGATTACAATTCTCCATCCGTATCAAAATCACAACCGCAATTTAAAACTTTAATCTAAATAAACATATATTTAAATATCAACAAAGGCTTTATATATACTTATGTTATATATATATACCATTTTCACAATTTAGATCACTATAAATATAAATAAAAGAAATCATAAATCATCATATAGTATAATCAAATTCACAGTTTCTACTTAATCCCTGCAAAATCTCTAACAGTATAACCAACTTTTTCAAATCTCCCTCTCTGATTATTCTCTCTAAACTTCAAATACTCAGAACACACAAAAGGCTCATAAACTCTCTCACTCCCATCTCCAACAACTTCCTCAGGTGCCAAAACCACTTTCTCGTCCTCAAAACACCAAAAAAAAGCCAAAGAGAATCTCTCCACAGGCTTCTTCAAAACCACTCTATGTTCAGAAGATCTTAACTTATCATTGCTCCAAGCCTGCATCATGTCACCTATGTTCACCACTAAGGACCCTTCAGAAGGACTTATGTCAATCCATTTTCCTTCTTGTGTTTTCACTTGTAGCCCGCCGATTTCGTCTTGGTAGAGGATTGTTATGCAGCTCATGTCTGTGTGCATTCCTAGTCCTTCAAGTTGGTTTTGTGAATCCATTGTTTCTGGTGAGGTGTAGTTGTTTATTCTTAAGTAGCCTTGACAGTTTTTGAAATGAGAATCATAGAATAGATTCTCAAAGCCTTCTCCTAAAGTCATTAGTACTAGCTTTAAGATTCTTTCTGATAAGTCTGCCATCTTGCTACAATAGTCCTCTAGTGTCTCACTGTTGATGAAAATATCAAATAGAGAAACAAATTATGGAAAGCACAGACACAAACACCGGACACAGACACGAACACCAGACATAATACCAACACTAACACGGCAATATTAGTAATAATTTGAAAAAATAAATAAATTAAATGTAATTATAAGTGTTGGTGTCGTGTCAGTGTCCGGCTCAAACACAGACACGGACACACCTTTTTTCAGAGATGTCTCTGCTACAAAGTTATGGACATGTCATAAGCTCTTCCAATAGATAACTCAATTCAAATAAGCCAAATATGAAATAGAAAAATAGCATGGATTGAAAATTTAAAAGGCCTAATATAAAGGGATACATAGTTTCTTTAAACATTACCTGAATTTAGAATTCTGTTTTTCAAACAAAACATCTTGAGAACTCTTAGCAGAAACATAGAAGTCAGGTCCATCAACTCTAAGGCTCTCAAAGAAAGGAGAAGCAATAAAGTGAGGTGTATAAGATTTCAAAGAAGAGAAAGGACCAAGTTTAAGTTTAGTATCAGAAGGAAGATTAAATATAATCTTAGACAAAGAATGAAGCTGGCTACAAAGATCTTTAGAAACATCATGATTGATTATATGAAAAAATCCCCAATCTTTGCATGCTTTAGAGAGAGATGTTAAAGAAGAAGATTGAAATGGTTCAGAAATATCTATAATAGGAAGATCAACAGCATAAGAATTTTCCATTTGGAAAAGGTGATATTGGTATTTTGTTACCAAAGTTTTGAGGTGTATTTAATGTATATAAGTTTGGTCAGAAGCTTATAGTTGAAGAATGATGAATATTATAAGTAATGGTTTAGAAGTGACACCAAAGATATATAGCATAATGAAGCCAAAATAAAACTAACTTGTTAGGTGGTTTTGTATAGAGTCAATAGGTTTTATAAAATGGATTGTGATTTGGAAATTAATGATTGGACTAAAGTTAATGATGGTAGGATAAGTGGAGTCTATGACCATGATTTATTATTAAATAAAAGGCTTTGTATAGAAAATAAATCATCAAGGGTGGAATTAATGTATACAGAAATTATGTTGCTTAAAGTGTATACACAATTTTCCATGTGGAACATCAATTTGGTTTATTAATTATAGGTGGTTGGTAATTTAGTCAATGAAATTAACATTGTTAGTTACATTAGATTTTTTATCAGTTATTTTGATATTTGAAATTGTCAAATATATTGGCGAGGAGATTGACAAAAAAAATGGTAGTAGACAAATTAAGCAATTAGGTAAATATAGGTTTAACTAACAATAAAGGCAGTAGAGAAATAGCACATATGTTTGTTGATATGCACTTGGTTCTAAAAAGATACCTACATTTATAAAAGAGAACATCTCAAATGTTTAAATAAATAATCATTATTTTTTTTTCTTTCTATAAAAATGAATTCTGTTTTGAGTCGTTACAGTGGAGGGTCCATCAAAAAGTCATAATAATTAGTATTATAGAAGAAGGCGGACGATACTGATTGACCTTCGCATTTGTCGAGGACACAGGGTCACATCGGCCGACATATTTACCACTCTTTAATCTAATTGAATGGTAATTTGTATAAAGTGTCGGATCACATGCAAACAGTTTTAACTATCCATATTGTATAAATATCAGTTCACATCATTTTAGATATTCAATTCATTCTCATTTTCAAACTATTTTTTACCCAATCACTGACTAGAACGTTAGAGTGTTAACCTTGTAGTTCCACCTCTTCCTCATTGCACCGGAAATCTGATCCACTGCATCGAAGTCTAATCCAAGATGTTTGAGCTTTATTCCATAACTTCATCATTTATCTCTAATTACCTAAGTGGAATAGCAAATCCATATGTGGGAACTCGAAGTTCGCACCATACCTGATCTGGGGTGATCAGACTGGATCGTCGCGGCCTTCCAAGTAGGACAGAGATGATGAAGTCGGAGAGGAGAGGGTGTATCTACAAGGTACTCTGATGCCAAAGTAAGTTTGGGCCCGAGAGAGAAAGCAAGTACGAAAATGTTAAGGTATGATTTCGAATATTGAATAGTGATCAAACCTGGCCCTCTCAAGTGAGAAGATATTTATAGAAGTGGCCCTCAGTGCGGGGCCAAGGTCTCTCATGTGGCCGAAATATCTGGTCGACCAATGGGAGACTGCCATGTAAAGGGTCAAGCGTGTGACCCTTAGACCTGGTCCAACTGCTTCCGTGAGATCCGGGGAGGCAGTTGGTCGTGTGAACTGTTAAAGGCGTGAGGGGGACGCCTCCCACGGTCATATTGTGCCCAACGGCTAGTTATGCCCAACGACTAGTTTCTGGCTATTGGGCCTTGCCAAGAGCTGGACTGGATTGGGCCTTGTCCTACTGTGGGCCAAGCGCCTGCCCAGTCCAGAACAGGAGCCCTCCTAAGTCTTTGCTCTGAGGAAGAGTGATGACTTGAGATAGCCTCGTGGATTGTTGCCTTTGAATGATAATGTTCGGGGACATGCCCCTCGCCTATTCTAATGTTGAGGTGGTCGACATTGGTTCCTAACCAGCTCGACAAGCCTTTCGTATGCGAGGGCATGCCCGCGGAAATGGTGTTTTTATGCCGACCAGATTTAGGAAGTGTGCCCGCTGAAACTGCGTTTTTATATCGAGGGGCCTTAACGAGGGCATGACCTGCGCGTATTGTTGAGGAAGATATGCTCGCGGGGCTGTAGAGGACTTGGGAAATGTAACGTCTAGCTTTGGGAATTCCAAATGAAGATTCCCTTTCTGACACGTGGTGGCGCATTCAATTCCTGTCAAGCCTAGAGGTTTAAGTTATGATGGCCTTTGCGCTTCCCAAGCGAGGAAGTGTTTGTAAAAAGGGGGAGAGAGGATTCATTTGCACACTTCACGCAAATTCTTCTCCCCAAATCCCTTTGCTCTGCAACTTGTACTCTCGCCGGAGTTTCTTCGCCACCGTAGATCTTCAAAGTCTACACCGTGATCTTCATCTTCTACCTCTCTACTTACCAAGTAAGTTCTTTATCGCCCTTTGTGATTTCTATGGCGTTCTTCATTTCTGGAAATTTGCATGAATTTTCCGGTGATTCATGAACTTTCCGGTTGAATGTTCATGTGTTCTTCGATGAACATATGAATTTCTGGAAAATTCATGAAGAACGTGAAAAACATGGGATGAATGTCCATGAATATAGCGTAGGCTTATGTAGATCTTCCTAGATTCTGGTTAGGATTAGTTTTAGTTTTAGGTTTGTAGTCGGGCATTAGGCCTGTTCGACGCGAAACTTTGGCTTTCGCGCGACGAGTTTGATTCGTCGAGTAAGCTCTTCCTCGCAGAGTCTTCTCGTATAGTCGTGGTGGCTCGTCCCTGTTGTATGGGGAAAATGAAGTCGTCGCATTCCGTCGTGGTCGATTAGGGCTCGAGGTTATCCTCGACTTATTCCTCGCCCTTTCACTTGATTAGTGGTGGAAGGTTGGATTTGATCTTTGTCGTTGAATTCACTTTTTCTTCCTCTGCTTTTCAGGTGAAATGGCTGACAGGCACGAGGGGGTCGTCCCCAATGTCAAAGCTGCGCACGAAGAGGCGGAGCAGCCCGTAGAACGCGTCAATGTCCAAATAGCTGAGGGGGACCTCAAGTGGATCGCCCAAGAACCCATGTCGACGAGGTCGACATTTACTGAAGAGGAAGCTCGGGAGTTTCCCTACCTTGAAGACCAGGCCGAGGGTAAGCTCGTGCATTAGAGGACTATCTGCCCCACAGAGAACGACCGGATCTACTCGGTGTATCCGTGGATGCGATTCCCTATGTGCGAATTTGCCTTCGTGGAGGCGAGGACCGCCTGCCCTTCACCGACTTTCAAGAGGCCATCTTCTGCCATTTAGAACTGTACTCTGCTCAATTTCATCTGAACGCACCGGCGTTCATCAGGGTCTTTGAGTTGGTCTGTCGTTATCTGCAAGTCGGGGCGACCGTAGATCTTTTCTTCTGTATTTTTTAAATCCAAAGGAGCACTGCGGGCCCGAAGCAAAGCTAGGTGTCTTTCAAGTAGCAGAGCAGGCTCTTCTGGCCGTATTCGGAAACTGTCCAAAACTTCAAGGACAGGTTCTTGGTTGTGAAACCTGTCTTTAAGGCGGCTAAGAGGTCCATTTCTACCCTGAAGACCGTGGAAGTTGATGGTCGACAAGTTGTGAAGGCAGTGTCAAAGTTCTCGTTGGAATGGGTATATGCCCATTTTAGATATAGGACCGACCAATTCCTTGTCAAGCACGAACAACTCAGTGACGGGGACAAGGAATCTTACCGGGCATTGCATGCCTATGTGGAAAGTTTTAGCTCTGGCTTTGTGGTGGACAGGGATGGCAAAGAGTTGCTCGGGGAGGATGGAGAGCCTGCTCGGGCAGCTCGTTATATTAATACCATGGCCATCCTTGAATACGAAACTGACGATGTTGCGTTTGAGCTCCTCGGTATAGCTTGTTTCTTTGCTCATGTTTTTAATTCTTGTTCAATGTGCTGACCTCCTATTTCCCTTTTGCAGGGAAAATGACGGACATGAGGGAGTGTCTGATGAGGTCCGCGGCGGCCAAGAATTTGAAGAAGGGGCCACTGCCGAAGGCTGGTGCTGCCAAGCAGCAAGTAACACTAGAAAAGTTCGTGGGCGGCACCGGCTCCTTTCCGGGGACTACTTCGAACCCTCCTACCCCGGACACGACCCACAAGAGGAAGCGGGATGATGTTGACTCTTCATCGGCTGGTTGTTCGGGCGGTTTTGTCTGGGGGAATTTGTATTGCCTCCGTGTTATCTCCAAGGAAGAATTTTTTACGGGGAGAGCTCTGTCGTTGTCCCCGAACTCGAGGCATCAGCCATCCTGTCCGCCGACCCTCAAGAGCGGAGGAAGCTTCTCTGCCAGGATGTGGCCGCTATGATCAGAGTGCTGGAGGCGGCGTTGTCCCTTGAGGATGCGGAGATGGTTCCGCTAGCAGACCTTAAGAGGGCGCGAGCTAAGATCTCCGACCTGGAGCTGAAGAACGCGGAGATTTATAATTATTTGAAGAAACTTCAAGGCAACCTGGAGGCCAAGATCGAACTCCAGAAGGAAGTGACCCAGATGAAGGGGGAGGTGGCCAAGGTGAATGAATAGAATGCCCGTCTAAAGGCGAGGATAGTCGAGCTGGAGGGCTCGTCGGCGGTTGGTCAGGATGAGACCGACAACGAGAAGGCCCTGAAGACCCGGAGGGACCTGATTGAGAGGATCCGTCTTCTTGAGCAGGATAATTTGGGGACAACTGAGTTTGATTTCAATGCTGTCGCGGAGCAGATGAAAGCCCTCAACTCCGATGTCCAGCTGCTGACCGAGGGGATGGGCATTCTCAACATGGTTGTCAATGGTGAGGTAGTTCCCCTGGAGGTTCCCGACGATGCTGTTTAGTTTTTTGAATTTGTACTTTGTATTTTGTGGGCCTGCGTGCCTTTTGGTTTGTAACCTTTTGGCTGGCATAGCCCTCCTTTTGTAACATTAACTACGCTGGCCTTCAGGCCATATTTATATAAATATTTTGTGTTTAGAATTGTGTACATTACATTTATTTGTGTATGCTTTTAACGTTTGAATGCTAAGTATGGACGTTTTGCTCAACTTGTTCTTGTTATGCTCTACAGTTTGGGAGACTCGTCAAGGAGGCGAAGCAGTTTCGCCGGTGGTGGAACTAGGATCTCGATCAAGGTCCTGATCCCACGGGCTTGGACTATTCCCATCGCGAGCTGGGTGTCCTGCCCTATTGGTGCGGCAGTGGCGGAGCTCGATTGAGGTATCCCCGTTGGGCACAGAAGTTGCTCGTCCCATAAACAGAAACTGGCCATGTTGTATAGTTGAGGATCGTGCCTGCACCGGGGAACGTTCATGTGACTGAGCCGTCCACCCGTGGTGGGGAGAACTCGTCGGCAACAAGTCTAGACTAGTGGCTAGTTCTAGCTGTAGTATTGTTTGAGCTTTTTAGCATTCCATGGCCGAGTAAACGGTTCTTCGTCCAGTGTTTTTAGATAGGCTCCAGTGCCTATTTTTTATTTGACTTTGTAAGGTCCTTCCCAGTTTGCGGCCAGCTTTCCCTTGCGCGAATCCTTTGGTTTCTGCGTAGGACCGGGCTACCAACCGGGAAGTCGCGCTTTACGACTTTGAAGTGGTGGCGCAAAGTTTTTTTTTTGTTTCAGCGAAGCCTCACGGAGAGCTCCCCCTGATCGTATTTCTTCGACCAGGTCGAGCTCTTCTCTCAAAGCCTCGCCATTCATCTCCTCGTCGAGAGGAGCTTCCGTTCGTCTTGAAGGTTCCTTGATCTCCACCAGTATCACTGCCTCGGTTCCGTAGGCTAGTCAGAAAGGAGTTTCCCCGGTTGTGGAGTGTGGGGTTGTTCTATAGGCCCAGAGTACGTTGTGTAGCTCCTCGACCCACCTCTTCTTGGCTTCGCCTAGCCTTCGTTTTAGACCTTGAAGGATTACCCTGCTCGCGGCCTCTGCTTGCCCATTGGTCTGGGGGTGCTCGATGGAAGTGAAGTGTTGCTTTGTGCCTAATTTGGCGACGAAGTCTTGGAACTTCCTGTCCGTGAATTTAGTTCCATTGTCGGTCACAAGGGCCTGGGGTACCCCGAATCGTGCGAGGACGTTTCTTTTGTAGAAACAAAGTATGTTGAAGGTTGTGATCTTGGCGAAGGCTTCAGTGTTGATCCACTTTGTAAAGTAATCGACGGCCACAATCAGAAATTTGTTTTGGTATGACCCCATTGTGAAAGGGTCGAGGATATCCATCCCCCACCAGGTGAAGGGCCAAGGCGAGGATAGAGTCTTCAACTCGTTAGGGGGTGCCAAGTGCATGTCTCCGTGACGCTGGCATCGGTCACATTTTTGGACATGCTCCTTAGCGTCGTGCTGCATGGTCGGCCAATAGTATCCTGCTCGCAAGGCCTTTCGTGCCAATGATCTCCCTCCCAAGTGTTGCGCGTTGATACCCTCATGAATTTCCTGGAGAACTTCGGGGACCTTATCCTCCTCAACGCATTTCAGGAGGGGAATGGAAAATCCTCGATGGTAGAGCTTGTCATCGACCAGGACGTAGGAGCAGGCCCTTCGTTTGGTCACGCTGGCCTCCTTGCTCTCCTCGAGCAGCTCCCCCGTAGTGAGGTATTTATACATCGGAGTCATCCAACAGCTGCTGTCGCCAATGGCGTTGATGTCGAGCAGCCCTAATGGCTTTTCAATACTTGGGCGGGAGAGTACTTCTTGTATGACAGATTTATTGCCACTCTTCTTTATGGTGCTAGCCAGTTTTGACAGGACATCTGATCGAGTGTTTCGTTTGCGAAGAATGTGCTAGACTTCCCATGCTTCGAACTTAGCTATCCTCTCCTTCACCAACGTCAGTTACTCGACGAGGTGATTATTTTTAGCTTGGTATTCTCCTCGTACTTGGGATGCCACGAGCTGGGAATCTGTGAAGATCTTCACTTTCTTGGCACCTAAGTCTTCGGCCAACCGTAAGCCTCCGAGGAACGCCTCGTACCCGGCTTGGTTGTTCGACGCGGGGAAGGACGGGACTAGGGATACCTCAATTAGGATTCCTTCCTCGTTTTTGAGGATGATACCGGGGCCGCTACCCGAGGAGCTGGATGCTCCGTCAACAAAGATGGCCCATTTGTGTACCCCACTAGGCGGGGACATTAGAGGCGTCATTTCAGCCATGAAATCGGCCAGGACTTGCACCTTGAGGGCCTTCATGCCCTCTTAGTGGATGTCAAATTCGGACAGCTCCAAAGGCCATTTGAGCATTCTACCGGCCATATCTGGCCGGCTAAGCAGCTGCCTTATGGGATGGTCTGTTCGCACCACTATCATGTGGGCCAGGAAGTAATGCCTTAGTCTCCTTTCTACATTGATGAGGGCGAGGGTGACCTTCTCGATTTGTTGGTACATGAGTTCTGGCCCTTGCAAAGCCTTGCTCGTGAAATATATGGGTTTTTGCCCGTCGGGTGTTTCACGAATGAGGGCGGCGCTAATGGCTTCGCTGGTGACGGAGAGGTACAGGTACATAGTATCCCCGTTATCTGGTTGCGACAGAACAGGGGGTTCAGACAAGGCTCGCTAGAGGTGGATCAAAGCCTGCTCGCATTCCTCTGTCCACTCGAATGTGGCTTCCTTTATGAGGAGTTTAAAGAATGGCAGAGCATACTGGGCAGACTTGGCCACGAAGCGAGAAAGTGAAGCGAGCATTCCATTGAAGGATTGTATGGATTTCTTCGACCTGGGCATGGGGAATTCAGCGAATGCCCGACATTTGTCAGGGTTGGCCTCTATCCCCCTCTCGGTGAGGTAGAAGCCGAGGAATTTCCCTGCCCGCATGCCGAAGGTGCATTTTTCTAGGTTAAAACGCATTTTGCATTTTCTCGCTTAGTCGAAGACCTTTTGCAAGTGGGCCGTGTGATCGGATTCCTCTTGGGACTTCACGATCATGTCGTTCATGTATACCTCGGGCATGTCTCCGATTTCTGATCGGAAGACTTTGTTCATATGCGTTGGTATGTGGCCTCGGCGTTCTTCAGACCAAAGGGAATTACGTTGTAGTAATAGTTCCCCGACGAGGTCATGAACGCGGTATATTTCTTGTCCTTTTCGGCCATGGGGATTTGATTGTATCCCGAATAGGCGTCCATGAAGGACAAGAGCTTGAAACCTGCAGAATTGTCTACGAGTTTATCTATGTTGGGCAGAGGATAAGCATCCTTCGGGCAAGCCCGATTGAGATCAGTATAATCAATGCACATGCACCATTTTCCATTATGTTTCTTGACAAGTACAATATTGGACAGCCAGGTTGTATACCTGACCTCCAAAATAAATATTGCCTCTAAGAGGTCTTGTACAAGTTTTTCGGCAGCCTGTGCCTTTTTATCGAATTGCTTGCGTTTGCGCTGTGTGACGGCTCGAGCAGCTGGGTCGATGGTCAGTTGATGGCATGCAGTCTCAGGGTCAAGGTCGGGCATGTCTGCGGTACTCCAAGCAAACAAATATGTGTTCTCCTCCAAGCATATCTTCAACTACTGCTTTACCTCGTCGGGCAGCCCTGCACCTATCTTCACCCCTTGCTCGGGTTATCTCTGAAGGTGATGACCTCGAATTCCCCGTCAGGTATCAGACTCATGATGGTCGACGCAGGGGAGCTGCCTGATGCTACCGAAATGCCTTCGTTCCCGTCTTCCTCGCCTTCTTCAGAAATCCGGCTGTCGAGGTCAATTGTGTGCATTGGGAGAGCTGGCTTCTTGTCAAGCTGGCTTTCCTCGCTGGGATGGTCTTTCTCCCTTGCCCGTTTGGAGGCCTTGGATGCTGCACCGATTGAGCTTTGTCCTCGGGTAGCTGCTTCAAAGCATCTCCTCGTAGCTTATATATCCCCGTGCAAGGTCGCGACATGGCCCTTCTCCGTACAATACTTCATCTTGAGATGAACGATTGAAGGGACGGCGATCAGCTCCGCTAGGGTTGGTCTGTCCAGGATACATTGGTACATCGATGGACAGTCAATTACCAGAAATTGAGTTTTTATCGACTTTGATGCCTCATCTTCCCCGAACTTGACAAGGAGCTCCACGTACCCCCAGGGTCTGGCGGTAGCTCCGTTGAACCCTTGGAGATCTGATCCAACGTACGGTGAGAGATTCTTCTGGTCGAGCTTCAATGCCCGGAATAAACCGATGTACATGATGTCCACAAAACTGCCTGGTCGACCAGGATCCGTCTAACATCAGTGTTGGCCAGCCTTGCCCTGATGAGCAGGGGAATGTGTGAGTTCGGGGAGCCCGCAGGCAGTTCTTCACGGTAGAATGTGATTGGCTGAGAATGCCCCCGAACTTTCTCGAGTGTGGATAGCTGGTCGGGACTGCAGTCGATGAGCTGGTCAAATTTTCTCTTGACCGACCCCACTGTGAGCTCGTTGTATCTGCAACATGAAATGACCATTGTCGTGGGGAAAGTCTCCCAGGTGTTGTGTGCAGATATCTGGGGAGGATCCTCGAGGTAGTCGGGGATGACGAAATCCTCTGGCCGTGTGATTGACATGGCGACCTGCGGGGGAGGACTGGGCGGTGAAGACTTTGTTTCCTTCTTGGTCTCCGAAGTCTCTCGTCGGGAGGATTCACCCTTTTTCGTATACTGCTTCAGGTAACCCTCCTTGATGAGGATTTTAATGGCGTCCTTCAGGTGCACGCAGTCTTCGGTCACGTGGCCATGGCTGCGATGGAAGCGGCATTATTTACTCTTGTCCGTGTTGCCTTTTGACGATGTTAGCTTGGGGAACCGGACACCTCCTTGCTTGAATTCCACATTGATGCATTCGAAGAGAATGCGCTCGCGGGGAGCTGTCAGCAGGGTATATTCTGTGAAACGACCAGTAGATCCCTTACCTTCACGAGGACGATTTTCTCGTCGTCTCTCCTTATCGCACATGAGGGCCTCTGATTCGTCCTTTTTTGTTGCCTAGGAACTCTCTTGATCCCTAGAGTCCCGGGCCTTATATGCGGCCTCTTTCTCCTCGTATTGTATATACGCTTGAGCTTTACGGAGTAATTAGGACAAGGTGTGAGGGGTCTTTATGCCCACCGCCTTGCAGAATTCGCTCTTCGGTCTCAACCCCTTTTCGAGGAGATATTTCTTCATATGGTCCGTGGTGCGGACCTCAACAGCCTCCTTGTTGAAACGCTCGATGTATGCATCCAAGGGCTCATCCTTGCCCTGTATAATGGCTTCGAGCGTGGCCTCCAACTTGGGATGACGTCGGGAGGCAATAAAGTGCTGGACAAATTGGTTCTTTAGATCCTTCCAAGACGTGACCGAACCTCGGGGAAGCCGCTTATACCAGGCAATGGCCCCCTTCCGAAGAGTGATGAGGAATAGCCTGCATTTAATAGCCCCGCTCACGTTATGATAGTGGAGCATGGCTTCGATATTTTCTATATGCTCGCCTGGGTCGGTGGTCCCGTCATAAGTGGCCAGAGGGATGCGCGTGTCCATGATCTCCTGAGATAGAGGTCCATGGACATCGTCGTCACTGCTCGCGATGGATGACCGACAGGGGGAGTTGTTGCGTCTGCGACTTCTGCTACGTCGAGGAGAATGTCTGTGCGACCTGCGGTGCTCATGTTGGCTTTTCGAGGGTCTTGTCCTCTTCAGGGTAGGAGAGCGTCTGGATCTCCGCGGAGGAGATCGGTGTCTTCTTCTGGCAACTCCTGAATCAGGATCTTTCGATCTTAACCGTCCCCTGACGGGAGAAATACTCCTGAATATGTCCCGCCTACTGCGGGCGTGGAGAGGGGCTGCCAGGCTTCTGTGAAGGACGTTGCTCCTGGAGAGCGTGCTCGAGCATGCTGATCTTCTCGCCCTGTTGGAAGATCAGGAAATTGGACTTGTTAAGAGAGGCGGTGAGGGCAGCAATGCTGGGGTTAGCGTTTTGAGGGACATGTATAAGCTCAAAAACGTGATCAACGGCCTGTGCACGAGGCTTGACGTCGTCGGAGAATGGGGATGCAGTCTTCCCGTCACGGTGATCATTCTCCGTGAAAACAGCTCTGAGGATGGGGTGGTCGACGTTGTCTTGCACAATGGCGACGGCGGGATCTTGTTGGGCATCGTCATTTCTGATGGAGGCCATATTGATCATGTGAGTTTTGGAGAGAAAGCTTTGGTCTTTTGGGTGAAAAGATGAGGAATCTTGGTTCAAAAAGACGGGGAAGCGGTAGTTCCCACAGACAGCGCCACTGATCTGAGGTGATCAGACTGGATCGTCGTGGCCTTCCAAGTAGGGCAGAGATGATGATGTAGGAGATGAGGGGGTGTACCTGCAAGGTACTCCGATGTCAAAGTACGTTTGGGCCAGAAGAAAGCAAGTACGAAAATGTTAAGGTATGATTTCGAATATTGAATAGTGATCAAACCTGACCCTCTTAAGTGAGAAGGTGTTTATAGAAGTGACCCCCAGCGCGGGGCCAATGTCTCCCATGTGGCCGAAATATCTGGTCGACCAATGGGAGACTGCCAGGTAAAGGGTCAGGCGCGTGACCCTTAGACCTGGTCCAATTGCTTCCGTGAGATCCGGGGAGGCGGTTGGTCGCGTGAACTGTCAAACGCATGAGGGGGACGCCCCCCCCCCCCCCCACGGTCATATTGTCCCAACGGCTAGTTATTCCCATCGGCTAGTTTCTGGCTATTGGGTCTTGCCAAGAGCTGGACTGGGTTGGGTCTTGCCCTACTGTGGGTCAAGCGTCTGCCTAGTCCAGAACAGTACCCTTTAATCTCGCCTGAAAAGACAACTGTTTTGGAATGGCCAAAATAGTTTCACATTGTTTGAAAATTGAGGCTAATGATAGTTTATATACAACACTCATACACCTTAACCCAATGAAACGTCTTTTCTAAAGGATAAAACGGTAGGATTCTCACACATAAAATGGGCAATACCTTATAACTGCAGTGAAGCAAATTTAAGGTCGACCAAGAACTCTTAATAACTCTTAAATGTTCAAATGTTGTCGAACCTTAACAACTCATATTTTCCCACTTTTCAAAAGATTGCATGAATCATGATAATAATGTTGATTCGAGTCCAACAAGTTCAACCGCATACAAAATTCATGAGATACAAGTCTAACAATCTAGAGCGGTGTCCCAAAGTGATCAAATAGTACAAGACTGATTAATTCATCAATAATAAGATGTTTTATAGAGTTTCATTTTCATTTTACACTAGTGATGTAATTAATTCATCAGCAATAAGATGTTTTATATAGTTCATTTTTCTTTTAACATGTTGCTTGTTTTTAATATATGCAAGACAGGCTGGTAATAAGCTGCCAAGCATCCCAACCACGATGACTTTGATATTTATATTCCGCTATGCATGGATCACACTTTCTTCTTTTAAAACTTTTCAACAACTATTTGGTCAAAAGCATCTCAATTTCAGATCCTATAAACCATATTCACACTTTTATCACCTCTTCATTTGTCAAATTCAAATGTGAATACATTATTGCATTCATAACAACATTCTCATGTCTATCCGATCTTACAATCGACTAATTTAAAAAAATAAAAAAATTATTTTAAGAAAATCAATCGTACCGTTCATTTACAGAAATCTATTTAAAAGCAAAACTCTGTATGAATTGACGCAGCCTAGAAATTATTATTCCCTCTGTCTCAAAATAAGAGTCTTTTTAGCCAAAATTTTGTCTCAAAATAAAAGTCTTTTTACGTTTTCAATGCAACAATTATTAATTTTTACCAACTTTACCCCTAATAATTATTACTACATAACTTTTAAGACAATATAACACATTACACTTTTATGACAACCAATGAAAATTAAGGATAATTTTGTAAAATTGTTATATTTAATTAGTCCGTCATTATTTTTCTTAATCTATGTGAAACAACCTTAAAAGACTTTCATTTTGAGACGGAGGGAGTAGCACCTAACAGAATTCAAAGTCGTGATCGTGAGAGGAGCACATTGTCAAAACTCAAATCTTCCACGACAGATCATTCTCTAAGGATTATTTTAATACAAAATTTAAAAAAAAAAATGTTAGTGAATTAAAACATTTTAACTACTCTCTCCGTCCCAAATTATAAGACGTTTTGAATTTTTCACACAAATTAAGAAACTTAATTATTACTTTATGGGAAAGACAAATTATGTATAACTTTACAGTAATGCCCCTCATAATTATATAGGAGAGAGAAATTAAAAGAGTTAAAAAAATAAATAATAATAAATATTTGAGGGTATATTAGAGAAGATGTCATTTATATTGCATTGGGAATGTAAAATAACTTATAATTTGAGACAAATTTTTTTAGCAAAGTGACTTATAATTTAAGACGGAGGGAGTAACTGCTAAAACAAGTAAACAATGAGACAAAATGATGTGTAGGACTGACCTAAGAATAAATATGGATTTGTAGGTCATTCAAAAAAGACACAAAATCTATGCACTAGATTTTTGCAGTGGGAATATCATGATTGCATAGCATCTTATTTGTATCCAAAAAAGTGCTTTGAAGATTTGATCTTGCTATTACTCACTCATTAGTCATTACCTCTTGATTACTACACTTTTGCACCTGCTTAACCAAAGTCAATTATTCTCTCAAGTGTCGGATCTTTTGGAAACGCATACTTTTGCTCTTCGACTTAAAAGAATATCAAAATAAGTGATTCTTATATATCAAAAATACTATTCATATTTCTCTTTCTACAAATACTTCCTTAGAAGATTAACCCAAATAGGCTTTTTAAGTTGTAATATTCACATGGAGGCCAAGCTAAAATGAACATCCCAACAAAACATGTACTAAACTAAAATAAGTGCTTAATGTGTAAATCAATAAATTTTCATTCTTGGAACCAAAATAGAAGCAAAGAATGCTCTAATAAGCTTAATATAGAGAAATATTTTAAGGAGTTGTCTTCTTGAACACCATATGACCTGTGTCGTCCACGTCAAACATGCGTCCGACAAATTCGTTCCAACCTTCTGACTGTTTCTTGTCAGACAAGGAGAAACTTTTGCCACTAGATCTTCCAGAATTTTCCTCGATGTCAATTTCATGAAATGTTCCATATGAGGAAGGTGAGTATGCTTGAGGGATCTCCAAAGCAACTGCCCTCTGAAGGGCCGCGCGGTACTCTTGACTGTGTTCGCGAGCTAGAGATTTTTGTCTCACCATCTTCTGCTCTGCCGGAATATCCATATGTCGATCTTTCTCTAGCATTAACTGATTCAAGAAATATAATGATTTAGAAATACCACATAATAATAATAATCACCAAAGCCTTGAGGTAAAAATAGCTTACATCAAGCGCCTGTCGGGATTCCCTCTCAATCCAAAGGATGGCATGGTCAGAAGTTGCATTGCAAGAAAGAACTATATGATCAAACCTCCCATCAACAGGTACCGCTGTCCTAACAACCGGTGGAAATCTTCCAAACCTGCAACCAAGAGACTATACTCCAAATTATTGCTGCATACAGATAATATTCAATGCATCGAATTCAATAATTTGATAAATTTAAGCACATAAGTTAAAAACATTTAATAGCCTTCTATGTTAGAATTCGTAATTTTGGCTTACGTGATAGATTGCTCGGTGAAACATCGTTAAGATAGCATCAAATACTGTACCTGAAGGGCTTTCGCTCCACAATGTGATAGAGACGACCAGGTGCGTACAGACGCCTTGGGTCTCTAAGCTTCTTCTCCTCCAGTGTGCAAGTATCCTTTAAGCACAAGAGACACAATAAACAAGGCCAACTGCCAAGAAAGTAAAACAACCATTGTAGCTCATAAAGCTGGATTGTACTAATCCAATGCATATAAGCATGAAAGGATAACAGTGTTTAGAGCTTATTCATCCTAATGGCAAAAGCTGAAATGCAATAATCCAATGCATATGCATGAAAAATTAAAAAAAAAAAAAAAAAAACTTATTTTCCGTTGTTAGTATACTAATTATACCATTTCAAACAACAAATCCCAAAATCTATGAATAAATCAGGTTTACGGCATTTTGCCGAGAAAAAATATACCATACTAATTGGTTGGAACCAGCCGCAAATTCAGGAAAAATGGAACTTAGTTTTTCGTAAGAGAAATGTTCAGCTGATATGACAGATAGGTAAGTAAAACATACATAAGAATGTTGAAAAAGCAAGTAGTAGTCGTCTATGTTATCAAACTCGGGGATTCCGGCCGTTATCTCGGCACGGAACAGCACAACCAAGCAAACCGCGCCAGGACGTACCGTTTCGGCCACAGCACAGATGGGTGACTCTCAGCTGGAATGACCGCAATATTGGATTCGGAACGATGCCGCTCTGATAGTACCCTTAAATTTTTAAGAATAGCAAGGTTATTTTATTGAATTTCATTTGCGTCTGCAAGTACGTTATGCTTAAGACTTATGGCTTTTATTTCTAAATATGAATACTTAGTGAATTTTGATTAATTTATTTTAGTTTTTAACAATTGTGTTCATTAGTATTAAATGTATTAGAATCTGTATCATTAAATATCGGTCGTTCCGCTCCCTGGTCCCGTTCCGTTTCATTTTTAGGGATGGCCACGCCACGCCGCTATCCGAGATTGATAACATAGGTAGGAGTTACTTAAAGAGGATTAGATGTGTTAAAAGACAAACCTCGAAATGCTCAATGGTGTTAAATTTAAGCCTTAAAATGATTTCTGTCTCTACCATCACCCCCTATAGTGAATCAATCCCTTTTGGATTTAAAGCATGAACAAAGCATAGGCCCATTATCTATTTCGCTTAAATTTAGTTTAAGCATGCGAACCGGGTTTCAGCAGCATGTTCAAGAGCATGTTTTCCAACAACTTATCTTAAGTTTATGCTTAGGAATGGTTATTGTACATCTTACAAAAAACAATACCTCTACCATAACCTAAGAAAAAGTTCTTCCATTATCAAACTTCTACATCATGGGAACCCAAACGTGTGGGAGAGATCAAGTGTTCAAGAACATTATTATCAACGGCTGATTATGGTGGCTGCTAAAAATACGCCTAATAATATGGTATGTGAACTATGGTGTCTGGCACAGAATCCACCATGTCATGGATTCTCCATGGCGACGGTGTTGCAGACTATGGTGTCTGGCACAGAATCCGCCATGCCATGGATTCTCCACGGTAACAACCTACAATTTAACGGCATTTGATTTGAATACATAGTTTTAACTTTTAAAAAATTATTCCATCACAATGCATGCACACTTCAATCTCTACACAATGCTGGCTCTCTACTAGGATGGCTTAGAAAAATTAATTATCAATGTCTTCAGCATTAATTCATACAATAAAACTGATTCAAAGCCGCGATAATTATTTTACCATAAAAGTGACCTGTAGACGCTTTCCAGAGCAGTGGTTGTCCGAGGTAAAAAATCATCCTGCTCAGAAAGAGTAAGCAAGTACAGAATATTAGTACACACAACTCAACTAATAAATAGATAGAAAATCAGCAAAGATCGCTCTCTTTTAAGGTTAGGTTCTACGTATGATCGCTTCTATAAACACAACAAGATTCTATAAGGAAACCATCTAACCTGTAGTACAATAGAATTTATCACATCCGCATATCTTACAGCCAAATTGAGAGACATGCATCGAGCAGGAGCAATCGCATAGCATTTCATCTTGTTTCTCTGCAACCCCAATTTGTCGCGATCATGAAGCGCTAGCATTGTCAATAACGCCACCACCCCAGCCCCAAGCGAATGTCCAACAAATGTCAGCATATAAGTTGGGTACTCGGCTATTAGCTTCCTCAGAACCTCCCATTCCGCATCAAAAACCCATTCCGCCGCCTTCAACAACCCATTATGAACATATCCACCATGAAATTCCGTCTGTCCTAGTTTATTATCAAGCAAAACTGCGTAATCACTTTCTTTCCCTAAATTGAGTCCACTAACAGCAAGTATAATCTCCTCACGATCATGATCAACGTATATCATATACGGAGTAACACAACCTTGGTTATCCCCGTAATCCTTCCGCAAGATTATCCAATCAGGATTAATCCCATAACCACCTTCCGGAGCCCACTGAG
The DNA here is from genome assembly GCA_022829125.1 of Lathyrus tuberosus. Lineage (NCBI taxonomy): Eukaryota > Viridiplantae > Streptophyta > Magnoliopsida > Fabales > Fabaceae > Lathyrus > Lathyrus tuberosus. Next base: position 417,834 of record JALAZF010000668.1, read on the forward strand.
GGTTCCGAATATCATCTTCGTAAACAGCTAATATCACGCGACAAAATCGCGGTATAGGCTCAAACTCCTCCGCAGTAGCCAAACCCCAATTCTCACTCTCATAGCCTGCAGTGTAGAGACATTTTTTCCAAACCCAACGCGCACAACCCAAACAATAAACACACTCAAGTATAGGAAGCCCACAGATAACTGACATCAATGCCTATACTTCAATTCAAGCATGTTGACAAAATGTTACAAACAGAAATAACATTTCACACAAATAACATCAAAAACTAACTTGCTTTATACATAACCTATGCCACTAGGGTTGTTAAAGTTAAAAGCTTGGAAATTCAGCAGAAACTAGTATGAATCATAGATACACTGATGCTAATACGGTACAAAATGTAATGAACAAAACTAAGGAGAGTTGAAAACACACATGGAGATAAAGAAATTGTAAAGATCGAAACTTTAAGGTGAATTAGAGAGGCCCAATTGGTGAAAGTATGGAAAATTCCCAAGGAACAATTGAGGGTACTACAAAAATGTCAGGAGCATAAGAATGGGGCAAAGAATGGTTACTTGGGAATTTGAAAAGTGAGTTGTTTGCGAAGGGTAAAATAGAGAGATTGAGGGTTTGGTGGTGGTAGAAAGGGATGAATCTGTAGAGGAAGAAGAAAGGGAGAAAGTGGGTTGAGAGAGTTAGGCGAGACTGAGATACCGGTCAGTCAAGGCCATTGTTTTCTCACGGTTGATTGGGTTGGTTTGTAGAATGTACTAATTGTAACAATGAATATTCTTCTCTTTTTTTTAATTTAATTTATATACATAATATTGATAGATTGTTAGTAAAAGATAAAATAAAATTTAAAATAGTTTTACAATATAAGTCATCACTCTTAAATCATGTTTAAATTTTAAAATTATTGACTTAGTGTGTGTTTGTTTCCGCGTTTGAAACAGGGGAAAAACGCACGTCTAGCAAAAGCTAGTAATTGGAGCTTCAGAAAATCACGGTGAAATTTGCATTGGGACGCGAAAATGTTGTGCCAAACGTGGATCCAAACATAGCATTAATGGTAACTTTGATTCTCTTATTTTGTTTTTTTCAGTTTGATTTTTCAATTTAAAAATCACATTTTTTATCCTTTTTAAGTTTTTCTTGTGGAGTTTAGTCCCTAAATTCAATCCAAAATTTAAAAAAGAGACCAAAATTAGTTTTTAATAAAATTAAGGAACCAAAATCTAAAAAAAAAAAAAAGGGACCCAAATTGCAATTAAGACAAAATTAATTTAAATCAAATGGATTGATGTTAGAATCGTGAACGAAATCATTTTCTTTGAAAGTATTTCACTACTCTTAAATGTTTTAGAGTTAAAACGTAGGAATACATAAGATAATTCAACCTATAATCGAGTTTACACAAGACTAATGAAAATTCGAATGTATGTGTCAGTAGGGATGTAAATGGATATTCACGGGGGTGGATACTATGATATCTGTACCCGCCCCGTTAGATAAATATGATATCCATATCCGCCCCATATCCATGCAGATATCCGTTAAGCGGGTAATCCACGAGTTTTACGATATCCACAGATATTTACAGATATTCATAGATAATATTTTTTATAAAAAAAATATTTTTAACTTCTTTTAAAGACACATAAAGGTATTATCACATAACATCCATACAATTTGCTCTTAATTTAATAACAAAATTTCATCACATTAATTTTCTTCTTATTCACCAAAACATAATTAGATCCAAATAAAATATCTATACATTTCATTTTTTTAACCAAACAAATAAAAGATATTGTGATTGTGAGTTATGATGGAACATCGAACGACAGAGGAGTAGGAAGGGAGATGTACTGGTTCGATAGAGGAATGACGATATTAATTGGTTGGCCTGTGAAATTGATGAAGTGAGGTATGAAGTATCGAAGAGTTTAAATATGAAATGGCTAATAGGATTTGAATGAAAAGTGAAAGGTTTTCTTCAAAGAAAATTTCAAAAAAAAAAAAGAAATAAGTCTACGAAAACTCATTTTTTTTAGAAGATGAAAAGATAAAGTATAATAAACTAATGATATTTAAATAATTTTTATAATTTATAAACGGATATGGATATCCGCGGGTATGGATATCATTAAACCCATATCCATATCCATTAACAAACGGGTATTTAAATATACATTTATTTTATCCATGGATATCCATTAAGTTACCCGCCCCATATCCGTGACGAATTTTATCCGCGGGTACGGAATTTTTTGTCATCCCTAGTGTCAGCTAAAATTTTGACACTCAGGAGTATTTGAAATATGCTAGTAGAGTTAAAGGAGATATTCTGAAAAATAATATATTGATTTCAACGAAAAACTTGTGAAGGCATAGTCGAAGAAAACCCTTTACATAGAGGGATATTTTGGTTTGGGACTTAGAAATATTCTTGGGTTCAGACTTAAGTTCGACGAAGATGTTCGTTTGGAGTTGCGTTCGACGGGTGTAATTCAAAATAAGGCTAATAACTATTTTTAGCCTTATCTGTTACTTGAGAAAAGACACGTGGAAAGCTGAAAGTAGCGAAGTCCATGCAATCGAGAACGTGTCATCTTCTAGAGAATATATCATTTGGAACCGTTACTTTTGACTTATTATAAATAGGGATCTTAGTGATTAGGATTTGTGTGTTCCGTTTTGTACAAAAACTCAAATATTACTCAAAGTATTTGTGTTGTTGAGAAACGAGTCCCTGAGTGCAATGTACGTGTGATCACTATTTTTACACTTTTTATATCAAATCATTTACGATTTTGTTATTTACATTCGTTGTAAATTTACTTTGAAGCTATTTACATTGTTATTTACATTTCTACGTTTCTTTACAAACTTTAACATTACTTTCAACGAAATGGACATTGTCGAAATGATCATAAGTGATAAAACTTGAAGAAAATAAAAGAACATGTCCTAGGATCAATCTAGCGATCATGCGAGTAACCAAAAATATAGAATTTGGAATACTAGCGCTTGTTTACCAATTTCGATGGTAAACAAATTAGCATGCCTAGTGGGACCAGTGCTTTTTCTTAATTTCTAAAAATATTTGAAAGTTCTTCATTTATGGATTCTCTAACTTCGTTGCATGAGATTAAGAAGTAGTAAAATAGTCAGTAATAATGAAGCAATACCAAGAAGGAGATACGTAAGAAGGATGACGAATCCATGAAATAACAATGGAGAACAGACCCCTCTTTCGACAAGGGAGACTACGGCTGCAACATCTGTGTCCGAAGCAATTCCATCCACAGCGAGCACGACGGCCATACCGTCGAGCACTCATAGTGGACCAATTTTATCTCCTGTGATGACGCAAGGTCAACCGACCCTTCCTCCAATGAGAACTAGTACATTCAGGCCTTATGTGCATGGATTTACAATGCCTTTGAATGGTCGCGAACAACCATACGACATGCCAACTTCGATGATGGAAAATTTGTACAATGCGACGTCAACATTCGTTGACCCATTGGTGAACATATTTTCGCCTTTGCAAGGGTCTGGATCGGCTGTTAACAATATGGATCGAATCAACCAACCCCCAGGGGTGGGATTTTCTGCCCAACAAATGCCCAATTTTACTACAAACTCTGCAGCAGTCTTAAAGCGGCAAATAGACGAAAGTAACCATGGCATGGTCCATATGCTTGCCCAACAGATGGGGAAAATATTCAACTCCTTGATTCAAAACACCACTCAAACAAACCAACAAATGGCAGCGCAGATGACCCAAATTGCAGACTTCTTCGGGGTTCCGCAAGCACCTCGACAACTTTGAAGGGAATGGGGTGTAGAAAACCAATGATAAATCCTTGAGGAGGATCTTACCATTAACCAAGCCCAGCGAAATTCACCCCGTGTAAATATGGTAAATCAGGGAGTTAGAGTCGAACATCCAGTGCCAAGGTAGAGGAAACCAAGGGTGGTAATGGTTAACAGGAATCAAGACACAGACAAAGTCATACATTGAGTTCGACACGATGATATGGCAGGAGATAACAAATTGGCTACCATGGTCGAAAGGATTATGACGCAAAATGGGGTAAACATTGGTCTCCATAGGCCAAACTACATCTCCCCGTTGTCTGAGTACATTTTGCAGATTGAATTTCCTAGGGGATGGAAGGTCCCAAAATTCACAAAATTTTCAGGAGACACTAGTGAATCTACTGTCGAACATGTGGCAAGGTATCTAACTGAGGCAGGGGAAATTGCGAATAATAAAAATTAGAGAATAAAATACTTTCCCATTTCTCTCACTAAGAATGCCTTTACATGGTTCACTACGCTTCCAGTGAATTCTATTTATGATTGGACTTGTCTAGAAAGATTGTTCCATTTACAATTTTACATGGGGTAGTCGAAGATTAGTTTGAAGGAAGTGGCTAGTATTAAGCGCAAATTTAGTGAGCCAATAGATGATTATCTCAATATATTCCATTTGTTAAAGGCAAGGTGTTTCACACAAGTGCCTGAGCACGAGTTAGTCGAAATGATCGCTGGTGGTTTAGATTATTCCATCAAAAAAAATTAGATACCCAATACTTGAGGGATATGGCCCAGTTGGCTGACAGAGTTCGACAGGTAGAGCGCCTGAAGGCTGAAAAAGCCAGAGCAAGTAGGAATAATAGGAGAGAAAGGGTAGCATATGTCGAATTAGAAGAAGATGATCAAGAAACATATAGTGACCGTTTAAGTTTCAACGAAAGAGAAATCGACCTGGCCGAATTAAAATAAGGGCCACCCTATTCATGCAAGGTTCTTGCGCCTTCGAATGGGAAAAATCTTGTTGAACCGGAAAAGAACGACAAATTCCCTAAGAAAACATATATTTTCGACGTTACCAAATGTGACGAAATTTTTGACTTACTAGTCAAAGATGGCCAAATGATAGTGCCTCCTGGCGCTAAAATACCTCCATTAGAACAACAAAATAAAGGAGGTTTTTGCAAATATCACAATTTTTTGGGCCACAAAACCTCACAGTGTTTTCTTTTCAGGGATCTGGTGCAGAAAACTCAGTGTTTTCAAAGAGACTGAGGTGGAAGTTGACGAGGAAAGCACCAACGAAACGAAGAGCAAGTGAAGGTGACTTACCCAAAGAATGACGAAAACTTAGTGGAGTTTCTCCACCGCTGCCAACGAAAGAAGTATGAAGTGATGTTGTGCCCTAGGTACAGCTCTGTCTTCAACAAAAAGGCTGCGGAGAACATAGAGAGAGTTCGAGTGGCTAGTCTCAAAAGAAATTGGAAAGATACCCGCAATCACTACACCTTTGACAAAAAGGGAGTCCCTCGAAGGCAGGAACAAGGAGGTTCAAGCCTCCAGGCTAACAGGCTATATAATTTTAAACCAACGGCTGACGAGGAAGATGGGTAAAGCCTGCTGAGAAGAGAGAGTGAGGCCAAGAGAGATGACAGCATTTTGAAGTGGATCAAGGCTCCTCAATAGCCTATCGAAGGGAATTCTAAGTGTCAAGACAACAAACTTATGGATCTGAGAATTACAAAGGCGAGAATCCCATGTCAAGGTCTTAATGGCGAAGGTAACCGAGGAGGAGGAAAGCGGAAAGAGAAGCCAACAAGAAAGCGGTGGTGGAGTCTAGCAGCAACCAGCCTCCAAAGAAGGATAGATGCGAAGAGAAAAAGCCAGTATGGAGAAATCTTTTCCCTGCTCGAGAGGAAGAGTCTGAAGACAAATTAGAACAGCCAATGGCGGATGACGATATGGTAACACATAACTTTGACACAGGGTCGGAGCCCTCTTTAGACATTAACTGTAATGTGGTATTTGTGCTGCCAATAGAGTATGACTAAGTCACAGAGGTCGAAGAGTCTGAGGAAACTACTGAGGTAGAAATGGCCAAAAATAAGCCAGTATGTTACTTAATAATGAACAACGGTTATGTCAAAGAACAGAATGCTTTCTTTGAAAGACCTGATTAAGCAATGAAGAATCATCTGAAACCCCTTTTCATCAGAGGAAAGGTGGAGAATGTAGGAATCAACAAATTTTTGATAGATGGTGGTGCGGCGATAAACCTAATGCAACAATTTATGTTAAAGAAAATTGGAAAATTCGACACAGATCTCAAACCTCATAACATGGTGTTGTCGAATTACGAAGGAAAAATTGGCCACACCTTAGGAGTAATCCAAGTAGACTTAATAGTTGGTACTATCACTATACCAACCATGTTTATGGTTATCGCGTCAAAGGCTAATTATAACTTGCTTTTGGGCCGTGAATTGATATAAGGCATCGGGGCAGTACCATCTTCGCTCCACCAAAGAATCTCTATATAGAGGAATGATGGTATAGTAGAAAAAATTAAAGTTGACTAAAGCTACTTTATGGCTGAGGTTAATCATGTGGACAAGCGTCATTTTGACAAAAACCTGGCGAACATTGCTCCATGCAGTCCTGCTGGGTTTGCATTTGCGCCTACTGATATAGCATTTTACTCCCTTCATCTGCATCCAACCTATGGTTTTCAATGGGACAAAGAGGTCGTGGGAGAAGACCTTGAATTCGAAGGTATATCAGGCCTCCAGCCAACTGGTTGGGGAGACGAAGATGGTAACTATGTTTGAGTCTAACATATTTGAAAAGATTTCGGCTTATATAGCCGAAAATAGACTAAAGCAGTTTTAGAGGCCGAAGTTAAGTATATGGCAGTCGAAGCCAGCGAAACTGAGGTGCACCTCGAAGGGCCTGATAGATTTCGAACCAAAGCCAACCGATAAGATTCAAGACGAGGCGCCAAGCCAGAGGCTCAATGCCGTCTATGATGACGAGCTTTTGGGATTCGAAAGAGACCCGCTGTCACCCAACATAAAAATGCTAGCACATGATCCCTAGAGGAAATTGACTTGGGGGAAGAAACACTCAAAAGACCAACGTATATAAGCGCCAACCTTGGCTTAGAACTCAAAATCGAAATGATCCAACTTCTGAAGGAGTACAGAGACTGCTTCACTTGGGACTATGACGAGATGCCTAGATTGAGTAGGGAATTGGTAGAACTGAAGTTACCTATCAAGCCTGCAAGGAAGCCAATTAAACAGACTCCAAGGCGATTTGCGCCAGAAATCTTGTCTAAGATCAAGGAAGAAGTCGAAAGCCTCCTCAAGTGTAAGTTCATCCGCACAACAAGGTATGTCGAATGGATTGCTAATATAGTTCCCGTCATTAAAATGAATGGGACTTTGAGGGTCTACATTGACTTCAAAGATTTGAATGTTGTGGCCCAAAGGACAAATATCCAATGCTTGTGGCAGAAATGCTTGTCGATTTCGCCAGAGGCTATGAGTATCTTAGTATGCTCGACGGGTACTCTGGATACAATCAAATATTTATTGCTGAAGAAGATGTGCCAAAAACGGTATTTCGATGTCCTCGAGCATTAGGCACCTACGAATGGGTGGTGATTCCTTTTGGTTTGAAAAATGATGGGGTAACCTACCAAAGAGCAATGAACTCCATTTTTCATTATTTTATCGAAACATTTATGCAAATTTGTATTGATGATATAGTTGTCAAGTCTGTATCAGGGAAAAATTACATAGATCATCTTCAATAATCATTCGAGAGGATGAGGAAGCATGGTATGAAGATGAATCCTCTCAAATGTCCGTTTTGTGTACTGGAAGGGGATTTTTCAGGCTTTGTGGTCCACAAAAAGGGGATCGAAATCAATCAAAATAAGACCAAGGCAATTATGGAGGCTAAAGCACCATCAACAAAGAATGAGCTACAATATTTGTTGTGAAAGATCAAATTCCTAAGGAGGTTCATCTCAAACCTAAGTGGCAAGACTCAGGCCTTTTCTCCTCTACTCCGACTAAAGAAGAAAGGTTTCGAATGGGGGCAAACGCAGCAGGAAGCTTTCGACAAAATCAAAGATTATCTTGTTCGTCCTCCAATTTTGTCGCCTCCTTGTAAAATTATGAGTATGAGGTTGTACATTTCTATATCTGATGTAACTATAGGGAGCATGCTTGCTCAAGAGGATGAAAATGGCGTCAAAAGAGCCATTTATTATCTTATTCGAGTCCTCGATGATGCAAAAACTAGATATAGTATGATTGAAAAATTGTGTGTGTGTTTGTATTTTTCTTGTAGCAAGTTAAAGCATTATATAAAGCTTATTGATGTGTATGTTTCGTCTCATTTTGATATTATTAAGTATATGCTATCTAAGTCAATCCTGCACAGTCGAATTGGAAAATGGGCACTTGCCTTAACCGAATACACCCTAACTTATATGCCTTTAAAGGCTATTAAGGGGCAAGTGGTCGCAGGCTTTATAGTTGACCACTCCGTAGTCGAAAATTCCCAAAACTATTTATAGGTTGAGCCTTGGAAATTATATTTCGATAGTTCTAGTCACAAAGATGGAACGTGTATTGGAATATTTATTATCTCTCCTAATAAAATTCCAACAAAATTCAAGTATAAGATCAAAGGTCCTTGCTCGAACAATGAGGCTGAATACGAGGCTTTGATAGCTGGCCTTGAAATTCTGTTGGAATTGGGGGCAACTAGAGTAGAAATAACTGTTGACTTTAAGTTGGTTGTAAAATAAATGACGAAGGAATATAAATGTGTCAAAGAAAATCTAATAATGTACTTTGTAATAGCAAATCGACTACTATTAAAGTTCGAAATGGTGAATATTAGACACATTCCTCGACTTAAGAACCAAGAGGCCAATGACTTGGCTCAAATTGCTTATGGGTACAAAATTTCGAAAGAAAACTTGGAAGATGCAATTGAAGTTTGAGGGAATGTGAGGGCGACAAGATTGTCTCCGACAAATTTGGAAACAACAAAGCTGGGCTATGCAGATGAAAAGAACTTCGAGATATTGGTTATCAAATGCCTTAGTGAGGCTGAGGAGTACTTAGCCCTGTCGAATGTCCATAGTGGGGCATGTGGGTATCACCAAGTAGGCCACAAGATGAAATAGCTTTTGTTTCGACAAGGGATTTATTGGCCTATTATGCTGAAAGATTAAATCGAGTTCGCCAAAGGGTGCCAAGAGTGCCAGATACAAGCAGGTATACAGCATGTCCCTGTAAGCGAACTGCACTATATTGTGAAGCCTTAGCCCTTCAGAGGTTAGGCGTTGGATCTGGTTGGTGAGATTCGACCATCATCTTCTAAAGTTCAAAGGTACATCCTAGTGGGCCTTGATTACTTTACTAAATAGATCGAGGCCATATCTTTGATAAATGTTGATCAAGAAGTAGTGATCGAATTTACCCAAAGACATATAATTTATATATTTGGGATCCCAGAGACCATCACAACTGATCAAGGGTCAGTATTTATTGGTCGAACGGTCCAGGACTTTGCTAAAGAAGCAGGGTTCAAACTGTTAACATATACACCTTATCATGCCCATGCAAATGGTCAAGTCAAAGCAGTGAATAAAATGGTAATCGAATTAATAGAAAAACTTGTGGAGAAAAAGCCAAGAAATTGGCACAAGACATTGGACCAAATTTTGTGGGCTTGTCGAACCTCCTCTTAAAGAGGCTACAAATTTTACGCCTTTTCGATTAACCTATGGGCACGATACAGTGTTACCAGTCGAAATTATCTCAAATCAATTAAAATACAAAGACAAAATGAAATCCCATTTGAATCCTACTGGAATATGATGTTGGACGAACTAGTCGATTTGGACGAAGAAAGGTTGAATGCCTTAGAGTTATTAAAGAGGCAGAAAAAAAGGGTAGAGAAAACATATAATAAAAAAGTCAAAATCAAATCATTTTTGAATGGAGAATTAGTGTGGAAAGTAATTCTACCTATGGATCGAAGAGATAAGACATTGGGTAAATGGTCCCCAAAATGGGAAGGTCCGTTCCAAATTGTTCAATTTTTTTCTAATTGTGAATATGAGATCGAATAGTTAGCTGGGGATCGAAGAATCCTATGAGTAAATGGAAAATATTTGAAAAAAAATATAAGCCTGCAGTTCAGGAGATTAAAACATTAACAGAATAGTTCGCATGCAGGATCGAAGCCAAAATCGTAACTATATTAAAAGTGCCAAAATGGCAAAAGTCATTACATTACAAATTCTAGGGTCGAAATAAAAATTCAAACAGTTACAACATGAGTAATCAAGATAACTAAAAAGGGAGAGCAACCTTCATGCATTCATACTTCAGCTTCGAAAGCGATAAGCGGCAGTTGATCACATACTTGTTAGAGTTGGGAGTATCAATTTCTTTTTCCAAAGCTTGGTTCCGTTCGACATGATCCACCCCTACCTAGATTTTGTTGTCGAGTTCTTTGCGGTCAAGCTTTTGAATCTCCTCTTAGTGATCTTTGGCCTTTTGGATCTTAGCTTGCAACTCTTTGATTTGTTGTTCCCGGGCAGTGATGTTGCTAGCACAGGTCTCAAATTCTTCTTGACTTTGTTCAAAGCTTTTTTCCAATTCTGCAACCTTGTTGGTGGACTTGGTAGCAGCATCCCATTCAACTATTTGGGTATCCATTTTGTTCTGGATCTTGTTCGAAACTTCCCTTCTGCGGTTGAGGTCTGTGGTGACATGATCAATGAGTTGTCCAAGCTCCATGATTATATCTGTAATTTCTAAAGGAGTGGCTAGGATATCGATTTGTTTCAAGAGATCCTTGATTCCAAAGCAAGTTGAATGACTGTCTTCTAGGACTTGGAGCAAGTCAACATCGAAAGCTTTCTCCTTGATCTTTTTGAGCAGTTCGTCAGCAGACTCATTTGTAGACTGGCCACCAGAAACGGTCGAGAAACTGGAGCATCTGTTAGTCGAGCTACCTTTCGTGCTCATGATCTCCTTCAGGTATTCTGCTGGCTTATTCTTCTTTAATATTTATAATTCTTCCAGGGAGAAAATAGCAGTTGTACCAGTCGAATGGGCTTTAAAATATTTGGCAGTACCAAAGGCTTGGTTGGTTTTGGGCGTGTCACCTGGGTTTGCATCATCATCTTCCTCTTTGTCCTGAGGGTCGTTAGAGATGTCAAACATGGTTTGATCTTCCTCTTGGTCCTCCTCTTCGTCTACGGCATCTTCGCCTTGGTTGAGGATTTTTGGCGAAGAGTCGTATGTTTTGTCCTAGACATTCTCCTCTGTATTTTGGATGTTCATGATTTCCTGGACTTCTATGGTGCGATGCTCTTATTCTTCGTCATCTTCATGATCGGAGTCAGTGGTTTAAGAGTGTTGGGTTGTATTCTTTGGAGGCGAGACCTCTTGTTGTTCGTCAGCAAGTTTGTTCACTTCGCCTCTAGACCCCTTGTTCGAATCTTTGTTGTATAAGGGAATATATGAATGAGTGTTGGCGCTCCTAGGGATAACATGTTTAACACTCGGTTGTTCATGACGTATGTGCCCCCCTACAAAAGGAATCGAGTTACGATAAGTCCAAGGCAAAAAAAAGAAAGAAAAATGGCTAAGGAAAATGAGGAGAGATTCTATTACCTTAAGACCATCCGCACCAGGGCTAGAGTTATCACTCTCGATCCATTTAGGAGTATCCTTGGCAGCAGGTTCAGGGTCAACATCAATCACCTTTGGAGTAATAGGCTTCTTTGGTTTGATCTTGATGACGTTGGGTTTTGGCTGAGAAGTGGCGTCAGAGGTCTTCGCCTTCTTCTTCTTCTTGGCACATTTAGAAGTGCTGGTGAGAGATTATCATCATACCACTCAACTGTTTGAGCCTGGGGATCGTTGGTCTTTCGTTTCCTTGGAGTTGGAGGTGGTTTTCGTCTTACCTGAAAATAACACAAGCATTAGCATACGAAGATAATACATCAAGCGAAATAATAACACACGAAGTATACCTTTATTGTTGTTTTTGTGGTTTCTTCTTCTTAGCCTTCGTCCTTGGCTGAGCTGATAGCTTTCTTTTTCGGACCCTTTATCTGTTGTTTTCTTTAGACGACTAAAAGAGGAATAGGTCAAAACAGTTGTCACAAGTAAAAAGGGTGTCAAGGAATTTAGGAGAGAAAATAAATAAAAAAACCCTTATATTCCACAACTTCATATATGGGAAAGAGTATGTGAACATGCTCTATGTCAATATGAAGATGGTCTTTGAAACTATCCAGGGTGTGCTTAGTCTGAACCACCCGTTGGAAAAGCTTTTAAGAGTCTTGTCGAAGAAGTTTCATGAAGTCCCCACAAATAAACCAGTTGGGAAATAGAGGGCTAAAAGTCACACCGAAATTAGCAATTGGCAGTCGAGGGAATCTTGGTAGGTGAAAATTAAAAGCCAACTCATGATTGTGTTCGTGTTTAACGTACGAAGGTAGTTTTAAATCAATGTGTTTCTTTGTAAATTTTTCTCTCAAAGTTACTATTGCCTCGTGAATGGTTTAACCAAAATCATCAGGTTTGTAGACAGTCTCAAAGTACTTTTGGAATGCTTGGATTTCTTTGATGTGAGTCGAAATACATTTCTTGGATTTTCCCCGTACAGAAGAAAAAGCGGTGGTTAGGTGCTGAGTAAAAGCAGAAACGTCGAACATCTCTGTGGAGTAATAATTTCTCCACCAAGTGTCATATTCTTGAGTGCAGTAGTATGATGATTTAAATGTAATGAAAGTAAGTTGTGTAATGCCAACATAATGAGACATATCCTCGTTACATTCGATTCTAGTGTGGTACATATTGTAGAGAACAATGACATTTTTCTTAGTGAAGATTGGCTTGGGCATAATTTGGTTCAGACCAAACTGTCGAGAGACAAGATTGGGTTGGTAGCTGAGAAGAATTATCTGGTTTTTTGAAGGTCTGAGCCTTGTCGCAATTAACTTTTGTGTGAGAAACACTTCCCATATGGCCAATGATCCGCCTCTTGATCTTTCGGAGGAGCAGGGAATTTCCTAGTAAACCACTCTGGGCCATAAGTCTCATTGGCGAAGGGAGCCATCGAAGGAGTGAAGTTGTAGCGCTTGGCGCACATCATCACATACCCAGTAAAACTTTTCTATAAATTCAACCCTTCATCATTAGGAGTCAGTTGGACAAGGCATGTTCCTTCGACCTTTCTGTTTTTTATTTCGTCAGCCTCTTCATTGATCGTGTTGTGGGTTAGCAACGATGATTCGAAGGTAACATTGAGCCACAATTGAATTAACCAACATGGGCCATCCAGGATTAGATTCGACCCTAGTTAAATTTTCTTGAGGGTTTCAACGCCTTCTCCTAAAGACTGGTAGAGACAACCTAAAACCATTTGGCTATTGCAGAGTTTGTGTCCAGCATGTAATTGGTTTGCCATGGTCAAGAATCATTTCGCCACTTCAGAGATTTCGAGCAGAATACACATCGAGATAGCAAGAGTGCGAGGAAGTCGGTGTTCTCTTTGTCAGAAATCTCTTCTGTATCCTTGTTGTGGTGATCTAAGATGTAGTGGGTAAACGTAACTTGATTGCCATCGAAGTCTAGGGTATCCTCGGTCATTTAGGTGGGATCAAAAATGTCTCCAGTTGGTCGAAGACCAGTGATTGCAACAATATCGAAAAGGGTTGGAGTCAACATCCCACATGGGAAGTGAAAGTCGTTATGAGTGTTATCCCAGAAGTATAAGGAAGTTAGCAGCATAGTTTGGCAATAGCCAGGTCCAACTTTCGACAATTGAATCATGTCGAAGATCTCTATTTCTTTCCAAGTTTGGGCTTTTTGGTTTTCTATTTTTACAAGCCAAGACAAATAATTTTCGGGATCTCTGGACAAGGGGAAAGAGCGAAACACTTTAAGAGCATTGCTCATTAGTCTAAGTTGATAGGTTTTTTTATGGGCTCAATCGAAGACTTTGCCTGGGTATCATCTACTGTAACGCCCCGGTTTTTGTTAGATTTATTTAATCGAGTCAATTTAATTATTTTTATTATTATATTATTTTATTCTTGACTTTTATTTGGCAATATATTATTTTCCATCGTGATTATGTTTTATCGCGTTTTGGGAGCGTTTGCGAGATATTTGAGTGTAAGGGTATTTTGGTCATTTTACTTATTTTTCTTAAAATAGAACTTAGAAGTTAGAAAGAGAGAAAAATAGAGATAAAGAAAAAGAGAAGAAGGAAAAGAGAAAGGAAAGAAGAAAAAGGGGAAAAACTTGGAAAGTAAGAAAACGATCCAATCGACTATTGAAAACACGATTAATCGGGTAAGGGTGTGAAACTCGATTATCCTATACTTGTGTATGATTATGTATGTATGTATTTGTGTCATATTTGGTTGAAATTGGATATAGAACCAAAACCATTAATATGTTGAGTTTGTTAGAATTTGATTCAAATTGTGTCTGAAATCATGTTTTAATGTTCCTAATTGCTGAGACATGTTAGATAGATGTTGTTGTGCATTCAATTGGTAATTTTCTGGTGTTTAGGTGAGATTTGGGAGTGAATTTGGTTGAATTTCACAGCAGAAATTATGCAGGAAAAATTCTGGGTTTCGCTGCCCATACGCGTATCAGGCTTGGCATTACGCGTATTGGTTTGGGCAATACGCATATGGCAAGGGGGAAATGAGGACAATACGCGTATGGAACACATTTTTCACGGCCTTCTGCTGATTTGCGTAATGATGCGCGTACTTGGCAAGGCATTACGCGTAACAAGTGAGGCATTACGCGTATGGAGTTTTTAGTGGAATTTTGGGGAGAAATCAGTCTCTGCCCATACGCGTAGCACTTTGGGCATTACGCGTATGGAATGGGCGAGTGAGCTGGGCAGTACGCGTATGGCCTATGGTAATACGCGTATGACCAGAGAGGGTGTAGAATGGTTCCCGAGTTTGCGCCCGATGCTGTAACTTTTGATCCGTAACTCAGATCGAGGCATTCTTGGTACCATTAGAAAGCTATTGAAATGTTCTTTCTTATTAAAATGGTTGAGATTGGTGGCCGATTTAATTATGTCGGGAATTTGGGAATGTGTCGTTTTGTCGACTTTTACCATTTTAATGTGTGTATTTGATGTGTTATCATGCAATATTCTTTTGATATATATCGTATGACTTGTGTGATGTTATATAATGTGAATTCATGTGATGAAATATTGTGATGATGGTTTGTGGCCTAAGGGCAAGAAAATGCATTGTGTTGTGTTTGATTATATATGCATGATTATGGATGTGTATATGTGTGCATTTGAATGTCATGAGTCATTGTATGCCAAGCATTATGATATACATTCTTGTGATGTCGTGTGTCCTAGTGGGTGTGAGCGACGAAACGATTCCAGAGGGAATCCGCTATAACATCGTGTGCCTTATATAAAGAGGTGTGAGCGATGATTATAGACGATCATGTGCCTTATACAAAGAGGTGTGAGCGATCTGGTCGTGTGCCTTATACAAAGAGGTGTGAGCGATCCATAAACGTCGTGTGCCTTATACAAAGAGGTGTGAGCGACGGGGAACATCGTGTGCCTGACGGGGAGTTACACTAAGTAACAAGTGATGATTCCAATAGTTCCTGAGTGAACTAATGATGAGAATGATGGATGGAACGGTACTGCATTGCATTGCATAGAGTCGTTGTGTCGGTCTCTGTGCATTTGCATAAATCATGAATGGATTGATTTTGTGTGGAATTGTGAATGGAATTGATGAGTGGATATGTATATATATTGGTGATAAATGTATTGTGCATGATTGATATGCCTTTGTGATGGATGTATGAGATATGAATTGTGTTGTTTTGCGGTTGATTTATGGTGTAAGTTGTGGTGAGAATATTTTACATGTGTATTTTTGTGTTATTATATAATTATATGCAATTATATTATGATTGTGTTTCTCACCCTTCTGCTGTTTTAAATGCTCTATGAGGCGTTGCAGATTAGATGCTGGAGGTCTTTTTGTGATGCTTAGGTCATCATTCTTTTGTCGGTCGGCTCTGATATGTAGCACCGGGTAGTCGAGGAGATCGTTATGTGATTATTTGTATATGTATATATGTTCTTTTTGGGATTGTACATGTATGACTCTGTGTATGACAGACAAACCTTTATGTTATATATATATGAGATTCAGTTACAGATTTTCCGCTTTTATTCTGTATCTGAATTGTGGGTGTTAGGAAATGAGTTCCTCTGTTTACGTTGCTACCTAATTGTTGCATATCTATATGAGCAGGTTGTTGTATTTTGTTTCAATTGATGTGTCGCTCCCGTCTGTGCCATGAATGTTTTAGTTACACTCTGATTATTTGTTATCGCTTTAATTGCTTGGGGCTTAGATTGGGGGTGTTATATTAAGTGGTATCAGAGCCAGTTTGTGTCTGTTCGTGCCGGTCCGTGTTGATCTTTGTGTTTGGGGTGAGCTGTTTGTTTAACCATAGTTGATGTTATTGGATATGAACAGAATATGGCTGGTAGGAATGACGCTGCTCTTGCTGCTGCTATGCAAGCTATGGCTCAGGCTGTGCGGGGTGCACCTAATACTGGTGGGAATGATGAGTTCAGGAAGAACAAACTGTCTGTCTTTAAAGGAAGGCATGATCCTGATGGTGCTCAGATTTGGCTTAAAGAGATTGAAAGAATCTTTCGAGTGATGGACTGTGCTGAGGAACATAAGGTGAGATTGGGTACTCACATGTTGCAGGAGGAGGCTGATGATTGGTGGGTTAGTGCGCGTCATGTGTGGGAAGTTACAGGTGAAGAGGTCACTTGGACTTTGTTTAGCAGGGAGTTTTTGAGGAAGTACTTTCCTGAAGATGTTAGAGAAAAGAAAGAGATAGAGGTCTTGGAGTTGAAATAAGGTAACATGTCTGTTGTGGATTACACTGCTAAGTTTGTGGAGCTTGTTCAGTTTTATCCACATTATGCTGAAGCAACTGCAGAGTTTTCCAAATGCGTGAAGTTTGAGAACGGATTGCGTCCTAAGATCAAGCAGGCAATCGATTATCAAAGGATTAGAAGGTTTTCAGATTTGGTGGATTATTGTAGAATTTATGAGGAGGATAGCAGAGCTCGTTTTACTCACTATAAGAGTGTGAACGAAAGGAAAGGGAAGCAACCGTTTCATGGTGGTCCTTATGTGTCACCAGCTGACAAGGGTAAGCAAAGGGGTAGTTTTGATAAAAGACCAAGTGGGGGAGGTATGTCTAATCCTCTGAGATGTTTTAGGTGTGGTGACTTAGGACATCGTCAGTTTGAATGTAGAAAGGATATAAGGAAGTGTTCCAATTGTGGAGGTATAGGACATGTCGCAGCTGATTGTAAGAAGAATGTGGTGAAGTGTTTCAACTGTGGCGAACCTGGTCATGTTAGTACGAGGTGTCCGAAACCAAAGCAAGCTCCAGCTAGAGGGAAAGTATTTGCATTGGCAGGAATTCAGACTACTAGTGCAGACCGTCTGATCAGAGGCACTTGTTTTATTAATAGTACGCCTTTAGTTGCTATTATTGATACTGGAGCGACTCATTCGTTTATTTTGTCTGAGTGCGTGAAGCGTTTGAATCTTTTGTTGTCTTCGATGGGTGGAGAGATGGTTATTAATACTCCAGCAATGGGGTCGGTAACTACTTCTTTGGTTTGTTTAAGTTGTCCTTTGACCATTTATGGTAAAGATTTTGAGATGGATTTGGTGTGTCTGCCGTTGGAGGGTTTAGATGTGGTTATGGGAATGAATTGGTTGCAGTTTAATCGAGTTCATATTGATTGTTATCATAAGCTGGTAAGATTTCCTTCTCTTGAGGAAGACGAGGAATCGAGTTTCTTATCTACCAAAGAGTTGAAGAAACTTTTGGCGGATGAAGCTCAGTTGTTCGGGTTGTTTGCATCATTAACCGTGGATAGTCAAGTTGCAATTGATGTGTTTCCAGTTGTGTGTGAATTTCCAGAGGTGTTTCCAGAGGATATTTCAGATGTGCCGCCAGAAAGAGAGGTGAAGTTTTCTATAGATCTAGTTCCTGGTACTAGACTTGTATCTATGGCACCATATCGTATGTCGGCATCTGAGTTGGTTGAGTTGAAGAAGCAGTTGAATGAATTATTAGAAAAGAGGTTTGTGAGGCCGAGTGTGTCGCCTTGGGGTGCTCCAGTTCTTTTGGTGAAGAAGAAAGATGGAAGTATGCGATTGTGTATTGATTATCGCCAGCTGAATAAGGTGACGATTAAGAATAAGTATACTCTTCCGAGAATTGATGATCTGATGGACCAGTTGGTAGGTGCGTGTGTGTTTAGTAAAATTGATTTGAGGTCAGGTTATCATCAGATTAGAGTGAAAGAGGAAGATATTCAGAAGACGGCTTTTAGGACACGCTACAGACATTACGAATATTATGTGATGTCGTTCGGGGTTTCTAATGCACCGGGTGTGTTTATGGAGTATATGAATCGTATTTTCCATGAGCATTTAGATCAATTTGTTGTTGTGTTTATTGATGACATCTTGATTTATTCTAAGTCCTGAGAGGAACATGCGGAGCATTTGCGTGTTGTGTTGCAAATTTTGAAGGAAAGGAGACTTTTTACTAAGTTGTCCAAGTGTGAGTTCTGGTTGTCAGAAGTGAGTTTTCTTGGGCATATGATTTCAGGTAATGGTATTGTTGTGGATCAATCCAAATAGATGCAGTTCTACAATGGGAGGCTCCTAGATCTGTTACTGAAATTAGAAGCTTTTTGGGTTTAGCTGGATATTATCGAAGATTCATTGAAGGTTTTTCTAAGTTAGCACTTCCTTTGACCCAGCTGACTTGTAAAGATAAAGTGTTTGTTTGGGATATTCAGTGTGAGGAAAGTTTTAGTGAGCTGAAGAGAAGATTGACTACAGCTCCGATTTTGATCTTACCGAATCCTACTGAACCATTTGTGGTGTATTGTGATGCGTCTTTGATTGGTTTAGGTGGAGTGTTGATGCAAGAAGGTAAGGTTGTGGCTTATGCTTCGAGGCAATTAAGGATTCATGAGAAAAATTACCCTACTCATGATTTGGAATTAGCGGCTGTGGTGTTTGTATTGAAAATTTGGAGGCATTATCTCTACGCTGCAAGATTCAAAGTCTTTAGTGATCATAAAAGTTTGAAATACTTGTTTGATCAGAAGGAGTTGAATATGAGGCAACGGAGATGGTTGGAATTTTTGAAGGACTACGATTTTGGCTTGAATTACCATCTTGGTAAAGCTAATGTGGTAGCTGATGCGTTAAGCAGAAAATCTTTGCATATGTCTGCTTTGATGGTTAAAGAGTGGGAACTTTTGGAAGCATTTAGAGATTTGAGTTTGGTGTGTGAATTGACATCTGACGGCGTGAGGCTTGGTATGTTAAAGGTCACTAATGATTTTCTGTTAACCGTTAGCGAGAAACAGAAGTTGGATGTGAAATTTGTTGATTTGATGACGGTTGGGGATCAATGTGTGAATGGTGACTTTAAAGTGGATGATAAGGGTGTTTTGAGATTCCATGGTAGAATTTGTATTCCTGATGATTCGGACTTGAAAAGGATGATTTTAGAGGAAGGACACTAGAGTAGTTTGAGTATACATCCGGGAGCTAATAAGATGTATCAAGATTTGAAGAAGATCTTTTGGTTGTCCGGATTGAAGAGTGATGTGGCTCAGTTTGTTTATGCGTGTTTGATGTGTCAGAAGTCAAAGGTAGAACATCAGAAGCCTTGTGGATTATTGCAACCGTTGGATATTCTCGAGTGGAAATGGGACAGTATTTCTATGGATTTTGTGACAGGGTTGCCGAATACACAGAGGGGACATAATGCCATTTGGGTAGTTATGGATAGGCTAACTAAATCGGCGCATTTCATTCCGATTGACATCAGTTTTTCTTTGGAGAGGTTGGTTGAGATTTATATCCGTGTGATTATGAAGCTACACGGTGTTCCGTTGTGTATTGTTTCAGATCGAGATCTGAGGTTTACTTCCAGATTTTGGGAAAGTTTGCAAAAGGCGTTAGGTTCCATGTTGAGATTGAGTTCTGCTTATCATCCTCAGACGGATGGTCAGACCGAGAGAACTATTCAGTCGTTGGAAGATTTGCTGAGAGCTTGTGTTCTTGAGCAAGGTGGTGCTTGGGATAGTTATCTTTCGTTGGTTGAATTCACGTATAACAACAGTTTCCATTCGAGTATTGGAATGGCACCTTTTGAAGCGTTGTATGGCAGAAGATGTCGGACACCTTTGTGTTGGCATGAATCTGGTGAGAGTTCGGTGGTTGGACCGGAGTTAGTGCAACAGACTACGAAAAAGGTGAAACTTATTCGTGAGAAAATGAAGGCTTCTCAGAGTAGGCAAAAGAGTTATCATGATCGAAGGCGGAAAGATCTTGAGTTTCAAGAAGGCGATCATGTATTTTTAAGGGTTACACCGCTGACGGGTGTTGGGCGTGTATTGAAGTCGAAGAAGCTTACTTCTCGGTTTATTGGTCCTTATCAGATATCCGTGAGAGTGGGTGTTGTGGCTTATTGGGTGGCGTTGCCGCCGAATCTTTCGAATTTGCATGATGTGTTCCATGTTTCACAACTTCGGAAGTATGTTCCGGATCCGTTGCATGTGATTCCGATGGATGAGGTTGAGGTAAGGGAGAACCTTACGGTTGAGGCATTACCAGTGAGAATTTTGGATCGCGAGTTGAAGCAGTTAACAGGCAAGGATATTGCGCTTGTGAAAGTAGCGTGGGGAGGCGCTGCTGAGGGCAATTTGACTTGGGAGTTGGAGAGTCGGATGCGAGAGTCGTATCCAGAATTGTTCGTCTCAGGTAATATTTTCGAGGACGAAAATCTCTAAGTGGGGGAGAGTTGTAACGCCCCGGTTTTTGTTAGATTTATTTAATCAAGTCGATTTAATTATTTTTATTATTATATTATTTTATTCTTGACTTTTATTTGGCAATATATTATTTTCCACCGTGATTATGTTTTATCGCATTTTGGGAGCGTTTGCGAGATATTTGAGTGTAGGGGTATTTTGGTCATTTTACTTATTTTTCTTAAAATAGAACTTAGAAGTTAGAAAGAGAGAAAAATAGAGAGAAAGAAAAAGAGAAGAAGGAAAAGAGAAAGGAAAGAAGAAAAAGGGGAAAAACTTTGAGAGTAAGAAAATGATCCAACCGACTATTGAAAACACGATTAATCGGGTAAGGGTGTGAAACTCGATTATCCTATACTTGTGTATGATTATGTATGTATGTATTTGTGTCATATTTGGTTGAAATTGGATATAGAACCAAAACCATTAATATGTTGAGTTTGTTAGAATTTGATTCAAATTGTGTCTGAAATCATGTTTTAATGTTCCTAATTGCTGAGACATGTTAGACAGATGTTGTTGTGCATTCAATTGGTAATTTTCTGGTGTTTAGGTGAGATTTGGGAGTGAATTTGGTTGAATTTCACAGCAGAAATTCTGCAGGAAAAATTTCGGGTTTCGCTGCCCATACGCGTATCAGGCTTGGCATTATGCGTATTGGTTTGGGCAATACGCGTATGGCAAGGGGGGAATGAGGGCAATACGCGTATGGAACACATTTTTCACGGCCTTCTGCTGATTTGCGTAATGGTACGCGTACTTGGCAAGACATTACGCGTAACAAGTGAGGCATTACGCGTATGGAGTTTTTAGTGGAATTTTGGGGAGAAATCAGTCTCTGTCCATACGCGTAGCACTTTGGGCATTACGCGTATGGAATGGGCGAGCGAGCTGGGCAGTACGCGTATGGCCTAAGGCAATACGCATATGACCAGAGAGGGTGTAGAATGGTTCCCGAGTTTGCGTCCGATGCCGTAACTTTTGATCCGTAACTCGGATCGAGGCATTCTTGGTACCGTTAGAAAGCTATTGAAATGTTCTTTCTTATTAAAATGGTTTTGAGATTGGTGGCCGATTTAATTATGTCGGGAATTTGGGAATGTGTCGTTTTGTCGACTTTTACCGTTTTAATGGTGTGTATTTAATGTGTTATCGTGCAATATGCTTTTGATATATATCGTATGACTTGTGTGATGTTATATGATGTGAATGCATATGATGAAATGTTGTGATGATGGTTTGTGGCCTAAGGGCAAGAAAATACATTGTGTTGTGTTTGATTGTATATGCATGATTATGGATGTGTATATGTGTGCATTTGAATGTCATGAGTCATTGTGTGCCAAGCATCATGATATGCATTCTTGTGATGTCGTGTACCCTAGTGGGTGTGAGCGACGAAACGATTCCAGAGGGAATCCGCTATAACATCGTGTGCCTTATACAAAGAGGTATGAGCGATGATTATAGACGATCGTGTGCCTTATACAAAAAGGTGTGAGTGATCGGGTCGTGTGCCTTATACAAAGAGGTGTGAGCGATCCATAAACGTCGTGTGCCTTATACAAAGAGGTGTGAGCGACGGGGAACATCGTGTGCCCGACGGGGAGTTACACTAAGTAACAAGCGATGATTCCAATAGTTCCTGAGTGAACTAATGATGAGAATGATGGATGGAACGGTACCGCATTGCATTGCATAGAGTCGATGTGTCGGTCTCTGTGCATTTGCATAAATCATGAATGGATTGATTTTGTGTGGAATTGTGAATGAAATTGATGAGTGGATATGTATATATATTGGTGATAAATGTATTGTGCATGATTGATATGCCTTTTTGATGGATGTGTGAGATATGAATTATGTTGTTTTGCGGTTGATTTATGGTGTAAGTTGTGGTGAGAATATTTTACATGTGTATTTTTGTGTTATTATATAATTGTATGCAATTATATTATGATTGTGTTTATCACCCTTCTGCTGTTTTAAATGCTCTATGAGGCATTGTAGATTAGATGCTGAAGGTCTTTTTGTGAAGCTTAGGTCTTCATTCTTTTGTCGGTCGGCTCTGATATCTAGCACCGGGTAGTCGGGGAGATCGTTATGTGATTATTTGTATATGTATATATGTTCTTTTTGGGATTGTACATGTATGACTCTGTGTATGACATGCAAACCTTTATGTTATATATATATGAGATTCAGTTGCAGATTTTCCACTTTTATTCTGTATCTGAATTGTGGGTGTTAGGAAATGAGTTCCTCTGTTTACGTTACTACCTAATTGTTGCATATCTATATGAGCATGTTGTTGTATTTTGTTTTAATTGATATGACGCTCCCGTCTGTGCCATGAATGTTTTAATTACACTCTGATTATTTGTTATCTCTTTAATTGCTTGGGGCTTAGATTGGGGGTGTTACATCTACAACATTTGGTTGAGCATTCACAATCTCACTACCAATTTTAGGTTTCTTCCTACTAGCCATTGGTTTGGTTCAGTGATAAGTTGGAAAGTACTCTTTGAGTCTTTCTGGGTTAACATTAACATCTGGTAAAGGACCTGCAAGTGCATGCATTTTGCCAGAGATTGAGATAGGAATTAATACTTGTGACTGATAAATACGTTGCTTTTCTTCTTCAATAGGGGGATCCAGAATATATTATTGGTTTCCCACGACTTTGGGGCCTAAGATCTTGTGAACAGGAGGAATGGATGCTTGTTTCTTTGAGTCTTTAGAGTTTTTTGGTTTTTGACGCCATTGATGATGGAAAATATGGAAGAAATTTGGTTTGTTTAGAGCTTTTTTGAGAGAAAACGAAGAGTTTTTCTTGTGCTTCAGAATGGAAAAAAGTTCAGAAGAGTGAAAAAGTAAGAAAGAAGGTGAAGTGAGGTACTTATAGTGGGATGAAAAACAAACGTATCATTTTAAAACATTGACAGTTGTTGAAGATCGTGGGATGTGTGTTGATTGGGTAAAGGATGATTAGACGATGGCAGTTAGCGTGGCCCACGATCTCTTAGGAAATAGGAGTGTATTGATTAACTGAGATTGTCCCACGTATCAATGAGATGTTTGAAGAAACATGGTCATGATGACCATGAAGTCATAGCAGTAAAGGTGATGTTGCATCGAAACGTTTCAAAAAATGCATTTTTCTCCATATAGTCGAAAATGACATTTTTGGGGAGCAATTTGTTAACTGGAATTTTGACGCTCAAGAGTATTTGAAATAAGCCAGTAGAACTAAAAGAGATATTCTGGAAAAGAATATATTGATTTCGACAAAAATTTTGTGAAAGCATGGTTGAAGAAGACCCTTTACATAAAGGGAGATTTTGGTCTAGGACTTAGAAAAATTCTTAGGTTTAGACTTAAGTTAGCCGAAGATGTTCGTTTGGAGTTGTGTTCGATGAGCGTAATTCAAAATAAGACTAATAACCACTTTTTAGCCTTATCTGTTTCTTGAGAAGACACGTGGAAAGCTGTAAGTAGTGAAGTTCGTGCAATCAAAAACGTGTCATCTTCTAGAGATGAGATCGTTTGTTACCGTTATTTCGATTTATTATAAATAAGGATCTTAGTGATTAAGATTTGTGTGTTACATTTTGTACAAAAACTCAAATATTACTTAAAGTACCGGGTTGTTGAGAAACGAGTCCCTGAGTGCTATGTACGTGTGATCACTATTTTTACACTTTTTATATCAAATCGTTTATGATTTTAATTTTTACATTCGTTGT
The DNA here is from genome assembly GCA_022829125.1 of Lathyrus tuberosus. Classification (NCBI taxonomy): domain Eukaryota; kingdom Viridiplantae; phylum Streptophyta; class Magnoliopsida; order Fabales; family Fabaceae; genus Lathyrus; species Lathyrus tuberosus. Next base: position 442,410 of record JALAZF010000668.1, read on the forward strand.
AAATTTATTTTGAAGTTATTTACATTGCTATTTACATTTATGCATTTCCTTACAAACTTTAATATTAGTTTCAATGAAAGGAACATTTTCGAAATATTCATGAGTGATAAAACTTGCAGAAAACAAAAGCGCATGTCCTAGGATCAATCTATTTGATCCTGCGAGTAACCAAAAATATAGAATTTGGAAGTCTAGCGCTTGTTTACAAATTTCGACGGTAAACAATATGGAAGAATATCTAAGATTTAGTGAATAGGGTGTACATTTTTGTTTTGTTTTTCTGAATCCGGAATAAAGTATTTATATGTCATATTGATGTTGTTTCACAAGGTTACAACACTTGGTGAAACTACTTCCTTTTATCAGAAGTTACGCACTCTTTACCAAAAGTTACATCTATTTTTACTAAAATTTACATATATTTATACCAAAAGTTACATTGTTTCGCCCGCAACAACATTCTTCAAGAGTTACATACTTTCATTTTGCAACACTTTACAAAGTGTTGCCTATTTCTGAATTCAAACCTACTACAACATTTCACAAGTATTGTCTATTTATGAATTCAAACCTACTGCAACACTTCACAAATGTTGTCTTTTTCTGAATTCAAAAATTAATCTTCACTTGTATATTTTCTTGTCAACTTGGAACACACACAAGATTATTAATTATTAATAATTTACAATAATCTCCCACTTGTTCTAATAATGACAAGAACAATTCCATAAAAAGAAAAATAAAGAATGTTAATACAGTTAAATATCTTTCAATTTTAAACTTAACCTTAGTAAGGATAATACAAAGTCTAGTCAAAATGTTAGGTAGCAATGCTTTTAAATTATTATTCATTGTGATTAGACCAGGGGTTATCTTACACATATTCTTTAATGGTTCTTCACCTACGTTTCTCGCCTGTTTCATGATTTTTTTGTGAGAGAAACTCCAATACTCACTTTGAGACGACACCATCTCGAAATTCACAAAGGTGAAATTCACTTTGTATCCTTTTTCCATGGTACATATATCCTTGAATTGAAATTCATTAAAATTTTGAAAAAACTCAACTCTCAATTTGCAATAGTCAACATTATTATATAATGTCGCATAAGCATACAAATCAACGACTTCTTGTTACCCATTGGATCTTAGGTTAAGGTTTTCTTAACTTCAAATTGGGTTGATATCGTTGTCGGAACCCTTATTCAAGGAGTTTCAATCTCATACCACTCTAGGTAGTCTTTACTAAGTCTCTGGTCAGTGGCTTAGCAAACGGATCAACTATATTATAGCTTGTTTATATATATATATATGTGTGTGTGTGTGTGTGTGTGTGTGTGTATAGACTTTCCATTGTATAGTTTACTGAGTGCTCTAGCTAGGGTACCTTGATTATCACAATGTATCAACACTTTTGAAACATTGTTCTTGTCTAATGGAATCTCCAACAAAAGGTCCCTCAACCATTCTTCTTTTTGTCAAATAGACACAAGAGCCACAAACTCTAATTCCACGGTCTAGAGAGTATTGAATGTTTGTTTAATTCTCTTTAAAGAAATTGCACCTCCAACTTAATGTAAATATCCTCCCAGTTGTAGATTTATAATCTCCAACACTCGATATCTAACTCATATTGCTATGATAAGCCGAACTCAACTTAAGCATAATACCCAATGCTTCCTACAAACTCTGCAAAAACCTTGACGTAAATCTCATATCTCTATCCGACACGATACTCGAAGAATACCATGCAGGCTAACAACTTTCTCATTATACAACTTAGCTAACTTCTGTAAAGGATAATTGATCTTAATCAGAACGAAAATGAGCCGATTTAGTCACTCTATCAACAATAACCCAGATGGGGTCACATCCTTTCTTCGTCTTTGGAAAACTTGTCACAAAATCCATGGAAATATTGTCCACTTCCACTCAGGATTACTCAATATTTGTATCATTCCCGACGGCTTATGATGCTCAATATTTGACTTTTTACAAGTCAAACAAGCATAAACAAACTCAACTACTTCCTTCTTTATTCTTTGCCACCAAAACATTCTCTTTAAATCCTGGTACATCTTGGTGGCCCCAGGATGAATACTCAGACCACTCCTATGTCATTCCTCAAGAATACTCTTTTTAATCTCTAACACATCTGGTGCATTAACTCTATCTCTGACTCTCATCACACTATTCTCGTCGATTTTGAATTCACCTCATTTTCCTTGATTAATTAACACTAATCAGTCGATCAATCCCAAGTCGATTTTATGACCTTCTCTAATTTCTTCAAGGATACCACCATGTTCAATATTCCTAACTTCACACTGCTAAGAGTCTCTTCACACACCAAACTCATATCTCTGAATTGCTCAATCAATTCCAACTCTCGAACCATCAGCATCGACATATGCAACAACTTCCAACTTAATGCATTGACTACAACATTAACTTTACCCGGATGGTACCTCAAGCCAAAACCATAATCCTCTAGGAATTTGAGTCATCTCCCTTGTCTCATATTCATCTCTTTTTGATCGAATATGTACTTCAAACTCTTGTGGTCATCGAACACTTCAAATCTGGAACCAAACAGATAATGCCTCTAAATCTTTAACACAAACATCATGCCTGTCAACTCTATATCATACGTATGATAATTCCTCTCATGAACTTTCAACTATTTAGAAGTATAAGCCATAACTTGACCATTCTGCATCAACACGCTGCCTATACCTCGAATCATCATAATACACAACAAAGGATTCACTTAGATTCGAAAAAAATCAAAACTAGAGCAGAAGTCAACTCCCTCTTGAGTTATTGAAATATCTCCTCACAAAGCACATCTCAAACATAAGCTTGACCCTTTCAAGTCAAATGAGTTAAAAGAAGTGTTAACTTCCAAAAGCCTTAAATGAACCTCCTGCAGTAACCAGTCAAACCAAGAAAACTTCTGATCTCAATAATAGATTTAAGAGTCTCCCACTTCAACACTACATCTATTTTTGACGGATAAACAACAATACCACAACTAAAAATTATATGCCCGAGGAAACACACTTTTCTCAACCATAACTCATACTTGGACTACTTTGCATACAACTTTTTTTCTTGCAAGGTCTACATACAACTCTCAGATGCTCCGCATGCTCTTCATCAAACTTAGAATATATCAAAATGTCGTCGATGAACACCACCTAAAACTGATCTAGATAATGATGGAAAATTCTATTCATATAATCTATAAATACTCTGGACGCATTAGACACACCAAACGACATCACTGAATACTCATAGTGGCCATATCTCGTAATGAACACATTCTTCATAATATCTTCCGGCTTCACACGAATCTGATGATAACCCAACCACAAATCAATCTTACTAAAAACGCAAGCACTAACCATCTGATCCATTAAATCTTAAACTACCGGATGAGGATACTTGTTCTTGATTATCACTTTATTTGGTTGTCGATAGTCAACACACAACCTCATGCTACCATCTTTCTTCTTGACAAAAAGCATTGGTGCTCCTTACGGGGAAACACTCAGTCGAATGAACTTCTTTTTAAGCAGATCCTACAACTGTTTCTTCAGCTCACTCATCTCTGACGCATACATTCTATAAGAAGCCATCGATACACGACTAGTACCAGGTACTAAGTCTATGGTAAACTCAACCTCACACTCCGGCTGCAGATCACTGATATCATCTGGGAACACTTTTGGAAAATTGTACACCATTGGCAATTCACCAATTGCAACCTTGCTTTTATCCTTCATATAAGCTAATATCATTAACACCTCAACATCACCCTTCGTGAACTCATCCAATTGCTTAGTAGACACGAACAACCCATTACTTGTATTGAACTCTAGAAACGACACTAACTTGTCGAAACAGTTGATATAAACATGGTTGAACTCCAACAGTTTATTCCAAATATAACATCTAGTTGATTCAACAATACACAGACTAAGTCCATCCCAAAACTCTTACCATAAATAGTCAGCAGAAAATTAAAACACACCCACAACGTCGTCACCGAACCATTAACTGGGGTATCAATAACTATATTCCCTAGTAGACAATTTTAATCATAACCTTTTAGCACAATCGAGTGAAACAAAAGAATACATTATACCCATGTCAATAATAGAAATTGATCGTACATGATCAGAAAAAGATCGGTGGTCAGCAACACGTCGCGAGCTCCGTTACTCCGGTGGTGGTGAGAAGGTGGGGGTTGTACCTTCAAGGTACTCTGATGCTAAAGTGAGAGACGGAGTAAGAAAGTACAGAAAGGTAGTGAGAGAGAGAATTAGAATACCTGGCCCTCTAGTGAAAGAGGGTATTTATAGTGTGCCCCCAGCTCTAGGCCAACGATCATCTACATTGGGTTGGACCACTAGGCCCAATGCAGGTAACTGCCAGGGCTTACGTGGCATAGGGAAGACCAGCACGTGGTCTTCGCCCTGGAGTAACTGCCCCGTGATCTCCGAAAAGTGGGTTGACCAGCTCTTCCGGAATGGGGTAGTTACTTGATTACGTGTCCCCACGTGGGGAACACGTGGAGTTAGCGAGGCAGATATGTGATCTCTCCCCGAGTCATGTAGTGACCTGCTCGACGATGGTGGGATCTGGATGTGCCCGACGAGGGAGAGGATGAGGCCTTGATGGGCTGCTTAACGTAGATTGGGTTGGGCCTGCCCGACTGGTGGGCAGGCACCGACCCAGTCTAGAACAGGAGCCCCCTAAGTCGTTGTTCTGAAGAGTCAGAGTGATGACTTAAGGGACAACCCATTCGTTGGGGACCCGTTTAGTGGGGTGCAACGTGTCCGAAATGCCGAGTCGCTGGAAGATGCATGCGGTTAGAAGCAGGCGATGTTTGACGGGGCAGGAGTCACAGGGACGACCTGTATGTTCGTCCGGCGCCCTAAAGGCCAGTTGTAGTCGGGGATTGCCCCCGTTCGATGCCTTGGTCGACGACATGGGGAGACAAAAAGAGATGGGCGCATTCATCACGCGGGCGCAAAGGGAACTGAGAAGACGCATACGGGGTCTCGAGCACCATGTGTCACGCGCCATCAATGCCTAGGGCGGCAAGAAGTAGGGCACTCAAGTGCCTAGGGACACCTCGAGTCCCATTACAGACCTATAATTATGAGTTGATTTCGTGCCATTTGCACATTTCTACTCTCCTGCTCATACCTTTTTCTCTTTCCATCTTTTTAACTTCCAACTCCGTCAGTCTGCCGTACGTCGCCGTACCGTCGATCCACAACCATTGTGTTTCGGTGAAAATTAAATATCAAGCTATTAATCAACTTGAATCACGCATATTTGAAATTCACCACCGAGCTTTGATTTATCCAAAGGAAAGGGTAAAGATTGTAGAAAACCCTAATTGCGCTATGTGAAGACACAGCTAAGAGACCTAAGGTTCGGGGGTTAGTTATACAAAGGGAAGGTATTAACACCCTGTAGCGAGCGATTTTGGACGCGGTTCTTAAGCGCTAGTCGCTCTCTGCGGTTGAGCTTAAACTACAGGTCGATTCATTTTTTATCCTATTGTGATCTGACTAAGGAAGGGAAATAGATGTCTCCAATTAACCCTGCTTGCATACTGAGTTTAAACAGCAGTCTGTTAGGTTACGGATGCTATCAATGTGGGGGGGCCTTTGTACTGGTTATTTGTATTTTCTCCAATAATGTTTTCTTTCTTTTTACCTTGACAGAAGGTTTCTGGCGGGGAACAAGGATTAGGATGTTAGGACTGATGTTTTTGAATTATTGCTTTTGATTGATGGAGATATGGGATTTGGGTTTTTTGTTGATTGTGCTCGCTAAGATATTTTCTTTCGATCATATGCCTACGTATTCCCGTTTACCGAAACAGGGAAATCAGAGCGTTCGTAGTTCCTCCTATTCTATGGGAGGAAATGGGTTTTTGGTGTCTTGTTCAAAGCCCAAGACGTGAAGCGAAAGGTGGTTTGTATCTTGTTCAAAGCCCAAGATGTGAAGCTGAAAAGTCTATTTGTGTCTTGTTCAAAGCCCAAGACGTGAAGCTGAAGGACCTCGACTTTAGAGAGAATTTGTCATCTCTAAAGAAGGGTTTGTCTGTCACAACTGTTGGGTGACTAGTTTATAAAGGAGGATTACTTTAACCGGGATACGCAGATCCTAGTAATGCCATAATTTCCTTTATAGGGGATTTTAACCTAAAGGAGAAAACTTTAACTCAGTGTAGAGCAATGTTATCTTTCCTTAGGAATTTCTCATGCTAAAAGAGGGACAGTGGCATGGATGTAGATGATCCAGAGGCTTGCCGCTTACAGCGATTAGATGAAGGGGAAAGGAGTTGTTGATGTTTGTGTACTGTGAACGAGGCACAGCTTTGATGCTAAAAGGTTAATTGGATTAACCAGTGGTTTTCTTATACAAAGCCTAAGAGGAGGCTAGTATGTGTCTCGTACAAAGCCCGAGAGAGAGGCTAAAAGGTTTTGACTCAACGAGGGAATCTTTTGGTATCTCGTATAAAGCCCAAGATGTAGGCTATTGTTTGTTTGTTTGGATCAATAAGAACCTTTTTGTATCTCGTATAAAACCCGAGATGGAGGCGAAAGGGTGATTGACTCGACGAGGGAGTCTCTTATGTGTCTCGTACAAAGCCCGAGAGAGAGGCTAAACGTTGTTTGACTCCGCTGGGGAGAATCATTGTACAAAGCCCAAGAGGAGGCTAAGGTAACTGTTTAAGTGACAGGTCCAGTATACTGATTTTGAAAGAGAAAATCAGTTCTTATATGAGCAACACTGTACTCATGGATTTGATTCAAGGATCCGGGTTGTTCCCATTTTTTAAGGAAGCGGGAAATCCAAGGGGTATTGAGACTGTCCGAGTCTACAGGTTTTCTTCCTATTCTTGAAGGGTGCTTGAGAATGTCTTTGAGACTCAAGGATATTAGACTGTCCGAGTCTAGAGTTTCATCTTTTCTACTATGCTTTGAGAAACAGTAGTAGACTCTTTGAAATGACTGTTCTATGAAGATGATTTAGTTCTGTTCCTATACCTTTAGGAGGTCGTCGGGACAATTTGTACGAAGCCCAAGAGGAGGCTGGAAGCTTTTAAGAAGCTGACGGGTCCTTGTACTAAGCCCAAGAGGAGGCTATCATTCCCGGAGGAAGAGATCATTATACGAAGCCTAAGAGGAGGCTGTGAATATTTCTAAGAAGCTGTAGGGTCCTTGTACTAAGCCTAAGAGGAGGCGGGGTTGCTTTTAGGAAGCCTGTGGGTCCTTGTACGATGCCCAAGAGGAGGCCGATTGCTTTTAAGAAGCCGATGGGTCCCCAAACCCCGAGAAATTCAAGGCAAGCTATTCACAAGGAATAGATCAAGTCAGGAAAGTTTAGGAATTTGGAAGAAACTCAAGAGATGCCATTCACGGAGAAAAGATCATCTCTGGGGAGTAGAGTTTCTTGACAATTGCTTTTAAGAAGCCTGTGGGTCCCCAAACCCCGAGAAATTCAAGGCAATGCTATTCACCGAGAATAGATCAAAGTCAGGAAAGTTTGAGAATTTGGAAGAAACTCAAGAGATGCAATTCACGGAGAAGAGATCATCTCTGGGGAATAGAGTTTCTTTGACAACTTCTATGAGTGACAGTCTATAAAAGGGTTCACAGGGAATGCTGCCTTTCATATCTATATATTGTTTAACCCCAAGAGGAGGGAAGACTGTGTCTGGTAATCCTATGGGGATCTAGTTTAGACTATTTCTAAGAGTGATTGAAACGGCTTTACCTAGTGCTAGACGTAGTTGCCGGGGAAACTCTAAATATCTATACTATTATTACACGGTTGATATGAGTTTATGAAAGAAGACTTACAGCGAAACAGCCCCACAATACAGTTATATATTTATATATGAGTTTATGAAATGAGACTTACAGTGAAACAGTCCCACAATACAGTTATATATATATATATATATATATATATATATATATATATATATGAGTTTATGAAAGGAGACTTACAGTGAAACAGCCCCACAATACAGTTATATAGATATGAAAGCGGTAAATGAAAGCGGGTAAACACTTACTCGGTTGTAGAGCTTCCATGCTGTTTGGTTAGTTGTTCAACAAAGAAAGATTAAAAACAACAGTATATTCAAAATCAAAGGAGAAAGTGCTTTGAAATAAAAAGATTTGGGGCTTACAGCTCAAGGAGAGGCCCAAGGTTTTATCAGTGAGCATACTGTTGAATTTGTACAGAGGGACTTATACAAGTGACTGAGGCCCAAAAAGGTTTTCTGTACAAAGGGATGGGTCTTACACTCTCTCAAGAGGCCCAAAAAGTTTAAAGAAAAAGAATGGGGCTTATAACACGAGGGTAGGCCCAGTTTGATTTTTCGTTTAAAAATGGCGATCGCGCCGAAGTTTTCTTTTAACGCAGAGGGACTTATACAATAAGTGAGACCCAAAATTGTTTTGGTTAAAAGGGGGTTGGGTCTTACACTCTATTAGAGGCCCAAAAGTTTTGAATGGGTCTTATAGCTCAAGGAGAGGCCCAATTGTTTTTTTTAAAAGGCGACGATTGCGTCGTTTATTTTTGACGGTATCGGGACTTATACAATACACTGAGGCCCAAAAATGATTTGGTCAAAAAAAGGATTGGGTCTTACACTCTATTAGAGGCCCAAAAAGTTTTGAATGGGTCTTATAGCTCGAAGAGAGGCCCAAAGTTTGTTTTTCAACGGATGATGATCGCGTCGAACTTTTTGAAATACAACGGGACTTATACCACAAGTGAGGCCCAAAATGGGTTGTATTTACAAAGGATTGGGTCTTACACTCTATTAGAGGCCCAAAGATGATTTGAAAAAGTTTGATGAGGGTTGAAATAATCAAAAACCCTAATTTCATTTTTTAAAGAGCATTTTTCAAAGAAAAATCAAGTAAAAAATGATAAAAAATATCAAATAAAATCATTCATCATGTTATAAACAGTGATTAAGGTTTATGAAAAAGTATTTTATCCATATGAATATTTAAAATCATTTTGGTTTTAAAAATCAAGAAAAAGAAATCATTTTAAAAGCATTTAAAACAATTTAAAACAATATTTTTGAATATATTAAAAATATATCAAATAATAATATTTTTTTGTGATTTTTTGGTGGATTAAAATATTATGGAGTATGAATAACAAGTGTGTAAAACAGATTTGGAAAATGATAATTTTTGCTATGTGAAAAAATTGGTTGAATTTTGAAAATAAACTAAGAAAAAGAGGAATGTGATGTCACAACATCACTCATGAGTTTTCAACATCTTTTTTATCAAACTTCCAACACCAATAACTTTCTCAAATCTCAATGGTTTGAGACAAAATTTATATGCATCTGGCCCAGAATTTCACAAGGAATCCAATGGTGGTGGCAGTTTTTTCAGAACACACTCCCTCCTCAAAACCCGATAGTGATTTTGAAAAGGACCTATAATTGCATTTCCTGTGCTACACTTTGATACATGCATGGATTACATGGTGAATTAGCCCAAACACAACATATCCAACATGTATGATATATGTATGATCAGTGGACTTCAAAGCAATGCATGATTTCAAGGATTCCAAGTTGTGATGCTTACCTCTTTTGAGCTTTTTGTGCAATCTATCAAGCCTCTTGTTCCAGAAATGATTTGATCCTTTAGACACACTCAAATGATCCCTTAGAAGCTTTTAGGATGATTGGAATCAACTGGTACCTGCAAAAACACAAACTGTCCCTTTCTTGCAAAAGGGGTTAAAAGTGACCAAAATAGCAACTCTCTCAAATGGTGTTCCAGATGTTGGGAACCATTTGGGACAGTTCAAGGATGATATTTGGAGTGTGTTTGAGGTTTTATCTGGTTTGGAAAATGACTGAATCAAGACATGGCTTGAAAAATGCAAAAAAGTGTCATTTTGAGGTTTTGAGAAGTGACTTTGTGATTTTGTGATTACAGGTCACTTGTGATAGTTTGCACAGCTTACATATGATATATATGAGGTGTGTGTGTGATTAGTTTGAGTGGAATTGCTTTCTAACTCAAAAACTCAGAATTACTTGCTTTGGAAGGCAAATTTGAGGTGAAAGAAGAGATTTTGAGGAAAGCATCTGTTTAATGGTTTTGGTGTACTCAAACTGAACACAAATGAGCTCTATTTATAGTAGAGCAAGTTTGTTTTCGCAGCAATAGTGAATGGTGGCTGCAGCAGATGTTTGGCCAATGTTGTCCAATGAAAATCCAAGTCTCCTCTAGCCATTGACTAGAGGTTAGGGCACAGAGCTTTGGTTCCCTACTTGTTGGAGGAATCTTGACTGAATTCAGTTGCAAATGTGTCAGTCCATGCCACCTCTAAGCATCTATTAAATGCTCCAATCCAAAATTGGAGTCTTGTCCCACTTTTAGGGATTTTTAGGAATAGCATGCTACTTCTTGTTCCAAGGACTTTGGAGGCTTGGCTCAGTGATTGTCCCCTTTAGATTTGATCCTCAGAGGTTTCCAAAGTGATGAAAAGGCTTGGAAATTCGTGTGGCACAAGAAGTGTGCAAATCTGTCCTGAAACATATCTTAAAAATCAGCTGCAGCAAGCCCTGTTGTAAAATTCATAACTCCCTGCTCGAGTATGCTACATGGACGTTCTACACCTTTCTGGAAAGATGAGACAACTTACTTCAACTTTGATGTTGGACTTTGGTCTTGGTTCAGCTTGCAAAGTCATCGAAAATGGCCTTGAACTTGTGTAGTTGAATCTGTCCTAAAAGCTGTCATGAAAATTCTGTTTTATCACTGCTTCTTGCGAAAATCATATCTCCCTGCTCGAGTATGCTACAAGGACGTTCTACACCTTTCTGGAAAGCTGAGACAACGTACTTCAACTTTAATGTTCAAGGTTTGGCTTGAATCAACTTGGATCATGGAGAAAAACATCCTTGAAGTTGGGACATTCTTGCTGGAAAAATATTAATGATGTCCCTATACAATGTTGAAACATTAGACATTAAACATTAATAATTCCAAACTTTAATCACTTGTATCTTTTAATCCACTACGATATTTTGAATTGAAGTGAATTGCATCTTTGATGCTTGTCTTGCATGGTGACAAAGCTTGAAAATTGGGTGGCACAAGAAAAGTGCGCAAAATCTATCCTAAAAAATCAGCTCGAGCAAGGCCTGTTGTGAGGTTCATAACTCCTTGCTCAAGTTGAATTAATGGGAGTTCTTATACATTCTGGAAAGCCCTAATGACATACTTTAACTTTGATGTTTGACTTTGGTCTTAGTTCAGCTTGCAAAGTCATCAAAAATGGTCTTGAACTTGTGTAGTCAAATCTGTCCTAAAAGCTGTCATGAAAATTCTGCTTTATCACTGCTTCTTGCGAAAATCATATCTCCCTGCTCGAGTATGCTACAAGGACGTTTTACACCTTTCTGGAAAGCTGAGACAACGTACTTCAACTTTCATGTTTGACTCCAGACCTGGTTCAACTTGGATCATGGAGAAAAACGTCCTTGAAGTTGGGGCATTCTTGGTGAAAAAATATTAATGATGTCCCTATGCAATGACAGAACATTGGACATTAAGAATTCCCAACTTTGATCACTTATATCTTTCAATCCTTATGATATTTTGATTTGATTCCTTCTACAATGTTAAAGTATCAAATACCCTCTTTAAAAGTAGCTCTTACTCAAAATCAATGGATGCTTGGATCAATAGTTACAACCTTGAAAAGTTGTGCACTTGAACATGATTTTAACTTAGAAAAAATTTCTAAGTTTCTTTCAATTTGATCAATTTTGCAATTTTGCGTGATTTCTTGATTTAAATTTGATCAAATTCAATCATCCATCATATTTTCTTGAGCAATTGCTTGTGAAGGTCAAAGTTGACCAAAAGTCAAACTTTGACTTTCTGCGTCAGTTGACTTTGTATTAGATGAACTTGAGGCTTGATCCACCTGGAATTTTGCACTCTTGTGCCTAATTCTTGAGGTGGGAGTCCTCTTGATCCTTTGTGGATGTTTAAGAGGCTAGACAAGTTGAAGATCATGTCATTCCTTAATTGATCATTTGTCTAAGGCTCTGAGAGGGCTTGAAACCCTAAGCTTGATTGTAGTGAATGCTCAACAATTCCTTGAGGAGATTGATGAGGCAAAGAGGTACATCCATATTGTGATGATGATTTACACAATGATGGGAAATCTTAGTGGTCAAAATTTGGGGTATGACAGATGCCCCTATTTAATCTTCTTGGACCCGAAGGTGTGAATGACAAAGGTATTCGGGCATTCGGGGTGCAAGAGGATTAAATATTGGAATACCCGAAATTTTGATGGTGGTTATGAATGGCAGCTTACGCATTCATCTTCTTTAGCTAAGCGATGATGCTTAGAAAAAGTAAACTTCCCCTCGATCCTGGTCTTCAGCCAAGGAGCTGGTCTCAGTTTTCTTTTGAAATAAACTTCCCCTCGATCCTGGTTTCCTACCAAGGAACTGGTCTTAGTTTCTTTTGTAAACTTCCCCTCGATCCTGGTTTCCTACCATGGATCTGGTCTTAGTTTCTGATTTAAACTTCCCCTCGATCCTGGTTTCCTACCAAGGAACTGGTCTTAGTTTCTTTTGTCAATAAACTTTCTTGACAAGGGACGTTATATGTAGCGGTTTTCCTCAAACTTCTCGCCGAATTTTCCTGGGGAGATGCCATTTGAGTGGAAAAAGTTTCAATGTCAGACTTGTTGGGGAACCCAGTCGTCTGAGTTGTAGAGGTGCACAAACTTCTCTGTTTGGAGACGCCATTTGTCAACTCTATCTGGGGAAAACGAGTCTTTTGAGAGACGACTTTCGTTTGGGATCTTACATCATACTTTTCTCGGGATCTTCCCGGAGAAATGCCATATGATGGGGTCCAATTTTGAGGTGTCGATGACCTTTTCATCAGCAGATTTTCGGAGAAATACTGATGTACTGCCGAACCTTTGCTTAAGAGGCTTTCTCTGTGGATTTTCCTTAATCCGGGAAAGCAAGGATATCATCTTCAATGGCGAAGAGTGACATCTGTTGAAGGTTCTCTGGCCTTTCAGAGGTTCAAGTTATCAAAGTGGTCTAGTGCCGACTCTGATTTAAAGATACACTGGTGGCGAGATTGTTCAGACACAACGTTTCCCGACGAGGAAAGAACTGACAACTCGATTGAGATGACTTTTATCACTAGGGGATAAGACCGACTAGAGTGATAGCTATGCAATATGAAATGTGAATGCAAATCAATAATGCATGATGTATGTATGTATATGCGGACAAAACTGACGCGACATACAAACTGACAGGTAAACATGACTGGATACTCGACCATCGCGGGGCGTATAGAGATATCGCTGGTTCAAGATAGCAATTCCACCTTGCTTAGGAGAGATAATCCCTGCGGGGAATACCGTTGATCGGACTTAGGAGGTAAGAACTCTGCCGAAGATGTCAGATGGATTAGTCGCATCTGACACTATTGATCCTTCAATCAGGCGCACTGGTGTAGAAGGAGTACTTTGATTTTGCACTTTGAAGTTCGCTTACTTCTGGAGAAGCGGTTGATGTTCCTTTGATGTTCAACAGTCAAAAGAAATTGTCGTCTTTATTAAAAAGCAGAAAAAGTTTTAACAAGTAAATTCATTTTTGTTTTATTTCAAGAATCGTTAATCATGTTAACAACGTCGTTCTGTAAAGCCAAAACAAATAAGAATTACAAACAAAAGCACAAAGGCTCAAATTTTATTGATAGGATGGAGATCAGCCAAATGCGTGATTCCAAAGAGTATATACAAAGTTAGAAAATGGTAATTTATAGGGAAAAGGGCTACGTTGAAACATAACGACCACTGTCCTTCTACCAACTTTGAATTCGGGGCATCCTGAGCTTCTGTGGAAGATGACCTTGACTGGAGTTTTCCTCCGATGGATGATGTAACTGCTGCTGAGGGACTTGCCTCTGTTAAACATAGTTACTTGCCATTATCCCTATTTTTTGCCTGGATTGTACTATGAGATTTCCAATCCATCGGGATGATTTTTTATCATGTCTCTAACTTTTGCCTGGACCGCCCTTTCGGGTTTTCAATCCACCGAGACTTTTTTTTTTAGTTTAGGCGAAGTATTTCTTGACTACATCAACATTTGTGGGGTAGGCAAATTCCTCTCCGTCCATGGTTGCAAGTCTCAAGGCACCGCCTGAGAAACCTTTCGTGACTACATAGGGGCCATCATAATTCGGAGTCCACTTGCCCCGAGAGTCAGTGAGAAATGATTGTATCTTCTTGAGCAGTTTGAAGATTGGCGAGCAGGTCGCGGTCATGAGGAATATGAATCTGGAGATGTAGTTCAAACGTCCCAAGAATCCTCTGACTTGTTTTTCAGTTTTCGGAGAAGGCATTTCTTGAATGGCCTTGACCTTGTCAGGATCAACCTCAATTCCTTTCTGGATGACGATGAACCATAGTAGTTTCCCTGAACGGACACCGAAGGTACACTTGTTGGGATTCAAGCGGAGCGTGAATTTTCTTAAATGTTCGAACAATTTTGACAGATGTTCAACGTGTTCACTCTCTGTTTTAGATTTGGCAATCATGTCATCGACATATACCTCGATTTCCTTGTGTATCATGTCATGAAACAGAGTAGTCATGGCCCTTTGATAGGTTGCCCCGGCGTTCTTCAAACCGAATGGCATTACCTTGTAACAAAAGGTACCCCATGGGGTAATGAACGAAGTTTTCTCCATGTCTTTCGATGCCATTTTGATCTGGTTATAGCCCGAGAATCCATCCATGAAGGAGAAAACTTTGAACTTTGTTGTACTGTCTACCAGCATGTCAATGTGTGGTAAAGGAAAGTCGTCCTTTGGACTAGCCTTGTTCAAATCTCGGTAGTCGACACTCATTCTGACCTTTCCATCCTTTTTTGGAATGGGTACAATGTTGGCTAACCATTGAGGATATTCAGATGTAGCGAGGAAACCCACGTCAATCTGTTTCTGTACCTCTTCTTTGATTTTGATGGCCATGTCCGGGTGAGTCCGTCTCAACCTTTGCTTTACTGGCGGACATTCCGATCTCAACGGTAAGTGATGTTCCATGATGCTGGTATCCAACCCTGGCATATCCTGATAGGACCAAGAGAATACATCGGGGAATTCTTTGAGAAGCTTTATCAAACTCTCTCTGGCAGTTGGACTGAGCAATGCCCTAATCCTGATTTCTTTTCTCTCTTTTTCTGAACCCAAGTTTACTGTTTCCAACGGCTCTTTGTGAGGTTCAATGGACCTTTCCTCCTGTCTGAGTAGTCGAGAGATCTCTTCTGGAATTTCGTTGTCAACTTCTTCTTCAGCCCCAAATACCAGGAACTCAAAGTTGGGAGAAGGCATCAGATCGTATGTTTCAACGGGGTTTAAAACAAGCAATCTGCATGACATGGTGATTCGTATTTAGAAGAGATAGAGGAAAATGCAAGTGTGTGCAGTGTATTTGTTTTACTGCTTATTTTTATTTTTAAATGTTTTTTAGGATTACCATTTTCTGAAAAAGCAAAAAGAGAAAACAACAATAAATGCAGAAATTACAGAACGACGTTATTTTATTTATGATCAGTCGATTCTTGAAACTACAGCCATATAAAACAAAACTCTGCCGCTTTGGGCAAAGCGAAGAGGGAAATTTACAAAAAGTGAGCCCTATCAAAACATCCGTTTCACCTGGGCAGGGTGAAAGGTTAAAGATGGCAATTACTTTGACTGATGAACGACCTTTGGAACCTCGACAGCAACCCATTGGCGGCGAACTCCTCGGTGAATCACAAAGTCTGGCACCTTCCTCGATTTGTCTTCAGAAATGACGCTGATTTCTGGTGGAGCAGGATCATTGGAATCTGTCTCCCAGACAGAATTGTCGTAGGAGAATTCCTCTGTTGCATTTTGCATAGCATTTGTGCTCTCAGCTGTATCTCCCCATCCAGTTGGCTGGATATCTTCGAGCTTGATACGAGAGCTTTCGGGAGCGGTGTACTTGACCATATAATCAAATTTTCCACTTGGTTATCCCAGGGTGTCCCAAACTTCTCTGGAACTGGAGGAGTCATCTTTCTCAATGACGTTGACCTCAGGAAAAGCATAGTTGATGAATTCCAGTCCTACAAATGTTGCAAATTCATCGTCATGTTGAGTAGTTTCTGAATGACCTGAGTGTTGATCCCATGACATGGTGGGGACGCAGGTATTCTGTTCAATGATGCTGAGCTGAGTTTCATTACTCGGCTGACTTTCTGGCCCCAAGTCTCCTGGGTAAGGCTGCCACATTGGCAGGCCATCCATTGGGCCATAGTAGTTGTAGTCAAAATTGTCCTTCATCGGAGTGTCCTCCTCTAATGAATTTGGTGGAGCACGGTATCCTTCCGGATCACAATCCCCGTATATCATTTCGATGTCTGATCTTGGTATAAATCTCAGACTTTCTGTAGGAACGCAAAAAGGCATTTGCGTTTCGTCCATATAGATTGGAAGCCAACTGTGATTTAACAAGTGCTGAAGTGCCTCCTGGACAAGGGTACAACCTCGATCGTTTTCGCAACCTGCTTTACAGCTTTGATAGTCGTGTGATATTAAGAATCCGAGTCGGACCTGATCAGCATGTAACTCTACCAGGTTGGCATTCATCACGCGAATATCGAAGATCTGAACCATGTTGATCTGATAAGGGTTCCTATCATGGTAGTCTTGGATCCATCCAAGATTCATCTGACACTGGAGGGCCTCTTGTATGAAAGAGCATCCCTGTTTGTTTACCGAGCAAGTCAGACAGGAACTGTAATCGTGCCGTGGCAGATTATGATACTGGCTTTGCCTTGAATACATTGCCACCAAGTTGGCATTCATCGCACGGATGTCGTGGTTTTGAATGACGTTAGAATTTGTGTAGACCATGTTAACTCCACGAACTCGGTGCTCTTGGATCCATCCGAGATCCATCTGTTCCTGTAGAGCTGCTTGCACTACAGAACATCCTTGGTTATCTTTAGAGCAGATATCACACTGGTGATAATTATGAGGTGGCACATGGCCATATCCACTCTGTCTACAATGTATCTTAACCAGATTGGTCTTTAACAAGAGTACATCGTGAATTTGATAGACATTGTTAGTCTCTTTCTCAATCAGGTTGACTGCAGCTTTCTCATGTTGAGGCAGCGGGTTCGTAAGAACATTGGGATTCGTATCCTTGAAAGATAAGAGCCTGCTCCTAACAAGCTTTTGCATGTCAGATTTGAAATTAAGACAGTTCTCTATGTTATGCCCTGACCCTCCTTGATGATATGGGCATGTCTGATCCACCTTAAACCAAAAAGGTGAATTTTCTGGTACTGTAAGAGGAGACTTAGTCTGGATGTGCCCCTTAGCCAGTAGTAACGGAAACAGTTCTGCGTACTTCATGGGTATAGGATCAAATCCTGGTGGCCGTGTTGTACGGTTGTTGTTATATGGAGGACGAGCCTGCTGAAGAGGCTGTTGTGTCCTTTGCTGATCAGGCTGGCTCTGCGCAACTTGAGGTTGATACGTAGGAATAGGCGCAGGGCTGGTAGCAGGAGTCACAGCTGCTACCGGCTGATAACGTCGCCTTTGCTTTTCGAGAGAGATATTCCCAATATCTTGCTCTTTTTTCTTAGGGAGAGCACTACCGTATTTTTTAGTTCCGCTCGTCGATCCAGTCTCTTTTACCAAACGTCCTTCTCGAACGGCTTCCTCAAGACGTACGCCCATGCCGACCATCTCGGTGAAATCACTGGGCGCACTGGCAACCATTTGGTCATAGTAAAATGAGCTTAAGGTCTTTAAGAAGATCTTTGTCATCTCTTTTTCCTCAAGAGGTGGACAAATTTGAGCGGCAATTTCACGCCACCTTTGAGCATACTCCTTAAAGGTTTCCTTGTCCTTTTGTGACATTGATCTGAGTTGATCTCTGTCGGGTGCCATGTCCAAATTGTATTTGTATTGTTGGATGAAGGCAGTGCCAAGATCTCTGAAAGTGCTAATCATAGCACGGTTTAAACCCATGTACCATTTGAGTGCGGCACCGGTTAAACTATCCTGGAAGTAGTGAATTAGTAGGTCCTGATTCTCCGTCTGAGCTGACATCCGCCGTGCGTAAATCACCAGATGGCTCTGAGGGCAAGAGTTACCCTTGTATTTTTCAAAGTCGGGCACTTGGAATTTGTGCGGGACTTTCACATTGGGGACCAAGCAGAGGTCTACGGCGTCCTTTCCAAATAAATCCTGACCGCGAATGGCTTGCAGCTCTTTCTGCATTTCCAAAAACTGTTCCTGGAATTCATCCATTCGGTAGAACATAGTTTCCTTTTTACCAGAAGGTGTTGGTGGAATCTGTCCTTCCGGGACAGTGTGCACCACAGGGGGTGGTACCGTGACTACGGTAGCGAATCTTGCCGTTTCCCGAAGTTTGTAACCTTCAGGAGTCTTTAGTATGCCCCTGGCATCTTCGCTTTTCCGAAGTTTGTAACCTTCAGGCCCAACGGCTTCTGTTGTGATTCCCTGATCTTCAGTGATTGGCGGAACATATCTTTCTGGGATATAGTTAACAAGCATGCCCCAGGGACGATCTTTCGGCATCTGATACCTAGGGTCATACCTCTCCACTACGGGCGTTGAGGTGATCTCTGAGATCACAGTTCATTGTAGTTGAGCTTCTGCCATGGCTTGCATGTCGTTACGAAGCTTTCTCATATCCTCTCTCAGAGCGTCGATCTCTTCTTTCAACTCTCTATTTTCTTCCTCAAGATCATCCATCCTTTTCTGACGATTGGCCCAAGTATTATACGAATGAGACAGTTTGACTCTAGAATCGAGACACAAACGTGAGATTCGTAGGTAAAAAGAATACGCGATGTGAGAATGATGAATGCAATGATTATATTAATTATTTAAGGTTTAATCAAAATAAACTTCGATAATTAGATTGCAAATATCAAATAGTGGGGAAACCCCTTTTTATGGAATTCCAAAGGATTACAGAAATGGATATACAGTAGATTACAAAGTGCAGAAACAGAAACCTAAGCTAATGGGTCCCGAGTCCTCTCTGAAGAGAAATCGGGTGTTGATTCTGATATCTTCCTTTTCTTTGACCAGGGCTCTTGGGCCGTTGTCGGGTTGTTGTTCCTTTGCCAAGTGAAAGGAGCGATCAAATTCCTTTGGTCATCTTGATTCTCTACAGCATGCTGCTCCAAAATTTCAATCAGAGCATCTTTCTCTTTCAGTAATTGCTGTATTTTGATGCACTCTATGTCGAGGGTGCGGTACTTGTTCTTCCAAGACCTTCTCTCCTTTTGAATTTTGTTGAGAGTAACCTGAAGCTTTTCAGTTTCCGTCATGAAGTACATGACAGATTCCCTCGGCGGAAGAATTCTGTAACGAGGATAACACATCTTTAGCTTGAGAGCTCTAGTTTGTACCCAATGGAGATAAGGCTCCACCGAGACACAGTCCGGTTTTCCCAGAGACTCTCGTCCTTTCTTATGAACGTGTTTCCAAGCGTGCACTATTTCCATCTTTAGTGCTCTGTCGTTTTCTCCTTCCTTGAAGAAAAGACCTTCCAGATGAACACCCCATGGGATGTGTCTCATCGGGTATCCAAATTGACGAAGAACCAATACCGGATGGTAGTTGATTCCTTCTTTAGTTCCTATGAGGGGTACGTTGGGGAAGTTTCCACAACGGTCAATAATCCCGATTCCCTCATAAATCCTATTACACCAATCTATATCAGAGTTGGTAAGAGACATGATCTTCTGCGACCAACGTAAGGCACTCTTGCAATCCCAAAAAGCAGCAGACTTGGGCAAGTGAGAGATAAACCATTTGTAAAGCAAAGGTACACAGCATGTGATCTCCCCTCTGCTGTACAAATTTCCCAAGTGGACAGAATGATACGCATCTGCGAGCAAAGTCGGCATAGGGTTCCCAATGAGAAAAACCTTAATGGAGTTAATATCGACGAAGTTATTGATGTTGGGAAACAAAAATAACCCGTAGGTGAGCAAGATAATGATGCTTTCAAAAGCAGTTACGTTTCCTATACTGGCAAAATACAGGGCTTTCTTTGTCAAGAACTGGGCTGGCAAACCTTGGATGCCACCCTTAGTGGTTATGTGAGTCCTGACCTCAGACTCGTCCAAATGAATTGCTCTTGCAATGATCTGATTCTTTGGAATTTCTTCCAGTCCAGAAAATAGAGCTCGATCTGTAATGTGTAGATCAGTCAGGTGAGAATACTCCTCCAGCGTTGGTGCGAGCTGGTAATCCGGGAATGTGAAATAGTGATAGACCGGATCGTAAAACTAAATTAGCGCATCCATGATTCCCTCAATCACATGGACCCTTAACAGAGGTAGCAGACCTCCGTACTAGGCTCTGAAGGCCTCTTGGTTTGTGATCATCCTCGCTAACCTTCTCAAATCCTCTAGCTTTGGAACCTTGAAGGTATACCTATGGGTTCTCCTTCTACCGAAATCCATTAGCGCAATCCTTTTCTCTGATATTTGCAATCACAGTCTTAGTTTAATTTGAAAAACAGAGAGACTAGAAGAGAAGTTTTTTGAACGTTTTAATGTTTTTTTTAAATGAATGCATGAATGCAGCACACAAAAACATAGAAAAAACATGGGGTCAAAGGGTCGTTGTCATGAAGTCAAGGCTCTACCCATCCCCAAAGGTTTATACTAGGGTGATTTTTGTACCTGTACTCATTATCATTAGCTCCTCCCAGGAAAGCAAAACAACAAGCGGATCGCCAGCGAGTTGTAGAGCAATCTTAGAGTAAGTGCCATTCACCGAGAATAGATCACCAGCCTCAAATGAGGGTAGTATCGCGTAACAACTATTTCTGATAGTTTCCGCACTACGAAAGGGTTTGGCTCCTCAGCTTCTCACACTTAACAACCGGCCCATTGTCTAGGTGAGAGAATTGGTTGCGTTGGTCAGCCTCCACTGAGGTTGATGGTCGACCCCGTCGCCATCAGTTATCTTAGGTGTATACTCATTCTTTCCACATACGGCATCACCCGCATTCCCATTAGCAGAAAAATAAACATGTATATCAATTAGGAAAAGCAGTATATATATTTGTCCTAATCATCCTAGACCTATGAAGCTAAGAATCCTAAGTTCCTGACAGAAAATGGGTTCCCCGGCGGAAGCCCCAATCTGTGGTATCACACAAGAGATGAAAAGGAAAAAGGAAAACAGAGACAGGCCCCACGGTGGGCGCCATTTTTCTGTAGCGAGCGATTTTGGACGCGGTTCTTAAGCGCTGGTCGCTCTCTGCGGTTGAGCTTAAACTATAGGTCGATTCATTTTTTATCCTATTGTGAGCTGACTAAGGAAGGGAAATAGATGTCTCCAATTAACCCTGCTTGCACACTGAGTTTAAACAGCGGTCTGTTAGGTTACGGATGCTATCAATGTGGGGGGGCCTTTGTACTGGTTATTTGTATTTTCGCCAATACTGTTTTCTTTCTTTTTACCTTGACAGAAGGTTTCTGGCGGGGAACAAGGATTAGGATGTTAGGACTGATGTTTTTGAATTACTGCTTTTGATTGATGGAGATATGGGATTTGGGTTTTTTGTTGATTGTGCTCGCTAAGATCTTTTCTTTCGATCTTATGCCTACGTATTCCCGTTTACCGAAACAGGGAAATCAAAGCGTTCGTAGTTCCTCCTATTCTATGGGAGGAAATGGGTTTTTGGTGTCTTGTTCAAAGCCCAAGACGTGAAGCGAAAGGTGGTTTGTATCTTGTTCAAAGCCCAAGATGTGAAACTGGAAGTCTATTTGTGTCTTGTTCAAATCCCAAGACGTGAAGCTGAAGGACCTCGACTTTAGAGAGAATTTGTCATCTCTAAAGAAGGGTTTGTCTGTCACAACTGTTGGGTGACTGGTTTATAAAGGAGGATTACTTTAACCGGGATACGCGGATCCTAGTAATGCCATAATTTCCTTTATAGGGGATTTTAACCTAAAGGAGAAGACTTTAACACAGTGTAGAGCAATGCTATCTTTCCTTAGGAATTTCTCATGCTAAAAGAGGGACAGTGGCATGGATGTAGATGATCCAGAGGCTTGCCGCTTACAGCGATTAGATGAAGGGGAAAGGAGTTGTTGATGTTTGTGTACTGTGAACGAGGCACAACTTTGATGCTAAAAGGTTAATTGGATTAACCAGTGGTTTTCTTATACAAAGCCTAAGAGGAGGCTAGTATGTGTCTCGTACAAAGCCCGAGAGAGAGGCTAAAAGGTTTTGACTCAACGAGGGAATCTTTTGGTATCTCGTATAAAGCCCGAGATGGAGGCTATTGTTTGTTTGTTTGGCTCAATAAGAACCTTTTTCTATCTCGTATAAAGCCCGAGATGGAGGCGAAAGGGTGATTGACTCGACGAGGGAGTCTCTTATGTGTCTCGTACAAAGCCCGAGAGAGAGAGGCTAAACGTTGTTTAATTTCGCTGGGGAGAATCATTGTACAAAGCCCAAGGGGAGGCTAAGGTAACTGTTTAAGTGACAGGTCCAGTATACTGATTTTGAAAGAGAAAATCAGTTCTTATATGAGCAACACTGTACTCATGGATTTGATTCAAGGATCCGGGTTATTCCCATTTTTTAAGGAAGCGGGAAATCCAAGGGGTATTGAGACTATCCGAGTCTACGGGTTTTCTTCCTATTCTTGAAGGGTGCTTGAGAATGTCTTTGAGACTCAAGGATATTAGACTGTCCTAGTCTAGAGTTTCATCTTTTGTACTATGCTTTGAGAAATAGTAGTAGACTCTTTGAAAGGACTGTTCTATGAAGATGATTAAGTTCTGTTCATATACCTTTAAGAGGTCGTCGGGACAATTTGTACGAAGCCCAAGAGGAGGCTGGAAGCTTTTAAGAAGCCGACGGGTCCTTGTACTAAGCCCAAGAGGAGGCTATCATTCCCGGAGGAAGAGATCATTATACGAAGCCTAAGAGGAGGCTGTGAATACTTCTAAGAAGCCGTAGGGTCCTTGTACTAAGCCCAAGAGGAGGCGGGGTTGCTTTTAGGAAGCCTGTGGGTCCTTGTACGATGCCCAAGAGGAGGCCGATTGCTTTTAAGAAGCCGATGGGTCCCCAAACCCCGAGAAATTCAAGGCAAGCTATTCACAAGGAATAGATCAAGTCAGGAAAGTTCAAGAATTTGGAAGAAACTCAAGAGATGCCATTCAGGAGAAAAGATCATCTCTGGGGAGTAGAGTTTCTTGACAATTGCTTTTAAGAAGCCTGTGGGTCCCCAAACCCCGAGAAATTCAAGGCAATGCTATTCACCGAGAATAGATCAAAGTCAGGAAAGTTTGAGAATTTGGAAGAAACTCAAGAGATGCAATTCACAGAGAAGAGATCATCTCTAGGGAATAGAGTTTCTTTGACAACTTCTATGAGTGACAGTCTATAAAAGGGTTCACAGGGAATGCTGCCTTTCATATCTCCATATTGTTTAACCCCAAGAGGAGGGAAGACTGTGTCTGGTAATCCTATGGGGATTTAGTTTAGACTATTTCTAAGAGTGATTGAAACGGCTTTACCTAGTGCTAGACGTAGTTGCCGGGGAAACTCTAAATATCTATACTATTATTACACAGTTGATATGAGTTTATGAAAGAAGACTTACAGCGAAACAACCCCATAATACAGTTATATATATATATATGAGTTTATGAAAGGAGACTTACAGTTAAACAGCCCCACAATACAGTTATATATATATATATGAGTTTATGAAAGGAGACTTACAGTGAAACAGCCCCACAATATAGTTATATACATATGAAAGCGGTAAATGAAAGCGGGTAAACACTTACTCGGTTGTAGAGCTTCCATGTTGTTTGGTTAGTTGTTCAACAAAGAAAGATTGAAAACAACAGTATATTCAAAATCAAAGGAGAAAGTGCTTTGAAATAAAAAGATTTGGGGCTTACAGCTCAAGGAGAGGCCCAAGGTTTTATCAGTGAGCATACTGTTGAATTTGTACAGAGGGACTTATACAAGTGACTGAGGCCCAAAAAGGTTTTCTGTACAAAGGGATGGGTCTTACACTCTCTCAAGAGGCCCAAAAAGTTTAAAGAAAAAGAGTGGGGCTTATAACACGAGGGTAGGCCCAGTTTGATTTTTCGTTTAAAAATGGCGATCGCGCCGAAGTTTGCTTTTAACGCAGAGGGACTTATACAATAAGTGAGGCCCAAAATTGTTTTGGTTAAAAGGAGGTTGGGTCTTACACTCTATTAGAGGCCCAAAAGTTTTGAATGGGTCTTATAGCTCAATGAGAGGCCCAATTGTTTTTTTTAAAAGGCGACGATTGCGTCGTTTATTTTTGACGGTATCGGGACTTATACAATACACTGAGTCCCAAAAATGATTTGGTCAAAAAAAGGATTGGGTCTTACACTCTATTAGAGGCCCAAAAAGTTTTGAATGGGTCTTATAGCTCGAAGAGAGGCCCAAAGTTTGTTTTTCAACGGGTGATGATCGCGTCGAACTTTTTGAAATACAACGGGACTTATACCATAAGTGAGGCCCAAAATGGGTTGTATTTACAAAGGATTGGGTCTTACACTCTATTAGAGGCCCAAAGATGATTTGAAAAAGTTTGATGAGGGTCGAAATAATCAAAAACCCTAATTTCATTTTTTAAAGAGCATTTTTCAAAGAAAAATCAAGTAAAAAATGATAAAAAATATCAAATAAAATCATTAATCATGTTATAAACAGTGATTAAGGTTTATGAAAAAGTATTTTATCCACATGAATATTTAAAATCATTTTGGTTTTAAAAATCAAGAAAAAGAAATCATTTTAAAAGCATTTAAAACAATTTAAAACAATATTTTTGAATATATTAAAAATATATCAAATAATAATATTTTTTTGTGATTTTTTGGTGGATTAAAATATTATGGAGTATGAATAACAAGTGTGTAAAACAGATTTGGAAAATGATAATTTTTGCTATGTGAAAAAATTGGTTGAGTTTTGAAAATAAACTAAGAAAAAGAGGAATGTAATGTCACAACATCACTCATGAGACATCACTCATGAGTTTTCAACATCTTTTCTATCAAACTTCCAACACCCATAACTTTCTCAAATCTCAATGGTTTGAGACAAAATTTATATGCATCTGGCCCAGAATTTCACAAGGAATCCAATGGTGGTGGCAGTTTTTTCAGAACACACTCCCTCCTCAAAACCCGATAGTGGTTTTGAAAAGGACCTATAATTGCATTTTCTGTGCTACACTTTGATACAGGCATGGATTACATGGTGAATTAGCCCAAACACAACATATACAACATGTATGATATGTGTATGACCAGTGGACTTCAAAGCAATGCATGATTTCAAGGATTCCAAGTTTTGATGCTTACCTCTTTTTGAGATTTTTGTGCAATCTATCAAGCCTCTTGTTCCAGAAATGATTTGATGCTTTAGACACACTCAAATGATCCCTTAGAAGCTTTTAGGATGATTGGAATCAACTGGTACCTGCAAAAACACAAACTGTCCCTTTCTTGCAAAAGGGGTTAAAAGTGACCAAAATAACAACTCTCTCAAATGGTGTTCCAGATGTTGGGAACCATTTGGGACAGTTCAAGGATGATATTTGGAGTGTGTTTGAGGTTTTATCTGGTTTGGAAAGTGACTGAATTAAGACATGGCTTGAAAAAAGCAAAAAAGTGCCATTTTGAGGTTTTGAGAAGTGACTTTGTGATTTTGTGATTACAGGTCACTTGTGATAGTTTGCACAGCTTACATATGATATATATGAGGTGTGTGTGTGATTAGTTTAATTGGAATTGCTTTCTAACTCAAAAACTCAGAATTACTTGCTTTGGAAGGCAAAT
Organism: Lathyrus tuberosus; assembly: GCA_022829125.1. Taxonomy (NCBI): domain Eukaryota; kingdom Viridiplantae; phylum Streptophyta; class Magnoliopsida; order Fabales; family Fabaceae; genus Lathyrus; species Lathyrus tuberosus. The sequence continues at coordinate 468,430 of JALAZF010000668.1, forward strand.
TTGAGGTAAAAGAAGAGATTTTGAGGAAAGCATATGTTTGATGGCTTTGGTGTACTCAAATTGAACACAAATGAGGTCTATTTATAGTAGAGCAAGTTTGTTTTCGCAGCAATAGTGAATGGTGGCTGCAGCAGAGGTTTGGCCAATGTTGTCCAATGAAAATCCAAGTCTTCTCTAGCCATTGACTAGAGGTTAGGGCACAGAGCTTTGGTTCCCTACTTGTTGGAGGAATCTTGACTGAATTCAGTTGCAAATGTGTCAGTCCATGCCACCTCTAAGCATCTATTAAATGCTCCAATCCAAAATTGGAGTCTTGTCCCTCTTTTAGGGATTTTTAGGAATAGCATGCTACTTCTTGTTCCAAGGACTTTGGAGGCTTGGCTTAGTGATTGTCCCCTTTATATTTAATCCTCAGAGGTGTCCAAAGTGATGACAAGACTTGGAAATTCGTGTGGCACAAGAAGTGTGCAAATCTGTCCTGAAATATGTCTTAAAAATCAGCTGCAGCAAGCCCTGTTGTAAAATTCATAACTCCCTGCTCGAGTATGCTACATGGACGTTCTACACCTTTCTGGAAAGCTGAGACAACATACTTCAACTTTGATGATGGACTTTGGTCTTGGTTCAACTTGCAAAGTCATCAAAAATGGCCTTGAACTTGTGTAGTCGAATCTGTCCTAAAAGTTGTCATGAAAATTCTGCTTTATCACTACTTCTTACGAAAATCATATCTCCCTGCTCGAGTATGCTACAAGGATGTTCTACACCTTTCTGGAAAGCTGAGACAACGTACTTCAACTTTGATGTTCAAGGTTTGGCTTGAATCAACTTGGATCATGGAGAAAAACATCCTTGAAGTTGGGACATTCTTGCTGGAAAAATATTAATGATGTCCCTATGCAATGTTGAAACATTAGACATTGAACATTAATAATTCCAAACTTTAATCACTTGTATATTTTTATCCACTATGATATTTTGAATTGAAGTGAATTGCATCTTTGATGCTTGTCTTGCATGGTGACAAAGCTTGAAAATTGGGTGGCACAAGAAAAGTGCGCAAAATCTGTCCTAAAAAATCAGCTCGAGCAAGGCCTGTTGTGAGGTTCATAACTCCTTGCTCAAGTTGAATTAATGGGAGTTCTTATACATTTTGGAAAGCCCTAATGACATAATTTAACTTTGATGTTTGACTTTGGTCTTAGTTCAGCTTGCAAAGTCATCAAAAATGGTCTTGAACTTGTGTAGTCAAATCTGTCCTAAAAGCTGTCATGAAAATTCTGCTTTATCACTGCTTCTTGCGAAAATCATATCTCCCTGCTCGAGTATGCTACAAGGACGTTCTACACCTTTCTGGAAAGCTGAGACAATGTACTTCAACTTTCATGTTTGACTCCAGACCTGGTTCAACTTGGATCATGGAGAAAAACGTCCTTGAAGTTGGGGCATTCTTGCTGAAAAAAATTAATGATGTCCCTATGCAATGTCAGAACATTGGACATTAAGAATTCCCAACTTTGATCACTTATATCTTTCAATCCTTATGATATTTTGAGTTGATTCCTTCTATAATGTTAAAGTATCAAATACCCTCTTTAAAAGTAGCTCTTACTCAAAATCAATGGATGCTTGGATCAATAGTTGCAACCTTGAAAAGTTGTGCACTTGAACATGATTTTAACTTAGAAAAAATTTCTAAGTTTCTTTCAATTTGATCAATTTTGCAATTTTGCGTGATTTCTTGATTTAAATTTGATCAAATTAAATCATCCATCATATTTTCTTGAGTAATTGCTTGTGAAGGTCAAAGTTGACCAAAAGTCAAACTTTGACTTTCTGCGTTAGTTGACTTTGTATTAGATGAACTTGAGGCTTGATCCACCTGGAATTTTGCACTCTTGTGCCTAATTCTTGAGGTGGGAGTCCTCTTGATCCTTTTTGGATGTTTAAGAGGCTAGAAAAGTTGAAGATCATGTCATTCCTTAATTGATCATTTGTCTAAGGCTCTGAGAGGGCTTGAAACCCTAAGCTTGATTGTAGTGAATGCTCAACAATTCCTTGAGGAGATTGATGAGGCAAAAAGGTACATCCATATTGTGATGATGATTTGCATAATGATGGGAAATCTTAGTGGTCAAAATTTGGGGTATGACAGATGCCCCTATTTAATCTTCTTGGACCCGAAGGTGTGAATGACGAAGGTATTCGGGCATTCGGGGTGCAAGAGGATTAAATATCAGAATACCTAAAATTTTGATGGTGGTTATGAATGGCAGCTTATGCATTCATCTTCTTTAGCTAAGCGATGATGCTTAGAAAAGGTAAACTTCCCCTCGATCCTGGTCTTCAGCCAGCCAAGGAGTTGATCTCAGTTTTCTTTTGAAATAAACTTCCCCTCGATCCTGGTTTCCTACCAAGGAACTGGTCTTAGTTTCTTTTGTAAACTTCCCCTCGATCCTGGTTTCCTACCAAGGATCTGGTCTTAGTTTCTGATTTAAACTTCCCCTCGATCCTGGTTTCCTACCAAGGAACTGGTCTTAGTTTCTTTTGTCAATAAACTTTCTTGACAAGGGACGCTATTTGTAGCGGTTTTCCTCAAACTTCTCGCCGAATTTTCCTGGGGAGATGCCATTTGAGTGGAAAAAGTTTCGATGTCACATAGAGTTAAAGAACTCTCTAAGTCTAAGTTGTAGGGGTAAGTGAATACTCATGGTGATGAGAATCACATAGAGTTTAAAAAATCTAATCCTAACTCTAGGTTTAAGGGGTTGAATGACTCTAATGAGGCCAAGGGAGAAGGAAACATCATGACGGTGATGCTCACATAGAGTTGAAGAACTCTAGGGGAAACCTAAATGGTAAAGTTAATGGCTCTAATGAGGCCAAAGGTTGATCCTAATTAGGATAAGGGATGGCTCTAATGAGGCGAAGGGAAAGATAAGGCTCTAATGAGGCCAAGAAAAGGTGATTTATCTAATGAGGCCAAGAGGGTAATGAGCTATCTATGACTATGAGGTCAATAGAGAGACTTTCCTTTGGAAGGAGGGGAAGACAACTTCTTGTAAAAATAAGTGTTGAATGGGGCTTAAAGTTAGAGTGATAAGAAATAAGAGTTCAAGAACTCCAAGGGGATAAACATACAAGGAGGGCAATAGCATTAATCAAGCATAAATCATATGTACAACATCAAAATGTCAAGATAAATATCCATGTGAATCACCTTTAGGTATGAGCAAGATTAAGTATGATAAATCATGATGAAATGATGCACAACAACTCAAACATGCATAAGTGATCAAATAGGCAAGACAAAACACTCTTGAACCATGAGGTCAGAAGTAAAACAAGTTTTTCAAATCATAAATCAACACACGTTCAACTTACAAGACACTTTAAGAAGTACCACAAAAAAACTAGGTTAAAATAGGTTAAAGATAAGGGTGAAAAGAGGAGTACATTAATGAGATGTTCAAAAATTAGGAAGATGGATAGACAAATCCAAAAACAAAGCCTAAACTCAATTTTAAACATTTAAGAATGTGTGTTTTGTAAGTGTTATACAAAGATAAGCAACATAGCCTTCTCAAAATCAAACTTCAAGGTAAAGTACCAAGGGTATCTAGCCTAAGTCGAGGGTCAAATAAAAACCATTAAAACCAAACCAAAATACCTCATTCAAGGTCAACGATCAACCTAAAAACATACTCCTTATGTGTCCTAAGACACTCTAAAAAATAAAACCAAAAAGATAAAAGGAAGTGGTAATTTTGAAAGAAGTTCATAAACTAGGTTAAAAATTACTCCTAATTTTATAAAATAAAAAATAAATATTAAAATAATATAAAAATGAAAATAAAATTTTTAGAAAATTAAATTAAACCTAAAAAGGTTAGCATGAATTTTCTTAGAATTTTCTATGAGGAGAAAATATTTTTAATAAAGCAATATTGAAATGAAAAATAAAAATAAATATTGTGAAATAGGATAAAACAGGGAGGTGTACTAGTAAACCCGGAATAAACTAGGTTAAGCCTCACACGCGCATGGGCTTCACAGATGGGGGGGGGGGGTGTTGATAGGGATAGGGGCGAAGGCCCACATCCAAGGAAGCAAAACTTTCAGTCAAATGAATATTACATGGCCAAGTACAAAAAAAAACATGTAGAACGTTTCATCAATCGGTCACTAGTCACTTAAGTGACTAAACGAAAAAACCATCGCCAGCCTATCCTACATTTCCACGCCATCGTCCCTTTCATGTAACTTCCATAATCTGTGAACCATAGTCATGAAAAAACCAGGAAACAAGCATGGCGAACCTTCACCTTTCTCAGCCATCTCCAAATTCATTTCTCACCCAAAATCAGTGAAATAACACACCATGGTGTAGTGTTTAGAAGGTAGAACAACATCAAACCCTTTTGTATCTCTAATCAAGAACCTCATCATGGATAAAACAAATGCGAAAGTCATGCATTCAAGCTAACACAAACTAACTGAATAATGATACATAAATACAAACTCAAATAACCAGCCATGTTATCATTCAAGACTAACACAGATGCACAATATAGAAAGCATGAGGGTATCTACAAGCATTTAAACTTCAACATGAGATCATGAGCATGAAGAAAAAAATTACCAAGTGGAGAAAGTCCATTGCCTCTTTTAATTCAGGAGCTTAAGGATCCAACCAGCTTGGCCTCTTCCTTTCAAAGATGATGATATGAAAGACTCTAAGTGAAGTGCACAACTCTTGCTTGCTCCTGGTTGCACTTGGTTCTATCATGAGCTCTCCTTTCTCTTATGATATGTGGGTGTGTAGATGTTCTGTTGTGTTTTGAAACAAGGAAATGGACTTCTTTTATAGCCAGAGCAAGCTGGTTCTTCCTTGAATACACAATGGATATGTGCTTTGTCTAAGAGGAAAAGATGATAGGTAAACCCTACACGCATGGCACCTTCTTCTTTCAGTCTTGAGCCAAGTGAGATTTTGTCTATTGCTTGTCTTCAGGGTCTAGTCAGAAATAAAAAGCCAAAAACCAACATGTTGTGGTGAAAATAAAGGTTACATGATGGTCCATAATGGCAACTTTTTGTATGTCAAACTCTAAGTACAAAGTGGATGGTACTTGGTGGCTTCTATTCACAGGTTTTGTGGTATAGTACATGTTGGGAACTGAAAAGGAAACGTACTTGGTAGGTGGTGTTCAGACTTAGTTCAAAATGAAAGCATTGTTTGGTGTAATGAAACTAAATCATGGCCCTCACTTTGGTGCACGATGGTTTCATACTCAATGGACCAAATGAATTGGTTCTTTTTTCTCTTGAGAGGTGGCATGAAATAGAACAACTTTGATGTTGGTGAGAGGTTGAGATAAAACCTAGAAACACATGAAAATTGGTGGCAAAGCAAGTAATCACAAGGAACCAAAACCATAATTTCTCTAAGTTATAAAACGACATGGCAACATCACTACTTTAAAGCACAATATCTTGATGAATACTTCACCAATTCTTGAGATCTTTGGTTCAATGTGAAGTAGGAAGATCACAGAGCAATTCTCATGTGGAAGACCTTTGATTTTGAAGCTTGGAAACTTGAGAAAAAGTGCCATGAAGTAGTGTCCCCAAATGTTGTCAAAAGGACTTAGAAAAAATTCTAAGTTAAAGATTCTTTGAACAATGAAATACCAAACTTTGAAGCAACATAACTTGAGATTGAATGATCCAAATTAGGATTTCTACACATGCTTAGAAATCTTGAAGAACAAGGAACAACTTTCATGTCCAAGAATTTTAGCTTTAAAACTTGGAACAATGAGAAAAATGGCCATAAAGTTTGTGTAAAAACTAGGGCAAAATGAGCAAATTTTCACTAAGTCATAAAGGGATTTGTACTTCCAAGTCTCATAACTTAAAAATCAAGCCTTTTTTAAAGAAGGACCCTCTAATACACTTTGAAGTTCATGGTGAGAGCTTCAATTTGAGCTTTGAGTCACAAAACTTGGATGTGTGTTTTGAAAGTTATGACTCTTTGAAGTTTGCACAAGGAGTGAACTTTTCCATACTTAGAAAATTTTAAGAACCAAACCTTGCCTTTTTGCAAGAAACCTCTCAAATGTTAATCTTCTGTGTTCTAACTCAAGAATCAAGCATATATTGATGGAATGTGACTTGAATGCTTCATCTTGGATCAAAATTATCAAAAGTCAAAACCCTAGTTTTCTTCATGAATCCTACTGGATGACCTTTGATGATCTTGCTTTCTCAATCTCTTTAAGTACCAATGGATGGCCTCTGAGGATGTTTATGATTATATGGAATCATGTCCCAAGGCTTGGGATCATACCTTGATCAAAATCAAAGGCAAAAGTTGACTTTTCCTGACAAACCCTAATTTGGGGCCAATTGAACTTGTGGCTCATTGCATTTGTGATGGGAGCCAAACACACTTGATTTCATGCTGGATAAGACCTATTGAATGTATGTAAGGTCAATTGGTTGATGAACCAATCAAGACATTGACTGATCACAACAAGATTCTTTAATGATTCTTCAGTTAAAACCCTAATTCCACAATTCTTGATCTGATGGTATCTTTCTGATTTCTCTTGATCCAATCTCACGAGATTACGACGTATGATTTGAGAGCTTCATGATTAGCTTCCAAGACCACATGGTTGAACCTTGAAGCCTCAGCTGGCTTTCTTGAACAGATGACTTCAAACACCAACCTCAATCAACTAGTGAACACTTGGGATGGATACATTGAGCCAAGAAGTGTCTTAGGAGACCTTGAAGCATATGAGAGCTTGGATTATTGACCTTGCCTTCTTTCTTATGCAAAACCCTAGCTTTCAAATAGAACAAAGCTAGCAAGATATGATTGTTAGTTAATAATGCATAGATGATTGAACCCTAAATGCAAGTGCAAGATGTTATGTTATCTAAGGGGTAAAATTTGGGGTATAACAGTCGCCCCTATTTAAATACATTTACCGGATGGCACGAGAGATGGTAATCCTCGGGAAATCAAGGTGAAAGGTATTTAAATATAGCAAACCGAAAATTTTGCCCTTAGATGGAATGCATATGCTAAGGACAGGCGACAGACATGCAAATGCTGACATGCCATAAACTTCTAATATGATGATATTATGCCATGATGGTGTAAAAATGCAGACAAAATAAGACACAAAAGGAAAAAGAGCAAACACCCACAGGTGAGCCTCACTGGGGAGGAAAAAAGGTTTAGTATCCACAAGCAAGACTCACTAGGGATGCAGGTTAACAACCAACAAAAGAGACTCACAGGGGAGTGACTAGGAAAAATCTGGGGATAAGAAATCAAGATAAGGGGAACACCACAGGTCTTCACTGGAGATAGAAGTTAGAGAGATATTCTCCACTGGGGAAAGATCCAGGGAGATGGACGACAGGTTCATATATGACCAGATGATATTGGGAATAAACAAAAAGGCAAACTCTTTACTAAGGATAAAACCAGAAAGAAGGTATGATATCCATTGGGGATCAATTTAAAATAAAAGGAAAGGCTACTCAACAAAAGATTTTCTATGGATTTCTTATACTGAAGAGTTCAAATGGGTTCTTCAAGAAAAGACAGAAAAGGCAGAGATAAATGCAAACTCTGCGTGCGCCAAATGATGATCATCACAAGGACTTTCAAAGGGATATTGGTAATGACCAAACCTCTGCTGGGGATAAGATTATGGCATATGATTTGATAGCTTCATGATTAGCTTCCAAGACCACATGGTTGAACCTTGAAGCCCCAGTTGGCTTTCTTGAATAGATGACTTCAAACACCAAACTCAATCAACTAGTGAACACTTGGGATGGATACATTGAGCCAAGAAATGTCTTAGGAGACCTTGAAGTATATGAGAGCTTGGATTAATGACCTTGCCTTTTTTCTTATGCAAAACCCTAGCTTTCAAATAGAACAAGGCTAACAAGATATGATGGTTAGTTGACAGTGCATAGATGATTGAACCCTAAATGCAAGTGCAAGATGTTATGACATCTAAGGGGTAAAATTTGGGGTATAACACATCATTTCAAGTAAGTTTCAGGCTCCTTATCTTTGTTTAATGTGTTTCATGGTGGTTCCTCTGGTGAAACAATGAAGTTCCCGGGGAGACCACAGAGTTTTCGGCGAAAACGGCGGGACTCCTTTAAGTTTTCGATGAATGTCCCGGGGAGCTGGGATGAATGGCTCGAGGACCTGATGAAGGTCCCAAGGACATGTGATGAACCTCCCAAGGTCATAGGATGAAGAACTTAGGGACTTGATGAAGGCCCCGAGGACGTGGGATGAAGGTCCCAAGGACGTGGGATGAAGATCCCGGGGACCAACGATGAAGGCCCCGAAGACATCAGGTGGGGGTCTCAAGGACCTTTGTCGATGGTCTCGGGGGGATCGTGCCCCATTTTCTAGCTATCGCGGGGACGACCTCAGTCAAGAGGCCCCTCCGGGATTTCGTGGTCGTGGTAAAGTTTGGCCGGAGGGAGTATATGTCGAGGAGATTTTTTGATTATGCGCGGGTAGAGTCTTGTCGCGCTTTCTTCGCCTCCTTTCCTCGCCCTTTCACTTAATTTGCAGTAGAAGGGTGGATTTGATATGGAATGTTAAATTCACTGTTTCCTCTGCTTTTCAGGTAAAAAATGGCTGCCAGGAGAATTAAGGGGGTCATTGAGACTGATGACGAGCCCGACTCCCCAGTGGTGCAGACCAGCGGTGTTCAGAGACGAACGCCCGAGGATTAGGCCAGGGAGGAGCCTCTGGGCGTCCCCTCTTTATTTGCCACGAATGATTCTGACGCCTACGCCACTTTCGAGGACCTTTATGAGGGCTCCCCACGGAACTGGCAGGCGTACAAGCCCCAGAAGCACCACCAAATATGCTTGAGATTCAAAGGAATGAGATTCCCTATGTACGAGTTCACCTTCCTAGAAGCGGGCCTGCGTCTGCCCTTTAGTGACTTCTAGCGGGAGGTGTTTTCTTGGCTGCGTCTGGTGCCCTCGCAGCTTCATCCAAATGCAATCGCGTTTGTGCGGGCATATGAGCTCGTATGTCAATACCTTGGCATCTGGGCCACGATACCCCTCTTCTTCTGCATCTTCCATCTACAGAGACAGACGGTCGAGGGTCGGCATAGCTAGGTATCCTTTAAGCAACCGAGGAGGCTGTTTCGGGCTTATCTAGATTCTGTCTAAAATTTCAAACACCGGTGGTCCGTCGTCAAACCCATCACCCTCGTGGCTGCCAACACATTGTATGACCGTGTATTCAGGGAGAAAGATGGATGGAGAGAGGAGGTCCTCGAATCAAAGTGTCCCATGGAGTGGACGGAGGAGCACTTCAAAAGAGGCACAGACAATTATATTATCAGTCCTGTTGCGTTGAGCGAGGAGGACCGGCTGTCCTACCAGAAGTTAGTCATGTTTGTCTCCAGCTTCACTCACGCGAAGTTGGTGACTCTGGACGGAAACTTTATGCGCAATGATCGCGAGGAGATCTTAACGGAGGCCCGAGTGATAAACACAAAAGCCCTCCTCGAGTGCGAGTCTGACGAGGAGGTTTTCCGGTTCTTAGGTAGCGGGCATCCCCTTTACTCGGGCCCCATTAATGTTTCTGCCATTGGTTTGCTGATGTTTATTTTCCCTTTTGCAGGTAAATGTCGAGCTTGGAAGAACATGTGAAGAAGCTGGCGGCTGCCCAAGGTTCGAAGAAAGGTGGAAAGGAGTGAGTCGATCAGGTTCGACAGCAAATGCAAGGTCCCAACTCGACACCCGGGGACTCGTCTAACTCCCCACAGTGCAACCAATCTCCGACTTCGCAGGGATCTCCAAAGAGGCAGCGAACCATTGAACCTGTGCATATTGACCTCACCGAGAGCAAGCTTCTGACTTCTCGGGCTGAAATGATATCGAAGATCAGGCTGCTCGAGCAGGATGTTCTGGAGGCCGTCAAGGTGGGCTTTTCTGCCGCTGTGGAGAAGCTCTAGCTCGTGATCCCAGGTGTTCAGCTCATCACCGAGGGGACATGTCCTTACCATTAAGTGGTTGAAGGTTGGGTTGTCGCGCCAGAAACTGAGGAGGAAGGAGAAGACCAGACCATGGAGGACGAGCAGCCCGAGGAGAATGCAACTGCCTAGTTCTATCTTTTATTCAGTTTGTTTGGCCTGCGCGCCAGTTTTTGACTATTGCTTAGTTCGGCCTACGTGCCGTGATTTTGTACTGACTTTTTCCCGGCCTCCGTGCCATGGTCTTTGATTCTTTTTGTACTTTTTGAACAATGGGCTTCTGCCCGATTGAATGCATTGTCTTTTCTTATCTTGTGTGTGATGTTTGTATGTTGATTATATATTTGTTACTTTCATTTCTGTCTAAGTGTTTGGGGCCTTTGCTCGACTTTGTTGATCCTCGACCGTGTAGGGAGCTGGTCGAGTGGTCGGAGCTGTATTCCGACCTTCAACAAAGCTAAGAGCTCGGTCGAGCTCCTAGATTCGTGGCGTGAACTTCCCATCTCGAGCTGGGTGTCATACCTAGTTGGTACGACGATGGTGGAGCTCGGTCGAGGTATCCCCGTCGGATAAAGGGTCCTCGCATACACACAAAGCGGGCCATTGTCTTCTTGTCTCGAAGTGAGGAGTCACACTTGTACCTTAGTGTGCTCACGTGATCGCGACGTAGATGGGTCATGGGCAGTGTTTAACTGTAGTATTGTTTAAGTTTTTCAGCGTTCCATGGTCGAGCAAGTTCCTCCCCGTGCAGATTTTTGAGGTAGTAGGCTCCCGTCCCCGTTTTCGCGCAGACGCGATAGGGGCCCTCCCAGTTCGCGGTGAGCTTGCCTTCGCGTAAATCTTTCTGGTTCCTTCAACGGACAAGGGTACCTACCTGAAATTCACGTTTAATAACTTTGTTGTCATGGCGTAGAGTTACTTTTGTTTGAGCGAGGCTTCGCGGAGGGATGCGCCCGATGGTATCTCTTCGACCAGGTCGAGCTCCTCCCTAAGGGCCTCATCGTTCATCTCCTCTTTAAGGGGAGACTCGATCCTCCTCGAGGGGTTCCTTATTTCCACTGGGATCACCGCCTCAGTTCCGTAGGTCTGTCGAAAGGGGGTTTCCCCAGTAGTGGAGTGTGGGGTTGTCCTGTAGGCCCAGAGGACGCTGTGTAGCTCCTCGACCCACCTTTTTTTTGGCGTCGCCCAGTCTCTGCTTCAGACCTCACAGGATCACCCTGTTCGCTGCTTCGGCTTGCCCGTTTGTTTGTGGGTGCTAGATCGACGTGAAGTGTTGCTTCGTTCCCAGCTTGGTAACGAAGTCTTGAAAGTTCTTGTCGGTGAACTGTGTCCCGTTCTCGGTGACAATTGCCTGGGGTATGCCGAACTGGGCAAGTATATTCCTATTGTAGAAATAGAGTATGTTGTGGTATGTGATTTTGGCCAAGGCTTCGACCTCTATCCACTTGGTGAAGTAGTCGACGCCAACAATCAGGTACTTATTTTGGTACGACCCTACGGTGAAGGGTCCGAGGATGTCCATCCCCCACCAGGCAAATGGCCACGGGGACGACGACGTTTTGAGCTCACTGGACGGTGCCAGGTGCATATCCTCGTGTCGTTGGCATCTGTCACACTTCTTGACGTGCTCCTTGGCGTTCTGCCGCATGGTGGGCCAGTAGTATCCAGCTCGCAATGCTTTACGGGCTAGGGACCGTCCGCTGAGGTGTTGCGCGTTGATCCCCTTGTGGATTTCTTGGAGTATACCGGGGACTTTAGACTCTTTGACGCATCTGAGGAGGGGGATCGAGAAGCCGCGACTATATAACTCGTCCTCGACAATCGTATATGAGCAGACACGCCGCCTAACTACTCCAGCGTTCTTGGGGTCGTCGGGTAGTTTCTCATGCTGAGGTACTCGTATACCGGGGTCATCCAGTAGTGGCTGTCTCCAATGACATGTATGTCAGCCGTGAGGATGGGTTTCTCGATGCTCTGACGTGGAAGTACTTCTTGAATGACTGACTTGTTCCCGCCTTTTTTCTTTGTGTTCGGGAGCTTCGATATGACATCTGCCCGAGTATTGTCTTCGCGCGGGACGTGACTCACTTCCGCCGAGGTGAACTTTTTCATTATTTCTTCCACCAGAGCTAAATATTCGACGAGGTTGTCATTCTTGGCTTGATACTCTCCTCGCACCTAGGAAGCCACGAGCTGGGAGTCGGTGAATATTTTTACTTCTTTGGCGCCGAGATCCCCGGCTAGTCGTAACCCGGCGAGGAGAGTCTCGTGTTCGACGTGGTTGTTTGACGTCGGGAAGGATAACTTGAAGGAGACCTCGATCAGGATACCTTCCTTGTTCTTTAGGATGATGCCCGCTCCACTTCCTGTCGAGCTGGATGCCCCGTCGATGTAGATTATCCATTTTTGGGATCCGTCGGTCGAAGGTTCTGGGATGGTCATCTCCGCCACGAAGTCGGACAGCACCTGGGCTTTTAGGGCATTTCTCCCCTCGTATTGGACGTCAAACTCGGCGAGCTCTAGCGATCACTTGAGCATCCTACCCGCCATGTCTAGTAGGCTGAGGAACTGTCTTACGGGCTGCTCGGTCCTCACCACGATCATGTGGGCTAAGAATTAGTGCCACAATCTTCTGGCCACAGTGACGAGGGCCATAGCGACTTTTTCGATATGCTAGTATCTAAGTTCAGGACCTTGGAGGGCTTTGCTGGTGAAGTAAATCGGCTTTTGCCTGTCGGGGATTTCCCGGATTAGAACCGCATTGACCGCTTCGCTCGTGACGGTGAGGTATAGGAACAATGTCTCCCTGTCTTCTAGTCACGAGAGGATCGGGGGTTGCGAGAGGACTTGTTTGAGGTGGAGGAGCGCCTGTTCGCACTCCTCGGTCCATTCGAACGCGGTCTTCTTGCGTAGGAGTTTTAAAATTAGAAGTGCGTATTGCGCCGATTTGGCTACGAAGCGGGAAAACGAGGTGAGCATCCCGTTTAGCAATTGTATCGATTTATTTGGGTTCAGTGTCGGGAGTTTGGAGAATGCCCTGCACTTGTCGGGGTTCGCCTCGATCCCTCGTTCTGTGATGTAGAAAGCGAGGAACTTGCCTGCCCGGATGCCGAAGATGCATTTTTCCGGGTTGAACCTCATCTTGCATTTCCTCGCCCTGTCGAAGACCCTTTTGAGGCGGGCAGCGTGGTCAACTTCTTCTGTAGATTTTACGATCATGTCGTCCATGTAGACCTCGATCATGTCGTCGATCTCTCCTCGGAAGACTTTGTTCATCATCCGCTGGTAGGTCGCGCTGGCGTTATTCAGGCTGAAGGGCATTACATTATAGTAGTAGTTGTCCGACACGGTCATGAAGGCTGTGTGCTGCTTGTCGGCCTTCGCCATGGGGATTTAATTATACCCCGAGTATGCGTCCATGAATGATAATAATTTAAAACCTGCAGAATTTTCGACCAGTTTGTCGATGTTAGGCAGTGGATAAGCATCTTTCGGGAATGCCCGGTTAAGATCAGTATAATCAACGCACATCCTCCATTTTCCATTACTTTTTTTAACAAATATAATGTTGGACAACCAGGTTGTGTATCGGGCTTCCGAAATGAAGTTTCCCTCTAAGAGGTCTTTTACAGCTTTTTCAACAGCCTCCGCTTTCTCGGGAGACTGCCTACGCCTACGTTGCACTATAGCCCTAGCGGCTGGATCTACAGTAAGCTGGTGACAGGCCACATCTGGGTCGAGGCCGGGCATCTCTGACGCGCTCCACGTGAACAAGTCAACATTCTCCCGGAGGCAGGACTTCAGCTGCTTCCTCGCCAGGTCGGGGAGCCCTATGCCAATCGTCACATTCTTGTCTGGATTATCCCCAAGTGTGATAAGCTCGAAGTCTCCATCTGGAATGGGGCGCATTGGGTGGAGAGACTGTTTGTTGCCTTCTGCTAGGAGGTCATTGCCCGCTGCTTCTCCTTGTTCCTGCTCGCTAAGGAAGCGACTGTCGAGGTCCATCGAGTTGACGCACGGGAGTGGCTTCTACTCTGTGTCTGGGGCTGGCTTCTCTGCGGTCTTGGACTTGACATTGATCGATTTCAGACCCTTGGTCGCAGCTTTGAAGCATCTCCTAACAGCTTCAATATCCCCGTGAAAGGTGACGACCTAGCCTCTGGTCATGTAGTACTCCATCTTCAGATGAACTGTAAATGATACTGCCGTAAGCTCGGCCAGAGTCGGCCTCCCCAGGATGCACTGGTACAGGGAAGGGCAATCCACCACCAGGAAGCGAGTCTTAACTTGTCGGGCAGTGTCGTCGCTCCCGAAAGTAATCATTAGCTCGACATAGCTCCACGGTCTAGTGGCGGTACCATTGAAACCCTGGAGGTCTGAGCCCACATAGGGGGTCAAATGTGTTTCATTGAGTTCGAGAGTTTCGAAGAGTTGGGCGTACATGATGTCCAACGAGCTCCCTTGGTCGACCAGGATCCGATGGACATCGAAATTTGCCATCTGCGCACTAATCAGGAGAGGGATGGTGGAATTGGGGGCGCCGCCCAGCATTTCATCGAGGTAGAAGGTGATGGGGTTCTGTAGCGTGCGATTTTTGTCGGTGATGCGAACACCTTATCGCCAAATGGTTTCTCCTCACTGCAATGGTAGGAGTAGGAGTGGGGTGCTACTTTTTGATTTCTTATTTATCCCGTGAAGCTGAAAGGGAAAGGGAAGCTATCTAAAACTAACCTTGCATGTGAATGTTTAACTGAACAAACGCTTAAAGAGATTCGTGGAGTTTGGGGTAAGGTTATACAATGGGGAGTTGTCAGTTACCCATCCTATATGTGGTTATCCACAAGTGGTTAGTTTTAGGTTCTGCTTTGTACTTGATGGTGTTTATCTGTTGATGGGTTGGGAAAGTTTCTTCTTTGGGAGATATGAGAGAGAGTTTTTGATGATTTTGGTAAGGTATTGGACCTCAGTTTTGATTGGTGGGAAGGTACTGGACCTAGAGTTTTTGATTGGTATGCTCACTAAGATTTTGCAATCTTATGCCTACGTATTCCCGTTTAAAGAAACAGGGAAATCAGAGCAATCGTAGTTCCTCCTATTCTATGGGAGGAAAGAGATGTTTGGTGTCTTGTTTAAAGCCCAAGATTGAAGCTAAAAGGTTATTTGTGTCTTGTTCAAAGCCCAAGATTGAAGCTAAATGAGTATTTGTGTCTTGTTCAAAGCCCAAGATTGAAGCTAAAAGGTTTGACTGAGAGAGAATTTGTCATCTCTAAAGGGAGACATCTTTTCTGTTTATAACAGTTGTTGGGTGAATGTTTACAAAGGAGAATTACTTTAACTGGGATGTGTGAATCCAGAAATGCAATAATTTCCTTTATAGGGGATTTGTCCTGAAGGAGAAAACTTTAACTCAGTGTAGAGCAATGTCATTTTTCCTTAGGAGTCTTTCATTCTAAGAGAGGGACAGTAGCATGGATGTAAATAATCCAGAGGCTTTCCGCTTACAGCAATTAGATGAAAGAAGGAAGTTTACCAGGATAAGAGATGGATGACAACTTGGATATTTGAATTAACAAGTGTGCCACTTATAGCGGTTATCGAGGATTAAGGTTTGTTTGATTGTCTATTTTGATATGTGATATGCAGAGAAATGTCTTTCTATAGAGATATTTTGATTTCCTCTGAAGGGATGTTGATTTTTGTGTGCCTTGATCAAAGCCCAAGGTTGAAGATAAGAGATTGATTGACTCCACTAGGGAAGTCCTTATACAAAGCCTAAGAGGAGGCTGGAAAAGACTGACTCAACAAGAGAGTGTTTATCTGTCTTGTACAAAGCCCAAGATTGAGGCTAAAAAGAGAATTGACTCTTTTGGGGGTATCGTTATACAAGGCCTAAGAGGAGGCTAAAAGTTGGCTATTTCGGGGAAATATTTTGTCTGTCTTGTACAAAGCTCAAGATTGAGGCTAAAAGGAGAACTGACTCTATGGGTGAGAGGTTTTATCTGTCTTGTACAAAGCCCAAGATTGTGGCTAAAAGAAGATTGACTCTGCTAGAGAGTATTATTTGTTTTGTATAAAGCCTTAGATTGAGGCTGAAAAAGGGATTGACTCTACTTAGGGAGATTTCTTTGTCTATCTTGTACAAAGCCCAAGATTGAGGCTAAAAGGGATTTTGATTCCGCTGGGGAGAGTTTGTATATGTCTTTTACAAAGCCCAAGATTGAGGCTAAAAAGAAGACTGACTCTTTGGGAAAGAAATCTTTAATTGTCTTGTACAAAGCCCAAGATTGAGCCTAAAAGGGATTTTTAGGTGTCTTGTACAAAGCCCAAGATTGAGGCTGAAATGAGACTGACTCAACTGAGGATTTTTAGGTGTCTTGTACAAAACCCAAGATTGAGGCTGAAAGAAGTTTGACTCTGCTGGAGAGTATTATCTGTCTTGTACAAAGCCCAAGATTGAGGCTGAAAAGTTAACTCAACAAGAGAGTGATGAAAAGGATGATTGACTCAACAAGAGAGGCTAAAAAGGTTAGCTCAGCTGGGGAAAATCATTGTACAAAGCCCAAGAGGAGGCTGACTATACTGAGGAAAGGAAGGATCATTATACAAAGCCTAAGAGGAGGCTAGCTTCTGTGGAGGATTATTGAGATCCAGAGGCAGGTCCAAATGGGGAATCAACTCTTGCTGAGGGTTTACAGAAGAGTTGAGATATCAGATGCCCAGAGGTTCTGATTTGGGATAGTGTTATACTGATGATAAGCTGACCCTGGCTAGGGGAAACTTAAGGTGAGAGTTTAAAGATTGAGTTTTGAAAACCTATAGAGGTTTTAACTCTACTGGAGGTTGGTTGAATGACCAGGGTTTTTCCTGTGTTTATAGGGAACTTGAGAATGTCTTTGAGGTCCAAGAGGGGATTAGACTGTCCAAGTCTACTGGTAGGGAATAGTTTATCTTTGTATGATGCCCAAGAGGAGGCTGGTGTTTTAAGGGATGAGAATCAACCCTAAATTGGTCTGTGGTTTTGACTCTGGAAAGACTGCTCTAGCAAAGGATGACTAAGTTCTGTCTTATACCTTTAAGAGGTCTCCAGGGTCCTTGTATTAAGCCCAAGAGAAGGCATGAGAACTTCTAAGAAGCTGAAGGGTCCTTGTACAAATCCCAAGAGGAGGCAGGGATGCTTTTAGGAAGCCTGTGGGTTCAAACTTAAGAAGAGTTCAAGAAAAGTTTCATCGGGAATAATCTTTTCTTTAGTGAACAGTTCTAAGGTTTGAAGAAATTCAAGAGAGGTTTCACCGAGAATTAATCCTCTCCGGGGAAATGAATTTCTTTGACGATTTCTAATAGTGACAGTCTGAGAAAAGTTTCACCGAGAAGTTCCATATTGTTTAAGCCCAAGAGAAGGCAAGACTGTATCTGGAATTCCTATGGGGAACTAGTTTTGATTGTATTGAAAGAGTGACCAACTGGCTTTACCTAGTTCTAGACCTAGTTGCCGGGGAAAACTCTAAGCAGATATACAAGTATATATACAGTTGATATATGACAAGTATTTAAAAGGATATGAAAGAAGGACTTACAGGTGAGCAAGCTTCCAGCAATACAGTTATATATATATATATATATATATATATATATATATATATATATATATATATGATAAGTATTTAAAAGATTGAAAGAAGGACTTACAGGTGAGCAAGCTTCCAATAATACAGTTATATACATATATGAAGGCATGTAAAAGAAAACTGATAAAAACTTACAGGCGAGCAAGCTTCCATTGTAACAGTTGTATGGTTAGTTGCTCAAGAAATTAAAGAAAGTTTTGATAACAACTATGGATTTGAACCTAAATCAAAAGGGCAGTTGTTTTTGAAAAGATTGGGACTTATACTCAATGAGAGACCTAGATGAAAAATAGTAATCATACAGTTAATCTGAAGATTGTATCGGGACTTATACAATGACTGAGGCCCAAAAAGGTTTATTTACAAAAGGACGGGTCTTACACTCTATCAAGAGGCCCAAAAGTGTTATTTACAAAGAGGTTGGGTCTTACACTCTATTAGAGGCCCAAAAAAGTTTATTTTTGTACAAGGGAGGGGTCTTACAATTCAAGGAGAGACCCATAAATAACAGTGATCGCACCGTTGTTTTGAAAGTTGTATCGGGACTTATACAATGACTGAGGCCCAAGTTATTTATGTACAAAAGAGGATTGGGTTTTACACTATATTAGAGGCCCAAAAGTGTTTAAAAAGAAAAGAAATGAGGCTTACAACTCAGGGAGAGGCCCAGATGATTTTGTTTTGAAAAGCGACGATCGCGCCGAGATTTTGAAAACACAGTGGGACTTATACAATGACTGAGGCCCAAAAAGGTTTATATTTACAAGGAATGGGTCTTACACTCTATTAGAGGCCCAGATGATTTGAAAATTTAAAATTGAGAGGAAACCCTAATTTTAAATTAAAATGTCATTTTTCAAAGGAAATTAAATGAAAAAAATAATATAAAATACCAAATATATTCAAAAACAAGTTGTACACTTTGAAAAATATTTTGAAAAATCATGTTTAATTACAATAAAGTTTGAAATTCAATTGGTTTTGAAAGATCAAAGTGGGAATTTCATTTAAAAATGTTTAAAACAAATAAAAATGAAATTAATTACAAAAATTCTAACTATATTAAAAAATAATATAAATTGGATTTTTTTTGTAAAATAAAATATTTAATCATTTTAGTGAATTTTGAGAAAAAGAATCAATTCAAAAACATAAATATTCAGAGAGAAATTAATTTTTTAATCAATTAAACAAAATAACTAAAATTCAAAAATTTGAATTATGGCGCCAAGAACACTTGGTTCTTGCTCGCGCCCTCTGTTTTTTACAGATTTGCGTTTTCTCCCTTTTCTCCATGATTTCTCAATGGTTTTGCACGATTCAAGTACCAATCTTGTTCGTTTTTGAACAAGGATCACAACCATATAGTTTAATTGCATTTATATTAAGCATGGAGAAAGAAATCAACAGAAACCCTCAAGAACCCAAATTTCAACATGAACATAATGAAATTCCATATACGATGGATTCATGGCAATTGATTGAGGGTTGTTACTCTACATACATGCATAAACAAGATGGTAACTAAAAAATTCATTCATGATGCATGGAACATAGAGTTTGAAGGGTTCAGGCCTACCTCTTGCAGCTGGTGATCGAGTTTGGTGATGGAGGTGTTACAGCTAGGTTCCAATGATCTGGACAACTTCCTTAGGTGCCAAAGAGTGTGTTTGAATGCTTGGAGTGGATTGAAATGAGCTGGAACTGGTTGTGGTACCTCAACTGCAACTCTGTCAAGAACTTGAGTAATTGGCTGGTGATTTTGAGAATCTGATGTTCCAGATGTGATTTTGTGTTATGGATCACTCACATATGATGTTTATGAGGTGTGTGTGTGTGTGTGATTGGTTTGGTTGGAATTGCTCTAAAACTCAAAACCCGATAGTGACTTGAGTTAGAAGGCAAAAATTGGAGTGAATGAGAGATTTTGAGTAAAGCGTCAGTTTGGGTGCTTTGGTGTGCTCAAACTGATCACAATTGAGGTCTATTTATAGTGTGTCAAGTTTGTTTTGGCAGTAATAGTGTGTAGCAACTGCAGCAGGTCTGTGGCCAATGTGGATCAAATGGAATCTCAAGTCTCCTCTAGCCATTGACTTGAGGTTAGAGCACAGGCCTATGGTCCTTTGGTTTAGAGATAAGGCTTGACTCATTCAGTTAAACTTGCCTCAGTTCATGCCACCTTGATGCATCCATTGAATGCATTGAAACAAAATTAGAGTCTTGGCACTTTTTAGCTCTTTTAGGTTTGGCATGGATATATGTAGATTCTTGGACTTGGGAGGCTTGGGGATCAGATCATTCTCTTTTTGTTTTATCCTCAGATGTGTCCAAATGGATGACAAGGCTTGGAGTTGTCCAAATTTGCCAAATCGAGCAAATGCACAAAATCTGCCTTGCTTAGGACAGTTGGAAATGGTGATTTTGAGGGATTCATATCTCCTTGCTCAGGTTGAGTTATGGGAGGCTCTTGTGTATTTTAGAAAGGCCTCATATGATATAAAACATGTGTGATCATAGTTTGTTTTGAAACTATTTGGATCCCAATGAAAAATCATCATGAACATTGATGTTCAAGGCTGGTAACTTAGGCAGATTTTCACTAAGTGTTGGAAAAAGTGTCATTTTCATGTTTTTGTCATTTTGATCACTCTATAATTCAAAATCCATGAAGAATTGGAGTCTGAGGTAGTTGAAGCTTTTGTAGAGTGTAACAAGAACTACAAATCTAGCTTTGAATCACCCAAAATGGTTGTTTGGATCAGAAGTTATGGTCCTTGGAATTTGGTACAAAAAACATTTTTGTTCCATAACTTAGAAAATTTTTGGTTTTTCATGGTTGCCCCTTTTCCAAGAAGCCTCACTTTTCTTGATTTTTCTTTATGGATGATGACCAATATCATACATTATCATTATTTTTTACTTAGGGGAACCATATTTGTGAAAAATTCCAAAAAGTCAAACTTGATTTTGTGCACGGTTGACTTTTTATCGGATGAAATCCAAACTGTGTGATCCTTTGTGAAATCAAGTCCTTGACCTAAATAAAACCTAATGGATGGATTCCACAGGTGATATAAGGTGTATTGAATCATGTCCAAAGGTTTGGGAGCATGTCCTGGTCAAAAGTCAAAGATACAGTTGACTTTTCCCTCGAAACCCTAATTGTGGTCCAGATTAAATTGAAACTTGTGAATCAAGCTTCTTGGATCAATTCCTTGTTATAAATGGATCAATATGGTGTATTTGAGGCCCTCAAATCATTTATTGAGGTCTTGGCTCATGTATTGCATCAAAAGTCAACTTAGGAGTAAATTAGGTCAAGAAACCCTAATTCCTGATTTTTGGTGAATACATCCCCTGAGGTTAAATTAACTTGATGATTGGGTTTATGAGGTCCCTTAGAGTATCTTGGGTTGTGCTTTGAAGCATTGGCTCATGCCTAGAGGAAAAATTCCATCTGGAGGCCTCAGTCGACCAAAAACCCTAATTTGGTGATACTGGCGATCTTGAGGCTTGATCCACTTGGAATGTTGCAACTTTATGCTTGATTCTTGATGTGGGAGTCCTCTTGATCCCTTATGGGTGTTTAAGTGGTTAGAAAAGTTGAAGATCATGTCATTTCTTGATTGATCCTTTGTCTAAGTGCTCTGAGAGGGCTTAAAACCCTAATTCTTGATTGTGGTGAATGCTCAACCATCTTTGAGGAGACTGATGAGGCATGGAAGTATATCCATATTGTGGTAATGATCCTCATAATTATGGGGAACCTTGGTGGTCAAAATTTGGGGTAAGACAGGTTCGACCTTCCCTGGACCTTCTCGAAGGTGGCAGTCTGCGTCGAGCTCGTCTCTATCAGCGCGCCAAACTTTCGTTTGATCGACCCCACAGAGACCTTGTTGAACCCGCCAGCGATCACAGGGATGTCGAGCTCGTTAGGGAAGTAGAAGTCCTCTGGTCGGGTGACACACAGAGCGACTTGCAGTCTGTTTTCTCTAGGGGAAGGGGTCGCCTCCTTGACCCTTTGCGTCTCCCGGGCCTTCTGTCGAGGAGCATCATTCCTCTTCGTGTATTGCTTGAGGTGCCCCATCTTGATCAGGATTTCTATCGCATCCTTGAGGTGGATGCAGTCCTCTGTGACATGCATGTGGCTCTTATGGAACCTGCAGTACTTGGACTTGTCAACGTTTAGTTTGGGTGGTGTCGGCTTCAGAAAACGGACACCTCTTTTCTGGAATTCCGAGTTGATGCACTCGGCCAGAATTCGCTCGCTAGGAGCAGTGAGTAGCGTGTACTCTGTGAACCGGCCAGCTGGTCCTCTCGGCTCATGAGAGTCTCTTGGACGGTCTTCCCTTCTTTTGTCCCCGCCTTTTTGGGGGACGGTGGAGTCCTCGTGCCTGGAGCTTCGGGGGCCCTCTTGATTCCGTGAGTCACGGGCACAATGGGCGACCTCTATCTCCTCATACTGGATTTATGATTGGGCATTGTGGAGGAGCTCTTCCAAGGTGTCGGGCTTGTGAATGCCCACAACCTTGGCAAACTCGGTGCGAGGTTGCAGACCTCGCTCGATCAAAAACTTCTTCATGTCATCTGTGGTGGATACCTGGATGGCTTCTCGGTTGAATCTCTCAATGTAATCCCAGAGAGATTTGTCTTTTCCCTGTATGATGGCTTCCAGGGAGGCTTCCGTCTTCGGGTGGCGTCGGGAAGCAGTGAAATGCCTGGAGAACTGTCTCTTCAGTTCCTTCTAGGTGGTGATGGAATATGGTGCAAGGCTCTTATACCACACCATGGCACCCTTCCAGAGGGTGACCGGGAAGAGCCTGCACTTGATGGCTCCTCGGACGTTCCTGTAGTCGAGCATTGCATCAAACCTCTCGACGTGGTCGTCTGGGTCGGTGGTGTCGTCGTACGTCGCCAATGGTGGAGGTTTCTCCATCCCGATGGGAAGGGGGGTCTCCATGATGTCCCTGGACAACGGGGTGCACTGGTCATCCTCGTCACTCCTGACGGGTGATTGTGACGGGGATTGGTCACCCCAGCAGCGCCTGCTTCGTCGAGGGGGACTTCTTGATCGGCTTTTTGAATTTTCGCTGTGTCTGTCGGCCTTGCTCCTCTTCTGGATGGGGGGACGTCGTTCCTTCCGAGGAGGGGACCGGTCTCGCTTCTGGGTGTCCACGGGTTGGGGTCGTTCCAGACGCAGGCGATGCCCAGGCCTCCGAGGAGAAGGGCTCCTGGAGTCATCGTGTCCTATCCTCCGCGGGGGAGGAGAGGGTTTGCGAGAGATGGGGTGAAAATGTCTCCGCGGGGGAAAACGATGTTGTCGTTCCCTCTAGAGCACTTCTATCCGCTCGTTCTACTGAAAGATCACCAGATTAGTCTGATTGATCACTGCGAACAGAGCCACTATGTTTGGATCAGCATTAGGTGCTGCGGAGATCGGCTGGTAAATGGTCGGGCTGCCAGCGTGATGGGCGGCGTTAAAAGATACATTGTCAGGAGATGGAGTGGCGGTGTGCCCGTCCCTGTGGTCGCCTTCCTTGACGTGGATGACCATGTTGGGATCGTGGTTGTCTACGTTATTGAATGGGACAAAGGTGGTGTCTAGAGTGTTGGCGTCAGTTCGAGGGCTGGCCATGATTGTCAGAGATTAGAGGCTGCTTTAGTTTTTACGAGAGGAAAAACAGGGAGGCAAAGGGTCCCCACAGTCGGCGCCACCGATCGTATCTGATCAGAAAAAGATCAGTGGCCAGCAACACGTCGTGAGCTCCATTACTCCGGTGGTGGTGAGAAGGCGGGGGTGTACCTGCAAGGTACTCCGATGCTAAAGTCAGAGATGGAGTAAGCAAGTATAGAAAGGTAGTGAGAGTGAGAATTAGAATACCTGACCCTCTAGTGAAAGAGGGTATTTATAGTGTGCCCCCAGCACTGGGCCAATGGTCATCTGCAATGGGTTGGACCACTAGGCCCAATGCAGATAACTGCCAGGGCTTACATGGCATAAAGAATACCAGCATGCGGTTTTTGCCCTGGAGTAACTGCCCCGTGATCTCCGAAAAGTGGGTTGACCAGCTCTTCTGGAAGGGGGTAGTTACTTGATGACGTGTCCTGGCGTGGGGAGCACGTGGAGTTAGCGGGGCAGACGTGTGATCTCTCCTCGAGTCGTATAGTGACCTGCTCGACGATGGTGGGATCTGGATGTCACTACAAGAAAACACAGAGTTAGCGTCGGCCAAAAGCCCCAGCTAAAAACACTAAAACCGACGCTACAAGGGTATAGCGTCGACCAAGTGTCGGGGTCGGGGCAGACTTTCCAAAGCTGGAAGTTAGTTATAGTTAGCGTCAGCTATTGCTCGACACTAGAATAGTGTCGGCTTTGGTTTACGCTAAGGCACCACTAAATGATAACCCTAAACGCGAAACTAATTACTGAGTCAGCGTCGGTTTTAACCGAAGATATGTAATGTCAGGTGTCATTTTTTGATTGAGTTGGCTTTCATCAAGGATATGTCCACGTCATTAGGTAGCGTCGGCCATATGGTCTCCACAACAAAACTTAGTCAGCAACTTATTTCACAGTAGTGTCGGTTTCCAGCCCGCCGCTAGTAGATTTAGACAGCAAATTATTTTGCGCTAGCGTCGGTGTCGTGGCCGCCACTACTGGATTTAGTCAGCAAATTATTTTATATTAGCATCGGTGTCATGGCCGCCACTACTGGATTTAGCCAGTAAATTATTTTATAGTAGCGTCGGTGTCGTGGCCGCCACTACTAGATTTAGTCAGCAAATTATTTTATAGTAGCGTCAGTGTCGTGGCCGCCACTATTAGATTTAGTCAACAAATTATTTTTTAGTAGCGTCGGTGTCGTGGCTGACACTACTGGATTTAGTTGGCAAAGTATTGATTTGTTTGATTGTAACCTGTTCTGATAAGAAAACCTGTTTATTATTAAGTCAATCCAACATCATAGCAAACTTAATGCATGCATTCATAGCAAACTTCTTAGCTCATCACTCTAATACCAAGCATGACAGAATTAGAAGAACTTCAAATTCACTGACCTTTTAACACAGTCTAACCAAGCTAATCATGGTCTCTTAATAATAATGCAACAGGTATTCATAACAATTCCAACATAGTTCTAATTTTATCCACAATTCAGGTGATCCAAAACAAATTTACTTAAATACTAATCATGATACTGATACAAATTTACTTAAATACAAATCATGATCCAAAACAAATTCCATCATACTAATCATGATCCAAAACAAATTTACTTAAATACAAATTTACTTAAATACAAATTTACTTAAATTTACACCAACATCAAAATACACCAACATCAAAATACTAATGAGTTCCAAAATACTGATAATCTCCTAAACGATCTACGTACTAATCATGATAACCAACATCAACTTCCTCATCATCATCCTCATAATCCTCCTCCTTCTGCAACATCCAAAATAAATAGTCACGAGTCAGACACATAAAGATTCAAAATAAATAGTCACGAGTCGAAATAAAAAAAAATGGCCAATATCGGACGAAGTGTTCAAAGAGGGATTAAACATGAACAAACATTACATCAATTATGATAGTACCAACACACATGGCCTTATTACATGAACCTTCACACTCACATTTCAAACAAATCATCATCACCATACCAATTTATAAACCAAACATGTTAACAGTTCCAGGCATCAATGCAAATGCACAGAAACAGTACCAGTACATCATTACCACATTCAATAAATCTTTACCCCATGTTCAGATTTTTACTCAAAAAAACATAGTTTTGGACGAGAATGTTAGTTATAATTTGATTGCAAAACTTGATTCCATGAAACTTATGTAACAACTCTTGCCCCCAACATCTCAGATCACAATCCTATCAAAATCTGCAGAAATCAACAACCAAGGAAAAGATGGACTAGTTTTAAATTTTTGAACTACTTAACAACTAACCCTTCTTTTATGCAGGCAGTACAAGGAAATTGGCAACAGAATGTTCAAGGGAGGCCTATGTAAAAGTTGTGGCAGAAACTTAGGCGCCTACAATAGGATATAAAGCCAATGATGAAATAATACACTGATATCCAAACTCAAATTACTCAGGCAAGTCAGGAACTACACCATCTCCAAGATACTCAAAGGCATGAACTGTTCAATGTGGAACTCATGAATAAGATCAAGATTTCTACAACCAAAATCACACAACTCAATCAAATTGAAGAGAATATGCTGAGACAAAAGGTAAACATAAACTGGCTACAATTGGGTGATGGAAACAATGCATTCTTCCATGCATCTGTGAGAGATAAAAACTAGGACAAAGGATTATATAAGTTGACTGGTCTGAATGGTACCCTGATGAGCACGCATGAAGATATAGAACAAGAGATTGTAAACTTCTACACCAATCTAGTTGGTACCACCTCCACTAATCTAAAAGCCATTGAGATAACTACTATGTTAGCTTTACTTATCAGCTTAGACAAAAACAAAGAATTTGCCTCTGTAGTTTTGTAAATGACATATAAATGACATATAAACTTTCCTTTGTAGCTTTACTTATCAGATTCATAAACTACACTTGCAGCCTAGTCATAAACTATTGATCTGAGCCAACCTATTTGATTTCAGATTCACAAACTACACTTGCAGCCTAGTCACAGTTAAATTCAAATGAAAATGTCGCATCCAACTTTTTTTGGTTACTAAGCTATGCTAACAATTTATTCACAAATTCAGCAATGGGCAGGCAACATATAAAGTGCAACATATAGGAGAACAACCATAAGCAGCTATCAATCGAAAATCCATTAAAAAAAAACCTAACAACCTCAGAGAAAAATAGAACGTACTGAATCGTTATAATCAGGATGACCACTCGCAGGAGCACTAGAAGGACCCGCCTAAAGAGAATGCAACATATCAAATTTCTTTGACAATTCATCAAATTTCTTTGCCAATTCATCTGTCTGCGCATTAGCCCGTGCAACCTCTTCACGTGCAGCAGCAGCTTCAGCTCTGGCAGCCTCAATAGCCTGGTTATCTGCTTCTCTACGTGGGTTTGTAATTGATACCTGTGTCAAGAAGTTCACTCCATATCTTATGTTACGCGCCAATTGTCCAGTTCCATAACACCTCCCTCGTGTTTTACCCCCTGCAGCTTCTTTCCAAATTTGTATTCTTGTTGATCTTTCCACTTCATCACCAGCTTGTGTCAAACTACTGCAGAATTTTTCCTGTACACATTGATAACACAAACCAATCAATTAGTGAGCACACAAAATTCATGTAAACATTACCAATAATAGCTTGATCAAATATGAACAAATAATAAAGGTTTTGGATCAAAATCCCATATACGAAAGAAAGACAATACCGACACGATTCGGATCGAAACACATACGACATGAAATTCATAACTATATAAAACCAGTCCTGAGTTCAATCACATAACTTTTCAATTAGCACTATTTTTTAATCTCTGCAAACCAACATATCATGATCATTTTTAGTGTGCAAATATATATGATCAAAAAGAAAATATAAGGGATAATATAAGCAATTTCACACCACTATATATTGTTACTCTGCAGTAACATGTTTAAATTTCCAAAGCTCTAACAGAAACTCAGAAAGTGATCTCATAAGCATTTAGAGGGCTTTTAATTTAAAACCTCATTCACATTTTGAACTTGCTGCGACTAACAGTAACAAAGTTTCTAACTGCCTACCATCTGAAGCTAACATAACAAGCCTCAACATAACTAACTCTAACCATCTAACTTCACTAATTCATTTTGACTCACATAACAATCCATATTCTGTCCTAACTACACGCATTCAATCTACTCTAAGTTCATCCTGACAAAACTCATGGCAAGATACACATTGTAACAAGTAACAAGATTTCAAGTTCAACCACAATTGCCATTCCAAAACCAATAAATTCAGATTGCACTGCATCACAACAAATAAGTTAAACACACGCATAAAATTAACTGTTGCGAGATTTATATTTTTCGTTCAATAATGTCCAACTCAGCAAGGTTAAGTTGCTCAATACAAATACCATCAGCTAACTACTAAATGAGTCAAGTGTAAGAAACTCCAGCTACCCAACAAGTTAATATTTCATTTGATTTACCTAAGCAGAATTTTCTAGCAAGTTAACAATAACAGTTCGAGCTTTAAGAGACTATCCTTAACTAGTTACTTCAGGTTTTCATATCAATTTCTTTTTAATTAACCTCACCAATTAACATAATTAACAGATACACGAATCAGCTATCAATCCAGTAAAGGCTGAGAATCAGGTTTTTCAGGAAGATTTTTCAGGAAGATTATAGTAATATGCATACAAATTAGATTAAGATCGAAAACGTTAACTTACATGTGTTGCCGCTGCACGAGCGTTAACCCACTCCCCATTCTTCTTTTTATGGGTGGCAATGAAAATCTCATCTGGATGTGCGGGTCGATTGAGTTTTTTATCCTATCATTAGAGGCAGTATATATGGTCACAATGTATATCAGATATAATTATATTAACGCATTGTAATTACAAAGTATATATATATACCAATTCAAGTGCAACATCATGGTGAGCTCTACGACCTATTGTATGGACCGCCTCACATTTCTTGGATGATCGATTAATCTTATTTTATTAGGATACAACTTTGAATTCATCTGACTTCCACTTGTCTAGAAGATACGTCCATGTATCTACACCCATCCAAGGCGGCTTGCGCCCCATTTTTCTAGCCTTTCGTTGTATATCAGACAGTCATTTTCCACATTTCTGATGAAACAATTCTTCCATTTTCGCATCATCACAACGATCCAAACATACAAGCCTCTGACAAAATATACAAATAATAAATTAAACTCAACAATATACATCATCATCAAACTACTAAAAAAGAAATGTCGTGTCTTACTTTAAACGAGTCGAACCATTCCCTTCTCACGTCGTCTCTTTCGGAGCGTTTAAGCTCACCATAATTAATGAAGGTTCCTCGATAATTCTTTTCAATAACTTTTTGAACCATTGCGGCAACAACATCAGCTGGAATTAACCTACATATAATGCAAACTATAAAGTAATCTCACTAGTTGACACATTGGTATCCGAAAGAGAAAATTATTTACTTACGCATTAGTTGCTTCCATAATATAGATCTTTGGTTTTTACCCACCGTCGTGTTGTTGTTCCTCATTAGAAAGTGTTTGGTCCCTCTGCACTTCCCCGTCTGTGGTGTGATGGGGAGGACTTTGCGACTGAGGTTGAGTATATCCTGGAGTAGGAATGAATATGAACTCCTCAAAAGTCGGGTTTTCCAGTTATGGCTGAGTAGATGGTGGTGTTGGGTTTGTCAAAATCGGTGATGGAGGCTGAGTAGGTGGGGAAGGTTGAGTAGGCGACGGAGGCTGAGTAGGTGGCGAAGGTTGAGTAGGTGGTGGAGGCTGAGTAGGTGGTGGTGTTGGTTTTGTTTGAATCAATGGTTGAGGCTGAGTAGGCATTGGTGGGTTTCTCTGAGTAGGTGGTGGTGGGTTTCTCTGAGTAGGTGGTAGTGGGTTCGTTGAACCAGGTTTGCTATGGATCTTACGAGAGTTGTTTGTAGCAAGAGTCCCAGGTGGAATCTGTCGTTGACGGCATAACCTATCAACAACTCTTTTTTACAAAGAAACCATCAAAACATTGTTAATTGATTAGGACAAAAATACAAAATAGGAGAAAAGGTTTAGTCATCTTACTTAGATGTGCTCGACGGTGCTTTTCTCTTTTCATTTTGTCCAGTCATTTCAATAGCGGCGGAATGTATGAAAGAAAAATAGCAGCGACTGCAAAACCAAACAACAGCAGCTTATTAAAAAACTAACAGGATATAACAGCAGATGGAGAAAAAGATTATAAGGAATCCATGAAATTGAGGATACAACCCAAGGGCAAAACCCCTATTTTCAAGCAAGCAAAACCCCTGTTTTCTATCGACTTATGTTTGAAGGAATACCGTTTCAAAACCTTCATCAATGATTTCATTTTTGTAACATAGCAAATGAAAGCATGGCTTCAGCTTGACATGACAACAAACTTAATATCATAATACTACCAAAGCATATTATTAGTAACTACCAAATTCAAAGACCAAACATAGTTAAAATGCAGAAGTGACTCTTTTGAAATGCAGAAGGAACTACCAAACAGACCAAACAGAGTCAAAGCATATTTTAACAGTTTCATTGTTCTCCTTTATATATCCGAAGGAACTGTTTTGAATAGTTTCATTGTTCTCCTTTAATCCAATTCAATTTGCAATAAATAAATCTTAAAAGTTTATAACATACCACATTCAATCATTTCTGGAAATAAAAAGAAGACAAACGTTTTCTCAATGATTTTGATAAGAGAAACATGTCAGGATTATTTAGTGATTGTATGAGTTATCATGCTCTGAATAACAAACCTAACTAACCTAACTAAATGAATTGTTTTGGCCCTGCATTTAGCCAGACATTGGCCCTGTATTGGCTGCAAAATAATCTTAGTAATGTTCTTACTAAGTAGCTCTTTAGCCAGACAAAAAATAAGATGAGACAAGAGACCACCTTGTCTCACACCCCTAATGTAATTAAAATAGCTATTATGAGTACCATTTATTGCCACATACAGATAAGCGGAAAAAAGAATAACATGGAGATTAGATTGACCAAAAAGTGCCTTGTTGCTATATGTAAAACAAGCAGATTTGGAGGTGAACTTTGACATACCATTATGATAACAAATGTTCTACTCTCCTCTTGAAGACCACTTCCTATCTAAATAATGTTGCTTGCAAGTTGAAGTTGAAAGAGTACAAAAATGTAGAGAAATTGTGTACTAAGCTACTAAATTATCTCTTCGTTATTTAGAAATCACTATTTTCTTGAACCACACAGAATGAAGATTTTTTATACGGATTGGTATGTGTTGTAAATTGGGAGCACAAATGTGAAAAACCTCAATAGAAGGGCTCAGACTCTAGAGGTTGAATGCCTTTGAATGTGTTTTGTTTTTCATGCATTTAGACATAAACATATAAATGTATGATGTTAAAGTGTGAAATCAAATCACCAATATACTGTTTGAAGATTATATGTTAAACAAACTGAAATTGAGTGTTACTGTGATATCATGGCAGCATCAGCACTCTTAATGTAGTATAGAAGGAGTAGCTACTAACTACACCAAATTCTCTTTCTAGCATTTACTACAGATTCAGGTAAATCAATCACGTACTTGAGACGATTTTCTCACATAACTATTATACTATATGATTTAAATGAAATTTATAACATTTACTATGATTATGAATGTTGTGTAGACTTTGATATCCGGTTGTTCAACAAGAGGTTTAGCCACCTTTCACCATGGTGACAACTTCACCAACTATGCATCAATGAATTTTGGGATTAGAATAATTGTTATAGAGTTGCTGTTAGGCATTATCCAACATATTTTAAGTGTTTGGTCAAGAAGTAGACTACTTACAAGACACTAGTTTTGTTCATTGGTGTGCAAAACTTAAGTTCCAACTTGAAATGGAAATGAAACAGGGTCTAGTACCATGAGATTAACACACAACGGCTGCTATCACGGTTCAACACTAAGGATTATATAAAGTACTACAATCAGATCGAATTGTGGCAGCAACACAACTCAGAATGAAAAGCAATCAAAATAGAATAAAAGCGATCGATTTTTTTTTATAATATACTCCATAATTAAGACTTGAATTCTTTAAGAAAAAACAAGTGTATAAAAGTCTATAATAAAAACAAGATAAAACGTTCTCTCAATCTTGAGTCATTGGGTCAGATGTCATTGTTATTGGCTCGACCTCGTCAATTAACCCTCCATCAACTAAACCATGTATTTGTTCAACTTCTATAATAGGCACAACTGGTAACATTTCATCGGATTGATAAGGCATTGCATCCCCGGTGTTGTCTATCTCGATATAACCCCTTGGTTTTGTGGTGATTGTTGCACACCATCCACACATATTCTTACACATTTCTGGATATGGGACATAATACACTTGTTTTGCTTCTTGTGCAAGAATGAACAGGTCATACTGACGATATCGCTTATTCATCTTAATGTCAATAATGTTGTACTCAATATTAACTTTTGTGCCAGTATTATTTGTAGGATCAAACCAATCACAATAAAATAGGGGAATCTTGTTGCTAAATCCATGGTATTCCAATTGAAGGATACGTTGGATGATGCCATAAAAATCGTTTTCTCCTCCATTTGTAACACCTTTAACATGTACCCCACAATTAGTAGCCTTTTTACCATGACTCCATTCTTGAGTGTGAAACTTGTACCCATTAACAAAGTATATGTTTCATGATGTTGCCTTCGGATTAGGGCCTAGAGCTAAGGCCTTCAGATATGGACTAGTCGTTCCATTTCTCTCATCATTCACCTAAAAAAATATATCTAACCTTAGAGATAGTTTATTGTCAACCACATAATATAAATTATGAGAAATATATCAACATAGTTCTTTAGCTATGAAGGAAACTGCTCGTGTATAAGACCGAAATCATCTTCCTCATTGATAGAACGATATTGCATGAACAATATGACATCGATCATAAAATTGATGAGTGTATTTATAAAAATTGGTTGAGAACAACACAGTTGTCTTACAAAAATGTACTTACTCGAGATACAGTTTAACCTCGTCACAATTGATTAGGACGTGCACGTGAGCAGACTTCTATTCCTTATCAATCACCCAATAGACTCGAGCCTTTCCACTAGGACGACCACATTTACTAAAAACTGAAAGTGTTGGTTAGGAATTCTCATGATCTGATCGAGGATCGTTTCTTAAACTTGTACTTGGTAACAAACTAAAGGTCTTGAAATAGTGAGAGAAAAAATGAGTAGTTTCACTGTGCAAGTAGGCAGTGTATATTGGACCTTCAACCCTGACTTTATTTTTCACCGAACGCTTGTAGTTTCCCATCAATCTACACATGAAATGATTAAAAAATGTTTTTTCATTTAATTAATCTACAAAAATTGAACATCAATTACCTTTCAAATGGATACATCCAACGATAATGTACAGGACATCCAAGGATTGCTTCAGCAGGTAGGTGAATCGGGAGATGTTCCATCGAGTCAAAGAAACCTGGTGGAAAAATTCTTTCTAGCTTGCATATGATGATGGGAATGTTTTGTTCTAACCTAACAAGGTCTTCCAACTTCAATGTATTACAACACAAGTCTTTAAAAAAACGACTTAACTCAGTTAGCGGCTTCCATATCTCAAGAGGCAAGGAACGAAAAGTAATTGGAAGCAAACACTCCATGAATACATGACAGTCATGGCTTTTCATCCCCTTCATCCTACCCTTGGTAGCATCAGCACACCTAGAAAGATTCGAGGAATAACCATCCGACATTTTTAGTTCCTTAATCCATCTACATACTAACTTTGCCTCTTTGGGTGTCAATGGAAATTTTGCCTTTGGCTTAGCCATCTTTCCATTAGGTAGAGGGCGCATCTCTAAATCCCCACGTAAACAGTTAAGAGGTAAATCCAATCTTGCATTCTCATTGTCCTTTGTTTTTGCAGGATCATTCATGACAGTGTAAAACACAGTATCAAATACATTCTTCTCTATGTGCATCACATCAAGGTTGTGCCTTAACAAGTTGTCCTTCCAGTATGGAAGATCCCAAAATATACTTCTTTTGTTTTAATTATGTTGTTTCCCATACCCTGGAATTTGGTGGCCCAGACACTGTCTGTGACTTTTGGAAAATCACGAATAGCTTCCTAAACATCATGGCCAGTAAACATTGGTGGTGGTCTTTTTTTCATAATCTTGCTTTTTGTAAATCTTTTTTTACTTTTTCTGAAAGGATGATCCATTGGTAAAAACCTATGATGACAATCAAACCAACAAATTTTTCCACCATATCGTAAGGTGAAAGCATCTGTATTGTCCATGCAATAAGGGCATGCTAATTTACCTTGTGTCCTCCATCCTGACAACATACCATATGCTGGAAAATCATTGATTGTCCACATTAAATACGCTCTCATAACAAAATTCTGCTGCATAGAGATATCATATGTCACAATGCCATCTTTCCACAAGCGCTGTAAATCATCAATCAAAGGTTGCAAGTAGACATCTATTTTAACTTTCGGGTTGTACGGTCCAGGTACAAGACAAGTCAAAAACATGTATGGTTTGGTCATGCACATTTCGGGAGGGAGATTGTATGGTGTGACTATTATTGGCCAACATGAATATGGAGAACTAGAGGCTTGAATGTAAGGGGTAAACCCATCAGTACTTAAACCCAATCTTACATTTCTTGGGTCACTAGCATAATCGGGATAAACATCATCGAAGTGTTTCCAAGCTTTTCCATCTGATGGGTGACGCAAAATATTTGGATTGCTGGTGTTCTCATGATGTCATCTCATCTGAACTGCAGATTCCTTTGAAGCGTAAAATTGTTGTAACCTAGGAATGATTGGAAAATATAACATTCTCTTCACTGCCACGTCTTTGACTTTTCCCATTACACACTTTCGAGGAACATACCTAGCAGCTCCACAAACTCTGCACTGAGTTAAGGTGCTATCTTCTTTAAAATATAATAAGCATCCATTCACACAACAATCAATTTTCTCAACTTCCAATCCTAACTTAGACACCAACTTCTTCACTTGGTAATAGTTTCCAGGTAAGCATTCTTTAGTTGGACAAACATTAACGAGCATTTGAGAGAAAAAATCCATGGCCTTTTGAGGAACATGCCAACTAGACATGGCAACCAACAACTTAACTGAAATAGATAGTCTGGATTCAGAAGCTCCCTCATAAATGGGTTGGTTTGCAGAGATTAATTCATCATAAAATCGTTGAGCTTTTTCATTTGGTATCTCACCCTCACTAATTGTGTCGTTTTCCATATTAGCATTCACATTTGGGACATTAACAAATGGCCTGAAAACATCAGAGACCATTTCATTCATTGCATCAAATTGTTCTTCATCACCTAGAATATCCCCACCAGCATTCCCGCCACTACTTGAATGACCATCAAGATCCACATTCTGATTCTCTTCTCCATGATCAGTCCATGTATAATAGTTGGACAAAAAACCATATTTGTACAAGTGGTGTTTGACCTCATTAAGCGTTTTCAAGAGAATGCAGGCGCAATTTACACAAGGACACCTTATCCCTCCTTCGTTTAAAAACTGAGGTCGATTCATCGCTTTATTGACAAACTCTTCAACTCCACTAACAAATTCATCTTTCAAACCATACCTATCGGAGTTTACTCTATCATACATCCAACTTAGATCCATTCTCTACATAAAAAACAAATATCAGTTTTTAATCTTCATTTGTTCAATTGACTTCTATGTTTAGGAAACCACACTCTGACCGCAATTTAAAACCTAGAATTATATCTTTAGCAATATCATTATGAACTTGAAAAAACTAAGATAGATTTACAATTAAGACCTAAATTGGCATCTCAGAGGAAATTTCTTAGCATACAAAACATATTTTAAACTAAGAGCATACACAACATAATAATGTAAATTCAATGAGTTCAAATAATGAATCGAACCGACGAATCTAAACGACGAATCTAAACAACAAATCGAAACAACGAATAGAGGGATTTGTTCATACCACTGCGCAACAATGATGGAGATTGACGAAATGGAGATTGTTACCTCTGCACAACAACAATAACAACAAGTCATTCATAAGCAAAATTGACGAAATCATCTGAAGTCTCAACTATACAAGAATGAATCCTATTTAATTTGTAAACAGAATTGGAAAAATTCACTATGCATTTAGGTGCTATAGTACCCAACAATATTGTGCTTTTCTTTGCCTCCTTGCTAATTAATGTTTGCAATGATGTGTTTAGGGAGTAAAATTTAGCAATAAAACAGTTTAGACTTCAGATACTGAATCACGGCAAACCAGTCAAAGCAACAAAAATCCTCACTGCCATACCAAAACAAATAAGATAAGACTATGATTATTTGTTTTTAACTCTAACTCTACAGCCATACCAAAACATAGCAATTATAAAACAATTCTCAAGTGACGTGTTCGCGAAAACATACAAAGGTACACCAAAAAAAAATCTAATTCAAAAAGTTGCATGTAATTGTTACACACCACAGTTCCTGCTCCAGGTTTTCCTTCCCCTGGCTTTGGCAAAAGCCACTACAGTGAGAGTGGAATAGGATTCTCAGAGCCTTAGAAATCTGAACATATGTGATAAGAGCTTCAGTTATTAAAAAATAATTGAATTTTTTAACCAATTTCAAAATTTTACAAAAGCAGAATCTATGAGAAGTAAAACTATTAACATAAGTTTCACAGTAGACAAGGTAACCATGTAAGATTCAAGAAAAGCTAATAGTTGCATGGTCAGTAAAGAATCAGAACACAATTTATCAATTACTAACTGTTTTTCCATCTATAGCTCTTTTCCATTAAAAGTAAATAATATAGAATAAACAAAAGACCTAACAGTTCATGATTTCAAACACGATGAAAAAGCATAGACGTTTTAACACGGCGCGAACTGCGAAGATCTAAGAAGCTTCAACTTCAACAAAATAATAACTTGCAGAAGCTAAGAACAGAGGTGTCTTTACTATAGCAGTATCATTCTTAAGTTACTATAGCAATATCATACTGTTAGTGTATGGTTCATTTTTCTTAACGATTTGTTTGCTTCTGAGGTATTTTGAAGGTATTTAGTTGTAACCAACATGTTGTGTCAAAGATGGATTTGGTGAGAAGGGCAGGCCAACTCAAGGTGATAATTGTTCAGGTAAATATACACATCAAATTAGAGAATTCCAAAGAAAAAAGCGTCAAATTGCAGCATAGTTTAGTGTTAATTATACATTAATTGTTTAGTGTTAAGCAACCGTGCTACATAGTTTTATTTTTTAACAATAAACTATGCTCTATAGTTGATTTTTTGACATTTTAAGATATATATGATGCAGATTGCTCCGTATGAGCAGTTGCAGACATTGGAACGGCTAGTTGGTGTTTCTGCACAAGCATGATTTTGGTTCTGAAAACATCAGATTGTGAAGTCACGATACATGTACACCTAGAAGCTTTAATAGTTATTTCAATTATGCTTCAACCAGTAGGCATATATATATATATATATATATATATATATATATATATATATATATATATATATATATATATATTGGTAGAGTTTAAGAGAGATTTGATTGTTACAAGTTCAGTTTGGCCTTGTGATTCTATGATCAACCTAACAATTGACTATCCCCACTGATATTTTATCAGGTCTGTTATGCCTTCATTCCCATCATATTCTAATGATAGTTCGTCGGTCGGACTGGATAAAAGAACATAAGATGAAATTTGAACAATTCCTTCACAATATCAAAGAATTATTTTCCAAGTTCAAAGTCAGGGAATTTGATCCTCCATCCTCTGCACCTTCACCTAGTCAAATTCTCCACATTGGATAACTTCCCTAACTAATCCTAATTCATTTGAGTTCTTTTAAATCGATTTTTCAGTCTAACATATTATTATATTTGTGAAATTGGGTTCAACCTACGGTTCATGAAACTAGGTAAATATAGACATATAGTGCATGGAAGAGAAGTTAGAATATGATCCATAAAAAAATATGACAAAGCTATCTGCAAAAGACCAAACAGACTACACCAGATTTTGTCTTCACTCTTCAACAACAAAGAACTTTCTGCAGAAGTTTTCAATTTGGAAGTAATTTATTTCTCTATGCTGCTATCCTCCTTGAACTATAACCATTCAAGAAAAACAAAATTACAACAACATACATATATAATGGTCAGAACAGAATTCACAATAAATTTATGAAAGAATTTAATAGCTTAGCTTTGTTGTCAATACAAGTAAGTTTAACCTAGCCCTGTTCTCAATACAATTAAGTTTAACCTATTGTATATACACGATTTCCAATTTCCTATTTCCTGTAATCAGGCCTCTCGCTGCCCAATACACCAAACAAGTCCTCCCGAAAATATACCGGAACTTCATATTCCGAACCTAATGTCGGAACTTTTTCAGCAAATTTTGGATCAAACAGATACAACGACTGTTCTTCTCTAACTTGATCTGAATATCCAAAATACTCTCCGAGTTTCATCTCCACAGGCCCAACTGCAAACTTAACATCATCACTGCATAACTTCATCAAATAATCTCTCCCATTTCCTTAACGCATCCCAATTATCAATACACCCTTCCAACAATACCGGCTTATTAACCTCCTCAAAACTCATCACAAACTCTTTAACCGAAACGCCTCTCTTTCAAACAATATTATCCATCTCCAACCATTCAGGTTTCATTTCAAGATTTGAACACAACCAACTCTGGAAAAGATAATCAGAATAAATGTCTCTAACTCTGAAACCCCTAAGAGCACTACACGAAACACCAAATAAAGAATAACAAGAAGGA
This sequence comes from Lathyrus tuberosus, assembly GCA_022829125.1. Taxonomy (NCBI): domain Eukaryota; kingdom Viridiplantae; phylum Streptophyta; class Magnoliopsida; order Fabales; family Fabaceae; genus Lathyrus; species Lathyrus tuberosus. The sequence goes on from JALAZF010000668.1 coordinate 506,697, forward strand.
ACAAAAGTAGTTTTCCATGACCCATTATAGTGAAACCCATCAATAAGATTCTCCAAAACAAGATTCCTCCAAAGGGGTTCATGATTAGTGAAAACATAAAATGATTTGCTAACAGAAGCCAAAACACCTAGAATGTCAAGAACAAGTTCATCAGTGAGGGTACGATGATTACCTAAGGGATGAACACCGTGGGTGTGTGATGGGGCAGAGCTTTTGATGCTGAAACCTTCTTTTGTGTCTTCTTCTTCAACGAAAGATGGGAAATGCAGATTGTCACCAACAGAAGTGGAAGCATGAGACGATGAAGACGATGAAGCGTGAATACGGAGGTGTAGCGTGAATGAATACCGTGTTTAATTTTAATTATATCTTTTTATTTTATTTTATTGTATAATTCTAATTTCATTTTACTAAATAAATTTTAATTCAATTTTTCTTTTTCTTTTATTATTTTATTATATTTTATTAATATATATTTTTTGTTTTATTTTATAAATTCAATTTTAATTTAATTTTATTAATTTAGTTATAACTTTATTTTATTTTACTAATATATAATATTGATTTTATTTTATAAATTTGAGTTTAATATAGTTTTGATTTGATTTTATTAATTTCTAAATTCTATTTTATATATTAATTTTTAATTATAAATAAAAAAGGAGGCATATAAAAATGATGGGAGAAAATGAAATTATTTCGCACCAATAATAGCGTCGGTCCCAGCCGATACCATATTAACAATAATTAAAAATATATAAACTTACAAGTAAATATTGATTAGCGTCGGTTGTAACTTAATGACCTAAATAATCATTTAAAACAATGTAGAAAAGGAGGCAAATAAAAATGGTGGGGGAAAATAAAATTATTTCGCACCAATAATAGCGTCGGCCCCTGCCGACGCCATATTAAAAATAATTAAAAAAATATAAACTTACAAGTAAATATTGATTAGCGTCGGTTACAACCGCCACTACTATTAATGACCTATTAAAAAAATAAAGCAAAATGATTTTAGTCTCGTAGCGTCGGCTTATAAAGACACTACTGCAACACTAACAGCGTCGGTGTTGGGGCCGACGCTAATTTGTTGATGCTAAAACGTGATTTTTTTGTAGTGTGTGCCCGACGAGGGAGATGATGAGACTTTGATGGGCTGCTTAACGTAGATTGGATTGGGCCTACCTGACTAGTGGACAGACGCCGGCCTAATCCATAATAGCAATCAATAAAATACTATTAATAAAACATGTGCCTTGAATCAATCTATTTGAGTTAATAGTCTCTGACATGACAGAGTAACTTTCCCTCAAGATTGAGCCATTTTAAATTTCTGGCAATGAATACTAATGTACGTTCACATCCCGCTTGGACAAAACATGTTCAACGGTTCAGATGTATTGTTTATTTTTCTTATTCATTGTATTGCAATTTATGTAACTGTTTTATTATATATTTGAGTTTAATTGGTATGCACTGATAGTGTAAAATAATTTTACACTGTCAACTAATAGGAATATATTAATCTGTCATGTCATATAATTAATTTAAATTTTACAGTCTGATGTGGCGGGATGTATGAGGGTGATTGGTTGACAGTGTAAAATATTTTTACACTGTCAGTGCATACCAATTAAATTTTATATATTTAGAGTTTAATTACCATACACTGACAGTGTAAAAAGTTTTATACTATCAATACATCACCATCATTCGTTTGGGTTATTTTACAGATTATTAAATTAAAAGTCAAACTCCTATTTATATCTAACGGTTATAATTAACTGTTAGTGCATTTCAATTAATTCCATATATTTATTAGTATTAAAATGAACACATGTGTAAAATTCAAAAGAGCACACCGGTTATAAACGGAAAAATATTATTACGCATTAAAAAAATAACGAGATTGCTCGTGCATTAATCGAAGAGACTTTTTTTCCCCTATTTTCCACTTTCCATCAATTTGTATTAAAATCTTGTTATATTAAGCAACGCGGTTGGGTTTAAATTAGGCATACCGACCAACAACTGTTCACGTGGACGGAAAATTTCCTTACTCGATTCACTCATTTTCACTATTGCTCCGATCTCCAAACCTCCATGCTGCAATCCTACACCCCCACACACTAGATCCTCACCCTTCCTCTTCCATACATATTTATACCACCAAAATTTTCGTGCGAGAATGAACTAACATATTTACTGCAAGAAAATCGACGCAATTCAGTGAAAATGGACCTCAATCAAGAAGGTGACTCTCCGTTTCGATTATGCTGAAAAGTTACTTCCAATCGCGATGCGTTTGGTTTTCTCAATTTCATATTCTCATTTTGCATATTTCTTTCCGTTTCGAATTTGTGTTTGAATTTGGGTGATGATTATATACATTTTTTTAATTTTGTTTCGTTTTTGTGATTTTTTTGCAGTATTAGAGTTTCTCGGATGCGTTCCGCTACTACAGAGGCTTCCTAGTTCGTCTATAAAGAAGATATCAGAACTTGTGATTGTTAAGCACTATGGTATTTATTTCAATTTTATCAAATTGAAATTATTATTTTTTATATTGCAGTTGCATTGAGATCATGAAGAATAATTAGGTTATGTTTAGTTTTCTGCTTTGAATTGGAAGAGATGATTATGAAAAGATTGAAGTTGAATATATGGATTTGAGTGTGGGAATTATATGATATGATTGTCGGAGAATTGATTCTCATGAACTTGAATTTTTGTATCTATAGCACTGACACCTTTGAAAAAGTGTGTCACAGTGTCAGTATCTGAAACAGACACCGACATTTGCGATTAGGTTTAATTTATTTATTTTTTCAAATTATTACTGGCGTCGACGTGTGAGTGTCAGTGTTGTGTTTCCGGTATCTGTGTTTCATAGATTTTTGTGTATTTGGTTCTACTATGGCAAAAATTGATTTTATATAATTGAGTTTAGTTAAAAGTCTAAGGTAAATTTATTTATGTTTGTGTATGTTCACATGAAAATGAGTTAAATAATAATTTTAAAATCATGATTGGATTGGAGGTAACAGCTACATATTTTAATTTGAAGTCAGAATAATGTCCTTTGTAAAAAAAAAGTTTGAATCAGTTCTAGAGACTAAATAATTCTAATAAAATCCCCAGACATACTGAAATCAATTTTGCACATGTCTGATATCACTGTGAAGACATTCCACCAAAAGTTCAGTTGAAATGATAATTCATAACTTCTGACATAAACTTGTCCCAGGATGCAAAAATGGATCAGTGGACACGCGAGCAATCATAAGCATTAAGTTGTACATTCTCTTTTAACTCTTCCAAAAGTGAATTTGAAGTTTTGCGTTCATCCAAATGTGCACTTAGTGTTTGTGGTGCCCTATAACGCACAATTGTATTTGTGAATAGGAATTCAAGCAATGAATTATCTGAAAATATGTTTTGGAATTTGTTCTTAAACTTTTCATTAAGATGTTGTTTCATTATGGAGTCTCTTTATTCATGGTTATAATTACAGTATATAACTACATTTAGAATTGTAAAAATTGATTGGAGGATATCAACATTACTTTTTCAATTCTCAATCGATTGATTCTTTTTGCAGAGCGAGGGGAGTATGTTGCACGTGAGGATGAACCAGGAGATGGAACTTACTTCATATGGGATGGAGAGGTATGTTAATATATCTCCATATCATAGACCATGCATAAAAAAAAAGCAAACTGCATTGAATTGCTCTGGGTAGTGTAGGACAACTTTGATAGGCCCTGCACTGATCTAGAGGCTAATAAAATGACAGTGACTTGCATTTACTTAGCATTTTATTTGGCCAATTTTTACTAAAAGTCTAGCTTCATTTCTTGTAGGCTGAGGTTGTTGGATCTGTTAGTGCCCATGATGTAAATCGTCCAGAGTTCCAATTGAATAAATATGACTACTTTGGTTGTGGTAATAAATTTCTTATGACTCAAATTACACTTTTTTGTGCAAATGAGTATTTTTCTTTCATCCCATAGGCGGGCTGTATGCTAGCCAAGTAGTTTGTGCCATTGTGATAGGGTTATTCCTGATTATTTTCTTCTTCTGCACTTTTAAGTTTATCAATTAGGTTATCATTTTAAAACTCACATGCAGTCTTCTACTCTACTAGAAAGCATGGGTCTTTTATGGAACGTGGCTGCTTAAAATTAGTTGGAAAACTGTTGACTAGTTTTATTATCAATTTGTCATAATTTCTCTTATACTTTACTTCATTCTCTGTACTACTATTTATTGCTATCACAAATAAGTAGGACTTTGCCACCATAACTCTGTTTTCTCTCTTTAAACCTTTTTGTGGGTTAAACTGGTCATTCATTTTCAAATTATACCCATGTTCTTCTGCATAAAGCTGTTATTTATGTTTTCTCGATTTATATTTTGTCACTAGAGATACTAGAGATTTTTTTAATATTGCTTTGTTAGGTAATATGTGAGAATAATGTGAACGTGCTACTTTCAGGTTTGTCAAATACAGTTCACAATGCAGATGTTGTTGCTTTGTCTAAGGTCCTCCTTTAGTTTCTTTTCCTACTGCTTTCTAATTTCAAAATCTACTCTCGAAGAACCTGAGCTTCACTCATGTGAAATGAGTTATTTACCGCTATGGTAATTTTTGTTGTTTTCTGTGGCAGCTAACATGCTTAGTGCTTCCCCGTCAACACTTAGCACTGCTATGGCCAAAGTCTATATGGAGTTCAGAAAAATCTCCCGAGAGGTGCTCAGCTATGGAGAATATATTGCAATTAGAACCATTAGAGGTCTCTTATCATATGTTAATTTGAATTTGAATATCTTTATATTGATATAAATAGAGCTTACTACTTTATCTTTTTTATTATCACATCCATCATGTTTTTATACATAAGAGAATATCATTATCAAGAATCTTTATTCTCTCTTTTCCTTCTTCCTACCTAAGCCCATATGATTTCTGCAGAGTCTTTGTGCAATAAGGCTTTTGTGGACTGATTATCTGCACTAGAAAAATAATATTGTATTCTTCAGTATGAGAAACTGTTCCCACTGTTCTCATTTTGACATAATTTGATCCTTGCACTTACACATGACTCTTTGAAAAGACATGTTCACGTGCATATGATGAAAGCTAAGAAAAGTGGGGGAAGGAAAGATGATTCAAATTTTTAAATATCATTGAATATGGATAGATATATCATATATATGGTTTCCACTTTTTATTTATTTTGATTTTGGCCTAGTGGCAAATACATACTCCCTCCGGTCACTATTATAAGAAAAAAAAAACACTTTAAATCTTGGTCATTATTATAAGCAAAAGTCATTAAATTTTAGACTAATTAATACTTGTATTACTATTATACCCTTAATTTAATTCAAAAGCATTTAATATTGAAAGTTGATTCATCAAATAAACTAAGGATATTATCGTAAATTTTACTTTGATTGTACATGAAATCAAGAAAATTAATTACACTTAACTAATTTTCTTAATACGTGTGAAAGTAGTTATTTTGACTTATAATTGTGACCGGAGGGAGTATTCAAATACACGTTTGCGGGGAAGGGAAAATATGGTGACCTGGGTTCGAGCCTAGGATTCCGCATAGAATGTCCTCGCATTCAAACTACTACTCTGTAACAAAGAGGACACTTGCCACTTGAAAATGGTAAATAGAAATAGCATGATGTGTTTTTCCTGGTTTATTTTTTATAGCAAGCAGCACCATAGTATATATCAGCACTAGTTTTTCTTTGATAGTAAGTATTAAAATGCCTAACCTGGACTTCACCTTATAGCTTTTTGTTATTCTCTTTGGAAGGTAGATATCTTCCAAGGAATCACTCTTCCAGATGCTCCAAGATTTGGAAAGGTGTTTGGGGGACAGCTGGTTGGACAGGTATGTAAAACCACATTATCTTCATATTATAGCAAGCTGCTCATGTCAGTTGCAGCTCCTATATAGACTTCTTACAAGATAATATCTAACATGCAGGCACTAGCTGCCGCATCAAAATCTGTTGACTGCCTTAAGTTACTTCATAGTTTGCATGCCTATTTTCTTCGCATAGGAGACTTACACAGTAAGCATGTCTAATCACTTAACTTTGACTACATTACTGTGGATATAACTTCCCTTTCTATTTATGTTTACTTCTTTTCGTATGATGAGATGTGAATACTGTTAGTCATGCGTGTAGTAAGAAACATGAAACTATATTGCAGTTGCATATAGTGAAAATAAATCATAAAAAAAGGGTACTAGGGTTCTGTTCAAGAATACTTTTGAAGTTGTTTTCTTGTTGACTTTGTCTTGAAAATAGATTGTTAAGTTTCTGTCATTTAAGATAATGAGCAATCTTGCAATAGACTCTTTATGATCTGAAAATCTATGAATGCATTCTAGTTCATTTGTTTGCTTTGGCAGAGAATAATAAGCATAACAGACATACTAAAAAGTTAAAACAATTATTTTCCAGTGCCTATCATATATCAAGTTCATCGTCTCCGCGACGGAAAGAGTTTTGCTACACGGAAAGTGGATGCAATGCAAAACGGAAAAGTCATATTCACTTTGCTGGCTTCATTTCATGTAATATATTCTTCTTGAAAGATAGGTTCTGGAATAAAAAGCATTTATATTTATTGATCATATCGCATGATAAATTTTTTTGTCTGTTTCTTATATTGAAAAAGATATTATAGAAAATAAAATTTTGTTGATACACTAATTGTTACATGTATTAATGTCACTTCCTTGCTTGCTTTTCTAAATGTTTTTGCCTGTTAGGCATCTAACTCTTAATTACAGAACTAAGTTCTAATAAAACCAAATTTGGACTTCGCATGACTTAAGAAGCTATATTGAGCCATTGGAACTTTATAGGTGTGGAGTAAGAGAATTAGAGGCATAATATTGTGAAGCTCTGTGTGTTTAAACTATACCTCAAGCTTCTATTATATAGTCTCCATGAGAATCAATGTACAATCACAATATTGCAAGATAACTACAATATCATGTCTATCTTAATAACCTAATATTCTTATAATTAAAATATTTTATTCACATTAATATCAACAGTCATCATCAAGTTGGAACATATAAATCATATATTTCAAGCTTGTTACAACTAATTTGAGGAATTCTCATTGGTTTAATAATGATATCCACCAACTAATCATTGAAATTGACAAAGCTAGTGGTGGTGTCATTTAATTCAACTGTCCTTGACAAAGTGGCATTCTATCTCAATCTCTCAGAGATTTAATAAAGTATGCCTTGCAACTACACTAAGTTTCTTACATGTCTAGGATATCAAGTCTCCCCTGATAATTACACAATGCCAAGAAGTTGATCGCCTATCAATAGGTGAGCCTATCAGATCAACATTCGAGGAGTAAACTATCTGACTATGTTCTTTGTCTTCATAAATGAATTTTTTTTCTAGAACACCTTTAACAAGATCCATATTACAAAGTGTTCTTTGGCACAAGTGACTATGGGGCAGTTTAATTTCCCAGACAATCTCACCTATCTCCCTAAATTTTATTAAAGTTTTATGGTTTCTGGATATTTTATTATATGACAATTTAAATTCATATGCTGAAAGAGTGGTTGGAGTAGGAAAAAAGGTTAACAAATCATTTCCTCATAAAGATGCTATAAAATTCAGAACTGATTTGAATGCTAATGTAGAAATTCTGCATGATTTCAAAATAAGTAAAGGGAAAAAGTTGGTTCAAAGGCATAAATAGTTGTATATTTTGGTTTCTCATGATAAGTTTTAGTTTTATCACTTTATCTATCTTTAAATTTTTTTCAATGGCTGCAAACTATAATTTGGATGTTGTCAGTGTGAGTCACTGTGACTGACAGATATTCTTTTAACACGTGAGCTTTTTCTCTAGTCAAGGAATTATGTTCTGAATTCAAGAGTATGTTAATCATTGTTGTTTTTTAATCCACAGGGAAAAGAATCAGCCTTTGACCACCAGGAAGTAGCTATGCCATCTGTCCCTGTACCAGAAATGGCAAGATACAACAAGTTTATATTCATTACAAATTTTTGTTTTCGTGGATGTCAGATTATTAATATCTTTTTTTTTTTTTTTAAATTTATTCTTAATTTGTTACTTATAGCTTCTGCCACTTGAAGAGCTACGGGAGAGACGTCTAACTGACCCTCGCTTGCCAATGTAAGATTTCTTGTTAGGAATATTTTGTTGATGCAATGTTGCTATTTAACTATCTGAATTTTCTATTTGTTTGTTTGTAGTTGTTTTTTCTTGTTAGTAAACAATCAAGGAATCTCCACTTTTATATCAAAATTTATCTTTCTAGGCAATACAAGGGCTGCACAAAAAATTGTGTCTTTTGTCCATTAAGAGTATGGGTTACATGAAGGGGAAATCCATATCCTTTTCACAAATCCATCTTTGCTTGAACTAATTAGATTTAAACCTGGGTCTTCCTAGTTGATGTGGCTGGTGCTTAATCATCAGTGTCTCCTTGGGGACAACCCGAAAGATCTTTAATCTGTGGAGAGTTAATTTTCTTAGCATTATATGTGTCTAAGAACTTTTCTAGCTCCCTTATTTGCCTACAACTAGCTATACATAATTTTATACAGAAGTTTCAATTTATGATGACTCTAAAAGCTATATCTGATAATGGAAGGGAAGGACACCCCTGGTAAATATTCTGCATGATAAGAGCTTCAGATTAAGACGGTATTAAAATGGGATTCCTTTATGAATTTATATTTTATAAAAATAAAATTGATGGAAACTCCTTTTTTTACGAAACTCAACAGTTTTCTTGTAAAATGGTTTTGAACTGTTTGATAGGGAAAATTAAACCGACAAATGATTTTCTGTATCCGTGATTGAAAAACAAAGACTCTAAGACCTAAGAGTCTTGGTTTTCTTCGAGTGACCAGCTGCAACACCGTCATCACAAGAGATTTAAAAACTCTAATTAGTATGCATGATGGTTTTCTGTACGGTATTAATGACAAACTTTGTTGTTTCAGAACTTACCGGAACAAAGTGGCTACTTCTGAGTTCATCCCCTGGCCCATAGAGATACGATTCTGTGAACCTAAAGTTGCAACAAATCAGACTAAATCTCCTCCCAGGTTAGCTTGAGCACTAATGCAGTATTTTGCTTACTCGTTCACTGAGCATGCATGCAATGCTTTGGTGAGATAATTTTGGAAAGGAATATAATGATTACTTCAATAAGCTTCCTATTCAATCAAATTTCAGCTGTTTTGAACTTGATATTATCTGAATTTATTAACAAATTGTATGCAGTTTGAGATACTGGTTTCGATCAAAGGGAAAACTTTCAGATGATCAGGCCTTGCATAGGTACGTATCTTTTCTAGGAAAAGATATATTTTGGTCTTTTATCTTATTTTCTAGTTTCAAGTTGATCCCTAGTCTAAATTTTTAGCTTTGTCTTGGTCCTTAAATTTTTAAAAATTTCAACTGTGTCCCGTCTTTTATTTTTGGTTCTGTAATAGTCCTTTTTTTTAGTAAAAATTACTCCAATACTGTCCATTTTTTATATTAAAAATAGTCCATTTTTAATAATAGTTTTAACAATGTGGTCTTTTCTTAACACAATTTAAACATAAAAGACTACACTGAAACAAAAAAAGATAAGTAGCCCAATTAAAACTTTTAAAAGTTCTGTGATCAAACTGAAACTTAAAAATAAGACAAGGGCAAAACAAATGTATTTTAACCCTCTTTCTGCTAGAAAATTTTCTGGTCACCCTGTTTTGTTGATTGTGCAAACAAAATTACTGTTGTGCCAAAATCAATGCAAGTATTGCTTGGATCTCGGTGCTGAATGCATGCAATTCTGGACATTTAAATAATTTTCAATTATGTTGCAATTTGGTTCTCGTTGATTAAAAACTCTTCTGAGAAAGGACTAGTTGGAAGAGTTTGTAGAAATTTGAGATTGCTGAAAAATGAAAATATCATCTGGTTGTACTAAATGTGTTTATTTTGAACCTGCACATTTGATGATAAATACATCTTTTGCTTTACTTTAACTCTTTTGCTTAAAAAAATATATTAAATAGTTTTCCTTTAAGCAGCGATGAGATGATCATTTTGGCATACTTTTGTTTAAGTTAATTTGTTCAACGAGTAAAGAAGAGTCATCTGATTTCTCACACATCAGTTGTATCTTATAATTTATCTCGCAGGTGTGTAGTAGCATATGCTTCAGATCTAATATTTCTTCAAGTAAGTTTGAATCCACATCGTGGGAAAGGTTTCCGGGCACGTGGCGTTAGTCTGGATCACGCGTAAGTATTCGAATCCTACCAGTTGCATAATTAGTTTATTTGACATTATGATTCTTAATATGCAAGGTATGTGAAAAAAAGTTTTCTTGCTTTCTTGCTTTTTGTTGACTTTTTTTTTTTTTGAATTTTAATTTCAGAATGTGGTTTCACCGACCCATCAAAGCTGATGAGTGGGTGCTATTTGCGGTGAGTTTCCTTGTTTCTCATGTATAGAACATCATTTATAACCAAGTCTTTTTTTCATTAAGTGGAGTCAAATGCATGAAGCCATAACGCAACTTTTACATATTAAATCCAAAGGTTAATCATTCGATTTCAGTTTATGATCTAGGAACCAAATAATTCGATCTGGCCAATTTTATTCCACTGAGGACTTCTTCTGTATTATATTTTCTTTAGTTTTCTGTTACATTGAAACTCAATTCACTTTATACAGGTCTTCACTCCCACTGCCTACGAAGCACGCGGCTTTGTCATAGGTCATATGTTCAATCAAAAGGAAGAGGTAAAGGATTACTAAATTACATCAATTCATCTTGACACCTTGTTTGTTTAACTGTCTTACCGTGCTCTATTCTGTTGAACTTGCAGCTTCTTGTAACAGTCATTCAAGAAGGTCTAACAAGGAGAGCTGATCCTGAAATTCCAGCCACCAAATCTAAGTTGTGAACTGCTAAAAAGTGTAGTAGACGAAGGACACGTTCTTTTATGGTTCATTTTTCTTTCTGTTGAGGGGACTAAACGGCTTAAAGTCTTTGCTCAGAAATGCAGAGTAAATTTGATTAGGATAAATTTATTAGATCCCAAATAGTTTTATTTACCTCATAGTAAATAAATCTTACATTTTTAACACATTGCTCTTACTCGTAGGGCCTATTTTAGTTCATTTTTAGGGATCAAGTTGAGGATGTAATAAAACAAAAGCATATTCGATCCTCAACATGATATGGATTTTTTATAAGTTTTATATGATCTACATTATACATATGCCTATGGTAATCAATGTTGTCAGAATCGAGATATAAGAGGAGGGGGCATTTAGATCGTACAATATAAAATCGCAATTAAGATCGGAAGATTTTACACGATTAATTTTATAAAATAAAAAAGGAATAATAAGATCGTAATCAAAATTGATATATATATATATATATATATATATATATATATATATATATATATAAAATAAAACCATCAAGTCTAAAATTTTAATCTCAAATCTTAAACCTAAAATAACTAAGTCTATAAAATAAAATATTTAAAATCATAGTGGCTAGTACAAATCTTAAATGCGCCAATAATTTGGATCATCCCGCGTAATGTTTTCTCTTTTATTTTCATAAATCTCATCATCTCTTCTACCATCAACATCATCATTATCATCTCCTCCATCACCTTCATCTCCTTTGTATGCATTTTCTTCTTCATTGTTACTTTTTATAATTTCAAGGACATCAAATTTATCTATATCTGCAATTGATTTAGCACAAATACTTTGCATAAAATCTTCTTCTAAATCAATCACATTTACATGATTATTACCTGCATTTTCTTCCTCAGCAACATACCATCAATCATCATCATATTGAAAATCATCAATTGTTAGATTTCATTTTTTTTTCTTTCAGCTTTATTCTCGGTTAATCTTGTATTTACCATCACATACACAAGATCATTCATAGTCTTTTGTTTCAGCCGGTTTCCTTTCTTCTTATGAACCTAAAAAAGGAGAAACATTTAATTAAAAGGCATAACATATAGTAACTATGAAAAATATATATGATAAATTTAAAAATATATCATCTCAAAAGCACTCTACCTTCTCTCACAGCTAGAAGAATTGCAGGTCAAACTCAACACATGAATAACAGAGTTTTGTAACTTTGGGTGTGCATCGACGTAAGATTTCCACCATTGAGTTGGTCTCTTGTTTTCTAGTCCACTTTGAGCTATTTCACTCCCATAGAACCCTTTTTTACTCATAAAATCTTGAAGTGAACCATCAATTTTATTCACCAGATCCATGTCTCCTCCCATCGTCATTTCTAAACATGCATACATCCCTTGTTTCACTTCATTATCTAATTTGAAATGAGGTTTGTAATGCAACATTTGATTAAGATAATAGCCATCAACATGCAAAGGTCTATGCAATTGTTTGTCCCATCTTTTATTTATAACTTTTCATAAAGGTTGGTAGCTTAAGAAAAAAAAGATTAAATAAGTTTATAAATAAACACTAATATACTTTTTTATATCAAATAAATCAATCTAAGATGGTTTATAAAATTATACATTTTCTCTTATTATTGTAGCTAGTTTGTGTTTTCTCTTTTGCCTGATCCATTGCTTTATAGATATAGCTCATGGTTGGCTTCTCATTGGAATCTACTATACGCAAGATTAAGTAATGGAAAAACACTCTTAAGGAAAATAGTCAAATTCTTCCAAAAGTCCTTGTTTGTGACTATATTTCAATCAATTTCCCATCTTTTGTCTGGGCAAATTGACACTCCTTCCATTGCTTGGAAGTGAACAATGTATATAATCCCCTCCCTCTTATCGTTCAAGCAACCCAAACACAAATATGATGTTGCAAAGAGAGTGATGTTAGGTCTTATCAACTCACCTCTTTCAGTATAATGATGCAACAAAGTTATAAGACCAGTCCTAGAAGACTTCAAATCTGAGAGATGACCAATCAATATAAAAGAAATACAACTCAAAATATCAAACCGTTAAAGCAGTGTGGTGAAAAAAAGAAGTATAATTAACATAATTAAAGGAGGTCATCACAATAACCTAAGAAGGGCAACAAAGGCGCGCAAATCAAATCAATTACAAAAGCAAATTATACATCATATCCTACTTGGGGGATTCACTATCACCTAAAATTGCATCATCCCGAACCAGTTTGTTCAGGTCCAACTCTGACCGGGGAACCCGGTGCCTGAATATTATAACTTCACTTGATTGACTACATCTTTAAAGGTTTTAAAAAAGTCTTAAGACACTCATCAATAACCTCATTTACTCTCTTCTGCATCATAATTAGCTTTTCAGTATGAATATTAGACTATTTTGAATAAGACTATTTTGAATAAGATTATTTTTTTCCTTCTTCAGAGAGTTTTCAGCCACAGTCAGCTGAGAGGTCAATGGCAACCAAGCGACACATTTGTATAAAAGGCCAACAATATGCAACTATTGACTCTGAGGTTCTAGACGCAGTTCCGAAAGTCACATATCCTTTTTGAAAATATTGCCATTAATAATGAATACTCGTTATGTTGAGACAAATTTGGTTCATACCATGTATCCTCTAAGGTTTTGATGACAACAAAGTATTTGAAAAACAATTAAGATTTCTAACTAGCTAATTCTTGTGTTCATAATTATATTTACTTGATGATATTGGTTCTAACACGGAAGTGTCTTTGGTTTGGTTTTGACCATGTACCCGTGAGAGAGTCTAATAAAAAAGTTACTGCTAGTACATTTCAGAATCAGAAGCGTGTTGTGGCTGCCTCTGAAACTGAGTAGTGTCAACTCAAGCTCTGCTAACACGGGACTCGAGAATTATTGACATTATCTTCAAAAGATTGTGCTGGGCTCGTTTTATAGAAGAGTTCTCCGGACAAAGGCCTTGTTCTGTGGATAATTCTTTGTCTACAAGTTCCAACACCTGCTTTTTTAGAAAAGATGTATTAGAAGATTTGATTTAATTATAGCCGTTGAGGATGCTTCAACGACTATATTTTTTCAGCTATAAAAAGAGCAGAAGAATTGAAGATCAAACTAAGAGAATAACACTGCAACTACAACCGAGATACATACACACTTCATTCATATCAGCTCAAGAGAAGCTAGTATGTTAAGAGTTCTTATTCTTGTATCGTTTAAGAATCCTTAGTGTTAAAAGTGTGTTATATATATTTGAACACCTCTGATTGTTAATCAAGTGTTGTTGTAAGTTATTCCTTCTCTAAACAATCAGTTTAGATAAAAGTCCATTTCCTTGGACTTGAGCAGTGAAGTCTTGGATTCGAGGAATCTTAGCAGGAAGTCTTGGACCAGGGGTCTGAGCACAGTAGTCTTACGAAGAGTGTCTAAGCAAGGAAGTCTTGAACCAGATGGGTTTAAGCAAGGAAAGTCTTACGATCTGAGGATCTAAGCAGAGAAGTCTTGATTAGGTGTTGATTATGTAAGGAAGTCTTAGACTGTAGGTCTGAGCAGGGTAAAGTCTTATACTTGAAGGTATAAGCACTTGTAATCTGTTTGATTAAAGTGGAAATATCTTGTGTGGCAAGGGGACTGGACTACTCTCAATTGGAGAGGAACCAGGATAACTATTGTCTGTTCTTTGTTGTTTTTATTTACTTATGTTACATTTTCCGTTACACCTGTTATCAGTTTCTGGACTCTTATTTAGAATATGAACTCTGGTTCAGAAGTAAAAACATTTTGAAAACACAATTCAACCCCCCTTCTTGTGTATTTTTTCTCATCTTTACGTTAAACAACAATACCCTTAAGATGATCTACTATGAGTGAGGTTTTCATGCCAACCAAGCGAGACATACATCAAGAAGGCCAACACTACGCAACCATCAATCCTAATAGCCACAGGTTTGAGGTTCTACACAAGGTTCCTAGAGTCACAAATCCTTTTTTGAAAATATTGCTATTAATAATTGTCATACCTCAAAAAATGAGAGACGACCTCGCGATGCGCAATCGCGCGCTCGCGGGATGGACTTAACAGAGTCGCCACCAAAATTTATTTATTCCCAAAGAGGGAAAAGGAAAATATATAAAACCCATAAACGAAAGGGATATGAAAGGATAGGGTATGGTCATCGCAACCAAAATCGGATTCGGAAGTCAGTTATGCAAGGGGAAGGTATTAGCACCCCTCATATCCGTTGTACTCAACGGGAACCATCTAAATTATCTACGCTCGAATGAGTGTCGTTATCTAATGGTTACTTGCTTAAGGGGGAAATGGTTGGTTTTTTATTAGGGTGCTTGCCAAGATTTTGCAATTTCGTGCTTATTATCCTCATAGTGCAATAAGGAAGTCAGAGTATTCATAATTCAGGGTAGAAAATGAGTATGCGTTGATTGCTTTTACCATGCAAAAAGGGTTAGAAAGATCACACGGCGGCGAGAAAATGTTTGATGAGTTGATGTTGTTTTTAGGTTTTTGAAAAGAGATAGTTCTTGATTAAGATTACACTAAAGACTATGGGCAGAGGTGAATATTTTGAACTACCAAGCCAAGCGTCTTGTGTCCAAAATACTCAGAGTGACTGTAGGAAAGCTCAATTTTCACTCCTTCTCCATCACTTAAGGCTCATGGCGTGCAATTCTAATCGTATCTTATTGTGTTTTTGAGTTTATTGAGAAAAAGGCCATTTGATGTTGGATCAAGGGTTTTATTGCTTGTGAGATGATTATGAAATGGTTTGAGATTGAAACGAGATAGATTAATGGCGACGCATGAAGCGATCGAGTTACAAGTTGGGGATAACTTGATGTATGGATCAAGAATGCTTTGAATTTAGTTGATGGCGATGCACAAGGCAATCGACTTACAAGGGTTAAGAGAATACCACTTGAAGTTGGATCAAGGGTTTGAGAAAACAGTGAGGTCGATCCTAGTCCCTAAGGGTATTTAGCAAACGAACCACAACCAAAGAAAAGTAGAAAAGTAAAAAAAGTACATCCAAAAGGGGAGCAGGGTACATAAAAATACAAGAGAAGTTGATGCAAAAAATAAAGGGGCTCGTTGTTAGGTAGCCCAAGAGAAAGCCGTGTGTGTGCAAAGTGTCCTAAGCTAGGCAATGAAAATAAGAGTCCAAGTCTCCTTTTGCTAGGGTCAAACATTAAGTCCAAAACTCCATGATGCTAAGGTCATTTGCACGGTCCATAATCCATTCTTTTGGTCACCATTAGAGGATCATATTTTTGGTTTTTTCATTTTAGCTTGTTTTTGTGTTTTTACAAGATAAGGAATAAAGAAAAGAAAGAAGAAAATGACATAAAGTAAAACATGAATGATAAATGAGCAATAAAGTGAATTGCAGAAAATAAATGACGAGAAGTAAATTGCGAGAAAGTAAAGTGCGATAATGGAAAAGTTAGTAGTTAGTGATCGAATGATCAATTAATCACATCAGGACTTTAGCTCTATGTTAAGCAATCGTAGGTGGACTTATGTAGAAGCCACACCTATCTGAGGCCGGTCAATAAGAATCTATACATTCAAACATGTTATAGAAATAAGACAAAGTTATTCTCCTAAAACATGCAACACAATGAGAAAATCGAAAGCAAACTCAAGTCGGCACAACGGTCTCATCTATCATCAAGAGATTCAAAGTATGATCAACCAAGAGCAACCTATCAACACCTCAAAGTGTCAAGGATGATTCAATGATCATTCATCAACACGTTTGAAGTGTTGAAGATTCAATCATCTTAGGGACCATTTCTCCATGATACTAAATATTTCATCAACCACATAATCACAGAATGAAAATAAAAAGTAACTAATACAAGGAATTAAAAAAAGAAATTTTGAAAGAAAAAGATTAAGATAAAAAAATAATAATAAATTTTGAAAGAAAAAGATTAAGATAATATAAAAATATTAAAAAAAAAACAAAAACAAATAGAAGAAGAAAAAAAAGAGAGAAAGGTGTGTATGGATCCAAGGGGAGTGTAGAAAGCATAATGGATAATGGGCTCAGGCAGCCCAAACGCTCATGACATGAGACAGATAGAGTTCAAAACAAACTCATCCTCAAATGCCAAGCTCCATCACGTGTTTTCCCCCTTCTTTCCTCTTAAAAATCCATGCCGGAAAAACACTGGAGTTTATCGCCGGCGGCGGCGGAGCTCACAGAATAATACTGCC
The DNA here is from genome assembly GCA_022829125.1 of Lathyrus tuberosus. Lineage (NCBI taxonomy): Eukaryota > Viridiplantae > Streptophyta > Magnoliopsida > Fabales > Fabaceae > Lathyrus > Lathyrus tuberosus. The sequence goes on from JALAZF010000668.1 coordinate 523,963, forward strand.
TCTACATCAATTTAATCGTCTCGATTTCCCTGATTCAAATTTCTCACCACCTCGTTCAGATTCCTCACCAAATATGCGAATCCAAATCAAGGCAAAAAATAATCCGAGGATATTGCAATGAAATCAGCGAAGGGAAAGAGGCACATTCAGGTATGAACTTGTGCTCAAATTCTACTTTATCTTCTTCTTCGCGTCTGAATCGATATTCAATGTTATTGTTCGTTGCGGTTTTTTGCGTTGCGATTTGAACTTGTGATGTATGTTGTTCTGTAGTGCGTTTGGGTTTGTTCGTTAGTTGTTTGTTGATGAATTTGAGGTAAAGTTGAGTTTGTATTGATGTTGTAGTTTTTGTTTGTTTTCGCAGGTTTGAAGTTTTATTTGTGCAGGGAAAGGAGAGGAATTGGTTTCGTGCAGGGAACGTGAAGAGTGAAGAAGAATGGTTTGTATAGCAGCACGACGTGTCCCATAAGTTGCAGAGTGAAATTCCCTTGAATTTATAGAGTGGTCCAAGGGGTAATTTAGAGTCTTGTCATTGAAAATTTGTTATGGAAATTCTGAATTGTGAAATTGTGTTGCGTTTTGCATTTTTCCTCATGCCTTCCATCACATTCTCTTTTCCTTGTATTTTTCATGAGACTTGTAATGGTTCGGGCCTTGTGTATTACATTGTATTGGTTTTGGGCCCTAAATAATGTTTGCACCCTTGTATTACTTGAACAATGCCTTTTGTTTATGAATGTTTTCTTGTATTTCCATGGTGATGTAAAGCAAAAGTTTTAAGGGCCATCGTCACATTTTGAACCAACTTGAATCCATGAATGATGATGGCATTTGGATGATATTTAAACACATTTGGTTAATCACTTGGTTAATCTTTTAATGTCATGAAGATTGCTTGACATGGCTATGAATTTGAAAAAGGAACTTGGATGAAAATTTGATTTGAGTGACTTTAACGAGACAAGTCTTTTCTTGTGATCTATGCAAGCTTTGAATCTTACACCTCACCTTATGGACAATAGCATGATTAGTTTTGTTAAATTCACACCAAAAGCAAACTTGTATTAAACTTGAACCACACTTGAACCATATTGAACTTGAATGATGTTTTGAAACAAACTTGAACCAAATGCTCCATTAAATCAAACTTTGACCACACGATATCAACCAAAGCCAAATGAGCCAACACACTTGATCTTGATACAATTTGTTTTCCAAAGTGATCTATAACTTGCAATGACTAGTAAATGAAACAAAGATTTTGTGTTTTACCAAGATTAGGTCAACCCTCCACTTGAGTTGAATCATGAATGAATGGCCATTGAAGTAACCTCAACCACTTGATTTTGAAGTCTTAAACAAAGCCTTGATGCCTCTTTGCAAACCATAATCCACACAAAGAAAGAAAGGAAAATGTAACATGTATTTTTGATTACACAATGGTTAAATGATATGATAATGATATGATGCATATATGATGAAAATGCTAGGGTAAAAATGAGGGTATGACAATAAAGAATACTCATTTGGCAGCAATAGCCTCAAAAGGATCTATTTCGAGTGAGGTTTTCATGCCAACTAAACGAGACATATGTCAAGAAGGCAAATAGTATGCAACCATCAACTTAAACTTAGGGTTTCTTTTCTCTGACTCGGGTATAGAGCCTTGCTCAAAGTGCAAGCAACTAGGAAGTCCATCACACAACATATAAGAAAGCATACAACAGATAAATAACCAGCAAAAATAACACGTAAGAGATAAAATATTAAAAGATGGTAGAAGAAAGCAACTAAACAATGCTAACACTCATCGCAAAGCTAACTAAACTGCACTTAACTCTAAGTTTTATCCCCAGCAAATTCGCCAACTATCGCGGCGCGAAAAATACTGAGCGGATGAACGCTCGAAATCAACAATAGTCGCCACCAAAGTTTTATTTTCAAAAGGGAAAACATCGATAAAACCCTTAAATAACAAAAATATGCCCATCACAACCAAATTCGGGTTCAAGAGTCGGTTATGCACGAGGAAGATATTAGCACCCCACACATCCGTTGCACTCAACGGGAACTGTTTAGTCAGTTTTGTGAATATGAGTGTTAGCATAAGGTATTTTTTATTTCTTCTAATTATTACGATGTATTTACAAGGGGGAAATTTTAGTTTTTTATTAGGGTGCTTGACAAGACATTAAATCTCGCTCCTATGTATCCCGAAGTGCGATAGAGAACTCAAAGCAACGTAGTTCTGGATGAGAAAAAGAGATTTTTTTTATTAAAGCTTTCCAGTGCTCCTTCCAAGGATTGGCCATATACCTGCTTACAAGGATCACTCCGTACGCTATGTTTGGCCTCGTACAGACCATAACATACATCAAAGAACCCACTACACTAGTATATGTAATGCTATTCATACAAACTCTTTCGACTTTAGTACTAGGACTTTGTGTCGTATTCAGTTTGTACTGAGGATTAGTCAGTGTTAGAACGGGATTTGAATTTGACATACCAAACTTTTAGAGAAACTTCTTCATGTATGTATCTTAAGATAAGCATAGTCTTGACTGCTTTCTATCTCTTCGGATGTCAATCCCAAGAATTTTGGAGGAAGCTTCCAAATCCTTCATGTCAAACTCCTTATCGAGTTCAGCCTTTACCTTCATAACATTTTCGACACTATTTCTTGATATGAGGATGTCATCCACATAAAGAAACAAAATAACAAGTGAATTTCCAAGTCGAAATCTGAAGTAAACACAATGGTCGAACTGGCTCCTAGTGAAACCAATGTGTGCCATGAACTTGCAAATCTCCTATGAAATTGTCGAGGAGATTGTTTCAGGCCATACAAAGACAAATTCATCTTGCACACATAATCTTCCTTTCCCTTTTCTGTATACCCTTCAGGTTGCCTCATCAAGATTGTTTCATCTAGATCACCATACAGGAAAGTTGTCTTCACATCCATTTGTTCAAGTTCTAGGTCGAACTTCGCCACCATGGCTAACAACATTCTAATGGATCTATGTTTTACACAATGAATACCTTGTTTCTGAGTGAACCCCTAGAAACCAGCCTTGCCTTAAAACACTTCGACATCACTCATTCGATTCTTTCCTTAACCTTGAAGATCCACATACAACTGACTGACCTAGCCCATGTAGGTTTCTCGATCAGCTCCCAAGTGTTATTATCATGAAGAGATTTCATATCATCCTCCATGGCTTTCAGCCATTCAGTCTCGTCTCGACTCCTTATAACTTCCTTATAGTCTCTAGGTTCTTCGTCCAAAACCTCACTTGCAAAGATTAAGGTATAAGCTATAGATTTGCATAACCAAGTCTTTGATGTGGCTTAATGACTCTTCTCAACCCGTCTCTTGCCAACAGGTAGTCATTATCAGTCTCTTCAGCTTTGACAACAACTTCTACATCTTCTTCGACTTCATGTGAGTCATGTAATTCAGCATCATTACGCTCCACCTCAACAGGAATATCTTCTTGTTCCAGCTCTTCTTTAGAGATCTTTGAACTTCAACCAATGTCATCAATTTTCTTGAATGATATCTCAGCTTTATTAAAAACTACATCTCGACTTGTGATATACCTCCCGTGACCTGTCTCTAGGTACCATAACCTATAAGCTTTGACTCCTTCAGGGTATCCAAGGAACATACATCTCAGAGCTCTAGGTTCGCTCCTGTCTTGCCTAACATGAGCATAGGCTAAAGTACCAAATACTCTAAGTCTGTCGAGACTAGGTGGATGTCCCGACCAGACTTCTTTAGGTGTCTTCATTTCCAAGGCTATTGAGGGACACCTATTTATCAAATATATTACATTTACTACAGTTTCTACCTAAAACACCTTCTATCTTGCACTAACTAACATGCATTTAACCCTTTCCAAGATAGTTCAATTAAATCTTTCAGTCAAACCATTTTATTGGGGAGTTCCTGCAGTAGTTTTGTGCCTTGCAATACTAGACGCAACACAATAGCTGCCGAAAGCCTCATTGAAAAATTCAAGACCATTGTCGGTCTTATCCCTCTTGACCTTCACGTCATTTTGGTTTTCGACCAGAGTCTTCCAACTTTTGAAATTTTCAAAAGTTTCATCCTTAGTTTTCTGGATGAATACCCATAACTTTCTGGAGTAATCATCAACTATGGATAGGAAATACTTTGCACCTGAGTGTGAAGGATACCTCGCAGGCCCCCAAATATTAGCATGAATGTAATCAAGGGATCCATGTGTTCTTTGTTTACCTTTGTTAAACTTCATTCTACAGGATTTACCAAATAAACAAGGTTCACAAAACTCCAAATTTTCGACCTTGTTACCACACAACAGATTTTGTTTTGACAATTCAGCCAAACCTCTTTCACTGACATGGCCAAGTCTCTTGTGCCATAGCTCAGTCTTCGACACAGGTTTCGTGGATGCCACATCTACCGAACCACTTACAACCTCATACTCAAGGGTATACAGGCCTTGTTTCTTCATGCCTCTCAAGACTTCCTTCGAACCCTTCATTACCCTTAAGATACTTTGCTCTTTTTTGAAAACATATCCTTTCTTGTCAAATTTACCAAGAGAAATCAAACTCCTCTTAAGATTAAGTACATACCTAACATCATTCAATAGCATTATTGACTCATCATGGATCTTGAATCTCACATATCCAATAACTGTAATTTTTCAAGCTTTGTTGTTTCCCAGCAGCACTGAATCACCATCTTGATCACACAATTCCTAAAACGCGTCTTTGTTTGGAGTCATGTGCCAAGTACACCCTGAATCCATAATCCACCCCTTGCCAAAGTCGTTGTTTGAAACCACCAGGACATTAGATGATTCATAACCATCTTGCACAATGGCTGCATTACCATTATCCTTTCCAATATGATTGTTTAGACGATCATGGCATACTTTTCTTGTATGACCCTCATTCTTACAGTGATAACACTTAATAGTAGGAGCATTAACACCATAAGAATTATGTAGAACTTTACTCTTCTTCTTCTCAAACCTACCATCTTTCTTCAAGAATTTCCCCTTAACGGACAAACCTTCACCAACTGCTGATGGATTTTGCTCCTTTCTTCGTTCAAATCCTTAGAGTACAAGGAAAATTTAACATCTTCAAAGGTCAACGACTCCCTTCCATACAAGAGAGTTTCTTTGAAATAAGCATGAGACTTAGGTAAAGAGCATAATATCATCAATGCTTGATCTTCATCATCAATCTTGTCCTCAATATTCTCAAGATCAAGAATCAACTTGTGGAACATATCCAACTGCTCATCCAAGGCTTTATCTTCACTCATCTTGAATGAATACAAAGCTTGCTCCAGGTAGAGACGATTAACCAACGATTTCGTCATGTGTAAAACTTCAAGTTTCGTCCACACACTAGCCGCAGTTTTCTCCTTTGAAACCTGCCGAAGAACCTTATCACCAGGGCTCAATACAATGGCATTGTGGGCTTTTTCGACCATCGTTGTTTTCTCCTTCTTCGATAGGGCAGCGTCCATCTTCTCTGATCCTTTCAATGCTTCTAACAAATCCTGTTGAACAAGAAGGGATTGCATCTTCAAGTGCCACAAACTGAAATCATTCACACCGATGAATTTCTCAATCTCATACTTTGTTGAAGAAATCTTCTCCTCCACGCTTACCGTGCCAGTTTGTGGTGAATTGATGTTGTCAAGAACAAACCAAAATATGAGAAAAAGATTGAGTTTCTTGAACAAATACAAGAAACTCTATTATATTTTACAAAAGATAAAGAAGAAGGAAGAAGAAGAATAAAAATTGGTTAAAATTGTTTTTCTATTCTCTTACTCAATAAGGGTTCAAAGATTACAAGTAAATACTATCAATTAACCTCTCTCAACAACCTGAGAGAACTAGTTTATTTATAGACTACTAAGCTAACTTAGGATAGAAGCTAACTTAACAATTGGGCTTACAAGCAAAGCCCAATTCGACATGCTAACTTGAACACAAAGCTAACATATTTCGACAACATGCTTGAACAGACTTCGACTACAGCATGCACAATTCTTGTTGAATCATGAAGCTATCCATGTTGACACTAGAGTTCGATCCAAATACCACAATAATAATAATAAAATTAAGAATTAAATATACTTTACCCCCTGCAATGTGAGTGAGTTTTGGTTTACCTCTCGTAATATTTTTTTAATTCCCCCTGGTAATGTAAAGATTCTTTTGTTTTGGTCCCTTAGTTGACAACTTGGACACTGAATCTTCAATTTTGCTGACGAGGCCTGTCTAGGTGGTTTTTTTTCCTTTATTCCATTAGTATTTGATTTCCCTTAAAAAATGCATTTGATTTAGGGTTTCCACTGTTTTCTCCATTCCATCGTTTCATCTGCCATTGATTCTTGAGCGAGTTTTGACGAAGCATGCAGAAGGAAGGAAGGCAAAGAATGAAGACGAAGCATGAAGAAAGAAGATGTCATTGCAGCTTCTATCGAAGCTTTTACCGAATTAGAAGGGTTGGAATCGTCATTTTCCAATGTCTCGGGTTAGGTTTTTAGAACTCTATTTCTTTAGTGATTGTAATGTTGAATGAATGCCAAATTTTATGTTGTTATGCAAGATTATCTATTTTTTGGTTAGGTCAGAGACTTTAAGTCACATGCATGAATGAATAAAAGCTTAATTGTTTATGAATTTTGTACTTTTTTCCTTATTTGTTTATTGATGTGTGGGGTTTTTAATATGGGGATGTTGGCATGTAACACCCCGTTTTTTAACAGCGGGAGTGTATTTTTTTTTTAATGCCATACATAATATTGACAACTGTCTTTTCAGGAAAATAATAAAAATGATTAATCAGAGTACGAGCTTTCGATCTAAGTCTTTTCCATACATAGGACCAGCGTAATGCCCACTGTTATAAATATTTGTCCATACACATAAAAATAAGCACTCAGCTTTCACAATAACAACAACAACAACATGGACAATCTCAAAGCATGACCCTAAGCTGATCTCGAACTCCTAGCCCAAGACATCACATCTTACAAGCCTTCACGACACCTGGATACCTTAACTATCACAACTTCTAAACCTGGGTGGTCGTTAGCCACATCATAATAATAGTAGAGGGTCACGATCTAAAAACAGCATATATGGAAGAATACACACATGCCAGCAGAACATGATATACATAACAACATGAATAAGATGACAATATGATATGCAGAGCAACATAAATGAGGTGACAGTATGATATATGTAACAATCACAACATTTAATTTAACACACAAATGCAATGCACAAACATCCTAAATGCAGACCTATATGAATTTGGTGGTCCCAATTCGTCGGGTACCCTCACCATGCATGAATCCCAGAATTTAACCTCTCCGCAGAGAGTCATGATACCCCCTTGGGTCCTCACTAACCGTGCTGCCTCGCAGACACAAAAGTGCTGCCCTTGCAGACAACCGGTGTTGCCTCCCTCGCATTCACCTGACTCAATTTGATCTCAAAGGATCGATGATGGCTCAGTCACATCACCTGGTGCAGTAGAATTCCCTTCGGGATTAGGTGATGATTCAGAACCCATCACCCTGGCCCGTTCGGCGCCAACTACCTACACGCAACTATGGTATGCATGACTCACACATGCAAATGCAACAGTTTATATAAACACAATATGTATAAACACAATTCACAATTCACAATTCAGTTCATATATCTATCACAGATCATATGAACAATTCTCAGTACCAACAGGTGGCTCAGACACACCTCGTGTTGTCCTCCTCGACATACACATCAACCGCAATTCATATATTTATCACAAATCATATGAATAATTCTCATTACCAACAGGTGGCTCAGACACACCTCGTGTTGTCTTCCTCGACGTACACATCAACATCAAAACATATATTTATCACAAATCATATGAATGCACATCACAAGTTTAGCGTCATAGCATAAACACATATCCCCAACCAGGCACACAATCATGAATATAACCACACAACCTCAACTGGCACACAATCATTCAAACATCCCCACAAGGGCACACAGTCATGAATACAAACACACATGCATTCAATCACATATAATATCGTTAGAAAGTGCCCTTACCTGAGCAAGCTTCCAACCCAAACAACTTACGCTACGTAAGATCGATTTGTCTCTCACGATGAAATCTCGTACCCGATTCACACTTTCAACCTTATAAAATACACAAAGGACTTAAGTTAAAACCAACTCAGATACATCTACAATAAGGCTGGGTCTTGATCGCTAACCTAAACAATTAGGGCTTTAGGTTTTCACTCCCCGATTACTAACCTAATCGCTCTATAGAAAAACCCACACAATTTAAATTCATTTATTTTGAACAACAATTTGAATTCCAAAAATCTAGGATTCACGCCATTAGGCCACCCACAGTACATCATATAATAGCTCACTGGCTCCACGTTATATAACAAAAGCACAACACACAGTAAAACACCGACCGCACACACTTTACGTGATAAAACCCAACACTTTTTCAAAACCACAAAAACTAAAATCATCTCTTGCCCTCCAAACCATTTTTAATAGAAAGAACATCCCGTTAGCTTTCCAACGCTTCGAACGGGGATCAAAACCGACTTACGGATCAAAAGATATGAATTTTCGAAGTTTTCGCCGAAAACCCCCCTTTTGCCTTGAAAACCTACGGGTTTTGGCCTTTCCACCCGAAAATCCGACCGATTCAATTATTTTCTTCGAAATAACCACATACTCGTACTCACCTAACATATAGCAGTGAATTAGAACCATTAAACACGATTTCTACGACGTCCGTTTTCGATTCAATTCTTAAAACCCTCATTTCTCAAAAATGTCCAAAGTTACGAAATCATCCGAATTCAATCTTACAAGTTTCAATAATCACGGCCTAACATTCCTCGACTAAACTACGCAATTTATTTCGAATTTCATCCGTGAAAACATCGATTTCTATCGATTTTACCAATTTTGCTCAAATATGTAAAACCTAACATTTTCTAACCAAAACCAACCAAACAAACACCTACATATACATATACTATCGTAGGATAATCGAGTTGAGTAAACTTACCCGATTTAATCGAAGATCCGGCTCCGATTCGGATGTTTTCCCCATTTTCCCTCTTTTCTCTCTTTCTCCTCTCTTCTCCTTTCTTTCCTCTTCTTTTCTTTCCTTTTTCTTTCTTTCTCTCTAATCTCTCTATATATATAATCTAAACTTTCCACTTAATCCCCATCATATCCTTTTCTAAAATATCTAATCCGCAAGATTACCGTTTTACCCTTTCGCCTAAATATCTCCTAAACGCTCTCAAAACGCGATCAAACGAAAACATCGATGAAAAAAAGATATATTATAAAATAAAAGTCAAGAATAAAATTGCAATATACCCGCCAAAAATATCTAATGGATATAATAATAATATCTCAACAAAATATCTAATGGATTTAATAATAATATCTCAACAAAAAATCTAAAAGATCTTATCTTAAAAACATATAATAATAGTATAACCCAAAAATATCTAGATATTTAATGTCTCACACTTAAAAAAATATTCTGACTCAGACGAGTCGTAACTCGCTCACGAACAACTTTTTATGAATATCGAAAAATTTCACTGTCGCATTTTAATTAAAACCACCCAAAATTTTCGAATAAATTTTATTCCGAATAAATTTTTGTTCCTTAACTCAGAAAGATATATTGAGATTAAATTCTCAATATCGGCGATATATAAAACTCCCATTTAAATTTTGACGACAATCGGAGTCCGTGAAAATTTAAACGACGGGTATAATTTGCCCGTTTTCCCAAAAATCGGCAGAAACACAATTTTGAAATTTCGAAAACATAGAAACATTCGGAATCCAATATAACTACCGTGCCAATAGAAAAAGTCTGATTGAATTAAAAAGAAACCACGTGGATTAATCCAGACCACAACCGAACACCCTAGAAATATCGGGTATAATCTGCTCGCTACTCCAAATTTAGTAGAAAAACAGATTAAAATGATAAAACATCATAATATCATACGGACTAAAATATACGGGTCTTACATTACTACCCACCAAAAAGGAGTTTCGTCCTCGAAACTCGAGGTAAATGTAACAACTTACCAATTTATCACTAACACACTCACCAGAACGACCGCGCACCTATTGCAACCCTCTACAAAGTCACAGTGACTCGGACTCTGGACACAACGCTAAAACCGCACACTATTTAAGCCGGCAAGAATCATTCATTCCATTCAACACAATCTTGTCTACTATCAACAACAGATTAAGGATGATCAGTTCCTCAATTTGTCAATAGGTAGGCGACAACCATGATGGTGGAATAAACCATCGTTACCAACTACAATAGTGTTCTCCTCATCTTGTTCTCAATTTTATGCAAGACACAAGGGTCCAATAATCGCTTCGATGTTTCCTAAATGTTTCCTCCAAACTCCTGCTACTTCACTCTCTAAAGTGAGACACAATTTCCCAAAACAAATTACGGTTTCTCTCACACTCACTAAGCTCGGAACAACCATTGAGTATCCTCCAAAACAGTAACAGCTAATACCCGAGTACAAATTCAACCTATTTCACTCCAAACGAAGTAGTCATCTAAGTAGAGAACTCCACATTTTTCCCAAGGTCCATAATTCCTTAGTTATTCCTTCCATCTCAATACCATGGCGACCTATATATGTTCCCATCCAAATTCATTCCCCTTACCATATTAATATTACCATCCCAACGTCCGGTTGGTGATTGAAACCTCCCTAAATTTTCTTTCACGTGCCCACTATGCCATCTACAAAACACACAAACCCTTTACCCCAGACTTAAACCATCGGATCACACTCTAACATAACTACCTCAGTTCCAAGTCATAACTTAGTTTACTCTCGTATGCCTTAACCTTAAATGTTCCTCATCGTTAGCTATCCCCATTTGACATACCACGTCTTTCGTATCATCCTACATCAGCTTCCAAAAATTCATTGAGTTTCCTTTTCCTCTTACAACTAAATTCTATTTCCCTCAACGAGCTCATCAATCAAACCATTTTTGATTGTTCCCCTATCTCATCTTCTATTGTTAAACTGTTCTCGATGTCAACCTCTGATGTCCAATAATTTCTCAATGCCTATTTTCCATTATGCTTCTCTAGTCTTCATTATAACAAGTACAACGAATCCAAGCCTTACTAGTCTCCGCCAAACATTTCCACTTCATCCTTGATTCGTCCGAATAGACAAATGTTTGATCCTCTCTACTCCCGAATATACCCAATGCACCTTATGTGACCCAATCTAGTTGTACCTTCAACTCTTAAGCATACCCTTACCATTACTTTTTTTTTTCCGGTTTATGGGCGAGGTAATTTCTTGCACGAATTCTAAATCGACCTGATTCACATCTCTATACGTTCCTCTCACACTTCGTCTTGACACTTATTTCCCCATACCAATCTTTTCACTCCACCCATTCGTTCATCAATGACATAATGTACTTAACCTCGTCCAGACTTCTCATGTCTCACGTGGAATCTCCAACAGGCTTTTCACTTAGTAACCTCATCATCCCAATTCTGAATATAACCACCCATCTAGTCACTAATACACTACTCATTAACCTTGTGATATCAAAATTTCCAACAGCAGGATTATTCTCTTACCACTTATACCGCTTCTTAAATATCAACTTTACGTCCGAGCGCAACCCCATCATCTATAGCATACACTCTTGAGGAAATGCTTAGTATCCTTCCCATTTCCATTTGGGCCATATCCTTGGTAGTCCTTCCTAAGCAACGAGGTAGTCAACCTTCTTATTAAAAAAATCTGTGTTACCTGAGCACTTTCTTGCTTGCATACAATCTTATTCTTCCTTTGTACCCACCTTTACGATACTGCAACTCCAAAGTCCCTTATACTAGATCCTCTTATAACATCTAGGAGTTTCCAACTTCAAAAATCTTAGCAACCAAACGCCTATAGTCGTTTCCCAACCTACCATGCCCTCTATCTTGTCAACTTCAACCCACATCTTTACTCTCCTTCACCCAATCTAAATATCCTTGTTCCAAATCAATGTTCGTCCTATCCAACCTACTCTTTGTTGTTCTATCTATCTTCAATTGCTTATGACTATCCAATGGTCATAATATCCTTTTATAACACAACCCAATCCTCTTTCGCATAAGTTCTTGCTAAACATCAGGACACATCCATTCACTCCTCAGTTTCTTATTCAATCCTAGCTTTTTCTAAGGTATCAACCAACATTATCACCCTACGATCTAACACTCTACAGGAATCATCCTTCCAAAACAGACATATCTTACTCCTCCATCTAGTCACTAAGCACTTATCTCAAATCTTAACGCTTGACTTTTAAAGAGCAACTACCCAATCAAAATTCCTTTGCTAACTTTTCTTTATTCTCAGGTTCGATCCCTAAATCCAAATCTAAACTTTGATCTTCACGAAATCCATATACTTGTTACACCATATAACTCCATTCATTAATTCTTCATACATGGCTCTGTGTCCTTCCAGATATTAACTTTCAGCGTCTTATCACTCTTCTAACAACCTATTGTCTACCTGCGGTATGATATTTCTAGCAAAACCATGTCACCCATACTTGAATTGCTTTAGAACTTCCCTACTCTACTCATATAATTACTTAGATCCATGGTGTTACTCCTACCTTTTTCCTCCTATAAACCGTAATACTCATTCTCTCTCAAACTCCCACTTCTAGTTTCGAAAACAACTCCACTGATGATCACTTTCACTAAAACTTATCCAGGTGATACTTGGTCTCCTTCCTTTAACATCACATGATTCATCCTTACGGTATTTAGTCACCTATCTAACCTAGCTTAAGAAACCAAATTAAACCCTCAAGCACCTACCAATCATATAACCTTCCTCCAACTTTCCTAGGTTTCGGCCACTTTCAACGTGTAACCCGCTTTCTTCCTGGAGAAGATGTCCCATTAAGCTCCATGTATAGTAATTGTCTCCAAACGACATCTATAACTGCTCTTTGATTCCAAAGAAATATTACCTTCTTCATAGTCCATAAACTGCATCTCCTCTCATTCGGAACTCACCGGAATGAACATCCAATCATTTTTCCCTCAATAGGTCCTCCAAATCAAGTCCTTACTTACAATCCTGTGAAACCTCGACTTCCACTCATCCCTACTCAACACCTCGGAGTGATAAGAACAAACAAAACCTCTCATCCATAACATTACTGCAGAAAACCTTATAGTTCTTACTCGATTCAATCTCACCACCTCTAGCTCACTACCTCTAAAGAAAACGGAGACACATGTCGACCAACGTCGACAAATGCTCAAGGGGTTTAACTATGCTTCTTACTGAAGTATTATGGGAGACCTTAACTTCATTTAAGAAACAAACGATTACCTAGGCACATATCATGCTGCACTCAAGACACAAACCACATAACACATAGGACTCCACACATTTACTCCCACTAAACCCAACACTTGATCAGCTTAGGACACCCGACTCACAACCCCATGAAAATCTTAGACCAAAGCTCTGATACCACAATGTAACACCCCGATTTTTAACAACGGGAGTGTATTTTTTTTTGAATGCCATACATAATATTGACAACTGTCTTTTCAGGAAAATAATAAAAATGATTAATCAGAGTACGAGCTTTCGATCTATGTCTTTTCCATACATAGGACCAGCGTAATGCCCACTGTTATAAATATTTGTCCATACACATAAAAATAAGCACTCAGCTTTCACAATAACAACAACAACAACATGGACAACCTCAAAGCATGACCCTAAGCTGATCTCGAACTCCTAGCCCAAGACATCGCATCTTACAAGCCTTCACGACACCTGGATACCTTAACTATCACAACTTCTAAACCTGGGTGGTCGTTAGCCACATCATAATAATAGTAGAGGGTCGCGATCTAAAAACAGAATATATGGAAGAATACACACATGCCAGCAGAACATGATATACATAACAACATGAATAAGATGACAATATGATATGCAGAGCAACATAAATGAGGTGACAGTATGATATATGTAACAATCACAATATTTAATTGAACACACAAATGCAATGCACAAACATCCTAAATGCAGACCTATATGAATTTGGTGGTCCCAATTCGTCGGGTACCCTCACCATGCATGAATCCCGGAATTTAACCTCTCCGCAGAGAGTCGTGATACCCCCTTGGGTCCTCACTAACCGTGCTGCCTCGCAGACACAAAAGTGCTGCCCTTGCAAACACCCGGTGTTGCCTCCCTCGCATTCACCTGACTCAATTTAATCTTAAAGGATCGATGATGGCTCAGTCACATCACCTGGTGCAGTAGAATTCCCTTCGGGATTAGGTGATGATTCAGAACCCATCACCCTGGCCCGTTCGGCGCCAACTACCTACACGCAACTATGGTATGCATGACTCACACATGCAAATGCAACAGTTTATATAAACACAATATGTATAAACACAATTCACAATTCACAATTCAGTTCATATATCTATCACAGATTATATGAACAATTCTCAGTACCAACAGGTGGCTCAGACACACCTCGTGTTGTCCTCCTCGACATACACATCAACCGCAATTCATATATTTATCACAAATCATATGAATAATTCTCATTACCAACAGGTGGCTCAGACACACCTCGTGTTGTCCTTCTCGACATACACATCAACAGCAAAACATATATTTATCACAAATCATATGAATGCACATCACAAGTTTAGCGTCATAGCATAAACACATATCCCCAACCAGGCACACAATCATGAATATAACCACACAACCTCAACTGGCACACAATCATTCAAACATCCCCACAAGGGCACACAGTCATGAATACAAACACACAACCTCAACTGGCACACAATCATTCAAACATCCCCACAAGGGCACACAGTCATGAATACAAACACACATGCATTCAATCACATATAATATCGTTAGAAAGTGCCCTTACCTGAGCAAGCTTCCAACCCAAACAACTTACGCTACGTAAGATCGATTTGTCTCTCACGATGAAATCTCGTACCCGATTCACACTTTCAACCTTATAAAATACACAAAGGACTTAAGTTAAAACCAACTCAGATACATCTACAATAAGGCTGGGTCTTGATCGCTAACCTAAACAATTAGGGCTTTAGGTTTTCACTCCCCAATTACTAACCTAATCGCTCTATAGAAAAACCCACACAATTTAAATTCATTTATTTTGAACAACAATTTGAATTCCAAAAATCTAGTATTCACGCCATTAGGCCACCCACAGTACATCATATAATAGCTCACTGGCTCCACGTTATATAACAAAAGCACAACACACAGTAAAACACCGACCGCACACACTTTACGTGATAAAACCCAACACTTTTTCAAAACCACAAAAACTAAAATCATCTCTTGCCCTCCAAACCATTTTTAATAGAAAGAACATCCCGTTAGCTTTCCAACGCTTCGAACGGGGATCAAAACTGACTTACGGATCAAAAGATATGAATTTTCGAAGTTTTCGCCGAAAACCCCCCTTTTGCCTTGAAAACCTACGGGTTTTGGCCTTTCCACCCGAAAATCCGACCGATTCAATTATTTTCTTCGAAATAACCACATACTCGTACTCACCTAACATATAGCAGTGAATTAGAACCATTAAACACGATTTCTACGACGTCCGTTTTCGATTCAATTCTTAAAACCCTCATTTCTCAAAAATGTCCAAAGTTACGAAATCACCCGAATTCAATCTTACAAGTTTCAATAATCACGGCCTAACATTCCTCGACTAAACTACGCAATTTATTTCGAATTTCATCCGTGAAAACATCGATTTCTATCGATTTTACCAATTTTGCTCAAATATGTAAAACCTAACATTTTCTAACCAAAACCAACCAAACAAACACCTACATATACATATACTATCGTAGGATAATCGAGTTGAGTAAACTTACCCGATTTAATCGAAGATCCGGCTCCGATTCGGATGTTTTCCCCATTTTCCCTCTTTTCTCTCTTTCTCCTCTCTTCTCCTTTCTTTCCTCTTCTTTTCTTTCCTTTTTCTTTCTTTCTCTCTAATCTCTCTATATATATAATCTAAACTTTCCACTTAATCCCCATCATATCCTTTTCTAAAATATCTAATCCGCAAGATTACCGTTTTACCCTTTCGCCTAAATATCTCCTAAACGCTCTCAAAACGCGATCAAACGAAAACATCGATGAAAAAAAGATATATTATAAAATAAAAGTCAAGAATAAAATTGCAATATACCCGCCAAAAATATCTAATGGATATAATAATAATATCTCAACAAAATATCTAATGGATTTAATAATAATATCTCAACAAAAAATCTAAAAGATCTTATCTTAAAAACATATAATAATAGTATAACCCAAAAATATCTAGATATTTAATGTCTCACACTTAAAAAAATATTCTGACTCAGACGAGTCGTAACTCGCTCACGAACAACTTTTTATGAATATCGAAAAATTTCACCGTCGCATTTTAATTAAAACCACCCAAAATTTTCGAATAAATTTTATTCCGAATAAATTTTTGTTCCTTAACTCAGAAAGATATATTGAGATTAAATTCTCAATATCGGCGATATATAAAACTCCCATTTAAATTTTGACGACAATCGGAGTCCGTGAAAATTTAAACGACGGGTATAATTTGCCCGTTTTCCCAAAAATCGGCAGAAACACAATTTTGAAATTTCGAAAACATAGAAACATTCGGAATCCAATATAACTACCGTGCCAATAGAAAAAGTCTGATTGAATTAAAAAGAAACCACGTGGATCAATCCAGACCACAACCGAACACCCTAGAAATATCGGGTATAATCTGCTTGCTACTCCAAATTTAGTAGAAAAACAGATTAAAATGATAAAACATCATAATATCATACGGACTAAAATATACGGGTCTTACATGACACGTGTTTAACCAAAAATACAAATTCTTTTTATAAAAAAAATCTTTAATGTTGTTTTTCACCATGGAGATGAGTTTGTAAGAGAAAACATCAACAAATTATTCTACATATGTGGGGTTCAAACCATAGTTTTTGGGAAAAATATTGAGAAATGGACTATGTTTTGAACCGCATAACTTGGTGAAAGGTTGAGTTTACAAAAAAGGAAGTTATTGGGCTTGGAGTAAAGTTGTTAAAATATATGGAAAAATCCAATTAAGTAAGGATGATGGTGTATATGATTTTGCTGTGTATTCTTGTGTAAGCAAATTTGACGGTCACATTTATTTGGAACATCAAGTGAATGATATAAAACTGAAAATTAAAGGAACCTCAGCTCATTAATGAGATGACAAATATGGAAGGAGGTGAAGATGACGGTGCTGAAGGCTTTGATGATGGTGAGGATGAGAGAACTACTGCTCTTACAGATGGATTTGCAGTTAATTTACCCTCAAATGGATCTAACATAGTTTCTCCTATTGGACTAATTTGTAGTTTAGAGAAAATTGAAGATGATGAATATGTTAGTTATGAATTGGGTAGCTTAGACCTAGATGAAACTAATGATGATAATGATAAAGAGCCTAAGTTTGAAAAGTTTAGAAAAAAGCAGCTTAACAAGGACTACCAATTTAAGTGAGGTATGGAATTAAATTCTCTAGCTAGTTTTAGAGATGCAATTCGCGAGTGGTCAATATTAAATGGTAGGGAAATTACCTTTGTTAAAAATGTGAGTTATAGGGTAAAGGTAAAATGCAAGGCTAAATGTGGTTTTTTAGTTCTATGCTCTAAAGTGGGCCACAAGCATACTTATGATATAAAGACATTGGTGGATACCCACACATGTGCTAGGGTTTTGAATAATAGATCTGCAAACTCAAACTGGGTGGCCAAGGAAGTAGTGAACAAAATGCAAACATCTGAGACAGTGAGAATGGTGATATTATGCAAGATATGAAACAAAATTATTATGTGGGGATTACTGTTGCTAGATCATGGAAGACAAAGTTGATTGCAAAGAATATTATTGAAAGAGATGCTAATCATATTCAAATTTATGGAGGTATGTTGTTGAGTTAACAAGGGTTAATGTTGGGAATACTGTTAAGATCAATATTGAAATACCAAACCCATCAATACAACCAAGGTTTGGATTATTCTAATTTTGTTTTGATGGTTGTAAGAAAGGTTTCATACATGGTTGTAGATCATTTGTTGGAGTTGATGAGTTCCATCTAAATACAAAATATGATTGACAACTTCTAATAGTTCTGGGTAGAGACCCCAATGACAAATATTTTCCATTAACTTTTGAGCTTGTTGAAACAAAAATAAAGGAAAGTTGGAGGTGGTTTTTACAGTTATTAATGGAAGATATTGGACAAGGTAGAAGATATGTTTTCATTTCAGATCAATAAAAGGTATTTACTTAAGCAATGTGCTTGATTATGTTTGAATTTCAATGTGTTTATCAATTTTAATTTGTTTGAACTTGTTTAATTATTTTTTACAGGGATTGGTGGTTGTGTTTGAAGAAATGTTTGAGAGAATTGAGAATAAGTTATGCCTCAAACACTTGTATTCAAATTTTAAGAAAAAGTTTGGAGGTGTCACACTTATAAGGGATAGGATGATGGGAGTTCCAAAGGAAACTTAAAATCAAGTTTGGTAGCAAAAGATAATGAACTAAAACAAGTGGATGTCAACGCTTGGAATTGACTGAGGGTATTTCCTACCAAAAGTTGGTGTAAGCACGCGTTTAGTTTTTACCCAAAATATGATGTTTTAATGAACAACATTGTTGAGTCACTTAATGCCACAATTTAAGTTTCTAGGGATAAGCCTATCTTAACCATGTGTGAATGGATTATAAAGTACCTTATAAATAGGATGGTAACATATGCTACTAAGCTTGAGAAGTGGCAAAATAGAGTTATGCTTATGCCTGGGAAGAGGTTAGATAAAGAGGTATTTCTGAGTGGTCATTGGACACCAACTTGGTCTATTGCTGAAGAATTATAGGTTACATATTCATTCAACACACAATAATTTATTGTTGATATTGTCAAAAGATCATGTAGCTGTAATTTTTGGGAATTGGTTGGTACTCCATGTAGACACGGTGTTGATGCATTAAGTTATAGGAAACAAAAACATATATATATTTTATGGATGATTGTTATTCAAGATAAAAGTATTCCCTTTTTTATAGTTTTTGTGTGAGTCCTATATATGGAATGGACATGTGGCCTGAAGTCCAAGCTGATGAACTTCAACCACCTGTGTACAAAAATGGACTAGGAACACCTAGGAAAGTTAGAATTAGGGAATGTGGTGAGGATAGTGCTAGGAAAAGAAGAAATGGTGTGTTTTATAAATGTATCAAATGTGATAAGGTTGGTCACAATGCACTGTCATGCAAGAGCACTACTCAAAATCCAAATGCTTTGATAAGAAAGGTAATTTTCAAAATATTAATAATTATGTACATGAATTTAATTATGCATAAAGTGTTTTGATTATAAATAAACTTGTTTTTTAATAGAGGAAACCAAAAGGAAGTTTAAAAGCTAAAGCAAGTCAAGTTGAAGACAAAGAAAATAATCTTGAAGCAAGTAAAGCTAAACCAAATGCTGAAGCAACTAAAGTTGAACCAAATGATATGAAAGATGTGCAGAAGCCTCCTAAGAAGGACAATGTTGTGTTTCTTGTATACTTATATCTTTTATGTGCCATTTTGTAATGACTATGTAATGACATATGCACTTTATGCGCTTCTTATTATCTATGTAATCACTTTTGGTTATATGTATTAACTAAAGTTTGGAAATATTCAATACCAAATATTTCGTTAATAAACTAGCAATTGATACAATGTCATTTGATACATCACATATTGAAATAGAAAAAGAAAATACATAATTAGACCACAACTTATAAATTACATATTAAATAACAAAATCCAAGACATCATAAATGCAACCATTAAAAAATGACTTTTGTTCTCAATTTGATGCTTATTCTTTGTCTTTTCATGCTTCTTTGAACTAATTTCTACCCCATATTCCTTGCAAATGTTCTTTCTAAATTCCATTAAATAAGTCATTATCATTTCACTATTATTGCAATTTGTTGAAATCTTTTGATTTCCATTTCTACCAAGAACCTGACCAAGTTCGTCATCCTAGATTAATAGGTCACAACTTTCCACACTTTACAGGTTACAGACAGAATATGAATGAGTTTAACTTAAATAAAAATGAAGAAAAAATTAAAAATTTTGATGCGTCCGCAAGTGCACGGAAATATCAAAGTAATATAAAAGATTGTCGAACCCACAGAGACCAATGTCAACCTACTGTAGTCTATTGTCACTTTGTAAAGCTAAGGATAATCATTACTTTATTTGGGCAGAATTAAAACGAAAACTAAATTAAGGATTAAGAGGCCTAAACACTAATGGTGGAGTAGTTTCTCGATGTGAGAAAACTATCCCTTTTACAATGGTGATTTCTGCCTAAAACTATGAACAGGGCTTCCGCGTACAAAACTTGGATGCTCGAAATTGTGAATCCAAGGTCTATTTATATGAGGAATTCCATTTACTAACTTCCAAAGATCATGTATGAGTCATGGAGAAAGTGGGAGAAACCTCCAAAATAGTGTTGTAGTGGGCGGTTATTTTCACATTTCTGAGGTCCATGACGACTGCCATTAAGCTCATGGCGACCGCCATGAGTTTAAGTTATGAATGACGTGGCTGAGAGGTCCATGGCGAACGCCATGAGGTCCATGGAAACGCCGTGTACCAGAAAATGGCAAATTCTGCACTTTTTCTTCATTTTCTTGCTCTTTTCCCAGTTTTCTCGCACAGACGCTCTTATTCGACAAATACCTGAAACACGAACATAATACGGTGTAATACAACGAAAAATAAGTAAAACGACACTAAATTGCATGTGAATCGGGTCAAAATACACGATACATTTTCGCGTTATCAAACTCCCCCGCACTTAAACCTTTGCTTGTCCTCAGGCAAATTGCTATACATATGAAAAATCTTTGAAAAACTTTGCAGCAGGTAATATCAAGGCTCATGGAAAACAATGCATACAGATACTCATTCTAGGCTACAAACTCCACTTTGGCTAAGATTGTTTCGATAGGTACTCGCTTACACACTAAGGATATCCCAGGAACACAATTCCGCAATTGTGCGTTCCTAAGCCTCCCTCCTATACAAACCAATCGAAATCATGTAATTATACCTAAGCATAACTCACTCATCCCTCTTTTGTCCCTTTTCATTCCGACGCAATCACATTAAGCCTGTTATCTTTACACACTCATGGTAGAATAGCTTGTTAGTGACTATGATCTCATTATAATTTTTTTTCTTTTTCTTACACATTAGCACGAGTATCAAAAGATAAAATAATTTTCATCGTTGGCCGCTAAGTGATCGGGTGAGAATCACCTAATCTAAAAGGAACACTTCTTTTTATTCTTTTTTTCTTAACTTTCTTTTTAAGCCTGAGATCATAAACTTATTTGCATCAGCTTCCTACTTAGTGTGTGCTTAGGATGGTGCTGACTACTAAATAAACTACTTAGGGACTACTAAAGGGCGAGAGCTTAAGGCTATGGCATAACAAGTACTCAAATCGATTTCCATAGTCGGGAGACTTAAGGTGTTAAAATGATATCGATCTTGTGGAGTTTTCCCAAGTCTCCACAATCTATCCTAAACTTCATCTATAGCCTAAAACTTTCAAAATGTGCACTGAATTTTAGAGTCAAATTTTTTGTTATGGCTCAAGAAAAAGGGAAAAAATCAATAAACAGCTAAAAACCACGCATAAAGACTCGACAACACATGCAATGACTCAACTAACAATTAAATTAGAAATCCCTAACAACATGAAATAAATGATAGAAAGATAAATTTAAATAGAAAGCGATAAAATAAAAGCAGTAAAGTTACTCCCCCACACTTAAACCAAACATTGTCCTCAATGTTTTGATAAAAGGTGGAAAAAGGAAAGATAAAACCTGTGTGAATGCTACTGCATGTCAAATCCTCTATGATCCTGCTCTTGTTGTCCATGTCTTTGCTGACCACTTCTGCTTCGACGGCGAGCATTTTGAGATACCTTCATTTGTTTGAGATTGTGATGCTTGCATATGTTGCATGTAGCCCATCATCTCTTATTGTTGTTGATACGTGGCATAAAATAGACTATCGCCCTCGTCATTATGAGATCTTCGATTGCACAATTCTCGAACCAGCTCATCATATTGCCCGCTTCCGGAGGAAGTACCTGCAAAAGTGTTAGAAAAATATGGTGCGGTGTGTACAGGTGGAACTTGGCCATGCGAAGAACGAGGAAGAGGTGAGTTACGGATAGGAGAGATATGTTATCTCCTATCATACTCATCATCGATGTCACCACCACCAGCGACATTCGTAGGAATGTCCGAGGGCACTAGCTCATCTTCAAGATTGTCATCTGAGTCATAAAACTAAATCTCCCAATTTTGCACATTGGTTCGGTTTGGGCATGGTAAAAAAAATATTCAGAACAAAAACATTATTAATCATTAAATTATTTGGAGGGTAGAACCTAGAGGTTTTTCGCCAAGAAGTAGCTGAGACGTGACAAGTGGTCTATCTCTTTATTTTCTGCAAATTCAAGCAATGAAAGGGAAACATTAAATTAAAAGCTCGTGGGTTGCCTCCCACACAATGCTTCATTTAGCGTCGGTAGCTCGACTATTCAGGAGTGCGAACACTCATAGTGGTTCTCTCGAGAATGATTCCTTGATCGAACTTTTAATAATCTTTGGTTTCCAAGGCCACTTATCAAGCCATCTCTCATATCCCTCACCTTTTCTTTTCTTCCTTCTGTGGGGTGGTTCATTATTTTGAACTTGTGGTGGTGATTCTAGATCTATCATGAGTATCAGCTTTTCAAGTTTGGGCTTAGTTATTTAATCCACTACCTCAAAGGCTAACCTTCCTCTCTTAACATTAATGATTTCCCTAGTTTCATGGTCCTCTAATTTTCTCTTTTTGTGTATGACCTCAAGCAAGGGTGCGTTGGTGTGGGTATTTTCCAATTCCTCCCCATACGTTTTGGATTGGGAGTCTACCTTAGCTTCCACAAGCCTTTGCGGGGAAAGGAATCGGTGGAGTATAGGGAGGAGGAACAATAATAGATGCTTCCTTCTCTACCTCTTCGAAAACCTCCCTTTCGGGCGGCGCGGTGGATTTTTCTCAATCTCTACGCTTTTCTCACCAGAACTCTCCTCAACCTCATTATCACTCTCCTTAGGATTTTCTATTTGTTTTTCACTACTGGTCGTTACAAGGTCCACTTGTTCCTCAAGGTAGGGTCATATAGATGTTTGTCCAAGCAGGGAGATTTGAGTCTCCAATTCCTTGTTGTGAGTCGTGAGGGACTCGATCATAATGTTCATCTGCCTAAGGTTTTCATTAATTTGGAGATGTTGTTTTCTAAACTCTTCATTTTGGAGAGTTTGTGTCTCCACAAAGCGCTTCTTCATAAATGCTAACCTAATGTGAGTTTGTGTCTCGGTGAAATCCTCCATTAATATTTCGAGGTCGGATTTAGGAGGATCTTGTGGTTCCTCAAAATATATGGAGTGGTGATCATAGAGAAAATTCGGGTGATACATAGTAAAAGAAACAAGAGTGCCTTAGTCTATACGGTGCAACAACAGAATAACAATATTGATTGTTGGTCCCCGGCAACAGCGCCAAAAACTTGATGCGCCCGCAAGTGCACAGAAATATCGAAGTAATATAAAAGATTGTCAAACTTACAAAGACCATTGTCAACCTACTGTAGTCTATTGTCACTTTGTAAAGCTAAGGCTAATGATTACTTTGTTTGGGCGAAATTAAAACGAAAACTAAATTAAGGATTAAGAATTATATCAAGAAAGAGAGGCTGGAATATGGATTCCGTGTACCTCAGGGACTCTGTAACTCATTGGCATTAATGGATAAATTGCATTTAGTAGAAAATACCAGTTTAAAGACTCTATCTCACACTCTCGCGCTATTGATTAAATCCATACTTCCTAACCATGATATTTTTCTCTCGCTCGACCATTTTAATTAAGAAGAATATTTTGAAAACTAATTAGATCCTAATTAATACCTAAAGCGTTCTCGCTGTATTTAGGATCAATGTCCGGTTCCTACTAGCCAGTCCAATTCTCACACTCTCGCGTTATCGACTCGGACATTTATTTGCTTTTCACTCTCGTAACAAAACCATTTGAATCAAACTTGGAAACTAAAGCCAAAACATAATTTAATAAAGGTTTACGCTGAGTTTCATTACTTAGTCCCGTCGGAAACGATGGTCCTCACATACCGGACTCAAATGCGTTTAGCTAAACATGATTGCGGAAACAAATAAACAATTTTGGATTTTTGAATTAAGCGAAAACATGATAAGCGGTTTAAAGCGGTGTTTGCATAATAGCGTAAAGTGATAAAAGCTTAAAACAATAAGAATGGCAGAATTTGTAAAGCGGAATATAAATGGTGGAAATTAAAAGCAGGGAAATAAATTGCGATAAAAGTAAAATGAACCTGAAATAAAACTTGAATGTAAAACTGAATTAAGAACTTCAAATAATGGCGGCAAGATTATTTAATCCAAGCAAGTTACACAGATTAGAGGCCTAAACACTAATGGTGGAGTAGTTTCTCGATGTGAGAAAACTACCCCTTTTACAATGGTGATTTCTGCCTAAAACTATGAACACAGCTTCCGCATACAAAACTTGGATGCTCGAAATTGTGAATCCAAGGTCTATTTATATGAGGAATTTCGTTTACTAACTTGCAAAGATCATGTATGAGTCATGGAGAAAGTGGGAGAAGCCTCCAAAGTAGTGTTGTAGTGGGCGATTATTTTCACGTTTCTGAGGTCCATGGCCACTGCCATTAGGCTCATGGCGACCGCCATGAGTTTAAGTTGTGGATGACGTGGCTGAGAGGTCCATGGCGAACATCGTGTACCAGAAAAATGGCAAATTATGCACTTTTTCTTTATTTTCTTGCTATTTTCTCGATTTTCTCGCACGGACGCTCTTATTCGACAAATAACTGAAACACGAACATAATACGACATAATACAACAAAAAAGAAGTAAAATGACACTAAATTGCATGTGAGTCGGGTCGAAATACACGATACATTTTCGCGTTATCAAATTTCTTACCCAGCATTTGAACATCTCCAGAATTTTTTATTGGGGTTTTCGATTGTATTTGCGACCCACATCTTCATTGCTTGATCACATCCACATCTGGTTAAATTCAATCAACTTGAGTTGCCAATAGATGATGTTTTGCTTCCACTTTTTTTATTCAAGTCTAATTCCTAAAAGACTTAAATATTTAAGGAACAGTGATTATATGGGAAGGATCGATGAAGAAGATAATGGTTAGAAGATGAATGGATGTCTGGAAGGTGATTAGAAGATGATGAAAAATGGAAGCCTGAAATGGAAGATGTAGAATAAAACTATGGAATGAATTTAGAAGAGAAGGCAACATATCACGATTAAATAAAGAAAAAACCCACTTAAATAGGTCTCGTCAGCAAAACTGAAGATTCAATGTCCAAGTTGTCAACTAAGGGATCAAACCAAAAGAATCTTCACATTACAAGAGAGATTAAAAAATTTACGAGGTAAACCAAAACTCGCTCACATTGCAGAGGGTAAAATATATTTAACCCTAAAATTAAAAAGTGTATATGACGGGTCTAGTATATATATATATATATATATATATATATATATATATATATATATATATATACACACACACACACATACACACACACATATATATATATATATATATATATATATATATATATATATATATATATATATATACACACACACACACACACACATATATATATACACACACACACACACACACACACACACACACACACATATATATATATATATATATATATATATATATATATATATATATATATATATATATATATATATATATAGACCCACCTATTTTTATGAAGGTGTGTTTTAGCAACATGCACCTTAAGGTGTATTTAATGAATTTTTAGTTATTAAATGCTAACACACTCCTTCTAAAAAATTAATAGGTGTATTATAGAAAATGCCTAAAACAAATGCTAACTTATACTCACTTATTTTTTAGAAGGTGTGTTTTAGTAACATGCACCTTAGGGTGCATTTAACTATTTTTTAATTAAAGCTTGCTAAAACACACCTTCATAAAAATAGGTGGGTGTATCCTAGCAAAACCCTATATATATATATATATATATGTTTGCTAACGTAAACTCACTTGTTTTTATAAAGGTTTATTTTAGCAACATGCACTTTAGAGTGTGTTTAACCATTTTTTAGTTAAAAGTTGCTAACATTAACACTGTTTTTGAAACGTTAGAGAACCTATATATTGAGATTACTAACAAAGCAAATAATCTACTTTGGGCCTAACTAACTTCCCAGGTCTAATTTTGTTACATAATATAATTTTACAATTAACTTGTTAGTTACCTGTTTTCTAAGTAACACAAAAAACATTTTGAATTATATTTTCAATAAGAAAGATAATCAAAATATAATCAGAGATAGATATTTTTTAGAGAGGGTTAAGTATGTTTTAGGTCCCTATAAATAAGTCAAACTTCGGATTTAATCCCTCTAAAATTTTTGTTCAATGTTTCGTCCCCCTAAAGTTTTCCGTCCCCAATTTGCATCCCTGACGTCTATTTATTTTAATGGATGAAGACGTGGACGATTTACTGGCAATTTTTTTAGATCATTGGATCTGTTGTAATATCCACGTCATCAGATGAATAGACACATCAGCAGATGTGAATGCCTTAAGTTCATTTTCTCTTTCTCTTTTGTTTACCTAAATTTATGTCTATCGTTGTCCTCTTTCTCATATATAAACCTAATTTCATCTTGGTCTTTTGATTTTTCTTCGTCTGATTTCGTCTTTATTCTTCTTTTGTTAAGTTCAGTAGAATTTGTTTGATGACGTGTTCAAGAACAAGTGATTCAAAACACATTAACATGTCTAGTTGCTCTGTGCGAATCCGACCTGGAAGGAATTGTGGTTGTCATACTCGTATGGTATCATATGTCTGTAAAAATGGTCACAACAAAGGTAGGCTTTTCTAGAGATGCCCTTATTGGGTGACTGAAGAAACTTGCGATTTGTTTGTTTGGGATGAAGATCTGCTCGATTAAGATGTTAATGACAATGAACAAGCAGAAAAGTATAGGATTAAGGAAGTAGAGACAAATGAGTTGCTTAGGGAGTTGTATGAAGGTGCGAAGAAGAAGAGTTTCAAGCTGCAAACAAAATTGAGAGCAGAGGCACTGGCTGGGAAAATAAAGCTTATATGTGTTGTGGTGTCTTTGATGATTAATGTTTTCATTGTAATGAAATGTAACTGTTGAAATTAGTAGTTGTGTAATTTTGGTTGATGAATGTAATGAAGTTGTTGTTGATGAAATCTTAATGAAATTTTGGTTGCTTAATGTAATGAAATGGTTGTTGATGTAATTGAAATGAAATAGTTGTTGATGACCAAAGGTGTTGATGAATGTAATGAATTGGTATTGTAGAATGTAACCAAACTGTTGTTGATGAAATGATTACAGTATGGCACCTTGATAGTGTTTGAAACCTTGACAGTATTTGGCAACTTAAAATTGGAATTGATGAATGTAACCAATCTAATGTCAATTAAATGATGAACCCTTAATGTAAAAGATTACAGTTGTGTAGAGTCATTGACATAGACAGTTGATCCACCAAAA
This sequence comes from Lathyrus tuberosus, assembly GCA_022829125.1. Lineage (NCBI taxonomy): Eukaryota > Viridiplantae > Streptophyta > Magnoliopsida > Fabales > Fabaceae > Lathyrus > Lathyrus tuberosus. The sequence goes on from JALAZF010000668.1 coordinate 551,970, forward strand.
TTAGTTGAAATAATGAGTTAAAATAGACAGTATTTGTAACACCCTAAATTTGTAAGAACATTTATTTAATTTATTTAAATATAATATTCGCGATTTTTGGTGAATTCTGGTGTTTTGGGCATTGTGTGGAATTTAGTGGAGTTTTGGTTATTTAATTAAATAATAGTATATAATATGGAATAAATTAGTATTATTATTAATTTAAATAATATTGGAGGAATTAAGGGTAAGATGGACTTTTGAGGAGGATTAGTGAGGGTATTATTGGGAAAGCCCACTTTGGAAGCCCAAGGGTTTAACAAATAGGAATTGGGAAGAATATGATTCATTTTTGTTAGATCGTGAAAAGAAGGGAAAAGTGCAGAGCTCTGAGGAAAGAAGGAAAAGGCGAGGATTCGAGAAGGTTTCCGAAGAATTAGTAGAGAAAGCTCTGAATCGACAATCTAAGGTATGGGGAGTATCACCTTATATTGTTTTCAATATAGAGATTCGATGTATTGTAAAGTGGATTTTGAGGTTTTTGGGGTTTTTGAAGGGTTTATGAGTTATTGATGATTTAGGGGTATTTCTGAGGATCGATGATGGATTATTAAGGGTTGAATTGATTCCGGTAAAAATAAGCCTTCGAGGCTAAACCTTTTTTATGATATGTGGGATCTTGTATGAGAAAGGGATTTATGGGGTTTATGAGAAGCTTGAGAATTTGTGAAGGTTTAAGGGATTTGAGGTTTCGAATAGTGTAATGAATCGACCTAATAGTCATAGGTTTTATGCCTTGATTTCCATGATGTCTTAGGAATGTTGTAGGGATGTTTTTGGGGTAATTGGGGGTTGAAATCGTAAGGGTTTTTGGATCTGTTGTGCTACTGATGTGTAGCAGTGATTTCCTGAAATCGCAGGTTCGCAAAGCGAACGTTTCCTTCGCAAGGCGAACACTCGCCCCAGGCTCGTAAAGCGAGTAGCGCAACGAATGCGCGATGATTTTGTTGGTGAATACTGGGATGAATTCTGAAGTGTGATTTCTAGCTCGTAAAGCGAATGTCCTAGCGAGTGGATTCGCAAAGCGAATGAGGGTGGCGAGCGAGAGACAGAATGGGAACTCTCTGGGTTTTGTGTGGGATTTTGGGGTTCGCGAGATGCTCGCAAAGCGAACAAACCAGCGAACAGGTTCACACGGCGAACTCTGTACCGAACGCCTGCTGTTCGCGAAATTTCGTTTATGATTCTGTGATGTCTTGGTGTTTTGGTGTTGTGACCTTTCTGATGATTTACCATGATGTTACTGATGATTATGAGATGAGGATTTCGTGATGTTTTGATGAAATATTTGATGATATGAATTACCGTGATGTATATTGATGATTATGAGTTGTTATATATGATGTTTGATGATTGAGTGATGATATGAATTACCACGAGTGTATTTGATGATTATGAGCTGTTTATACCTGATGTTTGATGATTAAATACTGATGTGAATTATCATGAGCTATATTGATGATTATAAGATGATGATGCATGATGTTTTGATGAATAAATGACGATATGACGGATATGAGATTTTGATGAATGATGATGCACATAATGACTTTATTGATGATGATGATTATGACGTTGTGCATCATGCATTCATAGCATTTCAGTGACGATGTTAGACTTCGGTCTATTGTGGCTTCCATCCCATTGTGTGGATGTGAGGTGGTTTATGACGTACTCCGGTTCTTGTGTGGAACCGATCCTAATGATGGGGATCTTTGGAGGGTGATGGCCTAATTGTCCATCGATTGTGACAATTGGTACCGCATGCATGAGTCTTGTTGTGCATTGCATTTATGTGGCATTATTGAATGTGATTGTATGATGTTGTGACTGTTGATCTTTTTGATGACTCTGATGATGTTGTTTATGATGATGACGCCATTTTATACATATCTTGTTTTTATATTGATTATAATTAATTGTGATTACTCACCCTGCCTGTTTGAATGTTGCCTCCACGTGGGTAACGCGCAGGTGATCAGGATTAGTCGTGGATGCCTTCGAGGACTTTTGGAGTTTATTTTGCTTTTGGTTATGTAGAGGGTCTTGTTCTGATAGTGTAACATCGGGTCGGATCGTTGAGTCGAACCATGTTGGATTGTTATTTTGTTGTTATTTGATGACTATGGTTTTATTTTAAAAACCCTTTTGTGGGACTTTTGTGGTTATGGTGGTTCCGCTGCTTATTTGATGGCATTTTTGAGTTATTTTGAGGAAAACTCGTTGTTTACGGAGCAATTTTGTTGATTTGAATTTATTGAGAAATTTGCACCCTTTGAGGTGATTATGATTTTTCTCTGATATTTAGTTTAATCTGCTGCGATATTTGTGGGGTAGAAAAGGGTGTTACAGTATTCACACTTGATACGTAATGTAAATTGACATCATGTAAATTGATACATAATGGGTTGAATTAGACATCATGGACATTAACTTGATCCACCAAAACATAATCTATTGAAATAGAATTCAATCACAAGGGATACAGAATGACTTGAGCTTAACAAGTAGACCAACCAAAATTACAACAAAATATAGTGCATAGTCTGATCAAATACATGACCTTAGTTGTAGATGCACCAAGACTACACCAAAATGAGTACTTAACAAAACAACTTAGTCAATCAATGTATACGAATTACTTAACAACATTACATAGACAAAATTGACAACAATGAAAACAAAACAAATGGCCTGTCATCAGTCTGCTTCAGGTATAACAACTGGATCATCACCTTACTTCCCAGGGCCAGGTATGTTCTTGGTCTTCAAACTCCTTAGCCTATCAGACTGCCTCTTTTCAACTAAACCCTCAGATTGAGTCTTATTCCTGCTCTGGGTTTTAAACTTTAGAGGCTCACTGCATGCTGGTCATGAAAGGACTGTTCTAATACCAGGTAGCTTGAATGGCTTGTTTATGTAAATTTTGGGTTGTTTTCCAAAGAATACCTTGGCACCTGTAGGTTTTGGTGTAGTTGCCTTGAGGGGTGATTTATCAACTTTCAAAGGTTGAATTTCCAAGACAGAATCATGTAACACCCTTCTAATCCCCGCATAAAAACATACAATAAATCAGAGTAAATAATCATGCTATTCATTTAAGGGTGTCACACATAATCATAAAACATCATAAAACACCTGTCATGCTCATTAACACTTTAGTAATTTCATGCTTTTCAAAACTTCTCTTAGCATGTAGCAGCGGATTCCAAATAATCATAAAAGACATAAAGAGAGTTTCATGCTTATCACATTAATAAACGAAACTTGGGCATAAAAGCCAACTTCATACAAACCAAGTAAGCATAAAGCATAAAGTAGAGTACATAGTATATCTCTAAAACATAAACCCAACGATCCCAATGTTACATGATCAGAGCATGACTCGACCCAACATAAATAGAGACGCTAAACAGCTGCATCAGCAGCTACCTCGCGCTACGAGAAAGTCTACTCCTCGGCACCTGAGCGATGTCGTATAAAACATCATTCCAACAGAAGGGTGAGAATTCACATCAATATTGAAATTATAAGATAATGATTATTGTAAAACATATAAACACAAATAATAAATAATCTCACACTTCAATATTCATCAACAAGTATCACTCAAGTATCCACACAATTCATATCAAATTCCAATACTCAACAAGTCACAATCACACACATACTTCCATATAACAATCATATATGCCATGCGATTCGATGCAAACTCAATGCAACTCATGCCATGTGGTACCAACACTTGTTATTTTTTTTCGGTTTTTACATTTAAACCGGGTCCGTCCCCTAGACCAATAACAAAACAAAAGCCCGTCCCCTAGGCTTTCAAACCCCACTCTAGGTTTGGGACAAGTCACTAGCTCCCACGGAACTAGCAAGCATTGCCTCTTGACATAAATGATGCGTATGCAATCAACAACAATATGCAATTAAGACCATTCCCTAATCTTAATATCATGCATATTTCAAATAATTCATCACACTTGAATTATCACACAATTGCACACACAAACACATTTCATAATCAAAATATTCATACCTTAGATTTAGTCACCACAATCATCCAATGATACACAAGGACCAATTAAATCCAATCACAACTCATAAACATAATTTACCACTTAGATATGGACTAATTAACCAATCATTAATAATTGAATCCAATATCTAATAGATTCTATTATTCAATAAAAATAAAATCACTATTTAAATAAACTATCAATATTCAAATAAGTAATTTAATAATTACACAAATAATTCATAATTATAATAATATTTATAATTAATAAGTAATCACTAATTACATAATTTATTAATTAATAATATAGTAATTAATTAATAATTAGTTGTAGTATATACCCTTAAGAGGCAACACGCGGTTAAATAGGAGGGATTCACATCTATTCCTACAGCATGTCATTGTACCATTGAATCACAACAATAGCTATTAAACAATGCACTACCGGACTTGTGAGAGAGTAAATCGTGTTTCTCATTTTCCATGGCCAATGAATATTATAATAATGGCCTGCCTATTTACTGTGCATTAATACCTCTCTCTCCATTCCATGCGCCAGTTTGAGGGAAGTGGTACTAGCCACTTGTTTAATATATACAATTCATTCTTTCATGTGCCACTTAAATGAATACTACTCAAATGATAATTAAATGTCACCAACACAATTCTCATGCGCATGGATTTTAGTAAGGTTAATCACCTGAACACAACTATAACCACTTATTTACTCTATATAATTTATTCTTCCATAATCCAGAGCAAGGTTCTAAGGGAGGGGCCACAATAACTTATTTCATGAATATTTCTCACATCCAACTAAATTAAAAGGGCCACATGAGAAAAGAATTAGTACTTCTTACTATTTCTCACAATATTAATGCTATGAATCTGTGGTAAGTGTGCTACAGGAAATGGAAGAAAACAAGTTATATCATCTCGCCCCAATTAATATCAGCTACAGGAACTACAAGAAGTCACATTCTATTTATCAGTTAAACATGCTACAATATTAAAACTGATTAATTTATCCTACTCATAAACTCCAATTCATAACAGTGGGACTAACACATAACAGTATAGGTTTAAACAGAGGAACAATCCCTTCTCAAATTCCAACTCTATTGGATATTCTAAATATCAAATGGGTCTCTAAATTATCACCAAACATCAATTTCTAAACATCAAAAATTAATAATTTCAGAATTTGACATTAACCTAATTAAATCTAGTTCATAGAAAATTTTGGGATTTTATTTTAACACTAATTCTACCCAATAATCAACATCCAAATAACCCCAATATTGAATAAAATCTCACCCTTACCTTAGATTTCTTGGTGATTTGTTCTTGCTCTATGGTTTTCTCTTCTTCTCCTCTTCCTCCTTTTCCTCCTCTTTTCTGATTTTTGCTTTCTAACCTTACTAACTTCTACACTAAAACCCTACTATTCATTCAATAAAATGGGCCTAACTCACCAATATTAATTTTACTGTTAACACCTCCCTCAAAGCCCACTAATTTCCCACAACTATAATATCATATAAAATATAATAGATTAAATATTTTACTAAATACTAGCAATCTAATTAAAATAAATAATTAGATAAATTCCACAATTCAATTTATTTTCAAATAATAAATTAAATCACATATTTCAATTTAATCACTTAAATCAATTAATTCACACAAATTAAATAAACCAATTAATTTATATAAACTCAATAAACTATATAAATCAATTAATTCATATAAATTCACTAAATCAAGTAATTCATGTAAATCAAATATTTTCAAATAAATTAGTTAAATCACATAAATCAATATTTAATAAATTCACTCAATAATTTATATAAATAATTAATTAATAAAAATCACGGTGTTACAACCCTCCCCCACTTAAAAGATTTTCGCCCTCGAAAATTACCTCAAACGAATAACTCGGGATATGACTCCCTCATCTGACTCTCAACCTCCCAAGTCACGTTTCCACCTGCCGGTCCTCCCCAAGCGACCTTCACCAAAGCGATCTCTTTACCTCGAAGTTGCTTCAACTCTCGATCCTCAATCCGCATAGGTGATGTCTCCATAGTCAGGTTATCTCTCACCTGCACATCATCTACTTGGACTACATGAGACGGATCCGCAATGTATTTCCTCAACTGAGATACATGGAACACGTCATGGAGATTAGCAAGGGACGGCGACAAAGCGATCCGATAGGCTACCTCTCCTATCTGTTGCAAGATCTGATAAGGACCAATGAAACGCGGTGTCAACTTACGCGACTTCAACGCCCTACCAACGCCAGTTATCGGAGTGACTCAAAGAAACACATGATCTCCTTCTTGAAACTCAAGTGTTTTTCTCCTCTTGTCATGATAACTCTTCTGACGACTCTGAGAAATCTTCATCTTCTCCAGAATCATCTTAATCTTATCAGTGGTTTGTTGAATGATCTCGGGTCCAACCACAACACTCTCTCCCGACTCGTACCAACACAACGGTGTCCTACACCACCTACCATACAATGCCTCAAACGGTGCCATACCGATACTAGAATGAAAGTTGTTATTGTAAGTGAACTCAATCAAAGGCAAATAGCTATCCCAAGCTCCTTCTTTCTCCAACACACAAGCTCTCAAAAGATCCTCAAGTGACTGAATCGTCCTTTCAGTCTATCCATTGGTCTGCGGATGATAAGCAGAACTCAACCGCAACTTCATACCCAAGGCACCTTGCAAACTCTCCCAAAATCTCGAAGTAAACCTCGGATCTCTATCTGACACAATGCTAGATGGAATACCATGCAAACTGACAATCCTCTCAATGTACAGCTTCGTCAATCTCTCCAACGGGTAATCCATACGCATAGGAATAAAGTGAGCAGATTTCGTCAATCTGTCCACAATAACCCAAATAGCTTCAAAGTTATTCGGTGTTCTAGGTAAACCAGAAACAAAATCCATAGATATGCTATCCCATTTCCACTCAGGAATAGATAACAGTTGCATCAAACCCGACGGTTTCTGATGCTCAATCTTCGATTTCTGGCAAGTCAAACAAGAATACACAAACTCGGCAATATCCTTCTTCATACGAGGCCACCAAAATACTTTCCTCAAATCTTGGTACATCTTAGTAGCACCCGGATGAATACTTAGTCCACTACGATGTCCTTCCTCAAGAATACTCTTCTTCAGCTCAACAATGTCCGAAACACAAACTCTATCACGACATCTCATGATACCATTCTCATCAATTCGGAATCACCACCTTGACCTTGATTGATCAAAGTCAACCGATCGACTAAACTCAAATCAGATTTTTGACCTTCTCAAATCTCATCAAGAATGCCACTAGTAAGCTTCAACATACCAAGTCTAACTCCATAAGAAGTCTTCTCACAAACCAAACTCAAATCACGAAATTGCTCAATCATTTCCAACTCGTTTACCATCATCATTGACATATGCAAAGATTTCCTACTTAATGCATCAGCTACCACATTTGCCTTACCCGGATGGTAATTCAAACCAAAATCATAATCTTTCAAAAGTTCCAACCATCTCCTTTGCCTCGCATTCAATTCCTTCTGGTCAAAGAGATACTTCAAACTCTTATGATCACTATACACCTCAAATCTCGTACCAAATAAATAATGCCTCCAAAGTTTCAACACAAACACAACAGCGGCCAACTCTAAGTCATGCGTCAGATAATTCCTCTCATGCACTTTAAGTTTCCTTGAAGCATAAGCTACAACTTGCTGATTTTGCATCAACACGCCTCCCAAACCCATCAAAGAAGCATCACAATACACAACAAATGGTTCTGACGGATTCGGTAAAACCAAAGCAGGAGCTGTAGTCAATCTTCTCTTAAGCTCTTGAAAACACTCCTCGCACTTTGCATCCCAAATAAAAGCTTGACCCTTCCTAGTCAATAGCGTCAATGGCAAGGATAACTTAGAAAATCCTTCAATAAACTTCCGATAGTAACCTGCTAAACCAAGAAAACTTCTAATCTCAAAAACTGATTTCGAAGCTTCCCATTGTGATACAACTTCAACCTTCGACGGATCAACCGCAATACCTCTACTCGAAATCACATGTCCAAGAAAAATAACTTCCTTTAACCAAAACTCGCACTTAGAAAGTTTAGCATACAACCGCTTCTCTCTCAACACATATAACACAATCTTTAGATGCTTAGCATGTTCCTTTTCACTCTTTGAATAGATCAAAATATCATCAATGAACACAACCATAAACTTGTCCAAATAAGGATGGAAAGTCCTATTCATGTACTCCATAAATACACCTGGTGCATTAGTCACACCAAATGGCATCACATAATACTCATAATGTCCATACCTCGTTCGGAAAGCAGTCTTCTGAATATCTTCAGCCTTCACACGAATCTGATGATACCCAAATCTCAAATCTATCTTACTAAACACACTTGCACTAACTAACCGATCCATCAAATCATCAATCCTCAGAAATGGATACTTATTCTTGATAGTCACCTTGTTCAATTGTCTATAGTCCACACAAAGTCTCATAGAACCTTCTTTCTTCTTAACCAATAACACGGGTGCACCCCACGGTGACACACTTGGACGAATAAACCTCTTCTCAAGCAAATCCTTAAGTTGACTCTTCAACTCTTTCAACTCCGATGCAGACATACGATATAGAGCCATCGATACCGGACTAGTTCCAGGAACTAAGTCGATCGAAAACTCCACCTCACGTTCCGGCGGTAAATCACTTATCTCATCAGGAAAAACTTCCGGAAAGTCACGAACAATTGGTAAAGTATCAATTGCTCCACTTTCACTAATGCTCAAAGTTGCCATCAACATAAACACCTTGGCACCATCTTGCACTGACTCATTCACTTGCTTAGCAGACATAAACAAGTCTCCTTCATTCTCAGGTTCAAGGAAAATAACCGTTTTATCAAAATAGTTAATATAAACACGATTGAATTCCAACCAATTCTTCCCAAGAATAACATCAAGTTGATCTAAGTGAAGACACACTAAATCAACTCCAAAGTCTCTACCAAAAATACTCAACGGACAATTCAAACACACATATGGGGTAGTTACTGAACCCATAGCAGGAGTATCAATAACCATACCACCACTCATAACAGATAACTCAAGATTCAATCTTTTCACATAATCCAAAGAAATAAATGAATGCGTAGCTCCAGTATCAATTATAGCAAACAAAGGTATACCATTAATGAAGCATGTACCTCGGATCAAACGATCTTCACTAGCAGTCTCAGATCCTGATAGAGCAAACACCTTTCCTTTTGCTTGAGCCTTCTTTGGTTTGCCACACTGGGTACTAATGTGCCCTTGCTCACCACAGTTGTAGCAAGTCACATTCGCACCGCTTCTGCACTCCATAGCTTTGTGGCCTGGCTTGCCACACTTGAAACATTTCTGCTCAACACTTTTGCACTCAGGAGCACGATGTCCTTCAACACCACATCGATAAGACTTAACCGGAGTAGAAGCTCCTCCCCCACTCGGCTTCTTGCTACCACCAGCTTTCTGTTTCCCCTTATCAGCAGGAGTCACATACGGCTTTCCTCTGAATTGACATTTTCCTTTCTTATCATTCAAACTCTTATAGTGTGCAAATCGAGCTCTACTATCCTCATCATAGATCCTGCTTTTGTTCACCAACTCAGAAAATCGCCTAATCTCCTGATAACCAATGGCTTGCTTGATTTCAGGCCTCAGACCATTCACATACTTAAGACACTTGGATCTTTCAGCACTAGAAGCGTTGTAGTGAGGACAATACTTAATCAGCTCTTCAAATCTTGTTGCATACTCAGCCACAGTTAAGTTACCTTGCTTCAATTCAAGAAACTCAATTTCCTTCCTCCCACGAACATCTTCGGGAAAGTACTTCTCCAAAAATGCATCCTTGAAAAGATCCCAAGTAATATCAATCTCATCTTCTTCAAACCGCTGGCGAGTGTTATTCCACCAGTACTCAGCTTCCTTCACAAGCATGTGAGTGCCAAACTGCACCTTCTGCTCATCTGAACAGTTCATGACTCGAAATATCTTCTCGATCGCTTCTATCCATTCTTGTGCTTGATTAGGATCGTGCGTTCCCTTGAACGACGGTGGATTGTTCTTCTGGAACCTTCCTAAAGAAGGGAACTCATCATTAGCATTGTTTCCAACATTTGCATGACCTTGCTGAATCTGCCCAATTGCTCCAGCCAACATCTCCAATACTGCAGCAATCGCATCATCATTCTTACCTGCAACCATAGCTCTTGGATCCAACAACAAATCCTCGTTAGAACAAACAATACTGATAGTGCTACACACACATATCAAGTACAAAAGAAACTAAACACGCTAACAACTTGGTCAACTGACCAACCAGGCTCTGATACCACTAATGTAACACCCTTCTAATCCCCGCATAAAAACATACAATAAATCAGAGTAAATAATCATGCTATTCATTTAAGGGTGTCACACATAATCATAAAACACCTGTCATGCTCATTAACACTTTAGTAATTTCATGCTTTTCAAAACTTCTCTTAGCATGTAGCAGTGGATTCCAAATAATCATAAAAGACATAAAGAGAGTTTCATGCTTATCACATTAATAAATGAAACTTGGGCATAAAAGCCAACTTCATACAAACCAAGTAAGCATAAAGCATAAAGTATAGTACATAGTATATCTCTAAAACATAAACCCAACGATCCCAGTGTTACATAATCAGAGCATGACTCGACCCAACATAAATAGAGACGCTAAACAGCTGCATCAGCGGCTACCTCGCGCTACGAGCAAATCTACTCCTCGGCACCTGAGCGATGTCGTATAAAACATCATTCCAACAGAAGGGTGAGAATTCACATCAATATTGAAATTATAAGATAATGATTATTGTAAAACATATAAACACAAATAATAAATAATCTCACACTTCAATATTCATCAACAAGTATCACTCAAGTATCCACACAATTCATATCAAATTCCAATACTCAACAAGTCACAATCACACACATACTTCCATATAACAATCATATATGCCATGCGACTCGATGCAAACTCAATGCAACTCATGCCATGTGGTACCAACACTTGTTATTTTTTTTCGGTTTTTACATTTAAACCGGGTCCGTCCCCTAGACCAATAACAAAACAAAAGCCCGTCCCCTAGGCTTTCAAATCCCACTCTAGGTTTGGGACAAGTCACTAGCTCCCACGAAACTAGCAAGCATTGCCTCTTGACATAAATGATGCGTATGCAATCAACAACAATATGCAATTAAGACCATTCCCTAATCTTAATATCATGCATATTTCAAATAATTCATCACACTTGAATTATCACACAATTGCACACACAAACACATTTCATAATCAAAATATTCATACCTTAGATTTAGTCACCACAATCATCCAATGATACACAAGGACTAATTAAATCCAATCACAACTCATAAACATAATTTACCGCTTAGATATGGACTAATTAACCAATCATTAATAATTGAATCCAATATCTAATAGATTCTATTATTCAATAAAAATAAAATCACTATTTAAATAAACTATCAATATTCAAATAAGTAATTTAATAATTACACAGATAATTCATAATTATAATAATATTTATAATTAATAAGTAATCACTAATTACATAATTTATTAATTAATAATATAGTAATTAATTAATAATTAGTTGTAGTATATACCCTTAAGAGGCAGCACGCGGTTAAATAGGAGGGATTCACATCTATTCCCACAGCATGTCATTATACCATTGAATCACAACAATAGCTATTAAATAATGCACTACCGGACTTGTGAGAGAGTAAATCGTGTTTCTCATTTTCCATGGCCAATGAATAATAATGGCCTACCTATTTACTGTGCATTAATATCTCTCTCTCTCCATTCCATGCGCCAGTTTGAGGGAAGTGATACTAGCCACTTGTTTAATATATACAATTCATTCTTTCATGTGCCACTTAAATGGATACTACTCAAATGATAATTAAATGTCACCAACACAATTCTCACGCGCATGGATTTTAGTAAGGTTAATCACCTGAACACAACTATAACCACTTATTTACTCTATATAATTTATTCTTCCATAATCCAGAGCAAGGTTCTAAGGGAGGGGCCACAATAACTTATTTCATGAATATTTCTCACATCCAACTAAATTAAAAGGGCCACATGAGAAAAGAATTAGTACTTCTTACTATTTCTCACAATATTAATGCTATGAATCCGTGGTAAGTGTGCTACAGGAAATGGAGGAAAACAAGTTATATCATCTCGCCCCAATTAATATCAGCTACAGGAACTACAAGAAGTCACATTCTATTTATCAGTTAAACACGCTACAGTATTAAAATTGATTAATTTATCCTACTCATAAACTCCAATTCGTAACAGTTAGACTAACACATAACAGTATAGGTTTAAACAGAGGAACCATCCCTTCTCAAATTCCAACTCTATTGGGTATTCTAAATATCAAATGGGTCTCTAAATTATCACCAAACATCAATTTCTAAACATCAAAAATTAATAATTTCAGAATTTGACATTAACCTAATTAAATCCAGTTCATAGAAAATTTTGGGATTTTATTTTAACACTAATTCTACCCAATAATCAACATCCAAATAACCCCAATATTGAATAAAATCTCACCCTTACCTTGGATTTCTTGGTGATTTGTTCTTGCTCTATGGTTTTCTCTTCTTCTCCTCTTCCTCCTTTTCCTCCTCTTTTCTGATTTTTGCTTTCTAACCTTACTAACTTCTACACTAAAACCCTACTATTCATTCAATAAAATGGGCCTAACTCACCAATATTAATTTTACTGTTAACACCTCCCTCAAAGCCCACTAATTTCCAACAACTATAATATCATATAAAATATAATAGATTAAATATTTTACTAAATACTAGCAATCTAATTAAAATAAATAATTAGATAAATTCCACAATTCAATTTATTTTCAAATAATAAATTAAATCACATATTTCAATTTAATCACTTAAATCAATTAATTCACACAAATTAAATAAACCAATTAATTTATATAAACTCAATAAACTATATAAATCAATTAATTCATATAAATTCACTAAATCAAGTAATTCATGTAAATCAAATATTTTCAAATAAATTAGATAAATCACATAAATCAATATTTAATAAAATCACTCAATAATTTATATAAATAATTAATTAATAAAAACCAGGGTGTTACACATCACCCCTTAACAATGCTTCCAGAGTATCATCCAAACTTGTAGCAGGTTTAGGTGCAGTCTCCATGGGCTCGGGTATCACAGCATCAGGTTGAGCAGGTTTAAGTGCAGTATCTTTGGTCTGGGTCACCACAACATCAGGTTGAGCAGGTTTAGGTGCAGTCTCCTTGGGTTGAGTCACCACAACATCTGGTTCTGCAGGTTTAGTTGCATTCTCCATGGGCTGAGTCACCATAACATCAGGTACAACATCTGTTGTAGTCTTCATGGACTCAGCATTGACAGCATCAGTTTCATTGACAGCACCATGACAACTTCCTCGCCATCTTTGGTATGGCCTTCATTAGCAGGTGGATTAGTTGGACCACCTTCCTTGCTTGTTCCATTCTTGACAGTTGGTACGTTTGGTTCCTTAATCTTTGACTTCTTAGGTTCCTTAGTTGTTCCCTTGGTAGTAGCTCATTTAGGCCTCCCCTGAAGGAAACAGTCACAATAGCAATCATAATATATACAATCTAAAATAGCAATCACAATATATACAATCTAAAAATGTAAATAAAGACAATATGACAATACCTTTTTTTTAGTTGCCATTGTGACTTGACTTGTATGACTAGCTTGTGTTGGTATTTCTTGACTTGCAGCATTGGGCACTCCTGAACTTGAAACATTGGCCATTCCATGATTTGCAGCATTGGTACTTCCTGATGGAAGAAGCACAATCTGCTTGTTTTTCTTGCATGTTCTTTTGTTGTGTCCAAGCTCAAAACATAACTTGCATATATGGTTTGTGTTACTTCTTCTCCATTTTGTTTGGCTTCCCTCATCAGGTTCTCTTCTCTTCAGTTTTTTTGGCCTTCCTGGACCTCTTTTGAACATAGGAGGGTATATGGTTGGGTCATTAGTTTTTGGCCACTTATTTTGGCCATTCAAAGGAGTGATCCATACTTCATAACATCTGACATATGTTGTCTTGTGGTAACATTTATGGACATAGTTAATGGGGTTATCTACTTTCCTATGGATTGCAGAAATTACATGCCTACTTGGAGTTCCAGTGAGATCCCAAAAATTACAAGAACTTGTCTTGTTAATCAGATCAACTACAAAACTATCAGTGAACATCAGATGGGTAAACTGGAATGTTAGTTGTCCAGCATAAATTGTTGTCCAACTTGCACTCTTCTCAATCTCTCTATCCAATCTCCTAAATGGCTTTGACATTAAATAATTCACTTAAATTATTCATCTGTACATCACACTTAGAAAACAAAGGAAAGGCATGCTTACACCACTTGGTTTTTGGTATGGCCTCCAACCATTCATAGGCATCATTGCTGACTTCCTTGATCTTTTGCATGAATTTTTCATGAGCTTCAAGATAAGTAGCCTTTGCTGCAGCCATCATTAGGTCCCTAAAGAGGGTACCACCACCAAACCTCTTTTTAAAGTTAGCATAAAGATGTCTCACACAAAATATATGCTCAAATCTTGGGTATTGTTCCTCGAACACTTGTACAAGACCCTGTATACAATTAGAATAGCCATATAAAACACTTGAACAAGAAATGTAAATAATTCACAAAAAAATAAAAAGTTGTACACTTGCATTTTGTTGGTCAGAAATAAAACACCACCTTTGGTCACCAATGTCTTGAATAAGTAGTTGCATAAACCAACTCCAAGTGTCTTTTGACTCAGTTTCTACAACTCCAAATGCAAGAGGTAGGTATTGGTCATTAGGATCTCGTCCCACTGGTATCAATAGTATACCACCATATTTATGTTTTAGATGACAACTGAAATTCTGGTATCAGATGTATGATGTTAAGTGTGATGTCACAACAACACAATCTGCTATATGAACAAGGTAAAAACAACAGTAAATGACACAAAGATTTGTTCACCCAGTTCGGTCTAACTACCTACGTTTGGGGGCTACCAAGCCAGGGAGGAAATTCACTATTAGTAGTATCAAATTATAGATTCAACAATCCCAGTTGACATCTACCTAACTTAATCACTACCCAATGAGACTTCTACCTAATAAATCACTTAGGTATGAGAAACCACTCACTCCCTAATGCACCTCAGTGATACAATCCAATGATTACACACTAATCACCTAACTTGATTCTGCTTAACAGTTTTGATCAAGAACAACACACTCTTGCTTAAAAGCTCTAGAGTGAATACACTTACAACTCAAAATTGTAACACCAATTCCAACATGAATGGTTTACAAAAACACACACGAAAACTCAAATTGACACTCAGTTTTTAGCTCCCTTTTCTTCGTTCTTTCTCAACAAGGGTTGAGGCTGCTTTTATACCCTTCTGACTTGGGCTTGGATCTCTTCCAAAAATATATGATTTAAAACAAATTTGATCTTCAAATCTTTTTAAATCTCTCCAAATCAGCCCTGATGTTGGTTACAGAATCTGCTCCATAATCTGCAAAATTATCTGATTGGAAATCTCTTCTCCAAGATATTCACATCCAATCACTCTAACAGATCTCCTCAAAACTCACTAACACGCGCAACCCTAAAACATCATAATCTGATGTTCTGATGTTCTGATATAGTGATGTCAAGACATCACTTATAACATCAGCATCTAAAACTTCAACCCTGCAACAACTAATGTTAGGAACCAATGTTATGACATCAGACATATGACATCAACATTGTTCAACTTTGTTTTACCAAAATTCCAGCCAATACAAGAACTAACAATCTCCCCCTTTGGCTAATTTTGGCTAAAACAAACTCTGCCATCATCAGAGGTACCTGCAGCGGAAAACACTTCAAACGGAAAAAAACTTCAAACCAGCAGCAATCACATAACAAGCTGCTCCAAGCTAAACTCCCCCTTAATGCAAGAACCAGCATACCAGCTGTTCAAACATGCACACTCCCCCTCAAGCCTAGAGCCACACCAGACAACTAGGCAACACATAGGCTAACTCTCCCCCTTTTTAGCCACAATTGGCCAACTATCAACAAGTTAAACCTTAACATTCTACTACAGTTAGTTCTACTAGCTCTCCTTGTCAGTCTAAAGTCAGCACCACAAGACAAGATAACTCATAGAACAAAACCAAGATAATCATAAAAGTACTATTATCCATGATACACACCATGCACACAATGTGCAGAAACAAAATCTATAAACTACCAAAGTAATAAACAACAAAAGCAGCACTTCAATCTTCACTAGCATCAGAACCATCTGCATCATTCTCCTCACCTTCCTCTGAACCTGAATCTTCAGTGTTGGCACTCACATCATCTTCACCCTGTTCCAAGGCTTTGATCATCTGCTCAATTCTCAACTTCCTAGCAGTGCTAATACTGATAACCATATCAAGATCCTTGCAGGTTGCCTTCAATTCTTCAATAAACTCAGCTTTAGTACTGGCCTTCTTAACACCAGAACTTGATGTTACAACAATGTCTGGAACATGATTCCCAACAAACAGGTTGGGATACAAGGAGAAAGCTGACTCCCTCTTACATGCTACATCTGAACTGGTTAGAATTCCAGGATGTTGATCTAAGATCATTCCACGGACAAGGGAAGGGAATGCTATAGGCATCTTGATAGCATTAGTGGCACCATACTTCACAGCTTGATCAAATATGTAATTCCCATAATTGAACTTAACCTTTTTCCCAACAGCATAAATAAACCTTCCTAATCCCACAGCTATGGTGGTTTTGTGATTAGTAGGCACCCAGTTAGCAGCTCCAATTATGTGCAAAATAGCATACTTGATACTGAGTTTGCTAGCTGTCAATTTACCTTTCAGTGGCCAAACCTTCACCTGAGTGGCCGTGATCTCTTTACACACATCATTATCAGTCACTTCCAGTTCACAACCCTCTTGATCATCTCTTCCCAGATACTTATTGATGGTACTAGGAGAGAAATTAATGCACTTACCCCTAACAAACACCTTCATGAAGTCCACACTTCTTTTATCAGAAATGTCTATGGGAATGTTAACAATAAATTCCTTAACAAGTCCACCATAGCACTTAGAGAATTTTGTCACAGTCTTCAACAGTCCAGCAGCATGAATGAGCTCCATAATTTCTTTCATTTCCAATGCATCTTTGCCCAGCTCTCTTTCCAGAGCTAATCTCCTTTGGCACACAAATTTCCACATTGAAGCACTGCTAGCATAATGAAAGGATATGTTGTCTACTGGCACTTCAGGAACCTTATCAGAAATTCTCTTCAAAATGGACTTTCTGACAGGGATGATGTCTTGAACATCCTCCTCAACATCATACTCAGATTTAGATTCTTCTCTAACCTTTCTCTTTTTGTAGGTCACAACAACCTTGCTCCAAGATTTAGTTGGACCAACAACAGATGTCTTTTTCTTCTTGCCTTCAGCTGTCATCTTAGGAGAAGATTCCACAGTCTTTCCTTTTCTAGTCTTTAATCTATTGGCAATCCCAAGAACAACATTACCAATTACTTCATTATCAGATAAGTCAACAACATCCACCACATCAATATTCTTCTTCCCTCTGGGACTAGGAGTAACATCCCTAGCAGGTGATGTTACAACATCATGTTCTACATCAACCTCATCTTCAATATGAGTATCCCTTTCTCTTTCAGCTTCAGCTTCAACTTCATCTTCAATCTCAGCATCTTCAATGACTGAAACAGCTAATCTGTAAAGATTTGTTTCAGAAGTTTCAATGTCACCCTTTTCTCTAACAGGTTTATCAGCAGGCCTTTGACTCAGAGGTCTAGATATTCCCTTCACAGGAATCCCTTTCTCAAATATTTTTGTGACAATCTGATCAATGCTCTTGTCAACATCTACCCTTTCTTCAACAGTTTGTGGAAGAGGGGTGGTAGTCCTAGGATTAGGTTTGCCTCCAAACAACACACTAGTGACAAAGGCTCTACTTTCACTATCATCAAATTTACTACTCGCAGATTAATTAGAAGAATTATCTTTTGAAGGTCTTTTGGGTTGATACTTCTCAGGTCTTTGCTTATCAGAGGCTGGAATCATAGAGATAGGAGCAATGTCCATAGCTTCATTCACAGACACCTCTTCTGTCGAAACCCTAGAATTTGCATGAGTGGAACTTTTGGACGCAACCTTCTTGGATGGAGATGACACTTATTTAGACATCGTTTCTGCATAACAACTGGTGACCAAAGGTGTTTTGTAATTTCTGTTCTTGGGGGGGGGGGGGGGGGAGATGAAAGGACTTGGAGTGTGGAGAGTGAAATAGCGTGAGAGAGCAATAATAGGGAATGATAGCCTAAGGTAAGGGAACTGCTTTTGTTGGTCACTTAAAGGTCAATAAATGTATTTTCCCCACCAAAACAAATTTCCTTTTAAATTTTTGAAATTTAATAAATGCACATCATAATTCATTAACCTTTGAATCCTTTTCCAATTGCCCAAATTTCTACTTAACACTTCACAAATTTCAGCACACATATCTTTAGGGAAATCGTCATTACCCTTCATACCTGAATGCTCAACCTCAACTACCTTAGTTTCTTCAATATTTCTTCTGAATAGTTGCATAACACTAGGATGTTTGGTGATCCTTCTAATGTCACATTCAGATGTCATAACATCATCCTTGACATTACATGATAAGCTGGACTCTTGAGAAACCCATAAATAACAGTTATCTATGGATCTAACTCCCCTCATAATGACTTCACTCTTCTCATTAATCACTAAACATTCATCTTTAGTGTAGCTAACCTTGAATCCTTCATCACACAACTGACTAATGCTAATCAAATTAGCAGTCAATCCTTTGACCAGAAGAACACTTTCAAGATTAGGTCCAGCCTCACAATTCAATTTTCCAATTCCTTTTACTTCCCCTTTTTCTCCATTACTAAAAGTTACATCCTTTGTGGAGTAAGTCCTGATATCTACCAACTGATTCTTGAAACCAGTCATATGCATTGAGCAACCACTGTCAAAATACCAACCATCCATAGTTGGGGTTCTAACTGATGAGTGAGCCAATAGACATATGACAGCAGCTTGAGGAATCCATTGTTTAACAGTCTGAGGCCTGTCCTGCTTCTGTCTAGGTTGAGGAACAGGCTTGGGATAACCATGCAGTTTAAAGCAAGAAGATTGTATATGGCCAAATTTACCACAATAGTAACATCTTACTCTTTGAATCTCTTCTCTGAAGTGATTGAAATATCTCCCCCCTTGATGATGATTTCTGTCATAATGCTAAGGCTGCCATCTGTCAAAGTATTGATGCTATCTTCTGTAGTGCTTAGGCTGTCTTTTACCATGATGATGTGGCCTTCTTCTGCCATCACCATGAGGCACAACATTATTAGGTCCAAACCCATACATTTCCCCTTGATGTTGAGACATCGGATGGAACATGTTATGTTTGAAATTATAAGCCTGCATGCTCCTATGGTATTGGGGAGGCATATACTGTCTAGCTCCAGAAAACTGAGGCTTTCCTTGAGGTTGGGACAAAAACTTCTTAGGAACATGACCATAGCCCTTTCCATTATTTTGTTGCCTAGGGTGAGGAACATCCTTCTTAATTCCAGAACCATGTCCTTTTTCATGCTGATAAGGAATGTTTTGTTTAACCCCAGAAGAACTAGCCTCTGCAGATATCTTCTTCTCACCCTCATATCCTAGACCAGTCGTATCACTTGCACCTTTTCCAGCTTCAAGTATTTTATCTAGAGTGTCAGTTCCACTATTTAACATTCTGATGGATTTTGACATTTGATCAAGCTGGGATTTTAACAACAAAACTTCATTCTTGAGTTCAGCTTTCTCAGTCTCAAGCTGTACAATAATCTTCTTCTGCTTCTCCCCTTTTTGAAGGACCTGTTCACTTTTCAGACACAACTCTTGATAAGAGGATGCCAGCTCTTCAAAGGTCAATTCACCATCACTAGATTCTCCATCAGAGGCACATAGTCCAGTCAATGCCTTAACATGCTTGGCATTCTCTTCTTCACTTTCACTATCGGTATCAGACCAGGAAACAGATAACCCATTTTTCTGCTTTTTGAGGTATGTAGGGCATTCTTTCTTGACATGACCATAACCTTCACACTCATGGCATTGAACTCCTTTGTCATGATTGGACTTCTCTTCATCTCTTGTTTTCTTCACCTGATCACAAGACCTGTTGTTGTCAGATGTGATGTTCTTAACATTAGGTCTATAGTTTCTATCCATCCTCTTTAACACCTTATTATACTGTCTCTCAAGCATCACAACAGCATTTGACAGTTCCTCCTGAGTTTCAAAATTACACTCCTTCTTACCATCTTCAGTATTGGATACCAAAGCTATATTTTTGGTCTTCTTTTCAGGCTCCTCATTTAATCCCAACTCAAAGGTTTGAAGAGAACCAATCAACTCATCAACCCTCATCTTGCTGATGTCTTGAGCTTCTTCAATGGCAGTCACCTTCATTTTATATCTCTTGGGAAGGGATCTGAGAATCTTCCTTACCAGCTTCTCTTCAGTCATTATTTCTCCTAAAGCACTAGAGGCATTGGACAGCTCAAGAATATTCATGTGAAAATCATGAATGGTTTCATCCTCCTTCATCTTCAGATTTTTAAACTTTGTGGTCAGCAGTTGAAGTCTTGACATCTTGACCTTGGAGGTTCCTTCATGAGTAGTTTTCAAGACATCCCAAGCTTCCTTAGCTACTTCACAAGTGTTTACCAGCCTAAAGATGTTCTTGTCAATACCATTAAAGATGGCATTCAAGGCTTTTGAATTTCCAAGTGCAAGCTCATCTTCTTCCTTTGTCCAATCTTCCTCAGGTTTTAGCTTTGTTGTCCCATCCTTTTCAACAATAACAGGTGCTTTCCATTCTTTTAAGACAGCCTTCCAAGCCCTGCTGTCCAATGACTTCAAGAAGGTAACCATCCGTGGTTTCCAATAGTCATAATTAGAGCCATCTAGAATAGGGGGTCTATTCACAAATCCACCAGTCTCCTTGTCCATTGTACCAGAAAGTATCTGGCCTAGATCTCATCCAGATGCAGAGCAGGATGCCTGCTCTGATACCAATTGAAATTCTGGTATCAGATGTGTGATGTTAAGTGTGATGTCACAACAACACAATCTGCTATATGAACAAGGTAAAAACAACAGTAAATGACACAAAGATTTGTTCACCCAGTTCGGTCTAACTACCTACGTCTGGGGGCTACCAAGTCAGGGAGGAAATTCACTATTAGTAGTATCAAATTATAGATTCAACAATCCCAGTTGACATCTACCTAACTTAATCACTACCCAATTACACTTCTACCTAATAAACCACTTAGGTATGAGAAACCACTCACTCCCTAATGCACCTCAATGATACAATCCAATGATTACACACTAATCACCTAACTTGATTCTGCTTAACAGATTTGATCAAGAACAACACACTCTTGCTTAAAAGCTCTAGAGTGAATACACTTACAACTCAAAATAGTAACACCAATTCCAACATGAATGGTTTACAAAAACACACACGAAAACTCAAATTGACACTCAGTCTTTAGCTCCCTTTTCTTCGTTCTTTCTCAACAAGGGTTGAGGCTGCTTTTATACCCTTCTGACTTGGGCTTGGATCTCTTCCAAAAATATCTGATTTAAAACAAATTTGATCTTCAAATCTTTTTAAATCTCTCCAAATCAGCCCTGATGTTAGTTACAGAATCTGCTCCATAATCTGCAAAATTATCTGATTGGAAATCTCTTCTCCAAGATATTCGCATCCAATCACTCTAACAGATCTCCTCAAAACTCACTAACACGCGCAACCCTAAAACATCACAATCTGATGTTCTGATGTTCTGATATAGTGATGTCAAGACATCACTTATAACATCAGCATCTAAAACTTCAACCCTGCAACAACTAATGTTAGGAACCAATGTTATGACATCAGACATATGACATCAACATTGTTCAACTTTGTTTTACCAAAATTCCAGCCAATACAAGAACTAACAACAACCATCAAGTCCAATAAATGGCCTACAAGCATGTTTCAAGGCTTTCTTTGTTCCATCAAAGCACATGTAACATCTTTTAAATCTTGGCAACAAACCTGGACCTGGAGTTTGGATGTTCATCTTGAAAGTGTTTCCATTTGAAGCTCTCCTCAATTCAGCCCCATAAGACCATAACAAACTATATTGTTTGCTAGAACCTCCCTCCACAATCCTCTTGGAAATTTGTATTGCCTTAAAAGCCCTACAGCCTAGAATTTCAATAGCATATCTAACCCTAACATCAGCAATCAC
This sequence comes from Lathyrus tuberosus, assembly GCA_022829125.1. NCBI lineage: Eukaryota > Viridiplantae > Streptophyta > Magnoliopsida > Fabales > Fabaceae > Lathyrus > Lathyrus tuberosus. The sequence continues at coordinate 574,650 of JALAZF010000668.1, forward strand.
CTCATTCAACTTCATTTTATTATTGTTCTTCATCCTATCTACAATCACCTTTGCAACCCAGTCAGCCTTTGCACTTTTGTTAAAAAACTGTCTTCCACACTTATGTTTATCAAACAATGTCTTAATTCTAAAGGTGGTAGATGTCAACACCTTGCTACAAAGAACAGTGTAATCACATAGAGATTTCTCCTTGCAAACCACCCTACATCTCATTGCATCATTCTTCACAAATCTAACATCCCTCCCATTCAGGACATTATGTTCCAAAATAGCATTCTTAAACTGCCTAAGTGATGAAAACTCCATTCCCACCTTGAACTTATAATCCTTTGTAATACCATCAACATCATTATACCTAACAACACCTAGCCTTTCAACATCACTATCATCTTCAGCTCCATTATAAAGCTCATCAGTTAAATACTTATCTTCAATTACATGTTCTTTGCCTATCTCTGGTGTAATCAAGCTTTCCTTAACTACCTCACTAGAACCAGTCACATCATCTTCAGCATGTACGTTTGATGGGATACTATCAAATTGAACATTAATACCATCATCAAAACCCTCATCAATAGGATTCATCCTTTCCTCTTCACTGTCTTCAAACTTAATATCTTTCAATGACTCGTCACTAGAACTCTCATCCTCTGAACCAGAATCAACCTTATCTTCAAATTTTGGGCATTTGTTCCTCCTTTTTGCAGTCTCCATAAAGGTTTCAGCCCCCTTAGCAGGTATCTCTTCAGTGTATATTTCAACATCATCCTTGCATTCGTTCATAAAAGCACCAATCTCAAAAGCATCACAGTCATCCTTAAATGGTTTTAGATCACTCTCTAAGGTACCTCCACCATGTTTCCACCACATCCTACCACTACTATATTTAAATCCAGGATCCATCCCCTTAATTAAATCACATGCATAAAAAAAAGACCAACTTTGACTGTCCTGCCCATTAAAGGCGTATACCTCCCCACCCACATACTTTAGCATAGGGTCTTTTACAAAAGAACCCTTAGTGAAAAATATTACTTTAAAGACCCCCATCCCTACATGTTGAAAATACTTTTACAGTCAATGATGGACCCACAACAAAAAACCCTAAAAATAGAACATATATAGTAAAGAAAATAATTTACAACTCAATGATGAATACACTACCATTAAAATACTATACATATACCAAACTTCAATAATACAGATTCTAATAAAGAACATGTGGACCTACCTCAAGTTTCGTTGTCGAGGGACCACAGATTTGCAGCAGCTTCCAAAAAAGAATGTTGAGACCACAAAGCAACTCAAAAGCAAAAACTGCAAAACAATGTTACTAAAACAAGGTTACGGAACAGACTTTAGGGTTTGAAAACGAAACGGTTGAAAAGGAAACTTTTTTGAGCTCACCTTAAGAACCAGAGAGAGCAGAAGACCTTTGCGCAGTGTCAATGTTAACTTTTGGCAAGGGAAAAGTCAATCTAGGGTTAAGTAAATGTAATGTGAAAAGTCAGCAATGATACGAATGCAAGCAACTTACATTATGTGGCATGTTGTGGCAATGTGTGGCATACTTACATAAGCAAAAACATTAATAAAAATAAAAATAAATGACATATCAGCCTCCACATTAGCAGCCGTTAGCTTAGATAGACGACAGGGATGAAATTTGTGGACGAAAAACTTTTGAGGGACTATTGTTTAGACAAAAATTTTAGAGGGACGAAACACGAAGTTTGGAATATTTATAGGGACGAAAAATATATTTAACCCTTTTAGAAATATGAAAAGAGATTAATAATCATAGAGAAAACATAAGGGAGAGGGAAAGAATCAAAATAACCATTACCATAAATTTCCCATATGCGAATCTAGCATCGTCTATCAACACTGCGTCGTCGCATCTCAAAAATCACTCTGATGCATGTCGCCGCCGCCAAGCCACCTCTGACCTCTCAACCACCATGTTTGTTGCATCGCAACCTTCTTCCACCTCAAGCGCCATCATTTTTTCACCATTGCTCTCTTTTTATCTCACGACTATCTACCCATTCATCTTATTTTTTTCTCCATTTTTCATGTTTCTTTGTGTTTCGCCTTATGTTTTGAAGGAGAATGAAGCGCAACCTCACTTGTGAAAATTTTAATAATATCCAAAATAATAATTTCATTTATTTTCATTAAGAACTTCTTGACAATTTTCTCACACGTAAAAAAGAAAATTGGTACGCTAGTCAAAAAATCTGATATTCATTTTTATTAGCGTTTTCAAAAAATTAAGTACGTGACAAATTTTATTGGTTTTTTCAAAATAAAAATTGAAAATGAAACAAAATTAAAAAATAAAACAAAAAAAGAACTATTGGTTTTTTAAAAATCCAAAAAATATCATGTATTTATAGACATTTTTGAAAAATGTGCCATCCTACATGCATTTTACCGATATTTTTAAAATTGTCAATATGCATTTATCTTTTCAGCGATAATTTTAAAAATGTCGATAAAATCACATATAAAATACAATATTTTTAAAAAACTAGATTGTCGACCCATGCGATGCACGTGTCTTTCAGACATAAAAATTATGATATTAATATTTATTATATTCGTAACATATTAAACTATTTTATTAATGTTAACTTATAATAATTACCTCATCATATTAAAATATTTTCTAGTAATATTATTCTCTTATATAATCTTATCTTTTATTTCCCATAACAATCAAGTTATTCATAATTTTATTAATATAATAATTAAAAAATTCAATACCAATTTTAAGATTTTTTTGATAAAAATACTAAAATATTACATTTTTTTATTTTGTTTTTAAACTTAAATTTACGTATTTTTAAAAGGTAACTTCTACTAATATTATTCTCTTATATAATCTTATCTTAATTTAAAATTAACTTCAATTAACTTTTTATTTTAATTATTATTTTTATAAAAACTAAACACACAAAATTAAAAATGAAAGGCACTGCCGATAAAATAAAAAATTAAAAATTAAAAAACGGGAGCATTCTTAGTCTGCTACTGCTACATCTATAACAAATAGTTCTAATAATTAATTAATATTATTAATTAATAATAACTGCGAATAGGACAATACTTTTCACAAATAAAAAAATAATAGGGAAAAATATATTTAAAAGTCAGTGTAATAAAACATAATTATATTTTTAGACAATTAAATCATTAACAACTATTATTTTAAGTTTTTTTGCTTAATTCATTAAAATATCTATTTAATTTTAAGCTGGCTAAAAGAGTTAAATTTACGTTTCTACTTTTTTTATTTATTTTTTGTTGAAAGGGAGGGCCGGAGCTCAGAGAAAAATAAAACTACATTAAATTAATCTCTGAAATTGAGATTCCTATAGCATGAGAATGAACTAAATGCCTAATAATCTTTGAAAAATCTTCTCCAAAACTCAAATTTTTTCCATTAGTAGCCCCATACTTTGGCAATGAATCTGCACAATTGTTAGCTTCTCTATACCTATGAGACATTTTAAGTTATCCTATCTTCTCTATAAGCCACCGTATATGATTTAACAAGGAAAAGTTATCCATTCTCAAAGCATTACCTAATTTTATCATTCCAACGACAATGCTAGAATCCACTTGTAATTCCACTTTAGAAAATCCCATTTCCATTACAAGCTTAAGACCTTCATACACTCTCCAAAGTTCCGCCCTCACCACACTGCAACTTCCAAGATGCTCGGCAAAACCTCCTAAGCACTCACTATTTGTGTGTCTTTGATTATACCTCTGCACCCTGACGCCCTGTCACCTAAGCCAGCTCTATCAGTGTTGAGACTCACCTAGTCCCTCTCCAGGGCTTCCAACCCACCATGCTCAAGATCTTATTCCTACCAACAATAATCTTGTTATTCTTCATAACTTCCACATAGTCATTCATTCTATTATGTATATGCATATAATGCATTTCCATCGAGCCTATTATAACTATCATAATGATACTCCTTATTTCTCCATGTCCAGAAACTATGGCAACCCACCGCCCAAAGACTAGTCCAATATTAATTCACATTATGATTAAGATTGATCCACTATGTAAGCTCCAATGTGAAAAAAACTGCATTTATACTAGTAGGCACCATGTGAGACTAGAATTGAACAGCTTTGGCGGAGTCCCGTAAAGCATGCAACGTCGTTTCCTTGACACCCCTACAACTCTTGTAATCTGCTCCTCGAAGTCCTTTGAGACTTTTATTGTAGTTTGTTAATAATGGATCATGACCCATCTGTAGCGAGCGATTTTGGACGTGGTTTTTAAGCACTGGCACTCTGGGAGGGTACTACAGGTCGATTCATTTTTTATCCCATTGGAGCTGATGAAGGAAGGGAAATAGATGTCTCCAACTAACCCTGCTTTGCAAACTGAGGTTAAACAGTCAAAACTGTTTATTTTACATATGCGATCAATGTGGGGGGGCCTCTCTTAGGTTTATTTTGATCGAGTTTAGACTTTTGGTGGGGGATACGGACTCGGATGTTTTGATGGATATGTGAGGATTTGTGGCCAGAGGTTTTTGATGTGGTGTGCTCGCTAAGATTTTTCTTTCAATCTTATGCCTACGTATTCCCGTTTACCGAAACAGGGAAATCAGAGCGATCGTAGTTCCTCCTATTCTATGGGAGGAAACGGTGTTTTGGTGTCTTGTTCAAAGCCCAAGACATGAAGCTAAAGGTGGTTTGTATTTTGTTCAAAGCCCAAGATGTGAAGCTGAAGGGTCTATTTGTATCTTGTTCGAAGCCCAAGATATGAAGCTAAAGGGTTTATTGATGAGAAATAACTTGTCATCTCTAAAGGGGATATTTGGTCTGTTTGTCACAACTGTTGGGTGACTGATTATAAAGGAGAATTACTTTAACTGGGATATGTGAATCCAGCAATGCCATAATTTCCTTTATAGGGGATTTTTAACCTGAAGGAGAAGACTTTAACTCAGTTTAGAGCAATGCTAACTTTCCTTAGGAATTTTCTCATGCTAAAAGAGGGACAGTGGCGTGGATGTAAATAATACAGAGGCTTGCCGCTTACAGCAATTAGATGAAGGGGAAAAGGAGTTGTTGATGTTTGTATACCGTGAACGAGACACAACTTTGATGCTAAAAGGTTGATTGACTCAACCGGGGTTTTCTTATACAAAGCCTAAAAGGAGGCTAATGACTCAACCAGGGTTTTTATACGTCTCGTACGAAGCCCGAGAGAGAGGCTGGACGGGTTGACTCAACAAGAGAGTGCTTTTGTATGTGTCTTGTACGAAGCCCAAAATGGAGGCTAAAGGTTTGACTCAATAAGAGAGTCTTTTATACTCAACAAGAGAGTGATTTGTATCTCGTACGAAGCCTGAGATGGAGGTTAAAGGTGATCGACTCAACAAGAGAGTCTTTTTATACTCGACAAGAGAGTGTTTTGTATCTCGTACGAAGCCCGAGATGGAGGCTGAAAAGGTTTGACTCAACAAGATAGTCTTTTATACTCAACAAGTGAGTGTTTTTGTATCTTGTACGAAGCCCGAGATGGAGGCTAAAGGGGTTTGACTCAATAAGAAAGTCTTTTATACTCAATAAGAGAGTGTTTTTGTATCTCGTATGAAGCCCGAGATAGAGGATAAAGGGTTTTACTCAACAAGAGAGTCTTTTATACTCAACAAGAGAGTGTTTTTGTATCTCGTACGAAGCCCGAGATAGAGGCTAAAGGATTAACTCTGCTGGGGAGAATCATTGTACAAAGCCCAAGAGGAGGCTAGGATTACTGTTTTAGTTGAGTGACAGGTCCAGTATGTTGGTTAAAAGAGAAAATCAGTTCTTATATGGGTAATGTTGTACTCATGGATTTGATATGAGGACCGGGATTATTTCCTGTTCTTTAAGGAAACGGGGAATCCGAAGGGTATTGAGACTGCCCAAGTCTACGGGTATTATCTTTTGTACTATGCTTAAGAAATAGTAGTAGTAAGATCTAGACTCTTTGAAAGACTGTTCTATTAAGATGACTAATTTCTGTTCCTATACCTCTAGGAGGTCGTCGGGATAATTTGTACGAAGCCCAAGAGGAGGCTATCTTCCCGGAGGAAGAATCATTATACGAAGCCTAAGAGGAGGCTGTGAAAACTTCTAAGAAGCCAACAGGTCCTTGTACAACGCCCAAGAGGAGTCGGGGATGCTTTTAGGAAGCCTGTGGGTCCTTGCACTAAGCCCAAGAGGAGGCTGATGAATAGTTCCAGAAGGGGTTTCACTTGGAACATTGGCCTTCTGTATATGAACTGTTCAAGGGGGAGATTTCTTAGATCTAGTTATCTAAAATTGTTGTAAAAGAAAATTCTCAGGGTTAAGGTATATCTGGGTGAACGTCGGAGGTAAAGAGACGAGGTTTTGCCTAGTTCTAGACGTAGTTGCCGGGGAAACTCTAAATATCTATACTATTATTACACAGTTGATATGAGTTTGTGAAAGAAGACTTACAGTGAAACAGCCCCACAATGCAGTTATATACATATGAAATCAGTAAATAAAAGCGGGTAAACACTTACTCGGTTGTAGAGCTTCCATGCTGTTTTGTTAGTTTGTTCAACAAAGAAAGCTTTGATAACAATATTATATTCAAAATCAAAGGAGAAAGTGCTTTGAAAAGATTGTTGGGGCTTACAGCTCAAGGAGAGGCCCAGGGTTTTATCAGTGATCGCACTGTTGTTTTGTACAGGGACTTATACAAGTGACTGAGGCCCAAGAAAGGTTTCCTGTACAAAGGGGATGGGTCTTACACTCTCTCAAGAGGCCCAAAATGATTGAAAGTGAACAAAGATGGGTCTTATAGCTCACGGAGAAGCCCAATGATTAATTTTGAAAAGCGCGACGATTGCGCCGAGGTTTTGAAAACACCGTGGGTCTTATACAATGACTGAGGCCTAAACGTTTTTGGTTTCAAAAGGGGGGTTGGGTCTTACACTCTATTAGAGGCCCAAAATGATTTTGAATGGGTCTTATAGCTCGAGGAGAGGCCCAGATGGTTTGTTTTAAACGGGCGATGATTGCGCCGAACTTTTGAAATACAACGAGACTTATACAACATTTTAGGCCCAAAATAGGTTTGTATTTACAAAGGATTGGATCTTACACTCTATTAGAGACCCAAAATTTATTTGAAGAAAAGAAATGGGGCTTATAACACGAGGGTAGGCCCAGATGATTTTTGTTTGAAATGGCGATCGCGCCGAGATTTTTGAAAACGCAATGGGTCTTATACAATGACTGAGGCCCACAAAAGGTTTGGTTTTCAAAGGGGTTGGGTCTTACACTCTAATAGAGGCCCATAAGTGTTTGAAAATGATTTGTTTGAGTGAAAATCAAAGAAACCCTAAATTTGTTTTCCTTTAAAAGTAAATATTTAAAGAAAATCAAATAAAAATGATAAAAATACCAAATAAGTTTGAATAAACCACTTGTGATTTTTGTTTAAGGTTTGAAAAATGAGGTTTTAATCACAAGATGAATTAAAACTCATTTGGTTTTGATTTTCAAAGTAAATACTCATTTTTAAAATGTTTAAAAATAATTAAAAAGGAATTTATTCACAAAAATACTAATTATATTAAATAAATAATATAAACTTAATTTTTTTGTGGAATAAAATATTTTAACATTTTTGTGATTTTTTGCAAAATGAACCAATAAAAAATAATTAAAATTGAAGGAGTTATTAATTTTACAAATCATTTAAAATAAATATGAAAAATAACAAAAAATAAGAAAAAGTGGTAAAAAAGAGATCTGGGGCGAGAGGGATTTGAGCCCCAGACCTCTCGCTTGCCAATACACAGAAAACTAGCTGATCAACCACTGGGGCGCAATGCCAATTCATTAAACATATGACAAGTGAAAAATATATAGAGAACTTGGTTGGAAAACCTGAAGAATGACGCCATGGCCATCTTCTTCCTCGAGCTCGTGCATGAAGCACCCTATGTCACTCATCTCTCAACCATTTGACATGATTCAAACACCAAACTCGTGCGTTTTTTCACAAGGAACAAGATGGCAATACTTGATTTTCTTCATTTTCAGTGTATAGCAAGTTATATCATCACAACCGTATGAACCCTAATTTTGAAAAAGCAGTCGTGCAGACATGGTTATGAGGGCTATGATCTAATTTTTTTAGGGAAAACACTCAACATATGATGGCAAGCAATTGGCAAAAATATCATGCAAGGAAATATGCATGGATCATGAAGATGGAGTTTTGAGGCTTACCTTGATGCAAGCTGAAATGGAACTCTGCACAAATGGTTTTCCAGATGCGATTTGATGATCCCTACAGCTTCAATGGATGTTGTGGAGTGTGTTACAAGCTTTGGAACACTCTGCAAACCTTTGGATCAAGTTGGAGAATTCAACTGCATAATTGAGGCATAATGGCTTGGTTGAAGGGTGATTTTGAGCTAGGGGTGTTACAGTTGGTGTTTAAGTGTTTGGACACCTCAAATACATCATATGTGATGTGTCTGAGCAATTGGAATGGATTGCTTAGGGCTTCAACTCAAAACCCGATGGTGGTTGCTCAAAAACAAAGAAAATTGGCACTTAAGAGAGAATGAGAGAAAGCAGTGCTATCAGGTGCTTTGGTGTGCCTTGAATGATCCATTGGAACCTCTATTTATAGGTGATCAACTCTTGTCTTGGAGGAATAGTGAATGGCTGCTGGATCAGATCACCTTCAAAGGGATTGGTTGGACATAAATGCCTCTTGCATTAGGTGTAACAACTGCTCCAAATAGATCAGCTATGCCTTGACTGAAATCACATTCCTCAGTAATTTTAATTGTTGTTTAATCAGAGAAATTGACTGAGGAGAGTGAGAATCTTGACAATGCACTATTCCACATTAATGCCCTTTGAATTCAAGGCCAAATGTGCCAAAATGCATGAACTTCAAGTTGGAAGATTCCTTGGCTTTGTGACTCAGCTTTGTAGGTTGGATCAGATGCATTGTGATTGGTTTGAGTACATGTGGCATAATGATCCTTGGTTTTGATTCAGAAATCGTGTGTGGCAAGCAAACATGCAAACTGATTTTTCCAAAATAGCTTGCAGCAGCATGACTTTGGGCATGGATCCCTCTTGGCTCAAGTTGAATCAATTCATGCTGAGAGGTTCTTTGGATTCTTAGAAACATATGCAACAACATTGATGTTTACCTTTAGACTTGATTCAGCTTGCAACTATGTGAAAATATCTCACAAGTTTTGGTGTTTCCAATAAAATCTGCCTTGGCCAGAATTTTTCTAAGTGTTGGAAAATGATGTATTTTCATGTTTTAGTCATTTTGATCATTCCATAACTCAAAATCCATAATGAATTGGAATGAGGTGTAGTTGACACTTTTGTAGAGGGCCATGAGGGATACAAATCCAGCTTTGGATGGGGAAAAATGGCTTTGTGGTTTAGGAGTTACGATCCTCCAAAGTTGGTACCCTAGCCACTTTATTCCATAACTTAGAAAATTTTCTAAGTTTTTATGGTTACCCCTTTTACAAGTTATCCAACTTTTCTTGATTTTTCTTGATGAATGATGATTCAAATCACACATTAACATCATTTTAGGGCTAAAAAACCATAATTTTGAAAAATCTAAAAAAGTCAAAGTTGACTTTTGTGCACAATTGACTTTTTGTTAGATGAATTCCAAACTGTGCGATCCTATATGAAATCAAGTCCTTGACCTAAATCAAACTTGATGGACATGTTACATGGGTGTCATATGGTGTATTGAATCATGTCCAAAGGTTTGGGAGCATGTCTTGGTCAAAAGTCAAAGACACTGTTGACTTTTCTAGCGAAACCCTAACTGTGGTTCAGATGAAATTGAAACTTGTTGCTCAAGCTTCTTGGATTAATCCATTGTTGTAAATGTATCAATGTAGTGTGTTAGAGACCCTCAAATCCTCCCTTGAGGTCTTGGCTCATGGTTTGTCCAAAAGTCAACTTAGGGGTGAATTAGGTCAAGAAACCCTAATTCCTGATTTTTTATGTATGCATCCCCTGAGGCTAAATTGACTTGGTGATTGGGTTTATGATGTCCCTTGGAGCATCATAGGTTATGCCTTGAAGCATTGGCTCATGCCCAGAGGAAAAATTCCATCTGGAGGCCCTGGTCGACCAAACCCTAATTTGGTGACACTGGCGATCTTGAGGCTTAATCCACTTGGAAGGGAGCAGCCTTGTGCTTGATCCTTGAAGTGGGAGTCCTTTTGATCCATTGTGGATGTTGGAGAGGCTAGAAAAGTTTCAGATCATGTCATTTCTTGATTGATCATTTGTCTAAGAGCTCTGAGAGGGCTTGAAACCCTAATTCTGATGGTAGTGGATGCTCACCCATCTTTGGGGAGACTAATGGTTCATCCATTTTGTGATGATAATTTACACAGTGATGGGAAATCTTAGTGGTCAAAATTTGGGGTATTACAGATGCCACTATTTAATCTTCTTGGACCCGAAGGTGTGCATGGCGAAGGTATTCGGGCATTCGAGGTGCAAGATGATTAAATATCAGAATACCCAAAATTTTGATGGTGGTTATGAATGGCAGTTTGCGCATCCATCTTATTTTGCTAAGCAATGATACTTAGAAAAGGTAAACTTCCCCTTCGATCTTGGTCTTCTACCAAGGAACTGGTCTCAATTTCTGATATAAACCTCCCCTCGATCCTGGTTTCCTACCAAGGAACTGGTCTTAGTTTCTGATATAAACTTCCCCTCGATCCTGGTTTCCTACCAAGGAACTGGTCTTAGTTTCTTTTGTCAATAAACTTTCTTGACAAGGGATGCTATGCGTAGCGGTTCTCCTCAAACTTCTTGCCGTATTTTCCTGGGGAGATGCCATTTGATGGGAAAACTTTTGATGTCAGACTTGCTGGGGGAACCCAATCGTCTGAGTTGTAGAGGTGTACAAACTTCTCTGTTGGAGATGCCATTTGTCGACTCTACAGGGGAAAGCAGGTCTCTTGAGAGACTGCTTTCGCTTGGGGTTTTACATCATACTTTTCTCGGGATCTTCTCGGAGAAATGCCATATGATGTGATCTAATTTTGAGGGGCTGATGACCTTTTCATCAGCAGTTTTTTCAGAGAACAACTGCTGTATTGTCGAATCGCTGCTTAAGAGGCTTTCTCTGGGGATTTTCCTTAATCCGGGAAAGCGAAGATATCGTCTTCGATGGCGAAGGGTGACATTTGTCGAGGGTTCTCTGGTTTTTCAGAGGTTCAAGTTATTAAAGTGATCAAGGACCAACTTCATCCCAGAAATACACTAGAGGAGAAAGATTGTTCAGACGCAACATTTCCTGACGAGGAAAGGACTGACAACTCGATTGAGAGGACTGTCTATCACTAGGGGACAAGACCGACTAGAGAGATAGTGATGCAATATGAATACGAATGTAAATCAATATTGCATAATGCATGTATGTATATGCTGACAAAACTGACGCGCCATACAGACTAATAGATGAACATGACTGGATACTCGGCCATCGCGGGGCGAAGAAATGCCGCTGGCCCAAGAGTAGCAATTCTGCCTTGCTTAGGAGAAGTAGTCCCTGCGGGGAACAACCGTTGGTCGAGCTTAGGAGGTAAGAACTCTGCCGGGAGTGTCAGATGAACCATGGTCTCTGACACAGCTGATCCTTCGTTCAGGTGCACTGGTTTTAGAAGGAGTACTTTGATTCTGTACTTTGAAGCTCGCTTACTTCTAGAGAAGTGATCGATGTTCTTTTGATGTTCAACTATCAAAAGAAATTGCCACCTTTACTTTAAGCGGAAAAATTTTACAAGTAAATTCATTTTTGTTTTATTTCAAGAATCGTTGATCATGTTAAAATGTCATTCTGTAAAGCTAAAATAAATAAGAATTGCAAACAAAAGCACGAGGGCTCAAATTTTATTGATAGGACGGAAATCAGCCAAACGCGTGATTCCAAAGAGTATATACAAAGTTAGAAAATGGTAATTTACAGGGAAAAGGGCTACATCGAAACATAACGACCACTATCCTTCTACCAACTTTAAATTCAGGGCATCCTGAGCTTCTGTCGAAGATGACCTTGATCGGAGTTTTCCTGACAGATGATGTAACTGCTGCCGAGGGACTTGCCCCTTTGTCGAACATAATTACTTGCCATTATCCCTAATTTTTGCCTGGATTATGTCGCGGTGAAAATTGGATACCATAGTTATTTGTTAACTAGGATCGCATTTTTAATGTCACCACCAGTCTTTGATTTTATCCAAGGGAAGGGAGAAAAACCGAATTCCCACAATGCAATGCAAATGCACTAAGATTCTAAGTTCGGGGGTTGGTTATACCTAGGGAAGGTGTTAGCATCCTAGATATCTGTAGTAATCTACAGGAACCTCTTGATTTTATTATGTTATTTGTTTTTTGTTTTTTTAAGGGTTTAAGGGTAGGTGATTTATTATTTTTATTCCTAAGTGTGCTCGACAAGATATCGTACCTTGTGCCTACATATCCTGTCAGGAGGGAATCAGAGCACTTGTAGTTCCTTATTAAGGATACTAAATGTTTAAAAGGTTTAGGAAAAGAAGATGAGTCATCATCTTAAGAAAACCACCACAATTCTTTGAAAATGTTTGTATTTTGTTGGGTATGGAATTGTATGTCCCTTCTTTGAGATGATTAATATCTAATTCTCTTGTGTGGAGAATTAGGTAGGCTAAAGTTTGATTTAAAAATCAAAATTAAAGGGGGACTAACCTAGGAAATCTATCCTAAGTTATCTAATTGACTTATCTTAAGGTGTCGATTATGAGATGCAAATGATATGCACCATGCACAATAATTTGATTATCATGAATGGGGTTTTCCCTTGGATATTAATGCGATTAAATTATTGTTATTTAGGCGAGGGTGCTAGCAAAGTGATGCTAGACTTGTGTCTAGTGACCAAAAGGTTGAATGCGATGCCCGAAGGCGATCAACTTATATGGGTGGAAAATGGGCTCGACGTTGGATCGAGAATTTTTAATGTTTTGAAAAGGTTTAGAACAATAAAAAACATACATTCACATACACAAACTCATAAGTAAAGCATGGTATCAAACAAGACTTAAACTATTCACACACAAGCGTCCTAATAAGCGCGATGGATTCTAACGGGGAATGATTTATTTTAAGAAAAGAGTTTGGATTTTTAAGGTTTATTATTAAAAGGTTTATTATTAAAGAATTATGTTTTAATTTCAAAAAGTTAAGAATTTTTTTATTTATAAAAGGTTTTAATTATTATTAGTTTCAAAGTTATGTTAAAAAAGTTAATTAGAAAAAGTTATTAAAGAGTTTTCAAATTAATTTAGAAAAGGTTTTAATTTTAGCATTTTTATAAATAAAAGTTTTTATTATTTAATTGTAAAGTTATATTGAAAAGTTAATAAAGTTTTTTTCTTATTAAAAAAGATTTTAATTTTATTATTTTAGTAAAAAGTTTTCATTATTTTAAAAAGGTTTATCTTTAAAAAAAAGGGTCTTATCTTTTTATTATAAAATAAAATCTATTAAAAAAAGGGTTATAAAAAAAAAGAGTTTTATTTTGTTATAAAATTTATATTATACTAAACTTATTATAAAAGGTTTATTATTTATTTAAAAAAGGGTTTTATTATTTTAAAGAAAAGGTTATATTATATTTTTCATTTTATTATTAAAAGTTATTTATTAAAAGGTTATTTGCTTTTATTAAAAGAAAATAAAAAGGCGGAGGGATTACGTGCGTGCTGAGGGAGAGAGGGTCCATCGTGGACCCTCAGATCATAACCACGTGATAAAAAAACATTGTGATCCGGTGGCTAAGATATGAGGGTGCATCCGGTGTTGTGAGCGTGTGTGCACGTGATTAAAACAGCAAAAAAAACAACAAAAGATAGAACGACCCTCACTCTCTCGTTACCCTTTCTCTCCGTCTTCTCCTTTCTCTCAAACGAAGGGTTTCAAACCCTAATTCCTCAACATCCTCCGCCACCTCTCGATCGATTTCCCTCAATCTCTCTGCATCTCTCGATCAATCAAACAAATACCCTAACTACCCTCAAGCCCAAAGATCCCAGCCCCAATCCACTATGTTTGAGTATTACAATTACAAGGTGTTGATCAGAAAAAAAATGTGAATCATAAAAGAGATCCGAGTTGCCAATTGAAGGATTATCTGAATCAGGTACATGCTTTCGCGAATCTTCTTCTCCTTAGCGTGTGTTGCGATCGTTCCGAGTTGGCGTAGTGATTTTTTTCGGCTTTATGTGTTTGTGAATGGTTTCTTTTTGTGCCTTGAATGCGTGTGTTGATTGAGATTGAGGAAAAGGTTTTGATGATGATTCGAGCTGATGGTTTTTTTTTATAATCTGAATTGGTTGAAATTTTGGTTTATGAACGGTTTGGCATTAGGATTGAAATTTGGTTGATTTTTTTTCTGGTGAAGTATGTTTGCGTATGAATTTGTGGGTGATTTCCTTTTTACAAATGTTTCCCTCTTATACCATCATCTGATTTGATTTTGAAGTAAATGTTGAGATCTTGAGAAAAAGTTGTTATGCTTGTTTCCTCTTTTAGCAAGACATGTTTTGGATCATTTTAGAATCAATTTGAAATTTGTCTGATACTTTTTTTGGAAAGAAAATAAAACCAATGATTTCTTGCTGTCAAATGATTACTGTCATAAATGTATGGCTTTAAAAAACTTCCTTTCTCATCCTATCATGTCTGAGATGTGTTTGGACTGATTTAGAATTAGTCTAGAACATGTTGGATACTAGTTTAGGAAAGTGTTTGAATGCTGTCTAAAAATCACTGATGGCAGTTTTTTTGGGGAATTTTGATCTGATTTGATGATTCACGTACTGATGAACTGTCTTGATGTTTCGTATCTTCTTTTCCTTTTTCCAACTCAAGTGAAAGATTTCATCAAGATACAATAGCCTTGAAGCCTCACAGCTTGTAAAAGTTCTGCATCATGTTCTCTTTGCACTATTGTGTAAAATCAGTTTGGGCGCAATTCTAAATTTATCTTCTCATGAACATTTGTCAACAACTCGATTTCTTCATTACCGCGTGTTGGTCTGTTCAAGTCTTGTACATCTTTTGAGTTTTGCGATGTTTCGCCTTGAAATGTGTTTTTCTTTTGCAATTCATCGTGATATTGATTCTTGCCATCTTTGACTCTATTGTATTCCTATGTGGATTATTTTAACTGATGAATTCTTCTTTTTTTGGGCGTGTCTGCAGGGATCGTTGATGAATTTGCAAGCACATGCTTTCAAAAGATCTCAGAGCAGTATCAGCTTGAAGGGATCAAGCACGCTATGATCAAAATACGCAGGCTATGAAGGTGAATATTTAATACACTAGTTAGGTTTCAAAGCAGCTGCAACTGTTTTATTTTTCGTATGCTGACACTCTTAATCTTGACGTCAATTGACTGAAGTCTTTCATTTTTGTAATTGAGCTTTTTAGGAACCAAACATGAAATTGTGTCTTTGGGTGCTGCCGCATTGTTTTTATTATATTGCTTTGTGATGGAATGTCATCCTCTTCTTTTTTGAGCAGGAATAACTTCTTTGGCACCGAAAAGAAATGGCGGTTGGATTTATCACATTGGTAACTATTGCTTGTTGAACCTCACATTGTGTTTGGACTAGAAGACGTAGCTGTTCGGAATATGTCCCTGAGAACCATGGAGACATATAGCTTGCGGTTTGAGTAATACGGTCAAATTCCCATCTTTCCAAAAGTTTAACTTCCATAGCCAGTGATGTATCAGTTTGGAGCTCATTAAAGTAGTTGATGCCAAATACAATAAAGTCGTGTAGAGTTCCATGTGGTTTACTGTCGAATTTGCGAATTCCTTACATTTGTTACGGGCAGTAACACTCTCTTATTTTTGTGAAAACGTAACTATGTTTTGGAAACAATTCTCTACCATGAGTTTTGATGAGTATCGATGAAACCTGCCATTTCAGATCATCTTGTTTTGATAGTGTTTCGATTCTATGTTAAGAAATGCAGGATTATCCAGCTTCCTACCAAGTTCCGCAGTCTTGACGTCATTCTCGAGTGAGTTGCGAAACGTAAATGCCTTTTGTGATGGCAGCAGTTGCTGGTGCGGTCCACCATGAGGCACAACATCCAGCTTATTTTCTTTTATTCACAGCAATGAGCAAAGGCATTGTAATATATTTTATAATTATTATTATAGTTAGTAGCAAAACCAGGCTGAACCCAAGTTACGGCAGGTGTCTTTAATGTCAAGCGGAACCCATGTAAACTATGCCATCTCAAGCCAAAATGTTGAGATTTTTGTAATTTTGAATTAGCTTGAACGATCTTGTATTTCCCACCAATATTTGTACTCTAAATGAAACTCGCAACATTCCATGGGGATGTCTTATAATTTGAGTACTAGCATCTTTACGCTTGGAAACAATTTGAAGCTTGTAATTTTTTTTTTGGATAATGTGAACTTATTTTGTGAGCAACCGTTATGTATATCCACGAGTTTTGGAAAGTATGAGATATAAGCCTTTATAATAAAAATAAGGACTAAGCTTCTCCAACCAAACCGGCTATAGCATTCCACCTCTTTAACAACAACGTTAACAAAGAGATTGCAAGAATTACTCAAACCTTTTGCAAATGGTCAAAACATCTTGAACATTTCAATCTCATTGATCTTTAACTCTGCTTGAAGAATATTTGCTAATTTCAAGACTGTAAGATTCTTCTTGGAATAGAAAGTGATGAGCTTCAAACTGGAACCATATGAGTTAGAATCATGGGAATGAGTAGGAGTTTTAAGCTTGATCTTGTAAACTTGTGACAACAATGGACTTAGACTCGTACTTTGGATTCCAAACTTCTAATTCCTTCCAAATTGAATCTTCCTTGATGAACCATTATTTAAGAACATAGAGCAACACATATCTGAACCTTGAGGAGCTTACAGAAGGGGGGGAGAGCCATCTTGTGATATGTCTTTAACACACAACCAGTGACCAGTCTCAGGGTACCAAATTCCATATCAGAGGGTATAAGGATCTAGTATTCTATGGAGGGAAAACTGAGGAGTCTGAGGGAATAAGAAGCTTTGTGGTGGCTTAGGGACCAAAGGGATAAGGGCACAATCACACAAGACCAGGAACCTCCACAATCACATACACAACACAACTTTCAGGACCTTGAATCTTCTGCAGCAATACCTGTCTTTAAAAGAGAAACAAACAGACAAAGCTAGATAAAGCGGTTAGTTATGCACAAATGATAGACCTAATATGTCATGCAAAAGCAGAGCGGGTATCTTAGGGTCAAAAATTAGGGTGCGACAGATGCCCCTATTTAAGTTTCTTCTATCCGGAGATATGGAGATTGAAATCTCCGTCTCGACGAGATAGGAGGGACTTAAATACAAACATGCACAATTTTTGGCCCTAAGATGCCGCAGAATGCACATGAGATGATATGCAATGATATGAATGCAAGGCAAGGATCCTGTGAGGGATAAAGTCACAGGGGATAACCGACGTTAGAACACAAAAGAATGAAAGACCCGACGAGGACGACCTAGCAAAACGAGACTCCACGGGGAAAGAGATAACTAATCTGACAATCACAAGGTACTTTGAGCAGTTGGGTGTCTTCCAGTGAGAAACAAAAGTGTATATTGCACAGATGACAAGCAAAACACGCTTCTCGGTATGGTTCAATTTATTGTGCAAAGTTTTGAAATAAAGCTCTACGAGATTGTCGGCCTCAAGCAAAATCTTGGGACACACGTTATGAGGTCGTCTGCCTCTAACCAAAATCTCGAATGAAATCTACGAGGTTGTCTGTCTCGAACAACAAATCTTGAAATCGAATGCTACGAGGTTGTCTGCCTCGAATCAAAGTCTTGAAAGCTGCGAGGTTGTCTGCCTCGAACAAAGTCTTGAATGAAAGCTACGAGGTTGTCTGCCCCGAACATAGTCTTAAATGAAAGCTACGAGGTTGTCTACCTCGAACATAGTCTTGAAATGAATGCGACAAGGTTGTCTGCCTCGAACAAAGTCTTGAAATAAGTGTTGCGAGATTGTCTGTCTCGAACAAAGTCTTGAAATAAGTGTTGCGAGATTGTTTGTCTCGAACAAAGTCTTGAACGAAAGCTACGAGGTTGTCTGCCCCGAACATAGTCTTAAATGAAAGCTACGAGGTTGTCTGCCTCAAACATAGTCTTGAAATGAATGCGACGAGGTTGTCTGCCTCGAACAAAGTCTTGAAATTGAATACTACGAGGTTGTCTGCCTCTAGCATAATCTTGAAATAAAACGCTACGAGGTTGTCTGCCTCGAGCAAAAGTCTGGAACTCCTCCTGGAAAGGTAACTTCACAGGGGGTTGGGATTTCACTGGAGATCTTGTGACTTTAGCTAGAATCCATAACTTATTGGAGATTTGGAAGTTTCAACCGGGGATCTTCAAATGAGATGCGGGCCGGCTGACTTGTAGAATATGTCTTCTCAAATAAAGAGAAAGATCATCTGAGTCTTCATCAAACTTCTCGAAGAGATGCCATTTGACAGAAGCAAATTGAATTGTGGGCTCACTAGGGAGAATACCACCGAGAAATAGTATTGTTGTAAATGAGATTCGTTGAAGCGATAAAATTCTTGCAATAGGGATTCTCAAATAGAGAGAATGCTTGTAATGTCTTCAACAACTTTCTCTGGAAAATAAGCTGATAATCTTGACAACTTCACCGGGGATAGACAAAATGTCTTGAAGAGATTGCCATTCGTCATCCGGGTAGAAGACTGAGCTCAAATAACGAGCTACCACTTGTTGTTTGGCACGTATCCCAAGGAAATGTAGTAATAACTGCTGGAGAAAGAATTTATGTCTTCCATAGAGATCTTTGAATAAATTCTTCCTGGGGAGATAGGGTGCAAAATAAATGCACGCTTGATCTAGGTTCAACAGCCTAGAGATATCCAAAAATGTGATTGTCAGGGACCAAAGTTCAATTCAGGAAATAACTGAAAAGAAACGGTCAAACAAGACTCTATCCAGTGAGGAATGAACTCAACTGGGATTTATCTTTATCCAAAAATGGACAAGAGAACTAAAGCAACCATTTTCCACGAGGATCGAACTCAGTGGGGAGTTTAGAAAGGATGGGCTCTTTCTGCCTAGGGCTGACGATTCTACTTGGAGGGAGCAGACAAACCCAGTCACTTGGGGATAACCGCGACCAAAGTGACAGAACCAACAACACAAAAAATGCAAGATGCAGAAATGCGCAAATGCCATGCATCTATATGAAAGAATGTCATGCTATGCTTATGCTGACCAAACAAAACAAGGAAAAGCAACCAAAGCTGGAGATGAAATAAACATCTCGATACGGATACTCGGCCAATCTTCGCAAGGTAGAAGCATCACTGGGGATGAAAGGAGAGCTATATACGGGAACAAGTCCCACTTCACAGCTTCAAGCTTTCTCTGGGGAAAAGAGAGCACTCCACTTGGGGATGAACATCGTGACTTCACTTGGGATTGTCAAGGATGAACCTTGTGATTCTGTTGGGAATGTGAAAGATTCACTGGGAACGAATCAAACTCACGATCGAAAAGACTTCATGGGGGATAAAATAAATATCCACTGCGAACTGACGTAGTCTGAATGAAAGTTGTAACTGGATAAAATAAATATCCGCTTCGTCGGGAAAACTCGAATCAATAGTAGTTGAAAATATCAGATATAAAACTTCGAGGGAATGAAATAAACATCCGCTTTCACTGGTGAAGATTGAGATGGTGAGAAAATCCACTGAGGAATGAAATAAACATTCACTTCGCTGGGGAAGGTTGAATCCAAAGAAAATCATTGAGGATTCTTAGGTTGCCGACTGGGGAAATCTTGCGTCAAACGTGCCATAACTGCTCGAAGTAGAGATTTACCGGGGAATAGTCGCGACCACCTGAAGTAAAACTTACTGGGGAGTTGTCGCATCACTGATGTAACTCTGTATTGATAACCTGCATGGTAGTCGCCATTTTGAACAACAATTGTTGTGGATGAGAAGCAATCTTCGCTTCTCAAATGCCCCAGATCACTTGGTTTATAAGAAGAAGTCATCCCAAGAGGATTTTACAGAAAACTTGGCGTCCAACTGTACCAATGTTTTCAAACTCTTGGAGAGATTGTCGAATCTTGACGTAACTGGCCCGGATTGACTGTGTTCTGTAACCGATTCTTCAAATTCTTTGAGAGATTTACCAAATCTCGACATAACTGCCCCAGATTGACGGAGTTCTGAGTCTTCAAACTTGCCCCCTTGGGGTCAGACGACGAAAGAAACAGCTGGGAAACAACTTGCCCCTGCCCAGTAAAGTCTTCAGGTATTGTGCCCATGGATATAGTCATCTCCTTGAAACAGTACTAAATTTTAGCTCATCAATGCCACACGTATGCTAATTTCTACGATGTCAAGCAATGTTAGCAAGTAGAAAATGTTAATTCTGAAACAGATAATGCAACGTATGTTTGTCTTGAAGTTTTTATTTAAAAAAGTTTTGGTGGTTGAATTACCGATTTTATAATGCCAACACGGATTTGAGCATAGCTCATAGGAGTCAGGAAACGATATCTCAATGAGTATGCTTTTGAAATAAACCTTGCTTCAATTAGGACTTTTAAGGGTTGTATTATGGATTGGTTCACGGTTTAAGAAATAAAGGATATAAGGCTCAAAGTTTGTTTATGCCCACCCAATCTTCGTGATATTTTACTCTTTTTTTTTTTGAAAATTACCCTGCCCCAGGTTAAGAATGAGGGTTTTTTGATTTGGAGAAGAAAACTCCTACTTCAAAGGTTCAAAAGGGTTAACAAGGGTTTATCTCCTTATATCTCCGGTGTTTAGGATTTTGAAATAATGCCTTATATCACCAGCAGAGTTTTATTCAAAAGGATACAACAAGAGATCTTGCGTTTGATTTCATCATCCTCCATTTAATTCTCTGCCAAGGCAAGAGATTGGGCAACATTGGCATTATAAAATAGAAAAATCATTTTAAAAGAGTGAAACGAATGGATTTCTCCAAGACACACACATTTATTGCATTAATTATTCAAAATGACAAGTTCTTGCATGCAAACCAAACTTTTACAATCAAAGAAATAGTCATAAGTGCAAGCAAATAAATAAACAGCCTGATGAGCTCAGGAACGAGCTCTCCTCTCGATTTCGCCGGCTTGGACCTTCTCTAGTCTTCACTTGCAGGGCGTTCTTGTATCATGTTCACATTGACTCCCCATGTTGTGGTAAAGGGTTATTTTGCACATTTGGGTTTGAATGTTTGAAAGTTAGGATTCCACTTTCAACCAATCTTTGAACGTCGGCTTTCATCCCATAACAACTTTCAATATTATGACCTGGCGCTCCTTGATGATAAGGGCAGAATAAGTCAGCTCTGTACCAGAAAGGAGGGTTCTTAGGCACTGTTGGTGGGGACTTAGTCTGGATATGGCCCTTGCGTAACAATACTGGAAAAAGTTCTGCATATGACATAGGAATCGGGTCAAAGTTTGGTTTCCTCAGTGCACGACTTGGGTTGTTGAACGATTGTCGGGCTTTTTGAGGAGGTTTCTGATTTTGCTGATGATACTGTTGTTGTGGTGAAGCATGTGGAGTTTGAGGTGGTTGCGCAAACTGTGGTTGGTAAGCTGGAGCATTGATAGTTAGGGTCACAGCAACAACGTATGGGCGTGGATGATACCTTCCTTTTGATCGTCCTTGATACACAACACTAACTTCTTGTTCATTTTTCTTTCCAAAATTACTTCCATACTTTTTGACATTGTTGGAAGCACTTCCTTCTCTACCCAATCTTCCTTCCCAGACACCTTCTTCCAAACGCATCCCCATATTTACCATCTCAGTGAAATCACTAGGGGCGCTTGCTACTATTCTCTCGTAGAAAAACGGGCTCAGTGTTTTCAGGAAAATTCTAGTCATCTCCTTCTCTTCCAGAGGTGGAGTGACTTGAGCAGCTAATTCACGCCAGCGCTGGGCGTACTCCTTAAAATTTTCTCTTTCCTTATGGGCCATGGCTCTCAACTGGTCTCTATCCGGTGCCATGTCGACATTATATTTATATTGCTTGATAAAAAGCTCACAGAGGTCATTAAAACTGCGGACCTTTGAACTATGTAGCCCCATGTACCACTTGAGGGCTGCACCAGTCAAACTATCCTGGAAATAATGTATCAATAGGGGATCATTATCCTTATGAACAGACATTTTCCGGACATACATAACTATGTGACTATGTGGGCAAGAATTTCCTTTATATTTCTCCAAATCAGGGAGTTTGAACTTTGGAGGAACCTTAACATTAGGGACCAAAGACAGCTCGGAAGCACTCTTTCCAAACAGCTCTTTCCCACGAAGGGCCTTGATTTCTTTCCGCATTTCCAAAAACTGGTCCTGGAAATCATCCATTCGTTCTTCCATTCCAATACTCTCACTAGGAGCGGCATGAAACACAGGTTCTTCCAGATGAAAAGGAGTAGCATTTACCACGGGTGGTGGCACAGTCATTACAGCAGTTGTGGCAATAACTTGAGAAACAGGTGGGCGGTATCCAGCTAGAGTAAAGTTAGGAGGCATACCCCACGGATAACCAGGAGGCATGGAGTACTGAACTTCACCTGTAGTGGGCACCACTGGGATCGGTGCTGATATTATCTCAGAGATAACAGTGTTGTGTGATGTCATACTATGTGATGGCTGATTCTGAGCAGCCATCAAAGCTTCCATCATCCCATTGATCTTCTCTAGACTTTCTTTCAGTGTTGAAACCTCTTCCCGGAGTGCTCTATTTTCCTGCTCGAGTTGATCCATTCTTTTCTTGCGACCGGCTCGAGTATTGTATCGATGATTCAGCTTGACTGGGAAGAGAAACACAAATGAGAACCTGGAATGCAAAGGAATGCAAATGCAAATGCGAATGCTATACAACAAGATTCATGGAACTCGACTATTTATAATCATTGAGGAATATCAACAGGCTCGCTTATTAATCATGAAAAAGCGATTACAATCATTATTACCCGAAATACTAAAAAAAAAATCAAAACGCGTCTGTACGCCTTACAACAGTCATAACGTAAAGCTAAATAAAAGCTAATAATGATAGATCTAAGGAGACTTTTCCAACGGTCTTCTTTGAGTCCTTGACTTTCTCCCAACTGAGCTTCTTCTAAAATAAGCTTGTCGACGAAGTGTTGACTGATGGGATAAGACGTCTTGAGCTTTCCGTTTCTTGCAATAAGTAGTATTTTTTTGGAATTCTCCTTTTGTAGTCATCTTAGCTTGAATATTAACCGAAGATAGGAAATGGATGCCTATTTTAAATTAGTAACTCTATCAGATGAGAATATTCTTTATGAGTTGACAACAACTAGTAATCAGGAATAGTGATAGGTTGCAGTAGAACGAAGATGATGGATTCCCAATTTGGTTTTGAACCTTTCTTTATCTGTCAGCACGGTCTCCAGTCCCCTTAGATCGTCCAGGTTATGACTCTTGTAAGTGTACTTCAACGTTTTCTTCTTTTTTTATTTTTTATTTATTTTTTATTTTAGAGTCCATGATATCCTTATGATGTTTATAAACAAGACTAAGTTCCATGAATCTTTATGATATGATGCTAATGAATGCAGGGATGCAAACACACAAAGCACAAAGCACACACAAGCAATCAAACAGACAAAAAGTCCTAGGTTTGAAAGGTTACAGCATGGAGCCAAGGTCTACCCATCCCAATAGGAGTGCACTATAGTTTCAAATGTACCTGCCGAATGGGTTCTAAAAAGCTCCCAGAGTCTACAACCCATCTTTCGGATATTATCGATTTCCCAAATCACTTGGTAGTCAATAATATTCTCAAGAGAATCTCGTCTGAGTGTAGTATCATGTAGCGACTATTGCAGAAATAGACTCCTGCATAGTCCCCGTACTACATCCTAATAGGCCAAGTTGGGTTAAAGGTAACTACGGTCCCCAGTCTCGATGGCCTTTAGTTCGAAATAATAGCGTCTTCACGAATAGACTCGTTGGACAAAATTAAATTCGAGAGGGCCTAGACTGAGTGGTGAAGTCTCAATTCAACTTCTTCAGGAATCGACTCCCTCAAAGTTTCCTCGAATTCTCACCGTTCCTATCATAATTTTCACTCTAGTCCGGGTGTAGGAATTTGTCTCACCACACAAGTAATAACCCAAGCAAACATAACAGATACAAATATATAACAAAAACATAATTAAACAAGTTAGGGGGAACCCTCTTATGAGAGTCCCCAGTGAAGTCGCCATTTCTGACGCGGTGAAAATTGGATACCATAGTTATTTGTTAACTAGGATCGCATTTTTAATGTCACCACCGGTCTTTGATTTTATCCAAGGGAAGGGAGAAAAACCGAATTCCCACAATGCAATGCAAATGCACTAAGATTCTAAGTTCGGGGGTTGGTTATACCTAGGGAAGGTGTTAGCATCCTAGATATCTGTAGTACTTTACAGGAACCTCTTGATTTTATTATGTTATTTGTTATTTGTTTTTTAAGGGTTTAAGGGTAGGTGATTTATTATTTTTATTCCTAAGTGTGCTCGACAAGATATCGCATCTTGTGCCTACATATCCTGTCAGGAGGGAATCAGAGCACTTGTAGTTCCTTATAAAGGATACTAAATGTTTAAAAGGTTTAGGAAAAGAAGATGAGTCATCATCTTAAGAAAACCACCACAATTCTTTGAAAATGTTTGTATTTTGTGGGGTATGGGATTGTATGTCCCTTCTTTGAGATGATTAACATCTAATTCTCTTGTGTGGAGAATTAGGTGGGCTAAAGTTTGATTTAAAAATCAAAATTAAAGGGGGACTAACCTAGGAAATCTATCCTAAGTTATCTAATTGACTTATCTTAAGGTGTCGATTATGAGATGCAAATGATATGCACCATGCACAATAATTTGATTATCATGCATGGGGTTTTCCCTTGGATATTAATGCGATTAAATTATTGTTATTTAGGCGAGGGTGCTAGTAAAGTGATGCTAGACTTGTGTCTAGTGACCAAAAGGTTGAATGCGATGCCCGAAGGCGATCAACTTATATGGGTGGAAAATGGGCTCGATGTTGGATCGAGAATTTTTAATGTTTTGAAAAGGTTTAGAACAATAAAAAACATACATTCACATACACAAACTCATAAGTAAAGCATGGTATCAAACAAGACTTAAACTATTCACACACAAGCGTCCTAATAAGCGCGATGGATTCTAACGTGGAATGATTTATTTTAAGAAAAGAGTTTGGATTTTTAAGGTTTATTATTAAAGAATTATGTTTTAATTTGAAAAAGTTAAGAATTTTTTTTATTTATAAAAGGTTTTAATTATTATTAGTTTCAAAGTTATGTTAAAAAAGTTAATTAGAAAAAGTTATTAAAGAGTTTTCAAATTAATTTAGAAAAGGTTTTAATTTTAGCATTTTTATAAATAAAAGTTTTTATTATTTAATTGTAAAGTTATATTGAAAAGTTAATAAAGTTTTTTTCTTATTAAAAAAGATTTTAATTTTGTTATTTTAGTAAAAAGTTTTCATTATTTTAAAAAGGTTTATCTTTTAAAAAAAAGGGTCTTATCTTTTTATTATAAAATAAAATCTATTAAAAAAAGGGTTATAAAAAAAAGAGTTTTATTTTGTTATAAAATTTATATTATACTAAACTTATTATAAAAGGTTTATTATTTATTTAAAAAAGGATTTTATTATTTTAAAGAAAAGGTTATATTATATTTTTAATTTTATTATTAAAAGTAAGTTTTATGTTTATTTATTAAAAGGTTATTTGCTTTTATTAAAAGAAAAAAAAGGCGGCGGGATTACGTGCGCGCTGAGGGAGAGAGGGTCCATCGTGGACCCTCAGATCATAACCGCGTGATAAAAAAACATTGTGATCCGGTGTCTAAGATATGAGGGTGCATCCGGTGTTATGAGCGTGTGTGCACGTGATTAAAATAGCAAAAAAAACAACAAAAGATAGAACGACCCTCACTCTCTCGTTACCCTTTCTCTCAGTCTTCTCCTTTCTCTCAAACGAAGGGTTTCAAACCCTAATTCCTCAACATCCGCCACCACCTCTCGATCGATTTCCCTCAATCTCTCTGCATCTCTCGATCAATCAAACAAATACCCTAACTACCCTCAAGCCCAAAGATCCCAGCCCCAATCCACTATGTTTGAGTATTACAATTACAAGGTGTAATCAGAAAAAAAATGCGAATCATAAAAGAGAGTCGAGTCGTCGGTTGAAGGATTATCTGAATCAGGTACATGCTTTCGCGAATCTTCTTCTCCTTAGCGTGTGTTGCGATTGTTCCGAGTTGGCGTAGTGATTTTTTTCGGCTTTATGTGTTTGTGAATGGTTTCTTTTTGTGCCTTGAATGCGTGTGTTGATTGAGATTGAGGAAAAGGTTTTGATGATGATTCGAGCTGATGGTTTTTTTTATAATCTGAATTGGTTGAAATTTTAGTTTATGAACGGTTTGGTATTAGGATTGAAATTTGGTTGATTTTTTTTTCTGGTGAAGTATGTTTGCGTATGAATTTGTGGGTGATTTCCTTTTTACATATGCGTGTGAGATGTTTCCCTCTTATACCATCATCTGATTTGATTTTGAAGTAAATGTTGAGATCTTGAGAAAAAGTTGTTATGCTTGTTTCCTCTTTTAGCAAGACATGTTTTGGATCATTTTAGAATCAATTTGAAATTTGTCTGATACTTTTTTTGGAAAGAAAATAAAACCAATGATTTCTTGCTGTCAAATGATTACTGTCATAAATGTATGGCTTTAAAAAACTTCCTTTCTCATCCTATCATGTCTGAGATGTGTTTGGACTGTTTTAGAATTAGTCTAGAACATGTTGGATACTAGTTCAGGAAAGTGTTTGAATGTTGTCTAAAAATCACTGATGGCAGTTTTTTTTTGGGGAATTTTGATCTGATTTGATGATTCACGTACTGAAGAACTGTCTTGATGTTTCGTATCTTCATTTGCTTTTTCCAACTCAAGTGAAAGATTTCATCAAGATACAATAGCCTTGAAGCCTCACAGCTTGTAAAAGTTCTGCATCATGTTCTCTTTGCACTATTGTGTAAAATCAGTTTGGGCGCAATTCTAAATTTATCTTCTCATGAACATTTGTCAACAACTTGATTTCTTCATTACCTCGTGTTGGTCTGTTCAAGTCTTGTACATCTTTTGAGTTTTGCGATGTTTCGCCTTGAAATGTGTTTTTCTTTTGCAATTCATCGTGATATTGATTCTTGCCATCTTTGACTCGATTGTATTCCTATGTGGATTATTTTAACTGATGAATTCTTCTTACTTTGGGCGTGTCTGCAGGGATCGTTGATGAATTTGCAAGCACATGCTTTCAAAAGATCTCAGAGCAGTATCAACTTGAAGGGATCAAGCACACTATGATCAAAATACACAGGCTATGAAGGTGAATATTTAATACACTAGTTAGGTTTCAAAGCAGCTGCAACTATTTTATTTTTCGTATGCTGACACTCTTAATCTTGACGTCAATTGACTGAAGTCTTTCATTTTTGTAATTGAGCTTTTTAGGAACCAAACATGAAATTGTGTCTTTGGGTGCTGCCGCATTTTTTTATTATATTGCTTTGTGATGGAATGTCATCCTCTTCTTTTTTGAGCTGGAATAACTTCTTTGGCACCGAAAAGAAATGGCGGTTGGATTTATCACATTGGTAACTATTGCTTGTTGAACCTCACATTGCGTTTGGACTAGAAGACGTAGCTGTTCAGAAAATGTCCCTGAGAACCATGGAGACATACAGCTTGCGGTTTGAGTAATACGGTCAAATTCCCATCTTTCCAAAAGTTTAACTTCCATAGCCAGTGATGTACCAGTTTGGAGCTCATTAAAGTAGTTGATGCCAAATACAATAAAGTCGTGTAGAGTTCCATGTGGTTTACTGTCGAATTTGCGAATTCCTTACATTTGTTACGGGCAGTAACACTCTCTTATTTTTGTGAAAACGTGACTATGTTTTGGAAACAATTCTCTACCATGAGTTTTGATGAGTATCGATGAAACTTGCCATTTCATATCATCTTGTTTTGATTGTGTTTCGATTCTATGTTAAGAAATGCAGGATTATCCAGCTTCCTACCAAGTTCCGCAGTCTTGACGTCATTCTCGAGTGAGTTGCGAAACGCAAATGCCCTTTGTGATGGCAGCAGTTGCTGGTGCGGTCCACCATGAGGCACAACATCCAGCTTATTTTCTTTTATTCACAGCAATGAGCAAAGGCCTTGTAATATATTTTATAATTATTATTATAGTTAGTAGCAAAACCAGGCTGAACCCAAGTTACGGCAGGTGTCTTTAATGTCAAGCGGAACCCATGTAAACTATGCCATCTCAAGCCAAAATGTTGAGATTTTTGTAATTTTGAATTAGCTTGAACGATCCTGTATTTCCCACCAATATTTGTACTCTAAATGAAACTCGCAACATTCCATGGGGATGTCTTATAATTTGAGTACTAGCATCTTTGCGCTTGGAAACAATTTGAAGCTTGTAATTTTTTGTGTGGATAATGTGAACTTATTTTGTGAGCAACCGTTATGTATATCCACGAGTTTTGGAAAGTATGAGATATAAGCCTTTGTAATAAAAATAAGGACTAAGCTTCTCTAACCAAACCGGCTATAGCATTCCACCTCTTTAACAACAACGTTAACAAAGAGATTGTAAGAATTACTCAAACCTTTTACAAATGGTCAAAACATCTTGAACATTTCAATCTCATTGATCTTTAACTCTGCTTGAAGAATATTTGCTAATTTCAAGACTGTAAAATTCTTCTTGGAATAGAAAACGATGAGCTTCAAACTGGAACCATATGAGTTAGAATCATGGGAATGAGTAGGAGTTTTAAGCTTGATCTTGTAAACTTGTGACAACAATGGACTTAGACTCGTACTTTGGATTCCAAACTTCTAATTCCTTCCAAATTGAACCTTCCTTGATGAACCATTATTTAAGAACATAGAGTAACATATATCTGAACCTTGAGGAGTTTACAGAAGGGGGGAGCCATCTTGTGATATGTCTTTAACACACAACCAGTGACCAGTCTCAGGGTACCAAATTCCATATCAGAGGGTATAAGGATCTAGTATTCTGTGGAGGGAAAACTGAGGAGTCTGAGGGAATAAGAAGCTTTGTGGTGGCTTAGGGACCAAAGGGATAAGGGCACAATCACACAAGACCAGGGAACCTCCACAATCACACACACAACACAGCTTTCAGGACCTTGAATCTTCTGCAGCAGTACATGTCTTTAAAAGAGAAACAAACAGACAAAGCTAGATAAAGCGGTTAGTTATGCACAAATGATAGACCTAATATGTCATGCAAAAGCGGAGCGGGTATCTTAGGGTCAAAAATTAGGGTGCGACAGATTGTACTTTGAGGTTTCCAATCCACCGGGATGATTTTTGATCATGTCTCTAATTTTTGCCTGGACCGCCCTTTCGGGTTTTCAATCCACCGAGACGTTTTTTTTATTTATTTTTTATTTAGGCGAAGTATTTCTTGACTACGTCAACATTTGTGGGGTAGGAAAATTCCTCTCCGTCCATGGTTGCAAGTCTCAAGGCGCTGCCTGAGAAAGTTTTCTTGACCACATATGGGCCGTCATAATTTGGAGTCCACTTGCCCCGAGAATCAGTGAGAAAGGATTGTATCTTTTTTAGCACAAGGTCTCCTTTCCTGAAGACACGAGGTCGGGCCTTTTTGTCAAACGCTCTTTTCATCCTTTGTTGATACAACTGACCATGGCATATTGTCGTGATTCGCTTTTCTTCGATCAGATTCAGTTCATCGTGCCGTCTTTGGCACCATTCAGCTTCTGTAAGCTTAGCTTCCATCAATACCCAGATTGATGGGATCTCTACTTCTATGGGGAGTACTGCCTCCATGCCATATACTAGAGAGAAAGGGGTTGCCCCTGTTGAAGTGCGGACAGATGTGCGATAACCATGAAGAGCAAAGGGTAGCATCTCGTGCCAGTCTTTGTAGGTTACAACCATCTTCTGAACAATCCTCTTGATGTTCTTATTAGCCGCTTCTACCGCTCCGTTCATCTTGGGTCGGTAGGGAGATGAGTTATGGTGTTCGATCTTAAACTCAGAACATAACTCCTTCATCATCTTGTTGTTCAAGTTAGATCCATTATCAGTAATGATCTGGCTTGGAACACCATAACGGCAAATGAGATTATTTTTGATAAATCGTACCACCACTTGTCGGGTTATATTGGCGTATGACGCTGCTTCGACCCACTTGGTGAAGTAATCAATGGCTACTAGGATGAACCGATGTCCGTTTGAAGCTTTGGGCTCGATCATGCCAATCATGTCGATTCCCCATATGGAAAAAGGCCACGGGGAAGAAAGAACTTTGAGATGCGTTGGCGGTACATGGATTTTGTCTGAGTATATCTGACACTTGTGACACTTCCTCATGTACTTGTAGCAGTCGGATTCCATGGTCAACCAGTAGTACCCTGCTCTCGGAATTTTTCTCGCCATTGTGTGTCCGTTGGCATGAATGCCAAAGGATCCTTCATGAATTTCTTTTATCAGCATGTCTGCCTCTGGTCTGTCGATGCATCGGAGCAAAACCATGTCGAAGTTTCTCTTATAGAGTGTATCACCGCTCAGGAAGAAACTTCCTGCTAGCCTTCTGAGAGTTTTTCTATCTTTCTTGGATGCCCCAGGTGGGTACTGAAGGTGTAAAAAACGCAAGAAAGAGGGGTTTGAATTGGTTTTTCAAAAAATTAATTATTTCTTTTGAGTAACTTTCTTGTTAAAAACTTTTTCCCTCTTTCTAAAGAACAACGGCTTAGTTAAACAAAAAGATATAAACACGTTATGTTTATACTAGTTCACTTGAGAATCTCTCAAGTTAGTCTAGTCCACCCGCCAAGGTGATTTTACCTCTCTCAACGAGGTCTTAATCCACTATTCAATAAAATAGTACACTGCACGAGCTACACAGCTGGTGACTAACAACAACCTCTAGAACTCACACGTTCTAGACTTCTCAAGTAATCCAACCACACAGGTCTTACTCAAGGCACAACCTCTAAGACACACGTCCTAGTCTTCTCAAGAGATCTAATCACTAAGACTCTCTTAAGGAATACAACTTTAAGTTCAAACACAATGAGTTTACAGAGAATTGCTTCTTATCAAGCTGATAACGTAAACAGGCTTTTAGACCAGAAATGACTTAAGAAAGAATGGAGTTAGAAAGTATTGTCGTTGTTCGCATATGTATCTTTCTTCAAGTCTTTGAGCTTCCTTTTATAGCCGAGTGAAAAGAGCCATTGAAATGAAATCATGATAGCTAAGTAGGCTTACGGCTTGGAAGCGTGAGTACAGGTACAAAATCTTCTGCATGCAGCGCGTCCTGTCTGTGTCAGATTGTCTTGTTTGTATTTCGCACAGTCTTCGAGAATTTTAACGTTGTAATGTGGTACAGTTGTACAGTGTGGCAGGTTTTCTTGATTTCTCGACTTCAGAGGCTTTTTGTGAGCGTGAGTAGGAATGAAAAACATTGTATGGTTCTTGTGATTATCAAGTCTTTGAATCATCAGCTATGCGCTTCCAGAATCTTCAGAACTTTTCTTTTGAACCTTGTTCTCTAAATCCACTTTCTTCATATCCAGAGGCTTCTGATGTTAATTTGATGAAGCATGAGTGGAATCTTTATAGCAGAATATCTGATGCTTCAAGTCTTCCATTGATTGAAGAAGTCCATTAGGAATCAGTCTTCAGAACTTCAGCACTTGGTCTTTAAGAGCGTTATCCTTTTCTACTTTAAGTCTTCCGAATCTTCAGAGCCTGTCTTCGGAGTCTTCAGAACTTCTTGTTTGAAAATCATGGGGCTTCAGCAATTTGACTTTGTTCCATCAGAACCCTTGTCTCATCTTCGAATTGAGTTCTATTCTTCGAAGCATCTTACATTAAGCATTGCACTAAATTACGGAAGCAGAACCTGTTTGCTAGGTTCTCACACATAACAACATTAGTTGCACAAAATTGTTCATACAAATATTCATCTGTTATCATCAAAACTTAGAGATAATATTGCAGAACCAAATCTTGTTCTCACAATCTCCCCCTTTTTGATGATGACAAAACTATATAATTTGATGACACAATTTTGATATATATAACACAGGGAAGATGAAAAGGTTTTTAGGATAGCTTATCCTTTTTATGAAGTGCTCCCCCTGAGTATTAGACTAAGGTTCTTGCTAGGGCTCCCCCTGACTTCATTAACCTTTTGAGTCTTTCTTCATCATCAGAACTCTGAGTTATCTGCACAGAAAAAAAATACAGAGAAACAATCTAATAGAAATGATGGATTTTATCTGTTAGCATGTAAACATCATTGTTTTTAGAATGACTATAATCAAAATTATCACATTCATACTCTCCCCCTTTTTGTCATAAATCAAAAAGATTAAAACAGTGATGTCCAAGGGTGAAAAACACAGAACTAAAGCTTAAAAGAAAAACAGAGGTTTATTTGTTGTCGGAGGATAGTTTGTCCCATATTTTCTTCATCATGATCTGAAGATTTTCATTGACAGTATCTTGCTTGTCAAACCTTTCTCTGAAGTTCTTCTGTTCTGTTCTGATTTCATCAACGACGTCTCCC
Organism: Lathyrus tuberosus; assembly: GCA_022829125.1. Taxonomy (NCBI): domain Eukaryota; kingdom Viridiplantae; phylum Streptophyta; class Magnoliopsida; order Fabales; family Fabaceae; genus Lathyrus; species Lathyrus tuberosus. The sequence continues at coordinate 607,554 of JALAZF010000668.1, forward strand.
AGACGCTTGATAACAGGATCAGAGGTGGAAGCAATCATAACACTTTCTTTAGCTCTTTCAGCTTCTGCAGCTTCTTGTGCCTTTCTAGCAGCTTGCTCTTCTGCTTCTTTAGCAGCTTTTTCTTCAGCTTCTTTTTGCTTAGTAGCTAAGAACTTGAGTACTCTGACTCTTGCTTCAGCTTCTGCTCTCTCCTTAGCTTTTTCTAGTTCAGCAGTTATGGTTGTGTTTGAGAAACTTACAATTCTTGTAAGTTCCATGTCTAGCCATTTTTGAAAACTTTGATAGGCACTCTCAAGTTCCATGAGCTTTGCGCTTGTACAAAGTTCCGCTCTTAACCTAGCAAACTTCTCAAGTGCTTTGTCATGAAATTGACTTGTACATTCTTCAAAGGAAGTTGGAGGTGGAGTATTGTAGACAACCAGAGCGAGGTTGGATTTATCAGAGTTGGTTTCAGACGGTGGTGGCTGAGATAAGTTAGTCTCAGTAGCAGCAGGTTCAGGTGGTTGTTGTTGATTGTTAGGAGAGGTGACTTCTAGATTGTCAGAGTTCATGAGGTTTTCAGGTAAGATAATTTCTAGAGACTCATAGGAGGTTCCCCCAGAACTAGATTCAGTAATGGGAGCTAGAGATTCAGAGATTTGGTTTGTTGGTTCTAGTTCATTTGGCTGAATTGTTGAGGTAGTTGTTGTTGAAACAATCTCGGACAGGATTGGGGTAGTTATTGAAGGATTGTTGGTTGATTGATTAGTAGTTGGTAAAGGAATAGAGAAAGATGGAGGTTTAAACCTTACTTGTGGATTGGAGGTAGAGGTGATTGATATAGATGGTGCAACAACAGATGGATTTGCATCAACTTTATTGATTTTCTCAAGAAGAAGGGCTTCTTTTCTGGAGATTTCAGTTTCATCCTTTTTCTTCTTTTTACCCTCTGCATCCTCTTCAGCAAGCTTCCTCTTACTCCTGGTAATATTCTTTGACTGAGGGACAACTTCTTCAATTTTGGATTCTGCTTCTCTCATTATGGCAATGTAAGAGGCTATTGCTGTTGGATTATCTTCTTTGCAGCAGAATGGATAGTTTCCCACTGGATTCCTGATCTTTTTCACCGTGTCAGGAGAAATAGGTCTTGGTTTCACCTCTACATTTGCAATCATCTTCATATGTTTAAGATTTACAGCATTGAAAACTTCCCTAACTCTTTTATTCAGATATTCCTTGAAATTTACTTCCTTGGTCAGATAATCCACTAATCCGCATTCAACCAGGATGTCAGAGATCAGTCTTCCAAAGGGAATGTAGTTGACAATCTTCTTTTCTGGTGAGGCCGTTGTTCTGGTTTTGCGCACCATATGCCTTAAATAGTAAAACATAATGGAGGGAAGGCACATTTTCTCATGTTTGTGCAGGTACTACAGCATGTGTTTTTGATTTGCGTTGGAAAAATCTATAGCACTCTTTGCCGGTCTTGGATTGATGCATCCAAGAATGATCTTGTGCTAGATCCTTAGGTTGTCACGCAAGTTTTTACTTTTGTAGTCCGTTGTTCCTGATTGACAACTCTTGAAGATGGCTTTGTTGATGACTGATTCAGATTTCTCAGTTTTTCCGTACACCCTCTTTCCTTCCAAGAACTTCAATCCTAGTAATTCGGAGATAGATCTTTCAGTGATGATGATTTTCTGCTCCAGAACAAAAGATACCACATGGAATTCGTCTGTATCTGCATGTCTCCAGAATTCTTTCACTAGATCATCAAAGCATGGACGTCTTAGTCTATCAAAGTAATTCTTCCATTCTTGAGCGCCCAATTGATCAATTAGGTTAAACCCATTATCAGAGAGGTTTTCGAAATCAACATCTAGTTCTTTCAGAACAGTTAGGTCATTTGCATGTGTCACACATGTCACAGAGCGAGTTCTCTGGGTGACATGGTTTGCATCAATTGAGGGAAGATTTAATGGATCTGAACCAACTGGTTCAGCCGTTGATAGAGTAGTAGTGTGTGTGATTGATGAGGATGGTAGTTCTTGGGAGATTTGAACAGTGTCTTGTTGACGAGTGTTCATCCTTACGGTGGTAAGAAGGAATGAGGATTGATCTTTGAGTTGATTTTGAGGGAGTGATAGATAGAGAGAATTAGATGAGAGTTGATTAACTTTTTAGGGTTTGTGAGAAGAAAATAAATTCTCGAGGGTTGAAAGGACAAATACACTCTTTAGGGGATAAGCTAATAAATGCGATAAAGTTGAGTCAATCTCGAGAAAAATGCTGTTCATTTAATTTGAATAGTTAAAGTGACTTAATTTTATTTAAATCACGTGCAAAGATAATTTTCCGAAAAAATGACATGTGACAAAATTATCAGAACTTGAGATGCGTTAAGAAAGTGGTTCTGATGAAAAATGCTTTTCTCACGAGGTTCTGAAAATGTTTTATTCTGAACAGTATTTCATATTCAGGTGTTTTATAATGATTAGAAATCTATCTTCAGCTAAGGGTTTTGTGAAAATGTCAGCCCACTGATGGTCTGTATCAATGAATTTTAAGTAAGAATTCCCTTCTGAACATAGTCCCTAATAAAGTGATGTTTTATTTCAATGTGTTTAGCCCTAGAATGCAAAATTGGATTTTTTTTACTTAAGCAGATAGCAGCAGTATTATCACAGAAGATAGGAATGTTACTCTCATATATTTGATAGTCTTCCAGCTGATTTTTCATCCATAGCATTTGAGTACTGCATAGGGAAGCCGATATGTATTTTGCTTCAGCTATTGACAGAGCAATTGTAGATTGTCTCTTGCTTGACCATGAGATTAAATTGCTTCCTAAGAACTGACAGTTCCCTGATGTGCTCTTTCTTTCTAATCTGTCTCCGGCATAGTCTGCATCGCAGTAACCAGAAAGAGTATACTCTGATGTTTTCTTATACATCAGGCCAAGGTTAGTTGTTTCTTTCAGATACCTTAGAATTCGCTTGACAGCGGTTAAATGTGATTCTCTTGGATCTGATTGGAATCTAGCACATAGATGTACACTGAATAATATATCAGGTCTAGAAGCAGTTAGATATAAGAGAGAACCTATCATACCACGATAGAGTTTTTGACAAACCTTAACTCCTGTTTCTTCCTTTCCCATGACACACGTTGGATGCATTGGTGTTTTAGCAATGTTGCAATCCGTCATATTGAACTTCTTCAGAAGTTCTTTTGTGTACTTGGTTTGATGAATGTAAGTGGCCTCTGATCTTTGATCAATCTGAATTCCAAGGAAGAAATTTAGTTCTCCCATGAGGCTCATTTCAAATTCGGCCTGCATTAACTTTGAAAATTCTTGACATAAAGAAGAGTTAGCAGAACCAAAAATAATGTCATCAACATAGATTTGAACAATGAGAATGTCATTCTTATATGTCTTGCAGAAAAGTGTTGTGTCAACCTTTCCTCTGGTGAAATTGTTTTCTAGTAAAAATTTGCTCAATCTTTCATACCAAGCTCTGGGAGCTTGTTTTAAACCATAGAGTGATTTTTTAAGTTTAAAAACAAAGTCTGATTTTTCTGAATTTTCAAAACCAGGAGGTTGTTTGACATAAACTTCTTCTGATATATAACCATTTAAGAATGCGCTCTTAACATCCATTTGATATAGAGTGATGTCATGATTTACTGAAAAGGATATTAGCAAACGTATTACTTCAAGTCTTGCAACTGGAGCAAATGTTTCGTTGTAGTCAATTCCTTCCTGTTGACTATATCCTTGAGCAACAAGTCGTGCTTTGTTTCTGACAACTTATCCTTTTTCATTTAGCTTGTTCCTAAATACCCACTTGGTTCCTATGACATGAACATTGTTGGGTTTAGGAACTAGATCCCAAACATCGTTTTTGGAGAACTGGTTAAGTTCTTCTTCCATAGCCAGAACCCAGTCTTTGTCCATGAGAGCTTCTTCAATTGTGGCTGGTTCTATCAACGATACTTGTCCTACAAGTGTTTCTTCTGATGGTCTAAAGGCTGATCTGGTCCTGATAGGAGCATCTTTGTTACCCAGAATTAGTTCCTCAGGATGTGATGTGGACAGTCTTCTTCTTCGTTGAGATGGGGTATTTGGAGTTACTTCAGTGGTTTCTGGTGTAGGATCTTGTCTTTGACTTCCTCTACCTTTTCCTTAGATTCAGAGAATCTGATTTCTAAATCTGCAAGTTTCTCAACTAGCTCTGACTTTTCTGAGTCAGGCTTGTCATTGAATCTAACATGAATGGATTCCTCCACAATTCTTGATTCTGTGTTGTAAACTCTGTAGCCTTTCGAGCGTTCAGAGTATCCCAACAACAGACACTTCTGAGCTTTGGAATCAAATTTGCTAAGATTCTCTTTAGTGTTAAGCATAAAACAGACACATCCAAACGGATGAAAATAAGAAATGTTGGGTAATTTTTTCTTCCACAATTCATATGGAGTTTTATTCAAGATATGTCTTATAGAGATTCTATTTTGAATATAGCATGCTGTGTTGATTGCTTCTGCCCAGAAATGTTTAGCTATGTCAGTTTCTTGGATCATGGTGCGAGCCATTTCTTGCAAAGTTCGATTCTTTCTTTCTACAACTCCGTTTTGTTGTGGAGTTCTAGGGCAAGAGAAATCGTGGGATATTCCATGTGAATCAAAAATTTCCTCAAAGTTTTTATTTTCAAATTCTCCACCATGATCACTCCTCACTCTGACTATTTTACAATTTTTCTCATTTTGTACTTGAGTGCAGAAGGAAGCAAACACAGAATGTGATTCATCCTTGTGTTTTAAGAATTTTACCCATGTCCATCTGTTGTAGTCATCAATGATGACTAGTCCATATTTCTTACCATTGAGATAGGCCATTTTTACAGGACCAAACAGATCAATATGAAGAAGTTCCAACGGTCTGGAGGTGGAAACAACATTTTTAGCTTTGAAAGAGGTTTTTGAAAACTTTCCTTTCTGACATGCTTCACAAAGAGCGTCTGAAGAATATTTCAGATTTGGCAAGCCTCTAACAAGACCAAGCTTGTTAAGCTGAGAGATTCTTCTCAGACTGACATGGCCAAGACGTCTGTGCCAGACCCATTGCTCTTCGTTTACAGAAAGAAGACATTTTACATTTTGATGTTTTAAATCAGATAACTTAATTTTGTAAGTGTTGTTTTTCCTCTTTCCGTTGAATAGGACAGATCCATCATTCTGACTTACAGCTTTACACGATGTTTGATTAAAAATGAGATCATAACCACTGTCGCTAAGTTGGCTTATTGACAACAGATTATGCATTAGACCTTCTACTAACAGAACATTTTTAATGGAAGGAAGCTTACCATTTCCAACGGTTCTGGAGCCAATGATTCTTCCTTTCTGATTTCCTCCGAAACCGACAACGCCTCCAGGTTTAAGTTTCAGATCTTGGAACATAAGCCTTTCTCCCGTCATGTGTCGTGAGCACCCACTGTCCAGGTACCATGACTGGTGTTTCAATGGAGCTATTAAGGATATCTGCAACATAAATTATCTTATTTTTAGGTACCCATTTTGTGGGTTCTTTCACATTAGTTTTTCTAAAGGTTCTGACCCCTTTAGATTTCCTTACGTTAGCAAAACGGCGTGGAGTTTGTGCATAGTATTTGTGTTTGGAGTACTTCTTTAGTGGATGTGTTTGTGTAATCCTAGAGTTTGAACCTTTTGGTTCTGAATGCTTAAGATTATTACCAGAGGGAATAAACTGTTTGGACAGAGGTATTATTTTGATGTTTTGGTTTCATCATATGGTTGAGATGGTCCTGAATATCCTAGACCTCTACTACCATTTCTACTGACTCCATAGATCAGTGAAGCCATTTTGCTTCTATCTACGCTTTTGGCAAGAAAGTTTTTAAATGCGTTATCATATTTGTCTTCTTTACTAGTGTTAGCTGAGTTTGAGACCATTTCTTCTTCTACCTTAGATAATTTACATTTCAGGATATAATTTGAGTTTTCTAAGACACATATTTTCTCATTTTGCTCAGAGATGATTTTTTTATTTTTAGTAAGATCTTCTGAAGAAACTATAAAACTCTTTTTCAGGATTTTGAATTTGCTTTGAATATTTTGATATCTTTTGATAATTTCAGTTAATCCTAATTCAAGTTCAGAACGTGATAAGGAAGAAAGTACCTCTCTTTCATCGTCGGAGTCTGATAGTTCTTCCTCTGACAAGTTGCTTCTAGTTTCTGCCATGAATGCCATGTTGACCCGACCTTCATCAGCATCATCTTCAGATTCTGAGTCATCCCAGGTTACCATGAGACCCTTTTTGGTTTTCCTAGATTTTTCTTCTTTCTTGGCCTTTGGACAGTTATATTTGAGATGTCCAGGTTCTTTGCATTCAAAGCACGTAACATCTTTTCCATAGTTTCTTCTTTGACCGGATGTAGATTCGAATCTTCTCCTTGGTCCTTTGAATTTGTTCCTTCTGTACTTCCAAAGTTGACTTATCTTCCTTGATATGAGTGAAATATCGTCTTCTTCTGAATCTTCTTCAGATTCTTCCATCTCTTCTTCTGCCTGATACGCCTTCTTCTTTTCTGGCTTTGCTTTTAGTGCAATGGATTTGTTTTTCTTCTGAGGTTCATCTCCTTGAAGCTCTATTTCATGACTTCTTAAAGAACTAATAAGTTCTTCAAGACTGATATTATTCAAATCCTTTGCAACTTTCAAGGCAGTCACCATTGGTCTCCATTTTGCTGGAAGACTTCTGATGATTTTATTGACATGATCAGCAGTAGAATAGCCTTTGTTTAGAACTCTGAGTCCGGCAACAAGCATTTGAAACCTTGAGAACCTTTGTCTCCTTGACTTGAGCATTTCCTTCGTGAGTCATACGAAGAGAGTCAAAGATGGATTTTGCAGTTTCTTTGTTTGTGATTTTCTCATACTCGGTATAAGAAATTGCGTTCAACAGAATGGTTCTTGCTTTGTGATGATTTTTGTAGGTTTTCTTCTGAGCATCTATAAACTCACTTCTTTCAATCTTTTTACCTACAGAATCTACTGGATGACTGTAGCCATCAAGTACTAGATCCCATAGATCTATATCAAATGATAAGAAATAACTTTCAATTCTATCTTTCCAATAGTCAAACTTTTCACCACCAAAGATAGGAGGTTTTGCAGTGTAAGATTCTCTTTCAATGACATTTGATTCAGAAGTTGTTGGTGGTGGTGTAGTCATTGTTTTTTACACTTGGATCGGTACTGAACACTATTAAGTGCTTGATAAAAATTTAATCTTTTTATCACTTCAGAACCGGAGCTCTGATGCCAATTGAAGGTGTGAAAACGCAAGAAAGGGGGGTTTGAATTGGTTTTTCAAAAAATTAATTATTTCTTTTGAGTAACTTTCTAGTTAAAAACTTTTTCCCTCTTTCTAAAGAACAACGGCTTAGTTAAACAAAAATATATAAACACGTTATGTTTATACTAGTTCACTTGAGAATCTCTCAAGTTAGTCTAGTCCACCCGCCAAGGTGATTTTGCATCTCTCAACGAGGTCTTAATCCACTATTCAACAAAATAGTACACTGCACGAGCTACACAGCTGGTGACTAACAACAACCTCTAGAACTCACACGTTCTAGACTTCTCAAGTAATCCAACCACATAGGTCTTACTCAAGGCACAACCTCTAAGACACGCGTCCTAGACTTCTCAAGAAATCTAATCACTAAGACTCTCTTAAGGAATACAACTTTAAGTTCAAACACAGTGAGTTTACAGAGAATTGCTTCTTATCAAGCTGATAACTTAAACAGGCTTTTAGACCAGAAATGACTTAAGAAAGAATGGAGTTAGAAAGTATTGTCGTTGTTCGCATATGTATCTTTCTTCAAGTCTTTGAGCTTCCTTTTATAGCCGAGTGAAAAGAGCCGTCGAAATGAAATCATGATAGCTAAGTAGGCTTATAGCTTGGAAGCGTGAGTACAGGTACAAAATCTTTTGCATGCAGTGCATCCTGTCTGTGTCAGATTGTCTTGTTTGTATTTCGCACAGTCTTCGAGAATTTTAACGTTGTAATGTGGTACAGTTGTACAGTGTGGCAGGTTTTCTTGATTTCTCAACTTCAGAGGCTTTTTGTGAGCGTGAGTAGGAATGAAAAACATTGTATGGTTCTTGTGATTATCAAGTCTTCGAATCATCAGCTCTGCACTTCCAGAATCTTCAGAACTTGTCTTTTGAACCTTGTTCTCTAAATCCACTTTCTTCATATCCAGAGGCTTCTGATGTTAATTTGATGAAGCATGAGTGGAATCTTTATAGCAGAATATCTGATGCTTCAAGTCTTCCGTTGATTTAAGAAGTCCATTAGGAATCAGTCTTCAGAACTTCAGCACTTGGTCTTTAAGAGCGTTATCCTTTTCTACTTTAAGTCTTCCGAATCTTTAGAGCCTGTCTTCAGAGTCTTCAGAACTTCTTGTTTGAAAATCGTGGGGCTTCAGCAATTTGACTTTTTTCCATCAGAACCCTTGTCTCATCTTCGAATTGAGTTCTGTTCTTCGAAGCATCTTACATTAAGCATTGCACTAAATTACGGAAGTAGAACCTGTTTGCTAGGTTGTCACACATAACAACATTAGTTGCACAAAATTGTTCATACAAATATTCATCTGTTATCATCAATACTTAGAGATAATATTGCAGAACCAAATCTTGTTCTCACAGGTACTCCTGTTTCTGAAGGAAGCATTTGATATCATGATACCAAGGTTTGTTGTCTATGACGGCTTCAATCGTGAAGATGTAAGCGGGCCGTTCAAGGCGCATTATGTCAAGCTTAGGTAAATCATTCCATTGACCTACACTAATCATGGAAGAGAGAGTGGCTAATGCATCAGCCATGTGATTCTCTTCACGAGGGATATGATGAAACTCGATTTTGTTGAAGAATGGTAACAACCTTCTCACGTAATCTTTGTAAGGAATCAATCCTGATTGGTATGTGTTCCAATCTCCTTTGATTTGATTGATAACCAAGGTTGAGTCACCTTATACATCCAAGTTCTTGATCCTTAAGTCGATCGCTTCTTCGAGACCCATGATACAAGCTTCGTATTCGGCCTCATTGTTCGTGCACTTGAACGTAAGTCTAGCGGTGAAAGGAATGTGGGTACCCTGAGGTGTTATGATGATTGCCCCAATTCTGTTTCCGTAATGATTGACAGCTCCGTCAAAGATAAGTCCCCATTGGGAATCTGGTTCTGGCACTTCACTGGGTAGCGGTTCATCGCAATCTTTCATTTTTAGGTACATGACATCTTCGTCTGGGAAGTCAAATCCGACTGATTCCTGATCGTCAATGGGTTGATGAGCCAAATGATCGGCTAAAACACTTCCTTTAACGGCTTTCTGAGCGTGGTACTCTATGTCATATTCTGATAACAACATCTGCCAACGGGCAATCCTTCCCGTGAGAGCAGGCTTTTCAAAGACATACTTGATTGGATCCATTTCAGAGATTAACCAAGTAGTGTGACGAATCATGTACTGGCGAAGACGTTTGCTGCCCAAGCCAAAGCGCAGCAAGTTTTCTCAAGCATAGTGTACCGAGTCTCGTAGTCGGGGAATTTCTTGCTCAGATATTAGATGGCAGACTCTTTCCTTTTGGTTTCATCTTGTTGGCCAAGTACACAACCCATTGAGTTGTCCAAGACTGTGAGGTAGATGATCAGTGGTCCTCCTTACACTGGAGGTGATAGAATCGGCGGGTTCGACAGGTATTCCTTGATACTGTCAAAGGCGGTTTGGCAGTCTTCTGTCCAAACGCAGTCCTGGTTCTTTTTCAGTAATTTGAAAATCGGCGCGCATGTCGCGGTCATGAGGAATATGAATCTGGAAATATAGTTCAAACGTCCCAGGAATCCTCTGACTTATTTTTCAGTTTTCAGAGATGGCATTTCTTGAATGGCCTTGACCTTGTCAGGATCAACCTCAATTCATTTCTGGCTGACGATGAACCCTAAGAGTTTCCCCGAACGAACACCAAACGTGCACTTGTTGGGATTCAAGCGGAGTTTGTACTTTCTCAGCCGCTCGAATAGTTTTGATAGGTGGGTCACATGCTCCTCCTCTGTCTTAGATTTGGCAATCATATCATCGACATATACCTCGATTTCCTTGTGTATCATGTCATGAAACAGAGTAGTCATGGCCCTTTGATAGGTTGCCCCGGCATTCTTCAAACCAAATGGCATTACCTTGTAACAAAAGGTACCCCATGGGGTGATGAACGAAGTTTTCTGCATGTCTTTCGGCGCCATTTTGATTTGATTATAGGCCGAGAATTCATCCATGAAGGAGAAAACTTTGAACTTTGTTGTACTGTCTACCAGCATGTCAATGTGTGGTAAAGGAAAGTCGTCCTTCGGACTAGCCTTGTTTAGATCTCTATAATCGACACATATTCTGACCTTTCCGTCCTTTTTCGGAACAGGTACGATGTTGGCTAACCATTGAGGATATTCAGACGTAGCGAGGAAACCCGCGTCAATCTGTTTCTATACTTCCTCTTTGATTTTGATGGCCATGTCCGGGTGAGTCCGTCTCAACCTCTGTTTTACTGGTGGACATTCTGATTTCAACGGTAAGTGATGCTCCACGATGCTGGTATCCAACCATGGCCTATCCTGATAGGACCAAGTGAATACATCGGGAAACTCTTTGAGAAGCTTTATCAAACCCTCTCTGGCAGTTGGACTGAGCAGTGCCCCAATCTTGATTTCTTTTCTCTCCTCCTCCAAACCTAAGTTTACTGTTTCCAACGTCTCTTTATGAGGTTCAATGGACCTTTCCTCTTGTTTGAGTAGTCGGGAGATCTCCTCTGGAATTTCGTCGTCATTTTCTTCTTCAGCCTCAAATACCGGGAACTCAAAGTTGGGAGAAGGCATTGGATCGTATGTTTCAACTGGGTTTAAAACAAGAAATCTGCATGACGTGATGATTTGTGTTTAGAAGAGGTAGAGAGAATGCAAAAGTGTGTGCAGTGTTTTTTGGTTTTTTTGGAAAAACTGCTTGTTTTTATTATTGAGTTGTTTTTTAGGATTACCATTTTCTAAGAAAAGCGAAAAGAGAAAACAACAATTAATGCGGAATTTACAGAACGACGTTATTTTATTAATGAACAAGTCGATTCTTGAAACTACAGCCCTATAAAACAAAACTCTGTCGCTTTAGGTGAAGCGAAGAGGGAAAATTACAGATAGCGAGCCCTATCAAAACATCTGTTTCACCTAGGCAAAATGAAAGGTTAAAGTAAAGATGGCAATTACTTTGACTTATGAACAATCTTCGGAACATCGACAACGACCCATTGGCGGCGAACTCATCGGCGAATCACAAAGTCTGGTACCTTCCTTGATTTGTCTTCAGAAATAACGCTGATTTCTGGTGGAGCAGGATCATTGGAATCTGTCTCCCAAGCAGAGTTGTCGTAGGAGGATTCATCTGTTGTATTTCACATAGTATTTGTACTCTCAGCTGTATCTCCCCATCCAGTTGGCTGGATGTCTTCGAACCTGATACGAGAGCTTTCAAGAGCGGTGTATTTGACCACGAAGTCGTACTTTCCACTCGGTTGTCCCAAGGTGTCCCACACTTCTTTGGAACTGGAGGAGTCATCCCTCTCGATGACGTTGACCTCGGGAAAAGCATAGTTAATGAATTCTAGTCCTGCAAATGTTGCGAATTCATCGTCGTGCTGGGTATTTTCAGGATAACCTGGGTGTTGATCCCATGACATAGCGGGGACACAGGTATTCTGTTCAATGATGCTCAGCTGATTTTCATTGTTCGGCTGATTTTCTTGCCCCAAGTCTCTGGGATACGGCTGCCAGATAGGCAGGTCATCCATCGGGCCATAATAGTCATGGTCAAAGCTATCTTTCATCAGAGTGTCCTCCTCTAACAAATTTGGTGGAGCACGACATCCTTCTGGATCACAATCTCCATATATCATTTAGACGTTTGACCTTGGTATAAATCTCGGGCTCTGTGCAGGAAAGAAAAAGGGCGTAGGCACCTCTTCCTGAGACATATAACCATCCTTGTTAAGATAGGACTTCCATTCCTCATCTGTATCGGAGAAATCTCCCTCATTGATGGTATGGACTGCTTGAGACACTGGGTGAAGGAAACCTCCATTGTGGAAGAAGTCCTGAATGGGATGAAGACTTTCATTGTTAGTAGCAGTCTGAGTACAGGTTGAGGAAAAGCCAAGACCTTTCTTTTTCTTATTGTCAGTAGGAATGACAAGTTGTCCCCATCCTTTTGTATTGTTACTTTTGATCACCTCGAGAGCATCTTTGTACGAGGAGATCGAAGTTCCCTTCTCTGATTGATTCTTATTGCCACTCGTAAGCGCTTGGAACTGAGTCCCAACATCCTCATCGGGTTCTACATAAGTAGATGATGATAAGTTGCTTACGAGCAAGGCCTGTTCTCCACAGACTGTGACGAGTTGATCGTTCTTGACGAACTTCAGTATCTGGTGCAGTGTCGAAGTGACTGCCCCAGCCTGGTGTATCCAAGGTTTTCCTAATAAGCAACTGTATGTTGCCCGGATGTCCATGACCTGGAAAGTGACTAGGAAAGTGTGAGGACCGATAGTTATGGGAAGGTCGACTTCGCCGATAACAGTTTTTCTGGATCCGTCAAATGCTTTGACGACGACCTCGCTGGTTCTCATTGAAGGTCCTTTGAATGATAATTGCATCAAAGTGGACTTCGGCATAACATTCAGGGCTAACCCTGTGTCTACCAGTACGCTGGCTAAAGCATCGTCCTGGCAGTTGACTGTGATATTGAGCGCCATGTTGTGACTTTTGCCCCCCCTCTGGCAAGTCCTCATCACTGAATCCTAAGTTGTTGCAGGAAGTGATGTTAGAGATGATGCTATCGAACTGTCGCATTGACACATCCTGTTCCACAAAGGCCTACTCTAAGACTTTCTGTAGAGCCTCCCTGTGCACTTCTGAACTGAGTAAAAGTGATAGCACTGAGATCTTTGAAGGAGTTTGTAACAGCTGATCAACAATGTTGTATTCACTCCTTTGGATGAGCTTCAGCATCTCATCATTGTTTTTCAAAAGGTCGGGATTACTGGATTGACCGACTGGTGGATCAGGAGCTTCCGTCTGAAGTTCCTTTTCTTTGTTAAGTTCTCCAACTCCTCGGTTGAATATTCGACCGCTCCGTGTTACTCGACTGATGTCTGCAATATTCACGATGGATGGTAATGGAATTTCCTTTCCATTCTCGATTGTGGTTGCACCGTACTTGTAAGGGATAGCCTTAGTTGATTCATATGGTAGTGGTCCCGGTAAATAGATGACTATGGGAGCCTTCTAATTTTTCTGACCATCGTAAGTAATTTCGATCCGTTCCTGGTTGGGAACTCTCGATTCGTCCAGTAGAGGGATAATGGTACAAACATCCCTAGCCCTCTGATGATCAGAGATTACAACAACGTCCTTGATTTGATTAGCGAAGTAGTTGACTAATCCAGAACTTGACCGTGGTTGAATCTCTTTGCGGTCCAACTGACTTTGAAGGGCTGCTCGCACGAGGTAGCATCCTTGATTATTCACTGAGCAAAATCCACACCACTCATAGTTGTGTAGTGGCACCTGGCCACGTCCGCTTAGAATGCAATGTAACCTCACTAGATCTGTTTCCATCAACCGAACATCCTGACTTTGATATCTTGTAGGATTCCTGTTAGTGATACTAACTTGCTGGGTGTCTTCATCCATATAGATTGGAAGCCACCAGTGGTTCAACAAGTGCTGAAGTGTTTCTTGGACAAGGGCACAACTCTGATCGTCTTCGCAACCCACTTTACAACCCTGATAATCATGTGGTACCAGGAACCCGAGCCGGACCTGTTTAGCATGTAACTCCACCAGGTTGGTATTCATATCGAAGATTTGAATCATGTTGATTTGATAATGATTCCTATCATTGTAGTCATGTACAAAAGAGAATCCCTGTTTGTCTACCGAGAAATTCAGACAGGAATTATAATCATGACGTGGCAGATTATGATATTGGCTTTGCCTTGAGTGCATTGCCACCAAGTTGACATCCATCGCACGGATATCGTGGTTTTGAATGATGTTGGAATTCGTATAAACCATGTTAACTCCACGAACTCGGTGCTCTTGGATCCATCTGAGATCCATCTGTTCCTGTAGAGCTGATTGTACCACAGAACATCCTCGATTGCTTTTAGAGCATATATCACACTGGTGATAATTATGAGGTGGCACATGGCCATATCCACTCTGTCTACAATGCATCTTGACCAAGTTGGCCCTCAGTAAAAGTACATCGCGAATTTGATAGGTGTTGTTAGACTCTCCCTCTATCAAATTGACTGTAGCCTTCTCGTGTTGAGGCAGCGGGTTTGTGAGAACATTCGAATTTGTATCTTTGAAAGATAAGACCCCGCTCCTAACAAGCTTTTGCACATCGGACTTGAAACTGAGACAGTTTTCTATGTTATGCCCTGTTCCTCCTTGATGGTAAAGGCAAGTCTGATCCACCTTAAACCAAAAAGGCAGATTTTCTGATACTGTAAGAGGAGACTTAGTCTAGACATGCCCCTTAGCCAGTAGTAACGGAAATAGTTATGCGTACGATATGGGTATAGGATCAAATCCTGGTGGCCACGTTGCACGGTTGTTGTTGTATTGAGGACGAGCCTGCTGAAGAGGCTGTTGTGTCCTTTGCTGAAATTGCTGCGAATGCGGTTGGCTTTGAGCAACCTGAGGTTGATACATAGAAACAGGCGCAGGGTTGATAGCAGGAGTTACAGCTGCTACTGGTTGATACCATCGCCTTTGCTTTCCAAGAGAGATATTCCCAATATCTTTCTCCTTTTTCTTAGGGGGAGCACTACCGTATTTTTTAGTACCGCTTGTCGACCTAGTGTCTTTGACTAGGCGTCCTTCTCGAATGGCTTCCTCGAGACGCACTCCCATACCGACCATTTTGGTGAAGTCGCTGGGCGCACTGGAAACCATTCGGTCGTAGTAAAATGAGCTTAAGGTCTTTAAGAAAATCTTTGTCATCTCTTTTTCCTCAAGAGGTGGACAAATTTGAGCGGCAATTTCACGCCATCTCTGAGCGTACTCCTTAAAGGTTTCCTTGTCTTTTTGCGACATTGATCTGAGTTGATCTCTGTCTGGTGCCATGTCCAAATTGTATTTATATTGTTGGACGAAGGCAGTGCCAAGATCTCTGAACGTGTTGATCGTAGTGCGGTTTAAACCCATGTACCATTTTAATGCGGCACCGGTTAAACTATCCTGAAAGTAGTGAATCAGGAGATCCTGATTCTCCGTCTAAGCTGACATTCGCCGAGCGTACATCACCAAGTGGCTCTGAGGACAAGAGTTACCCTTGTATTTTTCAAAATTGGGTACTTGGAACTTGTGCAGGACTTTCACATTGGGGACCAAGCAGAGGTCCGCGGCGTCCTTTCCAAACAAATCCTGACCACGAAGGGCCTGCAGTTCCTTCTGCATTTCCAGGAACTGCTCCTGGAATTCATCCATTCTATCAAACATACTTTCCTTTCTACCAGAAGGTATCTGTGGAATCTGTCCTTCCGGGACAGTGTGCACCACAGGGGGTGGTACCGTTACTACGACAGTGAATCTTGGCGTTTCCCGAAGTTTGTAACCTTCAGGAGTCCTCATTATGCCTCTGGCATCCTCGCTTTCCCGAAGTTTGTAACCTTCAGGCCCAACAGCTTCTGCTATGATTCCCTGATCTTCAGTGATCGGGGAAACATATCCTTCCGGGATATAGTTAACAGGCATGCCCCAGGGACGATCTTTCGGCATTTGATACCTAGGATCATACTTCTCTACTATGGGCGTTGAGGTGATCTCTGAGATCACAGTTCTTTATAGTTGCGCTTCTGCCATGGCTTGCATGTCATTACGAAGCTTTCTCATATCTTCTCTCAGAGCGTCGATCTCTTCTTTCAACTCTCTGTTCTCTTCCTCGAGATCATCCATCTTTTTCTGACGATTGGCCCGAGTATTGTACAAATGAAACAGTTTAACTCTAGAACCGAGACACAAACGTGAGATTCGTAGGTAAGAAGAATACGTGACGTGAGAATGATGAATGCAATGATTATATTAATTGTGTTTTTTTTTGTTTAATCAAAATAAACTTCGACAATTAGATTGCAAATATCAAACAGTGGGGAAATCCCTGTTTTATTGAATTCAAAGGATTGCGGAAATGGAAATACACTAATTTACAAGGTGCTGGAAACAGAAACCTAAGCTAATGGGTCCCGAGTCCTCTCTGAGGAGAACTTGGGTGCTGATTCTGGTACTTTCCTTTTCTTGGACTGGGGCTCTTGAGCCGTTGTCGGGTCATCATTCCTTTGCCAAGTGAAAGAAGCGAGCAAATTCCTTTGGTCATCCTGATTCTCTACAGCATGTTGCTCCAAAATCTCAATTAGAGCATCCTTATCTTTCAGCAGTTGTTTTATTTTGGTACATTCCACATTGAGAATGCGGTACTTGTTCTTCCAAGACCTCCTCTCTTGTTGAACTTTGTTGAGAGTAACCTGAAGTTTTTCCATTTCAGTCATGAAGTACATGACAGATTCCCTTGGCGGAAGAACTCTGTGACGAGGATAAGGCATCTTTAGCTTGAGAGCTCAAGTTTGTACCCAGTGGAGATAAGGCTCCACCGAGACATGGTCCGGTTTTCCTAGAGACTCCCATCCTTTCTTATGAACATGTTTCCAAGCGTGCACTATTTCCATCTTTAGTGCCCTGTCATTTTCTCCTTCCTTGAAGAAAAGACCTTCCAGATTAGCATTACGCGGGACATGCGTCATCGGGTATCCAAATTGACGACGAACTAAAACTGGATGGTAATTGATTCCTCCCTTAGTTCCTATGAGGGGTACGTTGGGGAAGTTTCCACAATGGTCAATAATCCTGATCCCGTCATAAATCCTATTGTACCAATCTATGTCAGAGTTGGTATGAGACATGATTTTCTGTGACCAACGTAAGGCACTCTTATAATCCCAAAAAGCAGCAGACTTAGGCAAATAGGAGATAAACCATTTATATAGCAAGGGCACACAACACGTGATCATTCCTCCGCTGTATAAATTCCTTAAGTGTACAGAATGATACGCATCTGCGAGCAAAGTCGGTACAGGTTTCTAATGAGAAAAACCTTAATGGCGTTGATATCTACAAATTTATCGATGTTGGGAAACAAAAATAACCCGTAGGTGAGTAAAACAAAGATGCTTTCAAAAGCAGTCATGTTCCCTATACTAGCAAAGTACAGAGCTTTCTTTACCAGAAACTTGGCTGGTAAACCTGGGATTCCTCCCTTGGTGGTCATGTGAGTCTTGATTTCCGAATCATCCAAATAAATTGCTCTTGCAATGATTTGATCCTTTGGAATTTCTTCCAGTCCAGAAAAGGGAGCTTGATCAGTAATATGTAAACCAGTCAGGTGAGAATACTCCTCCAGCGTTGGTGCGAGCTGGTAATCCGGGAATGTAAAACAGTGATAGACTGGATCGTAAAATTGAATGAGTGCCTCCATGATTCTTTCAATCACATGGACCCTTAACAGAGGTAGAAGACCTCCGTACTTAGCTCTGAAAGCCTCATGGTTTGTGATCATCCTTGCCAAACCTCTCAAATCCTCTAACTTTGGAGCCTTGAAGGTGTACTTATGAGTTCTCCTTCTACCAAAATCCATGAGCGCAATCTTTTTTTCCTCTGCTATTTGTAATCATTGTCTTAGTTTAATTTGAAAAAGAGAGACTAGAAGAGAAAATTTTCTTTTCTTAATGTTTTTTAAATGAATGCATGAATGCAGCACACAAAAACATAGAAAAAACATGGGGTCAAAGGGTCGGTGTCATGAAGTCAAGGCTCTACCCATCCCAAAGGTTTATACTAGTGATTTTTGTATCTGTCTCTCAAAATCATTGATTCTTGTCAAGATAACACCAGCGGGCCGGGAACCGTGCTAGGTGGTGTTATTTCGAAGAACCTCAGAAGAGGGTAGTATCGCGTGACAATTATTTCCGATAGCTTCCGCACTACTGAAAGAGGTTTTTCCTAGGTGTATACTCAATCTTTCCACATGCGGCATCACACGCATTCCCATTAGCAGAAAAATAATCACAGATATCAATCAGGAAAAGCAGTATATATATTTGTCCTAATGTCCTAGACTTTTAAGAGCTATGAATCCTAAAAATGGCTCCCCGGCGGAGTCGCCATTTTGTGGCACTTTCCCAACTTAAAGGTTTTGACCTAAGATCCTAGTGAAGTCAACAAAAAAGTCTTAACCCCAGTGAACTCCCCACTCCTTGGTTTCTACCCCAGAGCAAAAAAATTTTGGTCCCTACGGTGGGCGCCATTTTTCTATTGTGAAGAGGCTTGGGAACATTGAAATGAAAGCAATTCGAATGACATTACAATTGGCGGACAAATCTACAACTCATCCTCATGGATTGGCTCAAGATATATTGGTTAAGGTTAATCAATTTTTCTTTCCGGTTGACTTTGTTGTTATTGATATGGAGGAAAACGAAGATGCTCCATTAATTCTTGGACGCCCTTTTATGAAGACCGCTCGAATGATGATGATGTTGAAGACGGCCTTATGAAAGTAAGAGTTCAAAATGAAGAAGTGAGCTTTAATCTTTTTGAAGCAATGAAGCAATCCCATGATAAACATGATAGTTTTTGTATTGATGCAACGGAAGAAGCCATAATGGAAGTCTCAAAGCAAGTTCATATAGTATCTCCCTTGGAAAGAGCTCTTGATGACTCATTTGAAATATTTTTCATTGAAGAAGAAAGGGCCCTTGAAGAGTGTTTGAAGGAACTAGAATCTTTAAAAGAGTTACAACTATGGGAAAGTGAAACGAAAGTGTTGAAGAAAGAGGCGAGTGATGATAAGTCTCAACTTTAATTGAAGGTGTTGCCTTCTAATTTGAAGTATGTGTTCCTTGATGACGGTTGTAACAAACCGGTTATCATTAGCAACATTTTAACCGACAAAGAGGAAAACCGTTTGATTCAAGTTTTAAAGAAGAATCAACAAGCTATAGGTTGGGTTCTTTCCGATCTAAAGGGAATTAGTCCAGCCTATTGCATGCACAAGATCTTAATGGAAGAGGACTTCAAGGTGGTAGCTCAACCACAACGTCGTTTGAACCCGACTATGAAGGAAGTGGTGAGAAACGAAGTTGTTAAGCTATTGGATGCTGGAATGATTTATCCAATATCTAATAGTCCGTGGGTGAGTCCTGTTCAAGTTGTGCCCAAGAAGGGAGGAATGGCCGTTATTGGAAAATGTGTATCGACTATCGGAGACTTAACATCGCTACTAGAAAAGATCATTTTCCACTTCCGTTTATGGATCAAATGCTTGAGAGATTGTCGGGTCAAGAATTGTATTGGTTCTTAGATGGCTATTCCGGTTATAACCAAATCTCGGTTGATCCGGAAGACTATGAGAAGACGGTGTTCACTTGTCCCTTTGGAATTTTTGCTTACCGGAAGATGCCTTTTGGCTTGTGCAACACACCGGCAACATTTCAACGGTGTGTAGAAGCCATTTTTTCTGACCTTATTGAGAAAACGATGGAGGTATTTATGGACAACTTCTCCGTGTTCGGAGCGTCTTTTGATTTATGTTTGAATAATTTGGAGACCGTTCTTGAACAGTGTGTTGAAACAAACTTGGTACTAAATTGGGAGAAGTGCAACTTCATGGTAACAGAGGGGATTGTGCTAGGCCACAAAGTCTCCTCTAAAGGCCTTGAAGTGGATCAAGCTAAAATTGAAGTAATCGAGAAGTTGCCACCTCCAACCAATGTCAAAGGAATTCGGTGTTTTCTAGGCCATGCAGATGATGAATGTTTAAATGCCTTTCAAGTTTTAAAAGAGAAACTCATCACCGCACCCATAATCGTTGCTCCAAATTGGACTTTAAATTTTGAATTGATGTGTGATGCTAGCGATTATGCCGTTGGTGCGGTGCTTGGGCAAAGAAAGACCAAAAATTTTCATGCTATACATTACGCGAGTAAAGTTCTAAATGAGGCACAAGTAAATTATGCCACCACAGAAAAAGAATTACTCGCAATTGTGTATGCTTTTGAGAAATTTCGGTCTTATCTAATTGGTTCAAAGGTTGTAGTCTACACTGACCACTCGGCCATTAAATATCTTCTTACCAAGCCGGATTCTAAGCAAAGGCTAATCCGGTGGATCCTTTTGTTACAAGAGTTTGATTTGGAAATCCGTGACAAGAAAGGGTCTGAAAACTTAGTAGCAGACCATTTATCCCGGTTGGTCAATGTAGAGGTAACACACCGAGAAAATGAGGTCCAAGAAGAGTTTCTGGATGAAAAACTTTTTCGAGTACAAGTTAGGCCTTGGTTCGCAGATATTGCTAACCACAAAGCAACCGGATTTATACCAGAGGACCTAACTTGGAATCAAAGATGGAAATTCTTATCGGATGCTAACTTTTATGTTTGGGATGGGCCATACTTGTTTAAGTTAAGAGGTGATAATTTGTTGAGGAGGTGTGTCACTCTTGACGAAGCCAAAAGTATCCTTTGGCATTGTCACAACTCGCCTTATGGGGGCATTACAATGGTTTAAGAACGGAAACAAAAGTCCTCCAGTCGGGCTTTTATTTGCCAACATTATTTAAAGATGCAAACCTCCATGCAAAAAGTTATGACACATGCCAAAGAAGTGGTGGGATTGGAAAAAGAAATGAAATGCCCTTGCAAACAATTTTGGAAGTCGAGGTGTTCGATTGTTGGGGTATTGATTTTGTCGGACCATTCCCCCATCTTTTTTAAACGAGTATATATTGGTTGTGGTTGACTATGTTTCCAAGTGGGTGGAAGCAATTGCGTCACCGAGGGCCGATGGCAAGACGGTGATAAAATTTTTAAAGAAAAATATATTCTCCCGTTTTGGCACCCCTCGTGTGTTAATTAGTGACGGAGGTTCGCATTTTTGCAATGCACCGCTCGAAAAGGTCTTAGAGCATTACGGTGTAAAGCACAAGGTTGCAACTCCGTACCACCCGCAAACCAATGGTCAGGCCGAAGTGTCAAATAGAGAGGTAAAAAGGATTTTAGAAAAGACCGTGTCAAGCTCGCGAAAAGATTGGTCACAAAAGTTGGATGAGGCTTTTTGGGCGTATCGCACCGCTTACAAAGCTCCAATAGGCTTAACTCCTTTTCAAATGGTTTATGGCAAGACATGTCATTTACCCGTTGAATTTGAGCACAAGGCTCTTTGGGCATTGAAACTGTTAAATTTTGATCTGAGTTTGGCTGGTGAAAAAAGGAAGGTTCAATTACACGAATTGGAAGAAATGAGAAATAATGCGTATCGCTCAAGCAAGCTCTATAAAGAGAAAGTGAAAGGATATAATGACAAGAAGGTTTCTCAGAAAGAATTTAGAGTCAGCCAGATGGTTCTTTTATTCAATTCCCGTTTGAAACTGTTTCCAGGAAAATTAAAGTTCAAATGGTCTGGACCATTTTTGATCAAGGATGTCAAGCACTATGGTGCCATAGTAATAGAGGACTTGCAAAAGAAGGAAAGTTGGACTGTAAATGGCCAACGGCTAAAAATATATCTCGGAGGAGATATTGATCGAGAAAATTTTGCAGTGTTTCTAGATGATCATTAAGATTATCTTGGACCGTCGAGCTCAAACGACGTTAAACAAAGCACTAGTTGGGAGGCACCCCAACATTGTAAGTAATTCTGTTTTTCTACTATTTTTAAGTGTTAAGTTGTTTAGAATTGGTGTAGTGTGGTAGCAGTTGCAGAAATTTTTTTTCAAAAATTCTGTCACATTCGCTTTGCGAACCTGGGGCGAGCATTCGCTGACCAGTTTGCATTGCGAACTTAGCAAGACAGCCAAAAGTTTCTGTTGCCACCTCATTAAAAAGGGGGAGTTTTTAAACGGTGTGGGCCAGACACTTGGGCCCATGACCCACCACTTATTTAGATTGCTGAGAGGTAACCCTACTCCCTTTGTTACTCTCACTTTGCCTCTCTCACAGACACACTCACAAGTTTAAACTCTCTCACGTTCTCTCTGTTCCTACATCTCTCACCAAGTTTTTCCAAGTACTAACAAGTCCAGGTTTGATTTCTTTTTCTCTCTGTTGATTTCTGTTAGAGCAATGTGGTTAGGTTAGTTAGGTTAAACATTAGAGACATTTTGATTATAGGTTTAAAAAGTGTGTACAATTCACCTCTGTTTTAAGGTTTGTTTGTTATTGCTTGTTGAATTTTTAGGCAAACTTTTAGAATAGAGGTTGTATTGTGAAAGAATGGCTGATGTTGGAACTGATTGGAAGCTGTTAATTTTGAAAAATTTCGTAGGTTCGCTGACTAGTTCGCTTTGCGAACCTGGGGCGAACATTCGCCAGAACTTCGCTTAGTGAATCTGGGGCGAATGCTCGCTAGGACTTCGCTTTGCGAACTTTGGGCGAACAGGCCATATTTCTAAAAAAAAAATTTTACTGTTTCTGTTTGGGATTCTTGATTATTGTTTGTTCCTCGTCTAATGGACTATTTTGCTGGCTGGTTGTTGTTTTGTCTGGTGGTTTTTGCAGATGGCTCCAAAAATCATTCCATTAAAAAAGAGAAAGATCGGTAGCTCTACACGACCGGCTCCAATTCAGTTCGACAATACACGTTTCCAAGGGGATAAACAGGCTGCAAGGTACTTGACACTAGAGAAGCGAACGATCTTACCTGAGAAAAGATTTAATTTGAATTATCAAGGAAGCTACCGGGCGGTAGTTGGACTTCTTGAAAGAAAAAAATGGGGAAAGTTGGTGACACCTGTGGATAACTATAACGTGGAGATGATCAGGGAATTTTATGTTAATGCCCTCCCGGGTGATGGGGAGGCATATGGATGGAAGACCATGGTTGGAGGAACAGAGGTACTTATTAATCGGAATACTATTAATGAGGTTCTTGGAAACCCGCTGCAGTTGGGAGAAAATGAGATAGATACCTATCACAGAACCTTGAGGCTAGTTAGAGACACCAACAAAATAATCGAAGACCTTTTGCGTGAAGGCAAAACAGTTAACTTGAGCCCATCTGGGGTTCCGCGTCGATACCGTCGGGAGGACATGCGTCCTTTGGCCTAGTTGATCTTACTTCTAGGTCTTACAAATATTAATCCAAAGTCACATTCCTCCACCATTACCATACCCCTTGCCCATTTGGTCCACAGTATCATGTTGAATGTCCAGATTGATGTAGCCAGAATTATTGCTGATGAGATGAAGGCTATTGTGGAAAGTGGCCTTGGTTCAGCTTCGAGGAAGAACTGTCCCCTTGCCTGATCATGACCCTTTGTGTTCATGCGGGGGTGAATGTCACCGCACGCCGTCAGGTTACCATCCCGGCTGCTATAGATGACTGATATGTGGATAAATTTTGTAAACCAAAGGGGCTGCGAGGTGAGACTTCAGGTGCGGGTACTGACACCGGCACAGGTGCTGGTGATGGGGCGAGTGGTTCTGGTTCTCAAGGTTATTATAAGTATCAGCAAGAAATATGCCAGTATAACTGGGACTGGATGGCGGCTTCTCAGCGCGCCATGATGGATTTACATGATTCGATGCAAGTATTACAGCTGCAGATCCGTGAGCCCTCTGTGGATCACTCTTTGATGACTAGGGAGTAATTCCTAGCTCATGCTGGTTGGCCTGAGGCCAGGCTAGTTTTCGGAGGGGGAGGAGAGGCAGCTGGTGAGCCTAAGGAGGATGCTGATGCGGGGGATGGTGATGATGAGCTTGTGGAGGTATCTGGATCTGAGTCTGGTTCTGAGGAGGAGGAGATTGAGGTTTCCGGTTCCGAGTCCGAAGAGGACTGATTTTGATGTTGTCATTTTGTACTTCCTTTGATTCTTTAAAGTGAAGTTTTCTTTTATTATGCTTTATGTATCAGTTATTAGTGTTGAACTTTATCCACTAGGTGGATTATTTTGAGATTTGATGTACTTTGTACCCTTATGAGGTACTAATGACTTTTGTTTGTGTTTCACACCATAAGACTATTATGCTATTATTATTAGTAATTTGTTTATCAGTTGAATTTGTTCAGTTTTTATTATTGTTTTTATTTTAGTTTATTATTATTATTGTTGTTGTTGAGAGTTGAATTCTTCAGTTAACGAATGTTCAACTCTTAAATTGTTGATATGCTTTTTATTGTATTATGTTGGTATGCTTTAATATTTCTATTTTTTTATGTGGTTTTGAAAGAAACTTCTAGGTTGGTGTTGTTGTGCATCAAAGAAGATTCTTCCAAGTTGGATGCCAATGATAGAATTTAAGCATGTAATTGTTGGAAAGGTACATAGTTACCTATTTCTAGGATTTAGAATGTGTTAGAACTTCTTGTCTTTGTACAAATGAAATTTTGTTTCTTGTTACAACTTTATTGATTGCTTATGTCACTTAGGTCCAAAAACCACAATGATGAGAAACCTCCATGGTCTACTAAATGCATAGGATTGATGATGAATTTTATTTTATACTTTTAATTCATGATTTATCTTGTGATTTGTGTGATTTTGTGGAAGCATTGGAAATGATCAAGGCATTTGTTGATATTGAACACAACCATTTCCAAACAGTGATTTACCCGTGAGTAGTGAGTATTCGTTAGCCCTTTGAGCCTAAACAGTTTAGATCTCGTTTAGTGATGAACTTTGAGTTGTACATAATTTGAAAATCAAGTTCATCATTGAATTTTTGAGAGTGTCTAAATTTTTTTTCTTCTTGAACCTTGGAACCTTGGTTTTATTGATTTTCTTGCCTTAAAAAGCAAGGAGCATTCACTTAAGGTTTAGTTGAAAATAAGTTGGGGAGAATGAAAAAGAAGATTGGTAAAATGCTCAAACTTTTGAAAATTTTCAAGCAAGCATGAAAAGAAAAAGAAAATGTGAATATAAATGTGAAAAAGGAGAAAAAGAATGCTTGCTTGAGTGAGAAAAAAAATAGAGTCCAATAATTGTGCATAAGGAAGTTTAAGAAGGTTTGTGATAAAGGAAAAAAATTGGTGAATGAAGTTGACATGTGTGTGAATGCCTTGTATAATAAATGTTCTTTTGCATCGGGTATTTCGATTCAATAGCCTTAAGAAATGTCCCTTTATTATTAACCCGACCAAGCTACAACCTTAAAAGCCCTTAGTGATGTATTTGCTTCCATGATTTCTTTATTGATCGATTAGATATTGTATGAATTGCTTTGTATTTGCATCATTTGTCAGTGAGCGAAATTGCCCCACGTTTGTAAGCGCGTTTTTCCTTCAATCCATTTTCGAAGAGGAGTGTTAGAGTGATATGAGCATGATAGTTTAGTTGTTACTTGAAACATTGTTTGATATTTGTTTAAGAATCAAGTTCTTTTGCATTGTTCAATTTTAGGAATTTGTAATTGTTGCTTGTCTACAATTGTTGTTTATTTGAGCAGTTTACCTTTTCTTGGTTGAATCAAATGCTTGAGCAAATCCTCTTGTTTTTCAATAGAGGCATACTTTGCTTGAGGACAAACAAAGAGTTAGTTGGGGAGAGTTTGTTAGATGTCAAACATGACTAATATTTCTATTTGATACTTGACATTTTTCAACTCTTTTATGTCTAATTGGGGATTTTACTCATGAATTGTTGTTATTCTTCAAACATTGTGAAAATACCTTTGGTGCTTGTAATGTGTGTGTTATTGTGCAGAAAAAGGCACTAAATGATCAAAGATGTAAGACACAAAGAAAGGATCCAAGTTGCCAATGAAAAGAAGAAAACATCAGCAAGTTTGCTTTGCGAACTTGCCAGCGAATGTTCACTTTGCGAACAACTGGCGAAGTCCCAGCGAATGGTTCTAGACTTATGGCAGTAGGGAAATGGATATGGCAGAAGCAAAAGGAGCCTAAGTTCGCTTTTCGAACTTGTAGGCGAATGTTCACTTTACGAACAAAAGTTCGCATTGCAAACTTATGCAGAACTTCTGAGGCAGTTTAGCTTATCAGAAAACACTTCAGGTGCCATTTTCATAGTTCGCTAGGTGAACAGAAAGTTCGCAGTGCGAACTTGTCTGTTTTCAAATGTACTATAAATACATTTTGTGTATTTTCTTGGGATCATAACCTAATTTTATCACACCAAAACATAAGCTTCTGATATTTCTTCATCTAAGAGAGATCTTCCACATTGAGAAGCTGGAATTGCATCCGATCTCGATTATTCGACGCGGATGCTCTTTCATCTCCTCACGAAACTTGTGAAACAAGCTACCATGAATATGTGTAGCTAAACACATCTTGTGTCGAGATTAGTGGTAGGTGATCCTTCATTTTGTATGTATTGATCTTGATTGTAAGTGTGTGAACTTTGTTGATGATAAATATAGAAGAAAAACTTTGTTTATATGGTTTATATTTTGTTTTAGTTCATGATTGAGAAATATGTTCTAAAACTTGATCTAAGTTTCAATTCATCAATAATCATGAGGCTAGAGATAGTTTTGAAAGTTGATGTTCATAAATATTGATCTTAAATGTTATCATATTGATAGTTAGAGTGAGAGATCATCTAAGGATCAATATGGTAAATCCCACAACAAGTGTTAGAGATAAACTTGTTGAGAGGATATGTGGTTATATTCATCGTTAACAAATTCACATCCTTTATCAAGTAAATACGTACGAAACGGATTATCGGACCCTAATCTTGGTATGTTTTACCAAATCTTTAAAACCAATTTCTTTACCATTGATTACTAAATTCTTATGCAAACGATCCGATATGAAACAACAAAACTATTTGTTACTTTAAGTTTAAAATGTATTCGACTATAGAACGACAACAATACACATACAATCCCCGTGGAGACGATAAAACACCCCCCGAAATACTTTTCAACACCTGGCCTGCAAATGACAGGTTATTTGGTTTCCAATTAGATAATTTGTTCGATATCTACTCCATAAGGTATTAGATGGTCCAACCTGTTTAAACTCCTTCCATTAAGTGGGACTCATAGATACTTGTCCATGTCTTGTGTTTCTCAATAATCCGAGGTCTGGATCAATTTGGTTCTCATCCCTCACTGAACATTCTGGAAAACATAATACAAGTTTTTTCTTTATTCACTTCTTGCCCTAACATATCTCCGAAGGTCCGCAGGATGTTCATAAAACTTTCCATCTGCTTCTCCTTGGCTTCACCAATCAGCAACAAATCATCTGCAAACATTAAATGCGACAGCCAGGGGCCTTCCTTCCCCATACACAAAGCTTTCCACTTTTTGGTGCTCACAGGTTCCATAATGAGATGAGATAGTTTTTCCATGCATAAGACAAAGAGATAAGGCAAAATGGGATCTCCTTGACGGATGCCCCGTTGCGGTCTAAAATATTTGCTTCTCGCACCATTCCACTTAACATTCTTTTCCAACTAGACGCGACGTGCATGATAACATTTATGATATTATCAGGAAGCTGGATCTCGCAAAACACTCTCCAAATGAATTCCTAGCTGATTTTTTCGTAAGCTTTTGACAAATCTACTTTGATAATGAAGTAACCTTTCTTCCCTTTCATGTGGTGCAAAGAGTGCATGACCTCTTTGGCAATAATGATATTCTCTTGAATACTCTTCCCTGGGATAAATCATGTTTGACAGGGAGAGAAAAGTTTTGAGAGATACACTTTGAGCCTATTAATAATCACCTTACTCTTTACTTTGTAAACAACATTGCAAAGAGAAATTAGACGAAATTAGGAAACCATATAAGGGTGATCTACTTTTGATATCAAACAGATATTAGTATGATTTATATGCATGATCTTGTAGAATTACTCCAAATTCTCCACACCATTTCACACACTTTACTCCCTACCATACTCCATGAATTCTGATAGAAACCTGCTGGGAAACCGTCCGAACACGGGGCTTTCCAAGGGCTCATAGAGAAAACAACTTCTTTTACTTTTGTGTCATCCAAACTTCTAAATATATCTTGAAGATCGTTTGCATCTATCACAAAGAACTTGATGCCTGTCTCTATCCAAGTACACCAAGGGATTCTAAGTTCAAACATCTTCTGGTAGTAGTCATTCACCAACCCTTTGAGGTCACTCACATCCTCTATCCAAAGGCCTTGGTCATTTTTTAAAGGGATGATTTTGTTATGCCTCCTTCTATTTATGGTCTTCATATGATAATATTTAGTTTTACGATCGTCATCTGTCAACCACTTAGCTCTAGATCTCTGATACCACATGAGTTCTTCCTCTTTGAGGATGAAGCATAACTCTTTTTGCAACTTATTTTCCAAATTCACTAAGCACCTGCATGATGTCTCTTGCACTGAATTTTAGTTTGGATACCTTTCAACTGCGCCATAAGTTGTTTTTAATGGACATAACTTGATCAAAGGTATTGAATTTCCACTCTTTAATAGACAAGTTTTCTTCCAAACTCAGGTTTTCTTTCCAAGCTTCATTCAACAGTTCATGATATTTATTGTTAATCATCCAGGCACTTTCGAATATGAACTGTCTTGTTACTCTATAACTGCCCTGGTTGTCTCTCATGATAAGAAGCGAATGATGGTCAGAATAGCTCACTCTGGTTAAGACTCTCACACGAGCATTAGGAAATATGAACCGCCAGTCTTCGTTATAAATCACACGATCCATCTTCTCGTAAATCCATTGGCCTCCATGATAGAAATGACCCCGCCATGTGTATTTTGGCCCTGTTTTCCCAATTCGATCTCTGAAAATATTACATCTTCTAATTGACACAGTGGTTCCACCTTTTTTTCTCTGTAATGCTTGCAATGTCATTAAAGTCTCATGCAATTATCCACGACCTATTCATTGAAACTGATATCTGATTCAAGTCTTCCCAAAAAATTTCCTCCTATCATCACAAGGACTAGCATAAATGGATGTGAAAAACCAGTCTCTATCCTTAGGTTCACTCACTCAGACATGGATAAACTGAGTGTTTTTGGAGATCATGTCAATGCTAATGTTACCTCTCTTCCAAGCAATGACATTACCTTATACAAAACCATTGTTCTCTACTAACAGAATATTATCAAACCCCATTCTCTTGAAAGTACTTTCCATCTTTGCTAGATCGCACCTAGTCTCCATAACAACAAAAACCTCGGGTTTATGCTGTATCACATATTGATTACTAAACCTGCAGAAAGCTTTGTTAGCTGCTCCCCTGAAGTTCCAAACTATCACTTTATTTTGTACTATCATGATTAAAATTGACTGGAAAAATAATTGATACCTTGTTAACAAGCTAAGCTTGACAATGACTTGGTGTCTCATGGACAATATCTACTTCCATATCATTCTCTATGGAACATTTCTTGCCCTTTGTTTCGTTCTTTTCTTCTCCCTCCTAGCCATGATTAATATTAGAGATGGAACCTTCAATGGACTTATCTGGCGGGATGGTTGTACTATTTCCTCCAAATGTCAAGATGTTTTGTTTGGCTCTTGAGATTTCCTCTTCTATTACAAAAAATTTATCAATTATCATGTGCTACATGGCTAACAAGTTACTCCCTCTGTCCCAAATTATATGTCACTTTGCCAAAAAAATTGTCTTAAATTATAAGTCACTTTACATTCCCAATGTAATATTAATGACATTTTCTCCAATATACCCTCAATTATTTATTATTATTTATTCTTTCAACTTTTTTAATTTCTCTCCCTTGTGTAATTATGAGGGGCATTATTGTAAAATCATACATAATTTGGTTTTTCTATAAAGTAATAATTAAATTTCTTAATTCGTGTGAAATGTCCAAAACGTCTTACTCCCTCCGTCCCAAATTATAAGACGTTTTGGATATTTCACACAAATTAAGAAATGCAATTATTACTTTGCAGAAAAGTGAAATGATGCATGATTTTACAAAACTGTCATTCATTAATTATATTGGAAAGCGTATTAAAGGAATAGAAAGAAGAAAGAAAAATAAATGATAAAGGGTATATTAGGAAAAAATCATTAATGTGTATTTGGATTCTAAAGTGACTTATAATTTGGGACAAATATTTTTTGCAAAGTGACTTATAATTTGAGACAGATGTAGTATAATTTGGGACGGAGGGAGTAGTTGTGTTGTTACTCTCCACTTTTCTATTTTTTGATTGGTTCATTCCCATAATAATTTTGCTTTTTTTATTTTCCATGTTTTTTTTAAACAGCAAAAAAAAATATATTAACAAGCAAAGGCATAAGTTATGCCATTGAGTACAAAGAACCAAAGTCCCTGAAACAAGATACACTGCATGAAATAATAACCAACAACTAAAGTATACAAACAAAACTTCAGCACCAAAACCACCCACCCACTATACTCTTAAACCAAGCACCTGATAAATGAGGAACTTACATAAGACATTCTAACAAAAATGTTCACAATCAGGCCCCAAACTCCAAACCAGACCTGGATTAAAATGTTGGCTCAAAAAAACCAGCTAGCAGCTCATGGACACAATTGAAAGCAAACAGAAACATAATAACATAATAACGAAACACTCCGCAACTGAACAAACAAGCCGAACTAGATGCCACTTTAAGACCTCTCCTACTACATTTAACTTGCAGGCGAACCACACGATGTTGAAACATGTATCAGAAAATAAATGAACTACAATTAGCAAACCTCCCAGAACTCCCCAAGGCCAAGAAACCAAACCAAAACCCCTGCTAATAAAGCTAACAGCAGCTGCACACCAAGGATACCTAGCAAAAACCAACTAAACACCACTGCAACATATCCAGACTACAATTTTTCAATACATTCAGCCCCCAATAACAAGACCAACCCCGAGTTGTAAATGCAGCAAAAACAACCAAAAGCTCCAAAGGATTGACCGAAAAATGCAGAAAAATAACATGTTGCTCTCTCGACGATGCTATGAGCTAGCTGCCACCATCTAATCTGCTACTGTTAACATCAACACCATTTAGCCTTGAGATACTACACCCTACAGTTGTGCCTTACCCATAGACTCCTAAGCATGCCTTTGGATTTAACCACCAACTTGCATAATCTTCTGATATCCTCTTTGATTTTAATTTAAGCCATCTCCATGAGAGGACAATAACTTCCTCTATAACCTTTGAATTTTGCTGTTCCTTGTTCTGGAATATTTTTTCATTCCTTGACTTCCATATACACCAAACACATGCACACCATATCACCCGGAGCTTCGACGCCAGGTCTTTTTCTTTTCCAAGCAAATTCTCAAACTGCAACAAATGTTGCCACCCTTCATTGTGAAGTACTACTGCCACCCCTAGCCATATGCACATATAGCTCCAAACACCTGCAAAGCTTTGACACTCAAAGAACATGTGAGATACTGACTCCACACTTCCGCATCCCCCCGTGTAACTATCCTGGTCCACAACAATTCCCCTACTATCTAGATTGTCTTTTGTTGGGATCCTGTTTTGTATCCAAACCATACACGAAACTTTTGATGGGATCGCACTGTTCCATATTTTCGTCCACGATTGTCTACTAGAATTAAGACCTTCGGGCAACAGGCTCTTGTACGTATTCTTTACTGAGTAAACATTTGATTCTCCCAGTCCTCCTAATTCCCTACTACAAACCTCGTTCCACCACCCCGAACATCCTTTTCCCGCCGAAATTGAATTTACCACATTCAGCCCATATTTATTAACTAATGCCGAATACCACAGACCTCTTTTTTCATATAATATTCTCCATCTCCACTTCCCCAATAAAGCTGAATTAAAGAGACCTAACCTTCTAATTCCCAACCCCCTTCTTCAATTGGCCTACACACTCTATCCTACTTAATCCAATTTATTTTCCTCCCTTGCTTACATCCCCCCCCCATAAAAATTATTTAAATATAGATTCTAGTTTCAGGATTATAATTGTCGGAGCCTTGAAGAACGAGATATAGTACAGCGGGATCGCATAAAGGACCGATTTGAGCATGACTAAACAACCCGCAATAGATAGATGCTTATGTTTCCAATTAGCTAGTCTTGACTTTACCAAATTTAATATACCGCTTCACGTTTCCAACCGTTTTGCATTGGCCCCAATAGGAAGACCGAGGTACGATATAGGAAGAGAACATGTACCACATTTTAAAATGTTTGCCGCCTCTACAAACTAATCTTGAGATATATTCATCCCCCACCAACTTACTCTTTTGTAGGTTGACCCTCAAACCAGACATTAATTCAAACTATATGATTATCCCTTTATTAGAACGAATATTTGTCCACGATTTCTCCCCAATGATCATAGTATCATCCGCATATTGCAAATGCGAGAGTCTTTCATTTCCACCATCAAATTTATATCCTTTAAATTTCCCCACCTCAATCGCCTTTTTCAGCATCCTATTAAATGCCTCTGCAATAATTAGGAACAAGAATGGAGATATCGGATCTCCTTGCCTTAGACCACGGCCCATCTTGAATTCTTTTGTTAGACTCCCATTAACTAAAACCGATATTGATGCAGAGCTTAAACACTCAAGAATCCAATTTCGCCACTTTAGAGGAAAACCCATTTTATCCATCAACTCCACTAAAAATTGTCAATCCACACAATTGTACGCCTTCTCGAAATCCACTTTAAAAAGGATAACTTATTTCCTCCTTTGCCTCACCTCATCCACAATTTCATTTGCTACTAAAATGCCATCCAAAATTTGTCTACCCATAATGAATGCTGATTGCGTTTCCGAAATGACTTTATTCATCACCTTTTTCAACCTATTCGCCAAGACTTTAGAAATTATCTTGTATACACATCCCACAAGCGAAATAGACCTATAATCAGATAGCTTTGAAGGATTTATCCTCTTAGGGATAAGTACTAAGAATGAACAATTTGCTCCTCTTACCATCTTTTCGTTAGAATGGAATTCATCCATCATCCTCATTATGTCGCCTTTGATCAAGTTCAAAAATTCCTTTATAAAACCGAAGTTGACACCGTCTGGGCCTGGACTTTTGGTGTTATCACATTCCCACACTGCCTCCCTAACTTCCTCCTCCGAAAATTCCCGAATTAATCATTCTTTTTCCGCTGCCTCTAATTGAGTAAATTCCAGGTGATCTGGACTTATTTTTCTACCTCTGTACATGAAAATGTTTTTGAAGTGGTTATGAATAGCTTCCTTTATGTCTTTCACTTCTGTATCCATTCTACCCTCCACTTCTATTGATTTAATTTCATTCTCTTTTCTTCTCCTCCTTATGCATCCTTGAAAATATTTAGAGTTAACATCACCTTCTTTTAACCATCTGATCCGAGCTTTTTGGCGTTGAATGCTACCGTTAATGCTCGATAATTTGTGTAATTCTACCCTCACTTCCCATGTAGATACCTTTTCCAATCATGTCCCTTCCAATTAATTTGCCTTTGGATAATGTTTTACCACGTGTTGTCAAAATAAATTGTTGATCCTCTAACTTCCACGTGTAACTGTCTTTTTCTTACCTTTATTATCTTTGACTTTTTTTCTTACCACTCATTTACTATGCGTCTCCTTAACCACATTAGTAGCTTCCACTTAGATCATACCCGCTAGGGGTGACAAAGAAGGCGGCCCGCCCCGTTTAGGCCCTCCCCGTTTAAGCCTGTTCGAAAGTGGGGTGGGGCGGGGCGGGCCAACTTAGACGTCCGAGCTCAAAATCCATGCCCGCCCCGTTTAATAACGAGTTGGCGGGTCGGCCCGCTAATTTTTTATTTTATATTTTACAATTTGATTTACTACATAATTTACAAAAAAATTTAATTATTACCAAAGAGGTCCATAAAATATTTTTTTAACAACTCATAATAGAAATTCAACATGTCTTAAGTCCAAACAGTTCAAAAAATAAAATAAATAAAAACCAATCACAACAAAAAAAACTAAATAAACTCAAGCACAATAAAAAAAACGTATCAAAATAAATAAGTAAATAAACAATACATATCATCATAATCCTATTTAAAAACTAGTTACTAAAAGAACCCAATTAAGAATTTACAAAAGGCAAACAATGATAACAATTACACTGCATAAAACATCACAATACATAATATAGTAGTGTATAAAATATCAACACCCGGCTTTCTCACTATTTACATCATATAGACTCTTATATTGACTGCTTCCTTAATGGTTAAATCATATTTGTCACACGTATACACTATTTCTAAAGAAAACATGTGAGCTAATATTTGACAACTTAATAATTCAGCATGCCATACAATTGTTCTTTTATTTCAAGTTTTTCCAATCAACACATGTATTAGAAAGTTATAGAAAGAACGTTACAATTATAATTCAATTTATTTGTATAATAATTTATAATAGAATTTAATCAACATAATCCTAAGAGAAGGGTGTTATTTTTATAGTTTAAGTAGTTTTAATTCTAAGTAAAAAATAAAAAGTTTTAATAAAAAACTCACGGGCAAAATCTGCCCCGCCCCGGCTCGGCCCGCTTTTCAAGCAGTTTAGGCGGGGCGGGCCAACTTAAAGTACCGAGCCAAAAACCTCAACCCAGCCCGCCAAAAAAGGCGAGTCAAATGGACCGACCCGGCGGGTCTGACCCGTTTTGCCACCCCTAATACCCGCGACCTTTTTAATGCTATAACTTATTACGTTTCCTTTTGAATTATATTTTACATTTTTATTTTGTTTTAAAACTTAAATTTATGTTGTTGTGTTTACTTTAAAACTTAAAAAAATGGAAAGGTAAACTTTTGTTTTTATAAATATAAAATTAAGAAATGGGAGTATTCTTTGTCTGCCACATCTATAACAAACAATTTCAATAATTTAAATTTATTATGAATTAATAACATGTGGGAATGAGAGAGTAGTAAAGTAATATGAAAATATTTTCACAAATAAAAAAATAATAAGAAAAAAATTCAAATGTCGTGTAATAAAATATAAGAAAAATTAAACCAAATATCTTTTAAGTTATTTTTTTAATAGGTTGATCCTTTAAATATTTTTTTAACAATTTGGTCCTTTTAATTAACAAATAAGTTGAATTAAGATCTTACTTTATGTATTTTAAATGCTACTTTATTTATTTAGGATGCTACTTTATGTATTTTGATGCAACTTTATATATTTTGAGTGATTGGTTTAATCAAAGATTCAAGTAAAGGGTAATCTGTTGCGGTGAGAATCGGATATCAAGCTATTAATTAACTTGAATCTCACATCTTTGAAATTCACCACCGAGCTTTAGTTTATCCAAAGGAAAGGGTAAAGATCGAAGAAAACCCTAATTGCGCTATGTAGGAACACAGCTAGAGATCTAAGGTTCGATGTTGCAAGAATCTTGATCAAAACAAAATATACCAGCAACTTGAATGAGGTGATTAACATTGAAATCAATGGAATGTTGTTCTGTATTAAGATGTTGGAGGATAATCATGGTCCAAAAAAGGATTAGGATACATGGCAAGAAGGAAGATCAAGCTGATTCTGAGGAGTCATTTGTTGAGGAAACGGAAGAAGAAACTGAAGAGGGCGACGATGAAGATGATGTTTCAATTAATGGTGATGGAGATACAGGGGAAGAAGAAGAAACTAACAGACAAGGTAACAATTTGGATAAAGACGGAGATGACAGAAATCAGTCAGACATAGGGATGATAGACAAGGTTGATAGCATGAAAAAGCAGGTATTAAGCCATAATGACACTGTTATCATGGGTAAGGTTCAAGAGGTTACTCAAAAGGTAACTTTTGGAAGTTATGGTGAAAAGAGTCATAAAGAGGAGAGATTAAAAGGTCTGAAGACATTTAATGTAAATGCTTCAAAAGAAGTTCAGATGGGACAGGATAAGGGACGTAGGAGAGATATGGTGGAGATTTCCAAGGATTTGGAACTGATGTGTGCAGAAAGAAGTTATGGGCAGGAGAATTTGAACATTGAACCATTAGGCAGCAATACGGACTTGGGCCTAAAAAGTCGTTCTGATTTAAGTAAGGATTGGGAAGGGCCCAAATCTCATATTCTATCCAAACTTAATCCAATTGGGCCGTCTGTTGTTAAGATAAACAGAAAAAAGAAGCCTTTGACTGAAATTTATGAGAACATTCAGATACCATTTACACCCTCTTATTATTCAACTCTGTTACAGTCTTCTATTCTAAGGAAACCAGTCAACTCTTCAATTGATCAAATTGAAGACCCCAATTTTCCGTCTATGTTAGAAGATAGTAACTCAAGATACTCAGGGGAATCTATACTCTACTGTGGTTCGATTTCAGATAATGACGTGGAGATAGGTAATGAGAGGATAAAGAGAAATCATGATGATGTCCCTAGTAAGGTGTGGACCATTTTGAGGGATATGGGAGTAGAAGGCGAAGAGGATGATGAGGCACTTGAAAGTATCATTAGAAATTTGGAAAAAAGGGATAGAACCAGATATCAGAATTTGAGGGAGGTTTACTTAAGAGTTCTATGAATATTGTTAGCTTAAACATTCGTGGGTGTAACTCTGCTATAAAAAAAAGGAGAGTAAAACAGTTAATAGAGAAGGAGAAGATGGATTTTTGTATGATTCAAGAAACAAAATGTCAACACATGGATGACAACTTCGCCAAGAGCATATAGGGAGGAGGAGATCTAGAATGGTCGGCATCTGACTCATTTGGGCAATCTGGAGGTATGGTATCTTTATGGAACAAGAAATCTTTTAGTTCAGTGTTTAGTTTTTCTGGTCCTGGATTTCTAGGGGTACATGGAATATGTAAACAAAGGGCAATGTATATAGTGAATATATATTCATCATGTATACTGCATGAGAAAAGGAGATTATGGGAGGAGTTAATTAGAATGAAATCAAAATTTCCTAGTGTGGATTGGATCCTTGGGGGGGATTTCAATGCTATAAAAGATAAAGGAGAGAGGAAGGGAAAGGGGGCTAATAAGTTTGCAGAGATAGAGGAATTTAGATTGTTTATAGAAGACACAGAGTTAGTTGACTTACTTGTTGTGGGAAATAGGTATACATGGTTTAATTCAAATGGATCGTGTAAGAGTATATTAGATAGGTTTCTGGTTTCAGATGATCTTTGTAGATGTTGGAAGGCTTCTCATCAGAAGGTTTGCAATAGAGATGTTTCAGATCATAGACCAGTTTCTTTGGTTTTAAATGATAGGAATTGGGGTCCCAAACCATTCAAAACCATTAATGCATGGTTGGACCATCCAGATTTCTTAAATTTTGTGAAAGAGGTGTGGGATTCATGTCAAGCAAAAGGAGATGCTTTTAGTATTCTTTTTCAAAAAATGAAGATTCTTAAATCAAGATTGAAGTGGTGGAACTTTAATGTGTTTGGGATATTGGATCTCAAAGTAGAGGAAGGCATTGAGAAACTTAATACATTGGAAGGTGAGATGGCTGATTGGGAATCTGAGATTCTTGACAGAATTTTGAAGGAGAGAAGTGAAACAATAGAAGACAATTGGAAGAATATGCATTTTAAAGAAATTTTATTATTCCAGAAGGCCAGAACAAATTGGATAATGGAGGGAGATAATAATTCAAAATATTTTCATTCAGTTATTAATGCGAGGAGGAGGGATAACCATATTTCAACCTTGAATATTGGATTGGATGAGCAAGAGAAGGTGGAGACAGTAAAACAATATATTCATGATCACTTTGAGGACAAATACAAGAACAAGTTGAAGGGTGGCTTTAAAATGGATTTAAACTCATTGGAAAAACTAAATGTGGAGGAGAATAGCATGCTGACAGAACCTTTTTCTATTGAAGAGAATCAAGAGGCGATTAACTCTTGTTATGGCAATAAAAGCCCAGGCCCAGACGGGTTCAATTTGAAATTCATAAAGAATTCTTGGGAGATTATAGGAGGAGACATTGTCAAATGCATTACAGAATTCCAAGAGAAGGCAATGTTACCAAAATCTTTTTGTTCATCTTTCTATGTCCTCATACCAAAGAAGGATAACCCTCAATCTATGAGTGAATACAGACCAATTGCTTTAATTGGGAGTATACATAAGATTCTTTCAAAAATCCTAGCTAGGAGACTGAGCAGAATCATTGGGAAATTGGTATCTCATTCTCAAACTGCATTTATACTTGGCAGATAACTCCTTGATGGAGTGTTGGTGGCGAATGAAGTTCATGATTACATGATGAAAAGGAAGAAAAGAGGATTCATGTTTAAAGTTGATTTTACACAAGCTTATTGTAACACCCCAAATTCGTGAGAATATTTATTTAATTTATTTAAATATAATATTCGTGAATTTTAGTGAATTTTGGTGGTTTGGTCATTGTGTGGAATTTTGTGGAGTTTTGGTTATTTATTTAAATAATAGTATATAATATGGTATATATTAGTATTATTATTAATTTAAATAATACTAGAGGAATTAAGGGTAAGATGGACTTTTGATGATGATTAGTGAGGGTAAATTGGGGAAAGCCCATTTTAGAAGCCCAAGGGTTAGGTTTAACAAAAAGGAGAATTTGAGAATAGGATTCATTTTGTTAGATCGTGAAAAGAAGGAAAAAGGGGAGAGCTCTGAGGAAAGAGGGAAAAGTCTAGGATTCGAGAAGGTTTCCAAGAACTAAAGAAAGAAAGCTTGGAATCGACAATCTAAGGTATGTGGAGTATTGCTTTTCATTGTTTTTGATATAGGAATTCGATGTGTTTAAAGCTGATTTTTTAGGTTTATGTGGGTTTGTGGGTTTATGAGTAAATTGATAATTTAGGGGTATTTTGTGGATTGATGATGAATATGAAGGGTTAAATTGGAATAGATAAACATTGGCCTTCGAGGCTAATCTCTCTGTTGATAATTTTGAACCTTGTAGAGAAAGGGATTTATGGGAAGTATGGGGGGTAATCTGGTTTATTATATTTGATATGGGGTTTAAGTTAGATGTAGGTTTTGTGTGTTATGTGTTTGAATGATGATTTCGTGAAAGTATGATGAAATACCATGATGTAATTGTTGATAATAATGTTGTGATTGATGATTGAAGGGTAAATTGTGTGAATTGTTGTTAAAATTATGTATTTCATGGATTTGTTGATGATGGATCTTGTATTGTTGTGTACGGTTGCCTGTCAGAGTCGAAACTGAGTCATGAGTGTTTTCGATGAAAATTATTTGGGGTTTCAGAACCTTTGAAAGGTTCTTTTTCGTTCCAAATGATTTGTGAGAAAAATGGGATTTTGGGTGATGAGAAAAGTGATTTTTGTGTAAAAATACAGCAGAAAAGTGCTTCTGTAGTAGGGTAACTGGTTACCCTATTGCACTAACCGATTACCCACTTTAAAAATGTGAAAAAACTGAGTTTTCATGGGAGTAACCGGTTACCCTATTGCAGTAACCGATTGCCCTGAGACTGACTTGTTTGTAAAACTTCAAAAATTCATAACTTGAGCTTCGGGTGTCCGTTTGATGCGTCGTTCGAACCTGTGGAAAGCTAATACAATGTACCTTCTTGTAAAAATGGTTTCAAGTCCTGGAATTAAAATTAACTAGTGTGTAATGAGGCTTTATGGTGTCAGTGTAAAATGTCAGTGTCGGTGTTTGATGAAAAACTTTGGAAATTCATAACCTTAGTTCCGGTGGTCCGATTTACGCGTCGTTCGAAGCTGCGTGAAGCTGAGATAATTTAATTTCATTTAAAAATAGTTTCATGTTCCTGGAAATAATTTAAATGATATGCATTGATGTTGGAAGGTGTGTAATTGTATGTTGAGCTAATGATGTTTTTCTATAAATGACGAAACTTGCGTGTTGCTGCTACGATGTTACTGTGATGATATTGATGATGCTGATGTAATGTTATTAATGATGTTGTGATGATGTTTTAATGATATGCATGTTCATATATATATATATATATATATATATATATATATATATATATATATACATACATGTTATGTGATGATGATTAGGTGATGACGATTATGATGAATAAAATTGATGATATGCATGTTGATGTAATACATGCTATGTGAAGTCTTACAATGAATTTTTATGAATGATGATGCAACTTTGATGAGTCGTGATGGTGATTATTATGACGTTTTGCATCATGCATTCATAGCATTTTTAGGACTTCGCTCCATTGACGATGTTAGGACTTTGGTCCAGTGATGATGTTAGGAATTTGGTCCATTATGGCTTCAATCCCATTGTGTGGATGTGAGGTAATTTTGACGTGCTCCGGTTCCTGTGTGGAATCGATCCTAATGACGGGGATCTTTGGAGGGTAATGACCTAGTGTCCATCGACTTTGACGAATTGGTACCACATGCATGAGTCTTGTTGTGCATTGCATTTATGTGGCATTGATGTAATTTATGATATCGTGTTTTGATGTTTGCCTTGTGATGACCCTGATGATGTTGTATATGATAATGACGCCATTTTATGCATATCCTGTTTTTATATTGATTATAATAAATTGTGATTACTCACCCTGCCTGTTTGAATGTTGCCTCCACGTGGGTAACGTGCAGGTGATCAGGCTTAGCTGTGGATGCCTTCGAGGACTTTTGGAGTTTATTCTGCTTTTGGTCGATGTAGAGGGTCTTGCTCTGATAGTGTAACATCGGGTTGGGTCGTTGAGTCGAACCATGTTGAACTGTTATTTTGTTGTTATTTGATTATTATGGTTTTATTTTAAAACCTTTTGATTTTGGATTATTGTGGTTATGGTGGTTCCGCTGCTAATTTTGATGGCTTTTGAATAAATTGAGGAAAACCCGTGTTTACGAAGCAAATGTATTATTTTGAGTTTATTGAGAAAATGTGCACCCTTCTGAGGCGATTTTTACTCTGATAATTTGTGTGTTTTGGCTTGTATATTGTGGGGTAGAAAAGGGTGTTACATTAGTGGTATCAGAGCAGGTCGGTCCGTCCGACCAGGTTGTCTAATGTTGTTTATTCCCTAGTGTGTGACATGTGTGTGGAAACACTGTCGATGCTTGTTTTGTTTTCCAATTGCAGGTTGGGAATGAAATAAGTGAGGGAGAAGATGGTGCTTCTCCAAGATGCTTCAAGCTTGGAGCGATGGCTAAGTGTGGTGTTGGACGCTACGATACTTGGTAAAGATAGTTTGTACCGCCTCATGATAGTCGGCTGTTATTGACAAATTAAGGAACTGATCACCCTTAATATCTTGTTGATAATAGACGGGATCATGTTGGATGAGATAGACGTGTCTTGCGAGCTTAAGTGGTGTGCACAGTGAATTATTTGGAGTTAAGCCAAGTGCTTACAGATTGTTTTGGTGAGTCGATGCAGGATGGTGCTGAGACGTTTATGTTGAGGGCAACTTTAAGTATTAGTGAAGGTGGAGAAGTTGGTGATTTTCCTTTTGTTTGTGAAGTTTCGGAAGTGTTTCATGATGACGTAAGTGATTGGCCTCCAGAGCTTGAGGTAGAGGTTGCGGCGGAATTGATACCAGGTATGAGTCCGGTGTCAATGGCTCCTTACCAAATGTCTGCATCTGAGTTGGGAGAATTGAAGAAACAATTGGAAGAGTTGCTTGGGATGAAGTTTATTCGACCGAGTGTTTCTCTCAGGGGTGCTCCTGTGTTGTCGGTGAAGAAGAAAGATGGTACTATGAGATTGTGTGTGGATTATAGACGATTGAATAAAGTGACGCTCAAGGATAAGTATCCACTTCCGAGGGTTGAGGATTTGATGGATTAATTGGTGGGTTCTTGTGTTTTAGGAAGATTGATTTTAGGTTTGGTTATCATCAGATTCGTGTTAAGCCTGATGATATTTCGAAGACAGCTTATAGGACGAGGTATGGTGACTATGAGTATACTGCGATGTCGTTTGGTGTATCTAATGCACCTGGTGTTCATGGAGTATATGAATCGGACTTTTCGTGAGTATTTAGATAAGTTTGTGATGGGTTTTATGGACGATATTCTGATATACTCTAAATCTGAAGAAGATCATGCTGAGCATTTGAGGATTGTGTTGCAAGTATTGAAGGAGGAGAAGTTGTATGTAAAGCTGTCGAAGTGTGAGTTTTGGTTGAAGGAAGTGAGTTTCCTTGGCCATGTGATTTCAAGTGGTGGAATTGCTGTAGATCCTTCTAAGATTGATGTTGTGTTACAGTGGGAGACTCCGAAGTCTGCTACTGAGATCCGAAGTTTTTTGGGATTGGTGGGTTATTACTGCAAGTTTATCGAGGGCTTTTCTAAGTTGGCATTACCTTTGACTCAGTTGACTCGAAAGGGTCAGGCTTTTGTGTGGGATGTAGCGTGCGAAGAGAGTTTTGTGGAATTGAAGAAGCGGTTGACGACCGCCCCAGTGTTGATTTTGCCTAATCCGAGCGAATCTTTTGTGTGTATTGTGATGCATCAAAGATGGGTCTTGGTGGAGTATTGATGCAGAGTGGACAAGCTGTTGCCTATGCTTCAAGACAATTGCGAGTTCATGAGAGGAATTATCCTACACATGACTTAGAATTGGCCGCTGTGGTGTTTGTGTTGAAGATTTGGAGACATTATCTGTTTGGCTCTAAGTTTGAAGTGTTCAGTGATCATAAGAATTTGAAGTACTTGTTTGATTAGAAAGAATTGAATATGAGGTAGAGAAGATGGTTAGAGCTATTGAAGGATTTCGATTTTGATTTGAGTTACCATCTGGGCAAAGCAAATGTAGTGGCCGACGCGTTGAGCAGAAAATCATTGCATATGTTGATGCTTATAGTGAGAGAATTGGAATTAATCGGACAGTTTCGAGATTTGGGTTTGCTGTATGAAGAGACTCCTGACAGTGTGAAGTTAGGAATGTTGAAGCTGACAAGTGGTATTTTGGAGGAAATCAGAGTGGGTCAACAAGTGGATTTGAAGTTGGTGGA
The DNA here is from genome assembly GCA_022829125.1 of Lathyrus tuberosus. NCBI lineage: Eukaryota > Viridiplantae > Streptophyta > Magnoliopsida > Fabales > Fabaceae > Lathyrus > Lathyrus tuberosus. The sequence continues at coordinate 650,644 of JALAZF010000668.1, forward strand.
CCAATGGACGTTAATTAACCAAGGTAACGGAGGTGAATTCCAGATTGATGAGAATGGTGTGATGAGGTTTCGAGATAGGGTATGTGTTCCAGATGTTCCAGAAACTAAGAAGAGCATCCTTGAAGGAGGACATCGAGTAGATTGAGTATTCATCCCAGTGCTACGAAGATGCACCGAGATTTGAAAAAGTTGTTTTGGTGGCCATGTATGAAGAAGGATATTGCGGAGTTTGTTTATGCATGTTTGAATTGTCAAAAGTCGAAGATTGAGCATCAGAAGCCTTTAGGTATGATGTAGTCGTTGAATATTCCAGAATGGAAATGGGATAGTATTTCTATGGATTTCGTGTCGGGATTGCCGAGGACTGCTAAGGGAAATTATTCGATTTGGGTGATTGTGGATAGATTTACTAAATCGGCTCATTTCTTGCCGATGAAGATTAATCATTCTATGCAAAAGTTAGCCGAGATGTACATTGAGGAGATTGTGAAGTTACATGGGATACCTTCGAGCATTGTGTCGGATAGAGACCTTAGATTTAAGTCGAGGTTTTACAAGAGTTTGCAAGATGCTTTGGGTACTAAGTTGAGGTTGAGTTCTGCCTATCATCCGCAGACGGATGAACAGACGTAGATGACTAACCAATCTTTAGAAGATTTGTTGAGAGCTTGTGTGTTGGATCAAGGTGGATCGTGGGATAGTCATTTTTTGTTGATCGAGTTTACCTACCACAATGGTTTTCATGCTAGTATTGGAATGGCGCCCTATGAAGCTTTGTATGTGAGGAGGTGTAGGACTCCTTTGTGTTGGTATGAATCGGGCGAGAGTGTTGTACTCGGACCTAAAATTGTGCAAGGGAAGATTGAAAAGATTAAGATGATCCAAGGAGGAGGAAAGTTGGACTTGAGATGTGAAGATCAATTGAGGGAGTCATATTCGATTCTATTTCCTTGAGGTAATTTTCGAGGGCAACAATTCTTTAAGTGGGGGAGAGTTGTAACACCCCAAATTCGTGAGAATATTTATTTAATTTATTTAAATATAATATTCGTGAATTTTAGTGAATTTTGGTGTTTTGGTCATTGTGTGGAATTTTATGGAGTTTTGGTTATTTATTTAAATAATAGTATATAATATGGTATATATTAGTATTATTAATTTAAATAATATTAGAGGAATTAAGGGTAGGATGGACTTTTGAGGAGGATTAGTGAGGGTAAATTGGGGAAAGCCCATTTTAGAAGCCCAAGGGTTAGGTTTAACAAAAAGGAGAATTTGAGAATATGATTCATTTTGTTAGATCATGAAAAGAAGGAAAAAGGGGAGAGCTATGAGGAAAGAGGGAAAAGCCTAGGATTCGAGAAGGTTTCAAAGAACTAAAGAAAGAAAGCTTGGAATCGACAATCTAAGGTATGGGGAGTATTGCTCTTCATTGTTTTCGATATAGGAATTCGATGTGTTTAAAGCTGATTTTTGAGGTTTATGTGGGTTTGTGGGTTTATGAGTAAATCGATGATTTAGGGGTATTTTGTGGATTGATGATGAATATGAAGGGTTGAATTGGAATAGATAAACGTTGGCCTTCGAGGCTAATCTCTGTTGATAATTTTGAACCTTGTAAAGAAAGGGATTTATGGGAAGTATGGGGGGTAATCTGGTTTATTATATTTGATATGGGGTTTAAGGTAGATGTAGGTTTTGTGTGTTATGTGTTTGAATGATGATTTCGTGAAAGTATGATGAAATACCATGATGTAATTGTTGATAATAATGTTTTGATTGATGATTGAAGGGTAAATTGTGTGAATAGTTGTTAAAATTATGAATTTCATGGATTTGTTGATGGTGGATGTTGTATTGTTGTGTACGGTTGCGTGTCAGAGTCGAAACTGAGTCAGGAGTGTTTTCGATGAAAATTATTTGGGGGTTTCGGAACCTTTGAAAGGTGCTTTTTCGTGTTAAAATGAGTTCCAAATGATTTGTGAGAAAAATGGGATTTTGGGTGATGAGAAAAGTGATTTTTGTGTAAAAATACAGCAGAAAAGTGCTTCTGTAGTAGGGTAACCGGTTACCCTATTGCAGTAACCGATTACCCACTTTAAAAATGTGAAAAAACTGAGTTTTTGTGGGATTAACCGGTTACCCTATTGCAGTAACCGATTGCCCTGGGACTGACTTGTTTGTAAAACTTCAAAAATTCATAACTTGAGCTTCGGGTGTCCGTTTGATGCGCCGTTCGAACTTGTTGAAAGCTAATACAGTGTACATTCTTGTAAAAATGGTTTCAAGTCCTGGAATTAAAATTAACTAGTGTGTAATGAGGCTTTATGGTGTCAGTGTCTGTGTTTGATGAAAAACTTTGGAAATTCATAACCTTAGTTCCGGTGGTCCGATTTACGCGCCGTTCGAAGTTGCGTGAAGCTGAGATAATTTAATTTCATTTAAAAATAGTTTCATGTTGCTGGAAATAATTTAAATGATATGCATTGATGTTGGAAGGTGTGTAATTGTATGTTGAGCTAATGATGTTTTGCTATAAATGACGAAACTTGCGTGTTGTTGCTACGATGTTACTGTGATGATATTGATGATGCTACTGTAATATTATTGATGATGTTGTGATGATGTTTTAATGATATGCATGTTCATGTATATATATATACATGCTATGTGATGATGATTAGGTGATGACGATTATGTGTTGATGATTCTATAATGATGATTTTTGACGTGCGTTAGAGATGCTATACTATGATGCTATGATGAATTAAATTGATGATATGCATGTTGATGTTATACATGCTATGTGAAGTCTTACGATGAATTTTTATGAATGATGATGCAACTTTGACGAGCCATGATGGTGATTATTATGACGTTTTGCATCATGCATTCATAGCATTTTTAGGACTTCGGTCCATTGAAGATGTTAGGACTTCGGTTCAGTGATGATGTTAAGACTTCAGTCTATTGTGGCTTCAATCCCATTGTATGGATGTGGGGTAATTTTGATGTGCTCTGGTTCTTGCGTGGAATTGATCCTAATGACGAGGATCTTTGGAGGGTGATGGCCTAGTGTCCATCGACTTTGACGAATTGGTATCACATGCATGAGTCTTGTTGTGCATTGCATTTATGTGGCATTGATGTGATTTATGATATCGTGTTTTGATGTTTACCTTGTGATGACCCTGATGATGTTGTATATGATATTGACGCCATTTTATGCATATCTTGTTTTTATATTGATTATAATGAATTGTGATTACTCACCCTGCCTGTTTGAATTTTGCCTCCATGTGGGTAACATGCAGGTGATCAGGCTTAGTTGTGGATGCCTTTGAGGACTTTTGGAGTTTATTTTACTTTTGGTCGATGTAGAGGGTCTTGCTCTGATAGTGTAACATCGGGTTGGGTCGTTGAGTCGAACCACGTTGAACTGTTATTTTGTTGTTATTTGATTATTATGGTTTTATTTTAAAACCTTTTGATTTTGGATTATTGTGGTTATGGTGGTTCCGCTGCTAATTTTGATGGCTTTTGAATAAATTGAGGAAAACCCGTGTTTACGGAGCAAATGTATTATTTTGAGTTTATTGAGAAAATGTGCACCCTTCTGAGGCGATTTTTACTCTGATAATTTGTGTGTTTTGCCTTGTATATTATGGGGTAGAAAAGGGTGTTACATTAGTGGTATCAAAGCAGGTCGGTCCGTCCGGCCAGGTTGTTTAATGTTGTCTATTCCCTAACGTACGACATGTGTGTGAAAACACTATCGATGCTTGTTTTGTTTTCCAATTGCAGGTTGGGAATGAAACAAGTGGGGGAGAATATGGTGCTTCTCCAAGATGCTTCAAGCGTGGAGCGATGGCTAAGTGTGGTGTTGGACGCTACGATAGTTGGTAAAGATAGTTTGTACCGCCTCATGATAGTCAGTTGTTATTGACAAATTGAGGAAATGATCACCCTTAATCTCTTGTTGATAATATACGGGATCATGTTGGATGGGATAGACGTGTCTTGCGAGCTTAAGTGGTGTGCGCAGTGAATTGTTTGGAGTTAAGCCAAGTGCTTACAGATTGTTTTGATGAGTCGATGCAGGATGGTGCTGAGACGTTTATGTTGAAGGCAACTTTGAGTATTAGTGAAGGTGGAGAAGTTGGTGTTTTGCCTTTTGTTTGTGAAGTTTCAGAAGTGTTTCCTGATGACGTAAGTGATTGGCCTCCAGAGCATGAGGTAGAGGTTGCGGCGGAATTGATACCAGGTATGAGTCCGGTGTCAATGGCTCCTTACCGGATGTTTGCATCTGAGTTGGGAGAATTGAAGAAACAATTGGAAGAGTTGCTTGGGATGAAGTTTATTCGATCGAGTGTTTCTCGGAGGGGTGCTCCTGTATTGTCGGTGAAGAAGAAAGACGATACTATGAGATTGTGTGTGGATTATAGACGATTGAATAAAGTGATGCTCAAGGATAAGTATCCACTTCTGAGGGTTGAGGATTTGATGGATCAATTGGTGGGTGCTTGTGTTTTAGCAAGATAGATTTGAGGACTGGTTATCATCAGATTCGTGTTAAGCCTGATGATATTCCGAAGACAGCTTTCAGGATGAGGTATAGTGACTATGAGTATACTGCGATGTCGTTTGGTGTATCTAATGCACCTGGTGTTCATGGAGTATATGAATCGGATTTTTCGTGAGTATTTGGATAAGTTTGTAATAGGTTTTATGGATGATATTATGATATACTCTAAATCTAAAGAAGAGCATGCTGAGCATTTGAGGATTGTGTTGCAAGTATTGAAGGAGAAGAAGTTGTATGCAAACCTGTTGAAGTGTGAGTTTTGGTTGAAGGAAGTGAGTTTCCTTGGCCATGTGATTTCAAGTGGTGGAATTGTTGTAGATCCTTCTAAGATTGATGATGTGTTACAGTGGGAGACTCTGAAGTTTGCTACTGAGATCCGAAGTTTTCTGGGATTGGCGGGTTATTACCGCAAGTTTATCGAGGGCTTTTCTAAGTTGGCATTACCTTTGACTCAGTTGACTCGAAAGGGTCAGGCTTTTGTGTGGGATGTAGCTTGCGAAGAGAGTTTTGTGGAATTGAAGAAGAGTTTTGACGCGCCGTTCGAACCTGTGGAAAGCTAATACAGTGTACCTTCTTGTAAAAATGGTTTCAAGTCCTGGAATTAAAATTAACTAGTGTGTAATGAGGCTTTATGGTGTCAGTGTAAAATGTGAGTGTCGGTGTTTGATGAAAAACTTTGGAAATTCATAACTTTAGTTCCGGTTGTCCGATTTATGCGCCGTTCGAAGCTGTGTGAAGCTGAGATAATATAATTTCATTTAAAAATAGTTTCATGTTTATGGAAATAATTTAAATGATATGAATTGATGTTGGAAGGTGTGTAATTGTATGTTGAGCTAATGATGTTTTGCTATAAATGACGAAACTTGCGTGTTGTTGCTACGATGTTACCGTGATGATATTGATTCTGCTTCTGTAATGTTATTGATGATACTGTGATGATGTTTTAATGGTATCCATGTTCATATATATATATATATATACATACATGTTATGTGATGATGATTAGGTGATGACGATTATGTGTTGATGAGTCTATAATGACGATTTTTGGCGTGCTTTAGTGATGCTATACTATGATGCTATGATGAATTAAATTGATGATATACATGTTGTTATACATGCTATGTGAAGTCTTATGATGAATTTTTATGAATGATGATGCAACTTTGACGAGCCGTGATGGTGATTATTATGACGTTTTGCATCATGCAATCATAGCATTTTTAGGACTTCGGTCCATTGACGATGTTAGGACTTCGGTCCAGTGATGATGTTAGGACTTCGGTCTATTATGGCTTCAATCCCATTGTGTGGATGTGAGGTAATTTTGACGTGCTCCGGTTCTTGTGTGGAATTGATCCTAATGACGGGGATCTTTGGAGGGTGATGGCATAGTGTCCATCGACTTTGACGAATTGGTACCACATGCATGAGTCTTGTTGTGCATTGCATTTATGTGGCATTGATGTAATTTATGATATCGTGTTTTGATCTTTGCCTTGTGATGACCTTGATGATGTTGTATATGATAATGACGCCATTTTATGCATATCCTGTTTTTATATTGATTATAATGAATTGTGATTACTCACCCTGCTTGTTTGAATCTTGCCTCCACGTGGGTAACGTGCAGGTGATCAGGCTTAGTTGTGGATGCCTTCGAGGACTTTTGGAGTTTATTTTGCTTTTGGTCGATGTAGAGGGTCTTGCTCTGATAGTGTAACATCGGGTTGGGTCGTTGAGTCAAACCATGTTGAACTGTTATTTTGTTGTTATTTGATTATTATGGTTTTATTTTAAAACCTTTTGATTTTGGATTATTGTTGTTATTTGTGTGTTTTACCTTGTATATTGTGGGGTAGAAAAGGGTGTTACACTTATGACTGTGTAAATTGGAGTTTTTTGGTTAAAATTATGGAAGCTATGAATTTTAGTCATGTTTGGATTGGTTGGATTAGAGGAATAACATGTAATAGTTATGCTTCAGTGCTAGTTAATGGAAGTTCATCCAAAAATTTCAAAATGCTAAGGGGTCTCAAACAAGGAGATCCACTTTCTCCTTTTCTGTTTGTTCTAGTAACAGAATGTTTGGCAGTGCTGGTGAGGAATGCTGAAAACAATCATTTGTTGAGAGGTGTGAAGTTGGATGATGAAACCTCCATTAGTCTCTTTCAATTTACAGATGACACAATGATAATTTGTGATGATTCATGGTTCAATATTTGGGCCATTAAATCGATTCTGAGAGGTTTTGAAATTGTCTCTGGGCTGAAGGTAAATTATAGTAAGAGCAATTTATTTGGTATGGGAATATAGAGTAATAAGATGGAAGATGTATCAGACTTTTTGGCCTGCAAAGTTGGAAAATTTCCATTCAGATTATTGGGGTTGACAGTTGGGGGGAGACATAAGACAACATCATTTTGGAGACCAGTAATAGATATAATTAAAGCTCGATTGTCTCTTTGGAGAGGAAGGATGCTTTCTATTGGAGGTCGAGTAACATGAATAAATTCTGTTATTACTAATCTACCAGTACATTTCTTATCTTTTTATCTGGCTCCAGCAATTATACTAAAAGAGATTAAAGCAATCCAAAGAAAGTTTCTTTGGGCTGGAGATTGGGACAAAAGGTGTATTTCTTGGGTGAAGTGGTCAAAAATTTGCAAACCAAGAAATCAAGGTGGATTAGGTATCAAAGATGTGACAATGTTCAACAGAGCCTTAGTAGCAAAATGGATTTGGAGATTGGCAAATGATAAAGAAGCATTATGGAGTGGAGTTATCAAGGCTAGATATGGAAGTGATATACAGCAGCTCAGTATAATGGAGACTATTAACAATTCAAGGCAAGAATCAAGGTGGTGGAAAGATCTCAGGTGGTTAGTAAGGCCTTCAGATGACAATGGCATTTTCAGCTTGTTAACTTGGAAGGTGGGTAAAGGTGAAAAGACACTATTTTGGCAGTCTAGATGGGTTGGAGGAAAAGCTCTCAAGTTACAATATCCTGATCTCTATAATTCCTCAGCAGCTCAGAATGTTATGATTAAGAATTGTGGAGAATGGGTAGATAATGAATGGAAGTGGGATTTAGTTGGTAAGAACGTGATTTTGAATGAAGTTGAAGGAGGGCCAGCAGTAGATATATCTCTTTTAATGGAAGAGGTGAAACTTAATGGTCAAGAAGAGGACATTATATTGTGGCCAAGAGGATTAGCTAATATGTTTAAGATCAGAATGTCCGCCGGTAAAACAAAGACTAAGACGGACTCATCCAGACATGGCCATCAAAATCAAAGAGGAAGTACAGAAACAGATTGACGCAGGTTTCCTCGCCACATCAGAATATCCTCAATGGCTAGCCAACATAGTACCAGTTCTGAAAAAGGACGGAAAGGTCAGAATGTGTGTAGACTACAGGGATCTGAACAAATCCAGTCCAAAGGATGACTTTCCCTTACCACACATTGGCGTGCTGGTAGACAGTACAACAAAGTTCAAACTATTCTCCTTTATGGATGGATTCTCAGGCTATAATTAGATAAAAATGGCGCCGAAAGACATGGAGAAAACTTCATTCATTACGCCATGGGGCACTTTTTGTTACAAGGTAATGTCGTTCGGTTTAAAGAACGTTGGGGCAACCTATCAAAGGGCCATGACTACTCTGTTTCATGACATGATACACAAAGAAATCGAGGTATATGTCGATGATATGATTGCAAAATCTAAAACAGAGGAGGAGCATGTGACCCACCTGCTAAAACTATTCGAGCGGCTGAGAAAGTACAAACTCCTCTTGAATCCCAATAAATGCACATTCGGTGTCCGCTCAGGAAAAATTTTAGGGTTCATCGTCAGCCAGAAAGGTATTGAGGTTGATCCTGACAAGGTCAAGGCCATTCAAGAAATGCCTTCTCCAAAGACTGAAAAACAAGTCAGGGGATTCCTGGGACGTTTGAATTACATTTCCAGATTTATATTCCTCATGACCGCAACATGTGCGCCAATTTTAAAATTACTCAAAAAGAATCAGGACTGTGTTTGGACAGAAGATTTCCAAACCTCCTTCGACAGTATAAAGGAATACCTATTGAACCCACGGATTCTATCACCTCCAGTGGAAGGAAGACCACTGATCATTTACTTAACCGTCTTGGAAGACTCCATGGGTTGTGTACTTGGCCAACAAGACGAAACGAAAAGGAAAGAGTCTGCCATTTATTATCTGAGCAAGAAATTCACCGACCGTGAGACTCGGTACACTATGCTTGAGAAAACTTGGTGTGCTTTGGCTTGGGCAGCCAAATGTCTTCACCAGTATATGATTCATCACACTACTTGGTTAATCTCCGAAATGGATCCAATCAAGTATGTCTTTGAAAAACCCGCTCTCACGGGAAGGATAGCCCGTTGACAGATGTTGTTATCAGAATACGACATCGAGTACCATGCTCAGAAAGTCGTCAAAGGAAGTATTTTAGCCGATCATTTAGCTCATCAACCGATTGACGATCAGGAATCAGTCGGATTTGACTTCCTAGACGAAGATGTCATGTATCTAAAAATGAAAGACTACGATGAACCGTTACACAGTGAAGGGCCAGAACCAGGTTCCCAATGGGATCTTATCTTTGACGGAGCTTTCAATCATTATGGAAACGGAATTGGGGCAATCATCATAACACCTCAGGGTACCCATATTCCTTTCACCACCCGACTGACGTTCAAGTGTACAAACAATGAGGCCGAATACGAAGCTTGTATCATGGGTCTCGAAGAAGCGATCGACTTAAGGATCAAGAACTTGGATGTATATGGAGACTCAGCCCTGGTTATCAATCAGATCAAAGAAGGTTGGAACACATACCAATCAGGACTGATTCCTTATAAAGATTACGCGAGAAGGTTGTTACCATTCTTCGACAGAATCGAGTTTCATCACATCCCTCGTGAGGAGAATCATATGGCTGATACATTGGCCACTCTCGCTTCCATGATTAGTGTAGGTCAATGGAATGACATACCTAAGATTGACATAATGCGCCTTGAACAGCCTGTTTACATCTTCACGATCGAAGCAGTCATAGATGACAGACCTTGGTATCACGATATCAAATGCTTCCTTCAGAAACAAGAGTACCCACCTGGGGCATCCAGGAAAGACAGAAAGTCCCTCAGAAGGCTAGCAGGCAGCTTCTTCTTGAGCGGCGATACACTTTATAAGAGAAACTTTGACATGGTCTTGCTCCGATGCGTAGACAGATCAGAAGCAAACACACTGATAAAAGAGATTCATGAAGGATCCTTTGGCACTCATGCCAACGGACACACAATGGCGAGAAAAATTCTGAGAGCTGGGTACTATTGGCTGACAATGGAATCCAATTGCTACAAGTACATGAGGAGATGTCACAAGTGTCAGATATTTTCAGACAGGATCTATGTACTGCCAACACATCTCAAAGGTCTCTCTTCCCCATGGCCTTTTTCCATATGGGAAATCGACATGATTAGCATGATCGAACCCAAGGCTTCAAACGGACATCGGTTCATCCTAGTAGCCATTGACTACTTCACCAAGTGGGTCGAAGCAGCGTCATACTCCAATGTAACCCGACAGGTGGTGGTCCATTTTATCAAAAACAATATCATCTGCCGTTATGGTGTTCCTAACCAGATCATTACTGAAAATGGATCTAACTTGAACAACAAGATGATGAAATAGTTGTGCGTAGAGTTCAAGATCGAACACCATAACTCATCTCCCTACCGACCCAAGATGAACGGAGCGGTAGAAGCAGCTAACAAGAACATCAAGAAGATTAATCAGAAGATGGTCGTAACTTACAAAGATTGGCATGAGATGCTACCCTTTGCTCTTCACGGTTATCACACATCTGTCCGCACTTCAACAGGGGCAACCCCTTTCTCTCTAGTATATGGCATGGAAGTAGTGCTTCCCATAGAAGCAGAGATCCCATTAAACTGGGGGTTGATGGAAGCTAAGGTAACAGAGGCTGAACGGTGTCAAGGTCGACACAACGAACTGAACCTAATCGAAGAGAAGCGGATAATGGCTCTATGCCACGGTCAATTGTATCAACAAAGGATGAAGAAGGCATTTGACAAAAAGGTTCGACCTCGCGTCTTCAGAAAAGGAGACTTTGTGCTTAAGAAGGTACAATCATTTCTCACTGATTCTCGGGGCAAATGGACTCCGAATTATGATGGCCCCTATGTGGTCAAGAAAGCTTTCTCAGGCGGTGCCTTGAGACTCACAACCATGGACGGAGAGGATTTTGCCTACCCCACAAATGTTGATGTAGTCAAGAAATACTTCGCCTAAATAAAAATAATAATAATAATAATAATAATAATAATAATAATAATAATAAATAAATAAAAAATGTCTCGGTGGATTGAAAGCCCGAAAGGGCGGTCCAGGCAAAAATTAGAGACATGATCAAAAATCGTCCCGATGGATTGAAAATCTCGAAGTACAATCCAGGAAAAAGTTAGGGATATTGGCAAGTAACTACGTCCAACTAAGGGGCAAATTCCTCAGCAGCAGTCATGCCATCCATCAGAGAAAACTCCAGTCAAGGTCATCTTCGACAGAAGCTCAGGATGTCCCGAATTCAAAGTTGGTTGAAGGATAGTGGTCGTTATGTTTCAATGTAGCCCTTTTCCCTTAAATTACCATTTTCTAACTTTGTAAATACTCCATGGAATCACGCACTTAGCTGATTTCCATCCTATCAATAAAATTTGAGCCCTAGTGCTTTTGTTTATAATTCTCATTTGTTTTAGCTTTACAGAACGACATTTTAACATGATTTACGGTTCTTGAAATAAAACAAAAATGAATTTTTACTTGTCAAACTTTTTTCCCGCTTTTAAAATAAAGATGACAATTTCTTTTGACTGTTGAACATCGTGTAGCGAGTGATTTTGGACGCGGTTGCGAAGCGCTATCGCTCTTTGGTGTCTACAGCTCGATTCATTTTTTATCCTATTAAAGCTGATGAAGGAAGGGAAATAGATGTCTCAAATTAACCCTGCTTGCAAACTGAGGTTAAACAGCGGTCTGTTAGGTTACAGATGCTACAAAGATTCGGGGTCTCTATCGGGTTTAATTTTTTAAAAGTGGCGGGAGGTTTAGATGTTAGGACAAATGCTTCTTGATAGATATGTGAGAGTATGGGATTTTGGGTTTTTGTTTAGTGTGCTCGCTAAGATCTTTTCTTTCAATCTTATGCCTACGTCCGAAACAGGGAAATCAGAGCGTTGTTTTGGTGTCTTGTTCAAAGCCCAAGACGTGAAGCGAAAGGTAGTTTGTATCTTGATCAAAGCCCAAGATGTGAAGCTGAAAGGTATATTTGTATCTTGTTCAAAGCCCAAGATGTGAAGCTAAAAGGTGTTGTCTTTAGAGAGAATTCGTCATCTCTAAAGAGGGGGTTGTATGTCACAACTGTTTATAAAGGAGAATTACTTTAACCGGGATGTGTGAATCCGGTAATGCAATAATTTTCTTTATAGGGGATTTTAACCTGAAGGAGAAGACTTTAACTCAGTGTAGAGCAATGTTATCTTTCCTTAGGAATTTCTCATGCTAAAAGAGGGACAGTGGCATGGATGTAGATGATCCAGAGGCTTGCCTCTTACAGCGATTAGATGAAGGAGTTGTTGATGTTTGTGTACTGTGAACGGGGCACAGCTTTGATGCTAAAAGGTTGATTGGATCAACCAGTGGTTTTCTTATATAAAGCCTAAGAGGAGGCTAATATGTGTCTCGTACAAAGCCCGAGAGAGAGGCTAAAAGGTTTTGACTCAACGAGGGAATCTTTTGGTATCTCGTATAAAGCCTGAGATGGAGGCTATTTGACTCAACAAGAGAGCATTTTGTATCTCGTACGAAGCCCGAGATGGAGGCTAAAAGGTTTGTTTGGCTCAATAAGAACCTTTTTGTATCTCGTATAAAGCCCGAGATGGAGGCGGAAGGGTGATTGACTCAACAAGGGAGTCTCTTATGTGTCTCGTACAAAGCCCGAGAGAGAGCCTAAACGTTGTTTGACTCCGCTGGGGAGAATCATTGTACAAAGCCCAAGAGGAGGCTATGGTGACTGTTTCAGTTGAGTGACAGGTCCAGTATACTGATTTTGAAAGAGAAAATTAGTTCTTATACGAGCAACACTGTACTAAAGGATTTGATTCGAGGATCCGGTTTATTCCTGTTCTTTAAGGAAGTTGGAAATCCGAAGGGTATTGAGACTGTCCGAGTCTATGGGTTTTCTTCCTATTTAACAAAGGGGTCACTTGAGAACGTCTTTGAGACTCAAGGATATTAGACTGTCCGTGTCTAGAGTTTCATCTTTTGTACTATGCTTTGAGAAATAGTAGTAGACTCTTTGAAAGGACTGTTCTATGAAGATGACTAGGTTCTGTTCCTATACCTTTAGGAGGTCGTCGGGACAATTTGTACGAAGCCCAAGAGGAGGCTGGAAGCTTTTAAGAAACCGACGGGTCCTTGTACTAAGCCCAAGAGGAGGCTATCATTCTCGGAGGAAGAGATTATTATACGAAGCCTAAGAGGAGGTCATGAATACTTCTAAGAAGCCGTAGGGTCCTTGTAATAAGCCCAAGAGGAGGCGGGGTTGCTTTTAGGAAGCCTGTGGGTCCTTGTACGATGCCCAAGAGGAGGCCGATGCTTTTAAGAAGCCGATGGGTCCCCAAACCCCGAGAAGTTCAAGACAGGCTATTCACGAGGAATAGATCAAGCCAGGAAAGTTCGAGAATTTGGAAGAAACTCAAGAGATGCCATTCACGGAGAAAAGATCATCTCTGGGGAATAGAGTTCCTTGACAAGTGCTTTTAAGAAGCCTGTGGGTCCTTGTACGATGCCCAAGAGGAGGCCGATGCTTTTAAGAAGCCCGTGGGTCCCCAAACCCCGAGAAGTTCAAGACAGGTTATTCACGAGGAATAGATCAAGCCAGGAAAGTTCGAGAATTTGGAAGAAACTCAAGAGATACCATTCACGGAGAAAAGATCATCTCTGGGGAATAGAGTTCCTTGACAAGTGCTTTTAAGAAGCCTGTGGGTCCCCAAACCCCGAGAAATTCAAGACATGCCATTCACCGAGAATAGATTAAGCCAGGAAAGTTCGAGAATTTGGAAGAAACTCAAGAGATGCAATTCACGGAGAAGATATCATCTCTGGGGAATAGAGTTTCTTTGACAACTTCTACGAGTGACAGTCTATGAAAGGGTTCACCGAGAATGCTGCCTTTCATGTTTCCATATTGTTTAACCCCAAGAGGAGGGAAGACTGTGTCTGGTAATCCTATGGGGATCTAGTTTTGACTATTTAAGAGTGATCAACGGGCTTAATGCTAAACGTAGTTGCCGGGGAAACTCTAAATATCTATACTATTATTACACAGTTGATATGAGTTTATGAAAGAAGATTTACAGCGAAACAGCCCCACAATACAGTTATATGTATATGAAAGCGGTAAATGAAAGCATATAAACACTTACTCGGTTGTAGAGCTTCCATGTTGTTTGGTTAGTTGTTCAACAAAGAAAGATTGAAAACAACAATATATTTCAAAATCAAAGGAGAAAGTGCTTTGAAAAAAAGAAAGATTTTGGGGCTTACGGCTCAAGGAGAGGCCTAGGGTTTTATCAGTGATTGCACTGTTGAATTTGTACAGAGGGACTTATACAAGTGACTGAGGCCCAAGAATGTTTTTTGTACAAAGGGATGGGTCTTACACTCTCTCAAGAGGCCTAAAAGTTTCAAAAGAGTGAGAGTGAGGCTTATAACACGAGGGTAGGCCCAGATGATTTTTCGTTTAAAATGGTGATCGCGCCGAGATTTTCTTTTAACGCGGAGGGACTTATACAATAAGTGAGGCCCAAAATTATTTTTGGTTAAAAGGGGGTTAGGTCTTACACTCTATTAGAGGCTCAAAAGTTTTGAATGGGTCTTATAGATCAAGGAGAGGCCCAATTGTTATTTTTCAAAAGGCGACGATCGCGCCGTTTGTTTTTGACGGTATCGGGACTTATACAATGCACTGAGGCCCAAAAATGATTTGGTCAAAAAAGGATTGGGTCTTACACTCTATTAGAGGCCCAAAGTGTTTTGAAAATGATTTATGAGGGTTGAATTAATCCAAAACCCTAATTTGTTTTCAAAGATGTATTTAATTGAATAAAAATTCAATTAAAATGATCAAAATTGTTTAACATATGGAAAACAAATTGTGATCTTGGATTAATGCTTCAAAAATTAAGTATTGACCTACAAAATAATTAGAAGGCATTAAAAGTTGCAAAATCAAGGTGGAAAAAATATTTTAAATGTTAAAAACAATTAAAACATTAATTCTTTGCAAAAATATCAATTATACAAAATAAATAATATTTTTGGGATTTTTTTGGGAAAATAAAATATTTTAACATTTTTGTGAATTATTAAAAAAAAGAATCAACTCAAAATCATTAAAACTCAGAGAGAAATTAATTTTTGAATCAATTAAATAAAATCACAAAATTCAAATATTTGAATTTTCAAAAAATGGCGCCAAGAACACGTGCGTGTTCCGGGTTTGCCCAGATTTGCATTTTCTCTCCAATCTCACTGAATACTTAATCATATCATGTAATCCACATACCAATCAACTCGTTTCAACCTCACGATCATGTCTATGACAATTAATTTCATTTAAATTAAGCATAAAACAAGAAATCACGAAAAATTCTCAAGAACCCTAATTTCTGCATGAAGGCTAGGATTTTTGATACACGATTCAAACAATGCAATTAATTGAGGGGAAACATTCCATGCATGATTATGAACATATGGCCAAATTATTGTGCAGTAAAAATTGCATGGATCATAGAGTTAGAAGAGCTCATGCTTACCACTTGCAGCTGGTGATCGTGATTTGTGTTGGATGTGTTACAGCTAGGTTCCAATGATCTGGATAGCTTCCCTAGGTGCCATGGAGTGTGTATGAATGCTTGGAATGGATTGAAATGATCTGGAACTTGAGATGGTACCCCAACTGCAAATCTGTCAAGAACTTGAGCAATTGGCTGGTGATTTTGTGAAATCTGTGTTCCAGATGTTATGTGAGTATTTGAATCACTTCTATATGATGTATATGAGGTGTGTGTGTGATTGGCTTGATTGGAAAAGCTCTCAAACTCAAAACCCGATAGTGACTTGCCTTAGAAGGCAAAATTGGAGTGAAAGAAGAGATTTTGAGTAAAGCATCTGTTTGTTGGCTTTGGTGTACTCAAACTGATCACAATTGAGCTCTATTTATAGTAGAGCAAGTTTGTTTTGCAAGGAATAGTGAATGGCAACTGCTGAGTAGGTTTGGCCAATGTTGGCAAATGAAAATCCAAGTTTCCTCTAGCCATTGACTAGAGGTTAGGGCACAGGCTGCCGGTTCCCTTGGTCTTGGATAAGTCTTGACTGAATTCAGTTGAGAATGGCTCAGTCCATGCCACCTTGATGCTTCCATTGAATGCTCCAATCCAAAATTGGAGTCTTGTCCCTATTTTGGCAATTCTAGGTTCAACATGCTATTTCTTGTTCCAAAGACTTTGGAGGCTTGGCTCAGTGATTGTCCCCTTTAGATTCAATCCTCAGAGGTGTCCAAGTGGATAGGAGCATTTGGATTTGGCTGATTTTGGCAAATCGACCAAAAGTGTAAAAATATGCCTTGCCTTGGCAGATTTCAGCAAGGCAACTTGCCAATGTCATATCTCATGACTCAAATTGAATTTGGTAATGTTCTTGGCCATTTTGGAAAGCCCTTACATGATACAACAACTGTTTGAACATGTTTGGTTTTGATCTCTTTTGAATCCAAGTGAAAAATCCCCCTACATTTGGCAAAAAGTAAGGTAAAATCTGACTTAGTGAAATTTTCACTAAGTGTTGGAACAAAGTGACTTTTCTTTATTTTGATTACTCCATAACTCAAAATCCATGAGGAATTTGGACATAGGTCAGTATGAAGCTTTTGTAGAGGGCATTGAGATCTACAAATCAAGCTTTGAATGGGGAACAATGGCCTTGTGGTTTAGGAGTTATGGTCCTCCAAAGTTGGCACATTAGTGTCACTTTTTCCATAACTTAGAAATTTTTCTAAGTTTTTATGGTTACCCCTTTTACAAGTTATCCTACTTTCTTTGATTTTTCTTGATGAATGATGATTAAAATCATACATTAACATCATTTTAGGGTTAAAAATCCATTTTGGTGAAAAATCTCAAAAAGTCAAAGTTGACTTTTGTGCACAGTTGACTTTTTATCAGATGAATTCCAAACTGTGCAATTCTTCATGAAATCATGTCCTTGACCTAAATCAAACTTGATGGACATGTTCCATGGGTGTTATAGGGTATATTGAATCATGTCTTAGGGCTTGGGAGCATGTCCTGGTCAAAAGTCAAAGTTACAGTTGACTTTCCTCGCGAAACCCTAATTGTGGTGCAGATGAAATTGAGACTTGTTGCTCAAACTTCTTGGAATAATCCATTGTTCCAAATGGATCAATATAGTTCATTAGAGACCCTCAAACCCTCTCTTGAGGTCTTGGCTCATGATTTTCCCTAAAAGTCAACTTAGGGGTGAATTAGGTCAAGAAACCCTAATTCCTGATTTTTGATGAATGCATCCCCTGGGGCAAAATTGACTTGATGATTGGGTCCATGAGGTCCCATGAAGTATATTAGGTTATGTTTTGGATCATTAGCTTGTGCCCAGATGAAAAATTTCCATCTGGAGGCCCTGGTCGACCAAAACCCTAATTTGGTGACACTATCGATCTTGAGACTTGATCCACCTAGAAGGGAGCAGTCTTGTGCTTGATCCTTGAAATGGGAGTCCTTTTGATCCATTGTGGATGTTTGAGAGGTTAGACAAGTTGAAGATCATGTCATTCCTTGATTGATTATTTGTCTAAGGCTCTGAGAGGGCTTGAAACCCTAATTTTGATTGTAGTGGATGCTCACCCATCTTTGGGGAGACTGATGAAGTATGATGGTTCCTCCATATTGTGATGATGATTTTCACAATGATGGGAAATCTTAGTGGTCAAAATTTGGGGTATGACAGATGCCCCTATTTAATCTTCTTGGACACGAAGGTGTGAATGACGAAGGTATTCGGGCATTCGGGGTGCAAGAGGATTAAATATCGGAATACCCGAAATTTTGATGGTGGTTATGAATGGTAGCTTACACATTCATCTTCTTTAGCTAAGCGATGATGCTTAGAAAAGGTAAACTTCCCCTCGATCCTGGTCTTCAGCCAAGGAGCTGGTCTCAGTTTCCTTTTGGGATAAACCTCCCCTCGATCCTGGTTTTCTACCAAGGAACTGGTCTTAGTTTCTCTTGTTAACTTCCCCTCGATCCTGGTTTCCTACCAAGGAACTGGTCTTAGTTTCTAATTTAAACTTCCCCTCAATCCTGGTTTCCTACCAAGGAACTGGTCTTAGTTTCTGATTTAAACTTCCCCTCGATCCTGGTTTCCTACCAAGGAACTGGTCTAAGTTTCTTTTGTCAATAAACTTTATTGACAAGGGACGCTATTCGTAGCGGTTTTCCTCAAACTTCTCGCCGAATTTTCCTGGGGAGATGCCATTTGACGAAAAAAATTGATGTCCGAGTCGCTGGGGAACCCATTCGTCTGAGTTGTAGAGTTGCACAAACTTCTCTGTTGGAGACGCCATTTGCCGACTCTATCTGGGGAAAGCGAGTCTCTTGAGAGACTGCTTTCACGCTTGGGGTCTTACATCATACTTTTCTCGGGATCTTCCCAGAGAAATGCCATGTGATGGGGTCCAATTTTGAGGTGCCGATGACCTTTTCATCAGCGGTCTTTTCGGAGCGAAACTGGCATGCTGCCGAATCTCTGATTACGAGGCTTTCTCTGTGGATTTTCCTTAATCCGGGAAAGCAAGGATATCATCTTCAATGGCGAAGAGTGATGCTGACTGAAAGTTTCTCTGGTTTTTCAGAGGTTCAAGTTATCAAAGTGGTCAAGGGCCAACATCCTTCCAGAAATAAACTGGAGGCGAGGTTGTTCAAACGCAGCGTTTCCTGACGAGGCAAGAACTGACAGCTCGATTGAGAGAACTTTTATCACTAGGGGACAAGACCGACTAGAGTGATAGTGATGCAACATGAAATGTGAATGCAAATCAATAATGCATTATGTATGTATGTATATGCTGACAAAACTGACACGACACACAAACTAAAAGATGAACATGATTGGATACGCGGCCATCGCGGGGCGAAAAAGTATCGCTGGTTCAAGATAGCAATTCCACCTTGCTTAGGAAAGATAGTCCCTGTTGGGAGCTATGTTGGTCAGGCTTAGGAGATAAGAACTCGGTCGAGTCGTGTCAGACGAAACAAGGTCTCTGACATAGTTGATCCCTTCATTCAGGCGTACTGGGTTAGAAGGAGTACTTTGATTCTGCACTTTGAGGTTCGATTACTTCTGGAGAAGCGACCGATGTTCTTCTGATGTTCAACAGACAAAAGAAATTGCCGTCTTTATTAAAAAGCAGAAAAAGTTTTAACAAGTAAATTCATTTTTGTTTTATTTCAAGAATCGTTAATCATGTTAACAACGTCGTTCTATAAAGCTAAAACAAATAAGAATTACAAACAAAAGCACAAAGGCTCAAATTTTATTGATAAAATAGAGATCAGCCAAACGCGTGATTCCAAAGAGTATTTACAAAGTTAGAAAATGGTAATTTACAGGGAAAAGGGCTACATTGAAACATAACGACCGTTATCCTACTACCAACTTTGAATTCGGGGCATCCTGAGCTTCTGTCGAAGATGACCTTGACTGGAGTTTTTCTGATGGATGATGTAACTGCTGCTGCTGAGGGACTCGCCTCTGTTGAACATAGTTACTTGCCATTATCCCTAATTTT
This sequence comes from Lathyrus tuberosus, assembly GCA_022829125.1. NCBI lineage: Eukaryota > Viridiplantae > Streptophyta > Magnoliopsida > Fabales > Fabaceae > Lathyrus > Lathyrus tuberosus. The sequence continues at coordinate 670,213 of JALAZF010000668.1, forward strand.
TTCCTGGATTGTACTATGAGATTTCTAATCCATCGGGATGATTTTTTCATGTCTCTAATTTTTGCCTGGACCGCCCTTTCGGGTTTTCAATCCACCGAGACGTTTTTTTTTTTTAGTTTAGGCGAAGTATTTCTTGACTACATCAACATTTGTGGGGTAGGAAATTTCCTCTCCGTCCATGGTTGCAAGTCTCAAGGCGTCGCCTGAGAAAGCTTTCGTGACCACATAGGGGCCGTCATAATTCGGAGTCCACTTGCCCCGAGAATCAGTGAGAAAAGATTGTATCTTCTTGAGCACAAGGTCTCCTTTTCTGAAGATGCAAGGTCGGACCTTTTTGTCAAACGCCCTCTTCATTCTCTGTTGATACAATTGACCATGGCATAGTTCCGTTATTCTCTTTTCTTCGATCAAATTCAGTTCGTCGTGTCGGCTTTGACACCATTCAGCTTCGGTAAGCTTAGCTTCCATCAATACTCGGATTGATGGGATCTCTACTTCTATGGGGAGCACTGCTTCCATGCCATATACTTAGAGAGAAAGGGGTAGCCCCTTGTTGAAGTGCGGACAGATGTACGATAACCGTGAAGCGCAAAGGGTAGCATCTCGTGCCAGTCTTTATAGGTTACAACAATCTTTTGAACGATCTTCTTGATGTTCTTGTTAGCCACTTCTATCGCTCCGTTCATCTTGGGTCGGTAGGGAGATAAGTTATGGTGTTCAATATTGAACTCTGCATACAACTCTTTCATCATCTTGTTATTCAAGTTAGATCCATTATCAGTAATGATCTCGCTTGGAACACCATAACGGCAGATGATATTGTTTTTTATAAATCGGGCCACCACTTGTCGGGTTACATTGGCGAATGACGCTGCTTCGACCCACTTGGTGAAGTAGTCAATGGCTACTAGGATGAACCGGTGTCCGTTTGAAGCCTTGGGCTCAATCATGCCAATCATGTCGATTCCCCATATCGAAAATGGCCATGGGGAAGAGAGAACTTTGAGATGTGATGGCGGTACATGAATTTTGTCGGAGTATATCTGACACTTGTGACACCTCCTCATGTACTTGTAGCAGTCGGATTCCATTGTCAACCAATAGTACCCTGCTCTGAGAATTTTTCTCGCCATTGTGTGTCCGTTGGCATGAGTGCCAAAGGATCCTTCATGAATTTCTTTCATAAGCATGTCTGCTTCTGGTCTGTCTACGCATCGGAGCAAGACCATGTCAAAATTTCTCTTATAGAGAGTGTCACCGCTCAGGAAGAAGTTTCCAGCCAATCTTCGGAGGGTTTTTCTGTCTTTCCTGAGTGCCCCAGATGGGTACTCTTGTTTCTGAAGGAAGCATTTGATATCGTGATACCAAGGTTTGTCCTCTATGACTGCTTCAATCGTGAAGATGTAAGCGGGCCTTTTAAGGCGTGTTATGTCGATCTTAGGTATGTCATTCCATTGACCTACACTAATCATGGAAGAGAGAGTGGCTAAAGCGTCAGCCATGTGATTCTCCTCACGAGGGATGTGTAGCACCCCAAAATTTGCTCTCCTACCTTTAGTACCAACTGGCTTATGTTTCATTTCAATTTGCATTATCATGTGTGCATATCATTGGTTCTTAGCATGGGGTCAAGGTGCCTGAGGCAAGTTCAAGAGGAGAAGATATTCTTCAAAGGGTCAAGCAAGAGAGTTCAAGTGGATCACTCTCTCCTAACCAGTGCAGAAACTAGGGTTTTGAGATTCTTGGGTTTATTGCTCCAATGGGCAAGCTTCTTGGGTTTTTATCATCACCAAATGGCATATCTTATCTTTGTTGGAAAGGATACACATCATATTCATAGGAATTTGGATTTGGAGACTGTGTTATTTCCTCCTAGACTGAGGGTACCAAAATTAGGGTTTGCTATAAAGTCAGTTTATTTTTGATTTTTTGGGCAAGACTTGATTCCATGGTATTCCTTGGGTCCCTAAGTATCTAGGAATGGAAGATTGTCCATCAGTTTGGTTCAGGAAAAGTTCAATTGGCCAATGGATTGGGAATCAGGAGAATTGGATAAAAGTCAACAGTGAGAGGGGAGTCAACTGTGAAAGCTTGAGGTTCTCTTCAAGGTTTTCAAGGTCTCACATCCTCATATGGTATTCAAAAGTCAAATTTCATACCATTTATCAGGAGTCAAGGGTTGGTACAAAAGTTGCTAAATATGGAAATGACCTATAATTTGAAAGTTTCCTTTTTGGGCAAGTTCTTACACTACATTCAACTTAACTTTTCATCATCAAATAAGCTTCAAATTAATTTTCCTCAAACATGAAAGTTGAAGATATTTTTCTCCCCTTTCCAACAAGTACTAGTGGGTCTCCATATCATTTGTGAAACTCAAGTTATGATCAAAAGAAGGCAAAGTGGTTTTTAGGGTTCCATTTTCACAACTTTTGCATTTTGGGACATGGTGACCTATAATTGATTCCATTGCTTCATGTCACATTCTAACATTAAAGAACACTCCTTAAGGATTATTTTGGGCCTTTGAATCAAGTGGATCCATGGCTTATTCATTACTTATTTCACATGGTGCAAAATTGCCAAATTATTGAAAACTCATGAACCAATACATCTCAAGGCCCAAATCAAATTCAGGTGTGATTAGCAATTGTTAAATAAGTGATCCATCATCGATGGTTTGGATATACATGCATGGAGGAGGGTGTATTTCACATTATGTAATTTTCCAAAATCACCCAAAACTCATTAAGTGGGGAATTACCAAGGCCCAAATGCTGATCAGTGGATTAACCTAGTTTATTTAAGCTAACTCATGCTAGGGTTAGAGGAGGACACGTGATTTTGGAGAAGAAAAAAGTTTGAACCCTAAAACTTGAATCATTCGTATCTCTCAATCCACAATAGCTTTTTCAAAAATTCTTTCACCATCAGAACCCTTGGGATCCCTAGAGCATGAAGCAATCATCATTCGCAGCTAATAGCAAGGATACAGTTGGCGTGATCTCAGGTTGGTGGTATTTTTCATGATCCTAAAACTCCTCTTTTTGATGCGCATAATGGTGTGTGATGTTCACTGATCACTCTGATCTATTTGGTTTGAAGTTTGGACGTATGATTTGTGTGTAATGTTGATTTAAAGTTTTAGATCTAATTATGTTTTCATTCGATTCTCTTTGTGTGGTTGTTGTTTGATGAAATGGACTGGATATTCGAGATCCTTGCATTTTTCTGGTCAAAATGGAGTACCTATTTGCAATTTCTGGGAAAAAGTGCACAGCAGCTCACCGGAGAGGGTGGCCGGAGCCCTAGCTCCGGCGGCTGGGAGAAGCTCAGTCCGGCGAGGAGACTTTGGTGGAGAAGACGAAATCACGTCTGTTCATTGCTGGATCTAACGCTCCTCATTGCGCCACGTGTTTTGTTATTTTGTTTTTTAATTTGTTGATTATGTATATGCCACCCACGCGTACTACCATGGGCCCTCATATCCTGACCGTTGTTTTTAATTTATTTTTGATTGTGTGATTTAATTGTGTACGTTGATGTGATCTTGTGGTGGAGAGTGTGACAGCACATTAATGAAGGCATGTGATTGTCACATGGCTGTGTATGGTATGCTTCTTAATTGTGTGCGCGTGTGTCTTTTGGACTATGGTACGAGGGCGAATCACGTCCGTTGATCATGTTTGTTTTTTTATTGCATTGACCTCTAGCATCGTTGGATTGATTGGATGGTCTGGATTAGATCTGTTTGGTGGACTGAATTCCATGGGAGCGTTGACCAGCGCATTTGGACCTTTGGCCTTGGGCCTTTCTTTTCACACCCCCTCCTTTAAGCCCATCTCATTTGCAATGCATTTTTCTTGCTGTTTGGACCTCCCCCCAAGTTTATTCATTTCCTTTTTTATTAATTGTTTGTTTTGCATTTTTATTTTCTAAAATCATTTTTATACATTCAAAAATCATAAAAAAAATCATGAAGCTTCCTTTTTGTTTTATCAAATTTTTCCATATTTTATTTTCTCATTTTATTTTATTTTTGGCATCTGATTTAATTAATTGCTTAATTTCCTTTTTTTAATTGTTTCACTTGCACACTCCAACTTGTAAAATTTCTTTCTCATCATCTAAAACATTTTGAACTCATTCCTTTTGCATTGTTTCACCAACACATTGAATTGCATTAAAATATTTTTCTCTCATTTTTAAAATCATTTCATATTGCATTTTAGTCCTTTTCTTTAGCACATTGAACCATATTTCTCATCTGAATTTGCATAATTGTTTGAGTGACCTATCTTGGGAGTTTTGGCATGAATTTTGGACATGTTGTTTGTTTCTAGTTGAGATATGTTGATAATTAATTTGGTGATTTTAGAAGATGTTTTGCTAATTGTTTGATTGCTTTTATTTGAGGTCATCTTGTATGCATATCTCTGATCATGTCTGATTACTTGTTTGAAAAGGCACTTGTGCCATCATTTGGGTTTGCTTCTTTGACTTCATAATCCATGTTTAGGTCGTCCTCATTCTGTCTTGGTTGGATTTCACTTGGTTTATAATCATTTCTCTTTGGTTTCTGTCTTGGTTGAGTTTCATTTGGTTTATTGTCACTTATGTCCGTTTGCACTAACCTTTTATGCAGGGGCTGAGGTAAGTTATTTGAGGGTGTGGATGGTTATCCATGTCCACTCTCACTCTTTCTGTCTCTCGTCTCTTCTTTTCTTTAGGCTTAGGTTGTCGTCAAACCTCACTAACCATAGGACATCCATGCATGATAACATTAGGACTCTTAGTTTCCCTTTAGAGTTTCCTTTGTGTCTTCTCTCTCCTCATCTCAAAACTTCTTGAAAACACTTAATAAAGATAAAGTGTATTACGCACGAGCCTTAAGCGTGGGGAATGAGAAATGAGGGGCTTCCTCTCATCTTTCTAGAGTGCTTAGCGAGCATCCTGTCTTGGGACGATTCGTTAAGTATTCGCCCCTGTGCCCTAGACTTTGGTGCAATACAAGTTATGAACTAACTCAAGTCACTTCTGTCCTAAAAAATACAAACAAACTTCAAAGCTTTTTGTCCTTCGGGATTGTCAAACTAAAGGCTATTTTTAAAAAGGGCACGTTACTTTCCGTCTGAGTCGCAAACAGGCATCGACCCTAACTGTCGGACGCGAACTTAACGTCGCTCATAAAAAACACAAAAAGAACTTGGTCCGAACTACGTTGACTCTGAATTTCCCATTGCACAATGGGAGTACGTAGGCCTAGGACGTTGACGTCCTACCGAGTCTGTCTTTGTTTTCCCCTTCCTCGTGTTAGTACAGCCATAGATGATAGGATAACTCACCCTTAGATTAGACAACAAGCGTGGATCCCATCGAGTACGATGGATGCGTGGGGTGCTAGCACCTTCCCCTCACGTAACCGACTCCCGAACCCAGGCTATGGTTGCGATGACCATTCTTTTCCCTCTTCCTCAGGTTTATGCGGTGTTCCCTTTCCCCCTCTTGGGATAAATTTACACGGCTGGCGACTCTGTTTTTCCGCACCACTCTCGCGTTTGAACCTGGATGAAAATCCTGGGAGCGACAGGATGTGATGAAACTCGACTCTGTTGAAGAAAGGTAGCAACCTTCTTGCGTAGTCTTTGTAAGGAATCAATCCTGATTGGTATGGTTTCCAATCTCCTTTTATCTGATTGATAACCAGGGCTGAATCGCCATATACGTCCAAGTTACTGATCCTTAAATCAATTGCTTCCTCGAGACCCATGATACAAGCTTCGTATTCGGCCTCGTTGTTCGTACATTTGAACGTAAGTTTGGCAGTGAAAGGAATGTGGGTACCCTGAGGGGTAACAATGATTGCCCCAATTCCATTTCCATAATGATTAACTGCTCCGTCAAAGATAAGTCCCCATTGGGAACCTGGTTCTGGCCCTTCACTGGGTAACGGTTCATCGCAATCTTTAATTTTTAGATACATGACATCTTCGTCTAGGAATTCAAACCCGATTGATTCTTGATTGTCAATCGGTTGATGAGCCAAATGATCGGCTAAAATACTTCCCTTAATGGCTTTCCGAGCGTGGTACTCTATGTCATATTCTGATAATAACATCTCCCAACGGGTAATCCTTCCCGTGAGAGCAGGTTTTTCAAAGAGGTACTTGATTGGATCCATCTCGGAAACCAACCAAGTAGTATGACGAATCATGTATTGGCGAAGACGTTTGGCTGCCCAAGCCAAAGCGCAACAAGTTTTCTCAAGCATTGTGTACCGAGTCTCGCAGTCGGTGAATTTCTTGCTCAGATAGTAGATGGCAGACTCTTTCCGTTTGGTTTCGTCTTGTTGGCCAAGTACACATCCCATTGAGTCCTCTAGGACTGTGAGGTAAATGATCAGTGGTCTTCCTTCCACTGGAGGTGATAGAATCGGCGAATTCAACAGGTATTCCTTAATACTGTCGAAGGCAGTTTGGCAGTCTTCTGTCCAAACGCAGTCCTGGTTCTTTTTGAGTAATTTGAAAATCGGCGCACATGTCATGGTCATAAGGAATATGAATCTGGAAATGTAGTTCAAACGTCTCAGGACTCCTCTGACTTGTTTTTCAGTTTTCGGAGAAGGAATTTCTCGAATGGCCTTGACCTTGTCAGGATCAACCTCAATTCCTTTCTAGCTGACGATGAACCCTAAAAGTTTCCCTGAACGGACACCGAAGGTGCACTTGTTGGGATTCAAGCGGAGTTTGTACTTCCTCAAACGCTCGAATAGTTTTGACAAGTGGGTCACATGCTCCTCTTCTGTCTTAGATTTTGCAATCATGTCATCGACATATACCTCTATTTCTTTGTGTATCATGTCATGAAACAGAGTAGTCATGGCCCTTTGATAGGTTGCCCCGGCGTTCTTCAAACCGAACGGCATTACCTTGTAACAAAAGGTGCCCCATGGGGTGATGAACGAAGTTTTCTCCATATCTTTCGGCGCCATTTTGGTCTGGTTATAGCCCGAGAATCCATCCATGAAGGAGAAAATTTTGAACTTTGCTGTACTGTCTACCAGCATGTCAATGTGTGGTAAAGGAAAGTCGTCCTTTGGACTAGCCTTGTTCAGATCCCTGTAATCAACACACATTCTGACCTTTCCGTCCTTTTTGGGAACGGGTACAATGTTGGCTAACCATTGAGGATATTCTGACGTGGCGAGGAAACCCGCGTCGATCTGTTTCTGTACCTCCTCTTTGATTTTGATGGCCATGTCCGGATGAGTCCGTCTCAACCTTTGCTTTACTAGCGGACATTCCGATCTCAACGGTAAATGATGTTCCACGATGCTGGTATCCAACCCTGGCATATCCTGATAGGACCAAGCGAATACATCGGGGAATTCTTTGAGAAGCTTTATCAAACCTTCTTTGGCAGTTGGACTGAGCAGTGCCCCAATCCTGATTTCTTTTCTCTCCTTTTCTGAACCCAAGTTTACCGTTTCCAACGGCTCTTTGTGAGGGTCAATGGACCTTTCCTCTTGTCTGAGTAGTCGGGAGATCTCTTCTGGAATTTCATTATCAACTTCTTCTTCGGCCCCAAATACCGGGAACTCAAAGTCGGGAGAAGGCATCGGATCGTATGTTTCAACGGGGTTTAAAACAAGCAATCTGCATGACGTGATGATTCGTGTTTAGAAGAGATAGAGAAAATGCGAGTGTGTGCAGTGTATTTATTTTACTGCTTGTTTTTATTTTTAATTTTTTAGGATTACCATTTTCTGAAAAATCAAAAAGAGAAAACATCAAATATTGCGGGAATTACAGAACGACGTTATTTTATTAATGAACAAGTCGATCCTTGAAACTACAGCCCTATAAAACAAAACTCTGTGGCTTTGGGCAAAGCGAAGAGGGAAATTTACAGAAAGCGAGCCCTATCAAAACATCCATTCCACCTGGGCAGGGTGAAAGGCTAAAAGATGGCAATTACTTTGACTGGTGAACGGCCTTCGGAACATCGACAGCAACCCATTGGCGGCGAACTCCTCGGTGAATCACAAAGTCTGGTACCTTCCTTGATTTGTCTTCAGAAATGACGCTGATTTCTGGTGAAGCAGGATCATTGGAATCTGTCTCCCAGGCAGAATTGTCGTAGGAGGATTCCTCTGTTGCATTATGCAGAGTAGTTGTGCTCTCAGCTGTATCTCCCCATCCAGTTGGCTGGATATCTTCGAGCCTAATACGAGAGCTTCGGGGGCAGTGTACTTGACCATATAGTCGTATTTTCCACTCGGTTGTCCCAAGGTGTCCCAAACTTCTTTGGAACTGGAGGAGTCATCTATCTCGATGACGTTGACCTCGGGAAAAGTATAGTTGATGAATTCAAGTCCTGCAAACGTTGCGAATTCATCTTCATGTTGAGTAGTTTCTGAATGACCTGAGTGTTGATCCCATGACATGGTGGGGACACAAGTATTCTGTTCAATGACGGTCAGCTGATTTTCATTGTTCGACTGACTCTCTTGCCCCAAGTTTCCTGGGTAAGGCTGCCACATTGGCAGACCATCCATTGGGCCATAGTAGTTGTAGTCAAATTGGTCTTTCATCAGAGTGTCTTCCTCTAATGAATTTGGCGGAGCACGGCATCCTTCCGGATCACAATCCCCGTATATCATTTCGATGTCTGACCTGGGTATAAATCTCGGACTCTCTGTAGGAAAGCAAAAAGGAGTTTGCATTTTGTCCCGAGACATATAAACGTCCTTGTTAAGATAAGGCTTCCACTCTTCCTCTGTGTCAGAGGGATCTTCCTCATTGATAGCATGGACTGCTTGAGGGACTGGGTGAAGAAAACCTCCACTGTGGAAGAAGTTCTGAATGGGATGAAGACTTTCATCGCCGGCAGCTGTCTGGGTACAGGTTTCAGAAAAACCAAGACCCTTCTTTGTTTTATTGTCAATAGGAATGACAAGCTGTCCCCATCCTGTTGTATCGGTACTCTCGACCGCTTTGATAGCATCTTTGTATGAGGAAATCGAGGTTCCTCCTTTGAACTGATTGTCCTTGCTTACCGACAGTGCTTGGAACTGAGTTCCAATAACCTCCTCGTGTTCTACACAAGTAGACGATGATAAGTTGCTTACAAGCAAGGCTTGTTCTCCACAGACTGTGACAAGTTGATCGTTCTTAATGAACTTTAGCTTTTGGTGGAGGGTCGAGGTGACCGCTCCAGCCTGATGTATCCAAGGTCTTCCTAATAAACAACTGTATGTTGTCCGGATGTCCATGACCTAGAAAGTGACTTGGAAAGTGTGAGGACCAATAGTTATGGGAAGGTCGACTTCGCCGATAACCATTTTTCTGGATCCGTTGAATGCTTTGATGACAACTTCGCTGATTCTCATCGGAGGGCCTTTGAATGATAATTGCATCAAAGTGGACTTCGGCATAACATTCAGAGTTGACCCTGTGTCTATCAGTACACTGGCTAAAGCATCGTCCTGACAGTTAACCGTGATATTAAGCGCCATGTTATGACGGCGACCCTCTTCAGGTAATTCCTCATCACTAAATCCCAAATTATTGCAGGAAGTGATGTTAGAGACAATGCTATCGAACTGTCTGATTGTTACATCCTGTTCCACAAAGGCTTGCTCCAAGACTTTCTGTAGAGCCTCCCTGTGGGCTTCTGAACTGAGTAACAGTGATAATACCGAGATCTTTGAAGGAGTCTGTAACAGCTGATCAACAATGTTATATTCACTCCTTTGGATGAGCTTCAGCATCTCATCATTATTTTTCGAAAGGTCGGGATTACTGGATTGACCGACTGGTAGATCAGGAGCTTCCGTCTGAAGTTCCTTTTCTTTGTTAGGTTCCCCAACCCCTCGGTTGAAGATTCTACCACTCCGTGTTACTCGACTGATGTCTGTAATATTCACGACGGAGGGTAATGGAATTTTCTTTCCATTTTCAATGGTTGTTGCACCGTATTTGTAAGGGATTGCCTTAGCTGATTCATACGGTAGTGGTCCCGGTAGATAGATGACTACGGGAGCCTTCTGGTTTTTCTGACCATCGTAAGTAATCTCGATCCGTTCCCGGTTGGGAACTTTAGATTCGTCAAGTAGAGGGATGATGGCAAAAACATCCCTGGTCCTGTGATGACCAGAGATTGTGACAACATCCTCGACTTGATCGGCAAGGTAGCTCGGCGTCTAGTTGATGGGTCCAGAACCCAGATATGGACGAATCTCTCCACGATCCACCTGACCCTGAAGAGCTGCTCTCACAAGGTAACACCCTTGGTTACTTTCCGAACAGACACTACAACGTTCATAGTTGTGTGGTGGCACCTGGCCACGCCCACTTTGAATACAATGTAACCTCACTAGGTTAGCTTCCACAGATCGGACATCCTGACTTTGACGTCGAGTAGGATTCCTGTTATTGATACTAATCTGCTGAGTATCTTCATCCATATAGATTGGCATCCACCAGTGATTTAACAAGTGCTGAAGTGCCTCCTGGACAAGGGTATAACCTCGATTGTTTTCGCAACCCGCTTTACAGCTGTGATAATTATGTGATATCAAGAATCCGAGTCGGACCTGCTCAGCATGTAACTCTACCAAGTTGGTATTCATCACGCGAATATCGAAGATCTGAACCATGTTGATCTGATAAGGGTTCCTATCATGGTAGTCTTGGATCCATCCAAGATCCATCTGACGCTGGAGGGCCTCCTGTATGAAAGAGCAACCCTGTTTGTTTACCGAGCAAGTCAGACAAGAACTGTAATCGTGTCGTGGCAGATTATGATACTGGCTTTGCCTTGAGTGCATTGCCACCAAGTTGACATTCATTGCACGGATGTCATGGTTTTGAATGACGTTAGAATTCGAGTAGACCATGTTAACCCCACGAACTCAGTGCTATTGGATCCATCCGAGATCCATTTGTTCCTATAGAGCTGTTTGCACCACAGAACATCCATGGTTGTCTTTTGAGCAGATATCACACTGATGATAGTTATGAGGTGGCACATGGCCATATCCACTCTGTCTATAATGTATCTTGACCAGATTGGTTTTCAACAAGAGTACATCATGAATTTGATAGACATTGTTAGTCTCTCCTTCTATTAAATTGACTGCAGCCTTCTCGTGTTAAGGCAGCGGGTTCATGAGAACATTAGGATTTGTATCCTTGAAGGATAAGACCCCGCTCCTAACAAGCTTTTGCACGTCGGATTTGAAATTGAGACAAGACTCAATGTTATGCCCTGATCCTCCTTGGTGGTAAGGGCAAGTTTGATCCACCTTAAACCAGAAAGGTGGATTTTTCGGTACTGTAAGAGGAGACTTAGTCTGAATGTGCCCCTTAGCCAGTAGTAACGGAAATAGTCCTGTGTACGATACGGGTATAGGATCAAACCCTGATGGTCGTGTTGTACGGTTGTTGTTATATGGAGGACGAGCCTGCTGAAGAGGCTGTTGTGTCCTTTGCTGATCAGGTTGGCTCTGCGCAACCTGAGGTTGATACGTAGGAATATGCGCAGGGCTGATAGCAGGAGTTACAGCTGCTACCGGCTGATAACGTCGCCTTTGCTTTCCGAGAGAGATATTCCCAATATCTTGCACTTTTTTCTTAGGGAGAGCACTACCGCATTTTTTAGTACCGCTCGTCGATCCAGTGTCTTTTACCAAACGTCCTTCTCGGACGGCTTCCTCAAGACGTACGCCCATGCCCACCATCTCGGTGAAATCACTGGGTGCACTGGCAACCATTCGGTCATAGTAAAATGAGCTTAAGGTTTTTAAGAAGATCTTTGTCATCTCTTTTTCCTCAAGAGGTGGACAAATTTGAGCGGCAATTTCACGCCACCTTTGAGCATACTCCTTAAAGGTTTCCTTGTCCTTTTGCAACATCGATCTGAGTTGATCTCTGTCGGGTGCCATGTCCAAATTGTATTTGTATTGTTGGACGAAGGCAGTGCCAAGATCTCTGAATGTGCTGATCGTAGTATGGTTTAAACCCATGTACCATTTTAATGCGGCACCGGTTAAACTATCCTAGAAGTAGTGAATCAGTAGGTCCTGATTCTCCATCTGAGCTGACATTCGCCGAGCGTACATCACCAGATGGCTTTGAGGGTAAGAGTTACCCTTGTATTTTTCAAAGTCGGGCACTTGAAACTTGTGCGGGACTTTCACATTGGGGACCAAAAAAAGGTCTGCGGCGTCCTTTCCAAATAGATCCTGAACGCGAATGGCTTGCAGTTCCTTCTGCATTTCCAAGAACTGTTCCTGGAATTCATCCATTCGGTCAAACATAGTTTCCTTTTTACCAGAAAGTATCGGTGGAATCTGTCCTTCCAGGACAGTGTGCACCACAGGGGGTGGGACCGTGACTACGACAGTAAATCTTGGCGTTTCCCGAAGTTTGTAACCTTCAGGAGTCTTCAGTATGCCCCTGGCATCTTTGCTTTCCCGAGGTTTGTAACCTTCAGGCCCAGCGGCTTCTGTTGTGATTCCCTGATCTTCAGCGATCAGCGGAACATATCCTTCAAGGATATAGTTAACAGGCATGCCCCAAGGGCGATCCTTCAACATTTGATACCTAGGATCATACTTTTCCACTATGGGCGTTGAGGTGATCTCTGAGATCACAGTTCTTTGTAGTTGAGCTTCTGCCATGGCTTGCATGTCGTTACGAAGCTTTCTCATATCCTCTCTCAGAGCGTCGATCTCGTCCTTCAACTCTCTGTTTTCTTCCTCAAGATCATCCATCTTTTTCTGACGATTGGCCTGAGTATTATACGAATGAGACAGTTTGACTCTAGAATCGAGACACAAATGTGAGATTCGTAGGTAAGAAGAATTCGTGATGTGAGAATGATGAATGCAATGATTATATTAATTGTCTTTTTGGTTTAATCAAAATAAACTTCGACAATTAGATTGCAAATATCAAACAGTGGGGAAACCCCTTTTTATTGAATTCAGAGGATTACAGAAATGGAAATACAGTAGATTACAAGGTGCAGAAACAGAAACCTAAGCTAATGGGTCCCGAGTCCTCTCTGAAGAGAAATCAGGTGCTGACTCTGGTACTTTCCTTTTCTTTGACCGGGGCTCTTGGGCCGTTGTCGGGTTGTCATTCCTTTGCCAAGTGAAAGGAGCGAGCAAATTCCTTTGGTCATCTTGATTCTCTACAGCATGTTGCTCCAAAATTTCAATCAGAGCATCTTTCTCTTTCAGTAGTCGCTGTATTTTGATGCACTCTACGTCGAGGGTGCGGTACTTGTTTTTCCAAGACCTTCTCTCCTTTTGAACTTTGTTGAGAGCAACCTGAAGCTTTTCAGTTTCCGTCATGAAGTACATGACAGATTCCCTCGGCGGAAGAATTTCGTAACGAGGATAAGGCATTTTTAGCTTGAGAGCTCTAATTTGTACCCAATGGAGATAAGGCTCCACCGAGAGACAGTCTGGTTTTCCCAGAGACTCTCGTCCTTTCTTATGAACGTGTTTCCAAGCGTGCATTATTTTCATCTTTAGTGCTCCGTCGTTTTCTCTTTTTTTTGAAGAAAAGACCTTCCAGATGAGCATTCAGCAGAATATGCCTCATCGGGTATCCAAACTGACGGCGAACCAATATCGGATGATAGTTGATTCCTCCCTTAGTTCCTATAAGGGGTACGTTGGGGAAGTTTCCACAACGATCAATGATTCTGATTCCATCATAGATCCTATTACACCAATCTATATCAGAGTTGGTGAGGGACATGATCTTCTGCGACCAACGTAAGGCACTCTTACAATCCCAAAAAGCAGCAGACTTAGGCAATTGAGAGATAAACCATTTGTAAAGCAAAGGTACACAGCATGGGATCTCCCCTCTGCTGTACAAATTTCCCAAGTGTACAGAATGATACGCATCTGCGAGCAAAGTTGGTACAGGGTTTCCAATGAGAAAAACCTTAATGGAATTGATATCGACGAAGTTATTAATGTTGGGCAACAAAAATAACCCGTAGGTGAGTAAAACAAAGATGCTTTCAAAAGCAGTCATGTTTCCTATACTGGCGAAATACAGAGCTTTCTTTGTCAAGAACCGGGCTGGAAAACCTTGTATGCCACCCTTGGTAGTCATGTGAGTCCTGACCTCTGACTCATCCAAATGAATTGATCTTGCAATGGTCTGATTCTTTGGAATTTCCTCCAGTCCAGAAAACAGAGCTTGATCTGTAATGTGTAGATCAATCAGATGAGAATACTCCTCCAGCGTTGGTGCGAGCTGGTAATCCGGGAATGTGAAACAGTGATAAACCGGATCGTAAAACTGAATGAGCGCATCCATGATTCCCTCAATCACATGGACTCTTAGCAGCGATAGCAAACCTTCGTGCTTGGCTCTGAAAGCCTCTTGGTGTGTGATCATTCTCGCCAAACCTCTTAAATCCTCTAGTTTTGGAATCCTGAAGGTGTACTTATGAGTTCTCCTTCTACCGAAATCCATTAGCGCAATCCTTTTCTCTGATATTTGCAATCACAGTCTTAGTTTAATTTGAAAAACAGAGAGACTAGAAGAGAAGATTTTTTTGAATGTTTTAATGATTTTTAAATGAATGCATGAATGCAGCACACAAAAACATAGAAAAAACATGGGGTCAAAGGGTCGTTGTCATGAAGTCAAGGCTCTACCCATCCCCAAAGGTTTATACTAGGGTGATTTTTGTACATGTACTCATTATCATCAGCTCCTCCCAGGAAAGCAAAACAACAAGCAGATCGCCAGCGAGTTGTAGAGCAATCTTAGAGTAAGTGCCATTCACCGAGAATAGATCACCAGCCTCAAATGAGGGTAGTATCGCGTGACAACTATTTCCGATAGTTTCCGCACTACAAAAGGGTTTGGCTCCTCAGCTTCTCAGACATCACAATCGGCTCATTGCCTAGGAGGGGGAATGGGTTGCATTGGTCAGCCTCCACTGAGGTTGATGGTCGACCTCGTCGCCATCACTTATCTTAAGTGTATACTCAATCTTTCCACATGCGGCATCACACGCATTCCCATTAGCAGAAAAATAAACACGTATAGCAATTAGGAAAAGCAGTATATATATTTGTCCTAATCATCCTAGACCTTTAAAGCTATGAATCCTAAGTTCATGACAGAAAATGGGTTCCCCAGCGGAAGCCCCAATTTGGGGTTTTCACACAAGAGAAGAGAAAAAAGGTTAGAAGAGCCCCACGGTGGGCGCTACTTTTAAAGTTTCCACCTGATAGATGGGAAGAGAACAAGATCTTGCTACAAAGGTGAAACAGATCCTAATGACAGATCCCTAGCAGAGTCACCATTTTTCTGTAGCGAGCGATTTTGGACGCGGTTGCGAAGCGCTGTCGCTCTTTGGTGTCTACAGCTCGATTCATTTTTTATCCTATTAAAGCTGATGAAGGAAGGGAAATAGATGTCTCAAATTAACCCTGCTTGCAAACTGAGGTTAAACAACGGTCTGTTAGGTTACAGATGCTACAAAGATTCGGGGTCTCTATCGGGTTTATTTTTTAAAAAGTGGCGGGAGGTTTAAATGTTAGGACAAATGCTTCTTGATAGATATGTGAGAGTATGGGATTTTGGGTTTTTGTTTAGTGTGCTCGCTAAGATCTTTTCTTTCAATCTTATGCCTACGTATTCCCATTTACCGAAACAGGGAAATCAGAGCGTTCGTAGTTCCTCCTATTCTATGGGAGGAAATGGTTGTTTTGGTGTCTTGTTCAAAGCCCAAGACGTGAAGCGAAAGGTAGTTTGTATCTTGATCAAAGCCCGAGATGTGAAGCTGAAAAGTATATTTGTATCTTGTTCAAAGCCCAAGATGTGAAGCTAAAAGGTGTTGTCTTTAGAGAGAATTCGTCATCTCTAAAGAGGGGGTTGTATGTCACAACTGTTTATAAAGGAGAATTACTTTAACCGGGATGTGTGAATCCGGTAATGCCATAATTTCCTTTATAGGGGATTTTAACCTGAAGGAGAAGACTTTAACTCAGTGTAGAGCAATGCTATCTTTCCTTATGAATTTCTCATGCTAAAAGAGGGACAGTGGCATGGATGTAGATGATCCAGAGGCTTGTCGCTTACAGCGATTAGATGAAGGAGTTGTTGATGTTTGTGTACTGTGAACGGGGCACAGCTTTGATGCTAAAAGGTTGATTGGATCAACCAGTGGTTTTCTTATATAAAGCCTAAGAGGAGGCTAATATGTGTCTCGTACAAAGCCCGAGAGAGAGGCTAAAAGGTTTTGACTCAACGAGGGAATCTTTTGGTATCTCGTATTAAGCCCGAGATGGAGGCTATTTGACTCAACAAGAGAGTTTTTTGTATCTCGTACGAAGCCCGAGATGGAGGCTAAAAGGTTTGTTTGGCTCAATAAGAACCCTTTTTGTATCTCGTATAAAGCCCGAGATGGAGGCGGAAGGGTGATTTACTTAACAAGGGAGTCTCTTATGTGTCTCGTACAAAGCCCGAGAGAGAGGCTAAACGTTGTTTGACTCCGCTGGGGAGAATCATTGTACAAACCCCAAGAGGAGGCTATGGTGACTGTTTCAGTTGAGTGACAGGTCCAGTATACTGATTTTGAAAGAGAAAATCAGTTCTTATATGAGCAACACTGTACTAAAAGATTTGATTCGAGGATCCGGTTTATTCCTGTTCTTTAAGGAAGTGGGAAATCCGAAGGGTATTGAGACTGTCCGAGTCTACGGGTTTTCTTCCTATTTAACGAAGGGGTCACTTGAGAATGTCTTTGAGACTCAAGGATATTAGACTGTCCGTGTCTAGAGTTTCATCTTTTGTACTATGCTTTGAGAAATAGTAGTAGACTCTTTGAAAGGACTAATCTATGAAGATGACTAGGTTTTGTTCCTATACCTCTAGGAGGTCGTCGGGACAATTTGTACGAAGCCCAAGAGGAGGCTGGAAGCTTTTAAGAAGCCGACGGGTCCTTGTACTAAGCCCAAGAGGAGGCTATCATTCCCGGAGGAAGAGATCATAATACGAAGCCTAAGAGGAGGCCGTGAATACTTCTAAGAAGCCGTAGGGTCCTTGTACTAAGCCCAAGAGGAGGCGGGGTTGCTTTTAGGAAACCTGTGGGTCCTTGTACGATGCCCAAGAGGAGGCTGATGCTTTTAAGAAGTCGATGGGTCCCCAAACCCCGAGAAGTTCAAGACAGGCTATTCACAAGGAATAGATCAAGCCAGGAAAGTTCGAGAATTTGGAAGAAACTCAAGAGATGCCATTCACGGAGAAAAGAACATCTCTGGGGAATAGAGTTCCTTGACAAGTGCTTTTAAGAAGCCTGTGGGTCCTTGTACGATGCCCAAGAGGAGGCCGATGCTTTTAAGAAGCCCGTGGGTCCCCAAACCCCGAGAAGTTCAAGACAGGCTATTCACGAGGAATAGATCAAGCCAGGAAAGTTCGAGAATTTGGAAGAAACTCAAGAGATGCCATTCACGGAGAAAAGATCATCTCTGGGGAATAGAGTTCCTTGACAAGTGCTTTTAAGAAGCCTGTGGGTCCCCAAACCCCGAGAAATTCAAGACATGCCATTCACCGAGAATAGATCAAGCCAGGAAAGTTTGAGAATTTGGAAGAAACTCAAGAGATGCAATTCACGGAGAAGAGATCATCTCTGGGGAATAGAGTTTCTTTGACAACTTCTACGAGTGACAGTCTATGAAAGGGTTCACCGAGAATGCTTCCTTTCATGTCTCCATATTGTTTAACCCCAAGAGGAGGGAAGACTGTGTCTGGTAATCCTATGGGGATCTAGTTTTGACTATTTAAGAGTGATCAACGGGCTTAATGCTAAACGTAATTGTCGGGGAAACTCTAAATATCTATACTATTATTACACAGTTGATATGAGTTTATGAAAGAAGATTTACAGCGAAACAACCCCACAATACAGTTATATGTATATGAAAGCGGTAAATGAAAGCATATAAACACTTATTCGGTTGTAGAGCTTCCATGCTGTTTGGTTAGTTGTTCAACAAAGAAAGATTGAAACAACAGTATATTTCAAAATCAAAGGAGAAAGTGCTTTGAAAAAAAGAAAGATTTTGGGGCTTACAGCTCAAGGAGAGGCCCAGGGTTTTATCAGTGATTGCATTGTTGAATTTGTACAGAGGGACTTATACAAGTGACTGAGGCCCAAGAATGTTTTTTGTACAAAGGGATGGGTCTTACACTCTCTCAAGAGGCCCAAAAGTTTCAAAAGAGTGAGAGTGGGGCTTATAACATGAGGGTAGGCCCAGATGATTTTTCGTTTAAAATGGCGATCGCGCCGAGATTTTCTTTTAACGCAGAGGGACTTATACAATAAGTGAGGCCCAAAATTGTTTTTGGTTAAAAGGGGGTTGGGTCTTACACTCTATTAGAGGCCCAAAAGTTTTGAATGGGTCTTATAGCTCAAGGAGAGGCCCAATTGTTATTTTTCAAAAGGCGACGATCGCGCCGTTTGTTTTTGACGGTATTGGGACTTATACAATGCACTGAGGCCCAAAAATGATTTGGTCAAAAAAGGATTGGGTCTTACACTCTATTAGAGGCCCAAAGTGTTTTGAAAATGATTTATGAGGGTTGAATTAATCCAAAACCCTAATTTGTTTTCAAAGATGTATTTAATTGAATAAAAATTCAATTAAAATGATCAAAATTGTTTAACATATGGAAAACAAATTGTGATCTTGGATTAATGCTTCAAAAATTAAGTATTGACCTACAAAATAATTAGAAGGCATTAAAAGTTGCAAAATCAAGGTGGAAAAAATATTTTAAATGTTAAAAACAATTAAAACATTAATTCTTTGCAAAAATATCAATTATACAAAATAAATAATATTTTTGGGATTTTTTTGGGAAAATAAAATATTTTAACATTTTTGTGAATTATTAAAAAAAAGAATCAACTCAAAATCATTAAAACTCATAGAGAAATTAATTTTTGAATCAATTAAATAAAATCACAAAATTCTAATATTTGAATTTTCAAAAAATGGCGCCAAGAACACGCGCGTGTTCTGGGTTTGCCCAGATTTGCATTTTCTCTCCAATCTCACTAAATACTTAATCATATCATGTAATCCACATACCAATCAACTCGTTTCAACCTCACGATCATGTCTATGACAATTAATTTCATTTAAAATAAGCATAAAACAAGAAATCACGAAAATCCTCAAGAACCCTAATTTCTGCATGAAGGCTAGGATTTTTGATACACGATTCAAACAATGCAATTAATTGAGGGGAAACATTCCATGCATGATTATGAACATATGGCCAAATTATTGTGTAGCAAAAATTGCATGGATCATAGAGTTAGAAGAGCTCATGCTTACCACTTGCAGTTGGTGATCGTGATTTGTGTTGGAGGTGTTACAGCTAGGTTCCAATGATCTGGATAGCTTCCCTAGGTGCCATGGAGTGTGTATGAATGCTTGGAATGGATTGAAATGATCTGGAACTTGAGATGGTACCCCAACTGCAAATCTGTCAAGAACTTGAGCAATTGGCTGGTGATTTTGTGAAATCTGTGTTCCAGATGTTATATGAGTGTTTGGATCACTTCTATATGATGTATATGAGGTGTGTGTGTATGTGTGTGTGTGTGTGATTGGTTTGATTGGAAAAGCTCTCAAACTCAAAACCCGATACTGACTTGCCTTAGAAGGCAAAATTGGAGTGAAAGAAGAGATTTTGAGGAAAGCATCTGTTTGATGGCTTTGGTGTACTCAAACTGATCACAATTGAGCTTTATTTATAATAGAGCAAGTTTGTTTTGCAAGGAATAGTGAATGGCAACTGCTGAGTAGGTTTGGCCAATGTTGGCAAATGAAAATCCAAGTCTCCTCTAGCCATTGACTAGAGGTTAGGGCACAGGCTGCTGGTTCCCTTGGTCTTGGATAAGTCTTGACTGAATTCAGTTGAGAATGGCTCAGTCCATGCCACCTTGATGCTTCCATTGAATGCTCCAATCCAAAATTGGAGTCTTGTCCCTATTTTGGCAATTCTAGGTTCAACATGCTATTTCTTGTTCCAAAGACTTTGGAGGCTTGGCTCAGTGATTGTCCCCTTTAGATTCAATCCTCAGAGGTGTCCAAGTGGATAGGAGCATTTGGATTTGGCTGATTTTGGCAAATCGACCAAAAGTGTAAAAATATGCCTTGCCTTGGCAGATTTCAGCAAGGCAACTTGCCAATGTCATATCTCATGACTCAAATTGAATTTGGTAATGTTCTTGGCCATTTTGGAAAGCCCTTACATGATACAACAACTATTTGAACATGTTTGGTTTTGATCTCTTTTGAATCCAAGTGAAAAATCCCCCTACATTTGGCAAAAAGTAAGGTAAAATCTGACTTAGTGAAATTTTCACTAAGTGTTGGAACAAAGTGACTTTTCTTGATTTTGATCACTCCATAACTCAAAATCCATGAGGAATTTGGACATAGGTCAGTATGAAGCTTTTGTAGAGGGCAATGAGATCTACAAATCAAGCTTTGAATGGGGAACAATGGCCTTGTGGTTTAGGAGTTATGGTCCTCCAAAGTTGGCACATTAGTGGCACTTTTTCCATAACTTAGAAATTTTTCTAAGTTTTTATGGTTACCCCCTTTTACAAGTTATCCCACTTTCTTTGATTTTTCTTGATGAATGATGATTCAAATCATACATTAACATCATTTTAGGGTTAAAAATCCATTTTGGTGAAAAATCTCAAAAAGTCAAAGTTGACTTTTGTGCACAGTTGATTTTTTATCAGATGAATTACAAACTGTGCAATTCTTCATGAAATCATGTCCTTGACCTAAATCAAAATTGATGGACATGTTCCATGGGTGTCATAGGGTATATTGAATCATGTCTTAGGGCTTGGGAGCATGTCCTGGTCAAAAGTCAAAGTTACAGTTGACTTTCCTCGCGAAACCCTAATTATGGTGTAGATGAAATTGAGACTTGTTGCTCAAACTTCTTGGAATAATCCATTGTTCCAAATGGATCAATATAGTTCATTAGAGACCCTCAAACCCTCTCTTGAGGTCTTGGCTCATGATTTGCCCTAAAAGTCAACTTAGGGGTGAATTAGGTCAAGAAACCCTAATTCCTGATTTTTTATGAATGCATCCCTTGGGGAAAAATTGACTTGATGATTGGGTCCATGAGGTCCCATGAAGTATATTAGGTTATGTTTTGGATCATTGGCTTGTGCCCAGATGAAAATTTTCCATTTGGAGGCCCTGGTCGACCAAAACCCTAATTTGGTGACACTGTCGATCTTGAGACTTGATCCACCTAGAAGGGAGCAGCCTTGTGCTTGATCCTTGAAGTGGGAGTCCTTTTGATCCATTGTGGATGTTTGAGAGGTTATACAAGTTAAAGATCATGTCATTCCTTGATTGATCCTTTGTCTAAGGCTCTGAGAGGGCTTGAAACCCTAATTTTGATTGTAGTGGATGCTCACCCATCTTTGGGGAGAATGATGAAGTATGATGGTTCCTCCATATTGTGATGATGATTTTCACAATGATGGGAAATCTTAGTGGTCAAAATTTAGGGTATGACACATCGAAAGAACATCGATCGCTTCTCCCGAAGTAATCGAACCTCAAAGTGCAGTATCAAGGTACTCCTTCTAAACCAGTACGTCTGAACAAAGGATCAACTGTGTCAGAGACAATGTTTCATCTGACATCCCCAACAGAGTTCTTATCTCCTAAGCCCGACCAACGGTTGTTCCCCACGGGGACTATCTCTCCTAAGCAAGGCAGAATTGCTATCTTGAACAAATGGTGCTTCTTCGTCCCCTGCAGTGGCCGAGTATCCAATCGTGTTCATCTATTAGCTTGTATGTCGCGTCAGTTTTGTCAACATACACGTTCATACATCATGCATTATTTATTTGCATTCATATTCATATTGCATCACTATCACTCTGGTCGGTCTTATCCCCAAGTGATAAAAAGTCCTCTAAATCGAGTTGTCAGTTCTTTCCTCGTCAGAAGGCGGATCATCTAAGCAATGTCTCTCCCAGTTTATTTCTGGATTGGAGACGGTCCTCGACCACTTTGATAACTTGAACCTCTGAAAAGCAAGAAAACTTTCGACAAACATCACTCTTCGCCATTAAAGATGATATCTTCGCTTTCCTGGATTAAGGAAAATCCCCAGAGAAAGCCTCTTAATCAGAAGATTCGGCAATACAACAGTTCTTCTTTGGAAGGTTCGCTGACGAAAAGGTCATCAACACTCCCAAATTGGATTACATCATATGGCATTTCCTCCGAGAAGATCTCGAGGAAAAGTATGATGTAATATCCCCAAGCAAAAGTAGTCTCTCAAAAGACTCGTTTTCCCCAGTAGGGTCAACAAATGGCATCTCCACTAGAGAAGTTTGTACACCTCTACAACTCATACGATTGGGTTCCCCAGCAAGTTTGACATCAAAACTTTTTCCATCAAATGGAATCTCCCATGAAAATTCGGCGGGAAGTTTGAGGAAAACCACTACAAATAGCGTCTCTTGTCAAGAAAGTTTATTGACAAAAGAAACTGAGACCAGTTCCTTGGTAGGAAACCAGGATCGAGGGGAAGTTTACATAAGAAACTGAGACCAGTTCCTTGGTAGGAAACCAGGATCGAGGGGAAGTTTACATAAGAAACTGAGACCAGTTCCTTGGTAGGAAACCAGGATCGAGGGGAAATTTACATCAGAAACTGAGACCAGTTCCTTGGTAGGAAACCAGGATCGAGGGGAAGTTTATTTCAGAAAACTGAGACCAGTTCCTTGGTAGAAAACCAGGATCGAGGGGAAGTTTTTACCTTTTCTAAGCATCAACGCTTAGCAAAAGAAGATGGATGAGCAACCTACCATTCATAACCACCATCAAATTTTCGGGTATTCCGATATTTAATCATCTTGCACCCTAAATGCCTGAATACCTTCTCCATTCACACCTTCGGGTCCAAGAAGATTAAATATGGGCATCTGTCATACCCCAAATTTTGACCACTAAGATTTCCCATCATTGTGCAAATCATCACCACAATATGGATGTACCTTTATGCCTCATCAGTCTCCTCAAGGAACATTGAGCATTCACTACAATCAAGGATTAGGGTTTTCAAGCCCCCTTAGAGCCTTAAATAAAGGATCAATTAAGAAATGACATGATCCTTAACTTGTCTAACATCTCAAACACCTATAAAAGATCAAGAGGACTCCCACATCAAGAATCGAGCACAAAGTTGCAACATTCCAAGTGGATCAAGCCTCAAGATCGCCAATGTCACCAAATTAGGATTTTGGTCAACTGAGGCCTCCAGATGGAAATTTTCCTCTGGGCATGAGCCAATGCTTCAAAGTATAACCTGAGATACTCCAAGGGACCTCATAAACCCAATCATCAAGTCAATTTAGCCTCAGGGGATGCATTCACCAAAAATCAGGAATTAGGGTTTCTTGACCTAATTCACCCCTAAGTTGACTTTTGGGACAAAATATGAGCCAAGACCTCAAGACATGATTTGAGGGTCTCTAATAAACCAAATTGAACCATTTGCAACAATGGATTGATCCAAGAAGCTTGATCTACGAGTTTCAATTTCATCAGGGCCACAGTTAGGGTTTCGAGGGAAAAGTCAATTGTACCTTTGACTTTTGACTCAGACATGCTCCCAAACCTTGGGACATGATTCAATACACCCTATAACACCTATGGAACATATCCATCAAGTTTGATTTAGGTCAAGGACTTGATTTCACAAAGGATTGCACAGTTCGGAATTCATCTGATAAAAAGTCAATTGTGCACAAAAGTCAAGTTTGACTTTTTGAGATTTTTCACAATTATGGTTCCTTAACCCTAAAACAATGTTAATGGATGATTTAAATCATCATTCATCAAGAAAAATCAAAGAAATTGGGATAACTTGTAAAAGGGGGTAACCATAAAAACTTAGAATTTTTCTAAGTTATGAAACAAAGTGGCTAGGGTACCAACTTCCAAGGATCATAACTTGAGATTCAAGCAACCATTTTGGATGGTCCAAAGATGGATTTGTAGCTCTCATGGCATACTTTAAAAGTGTCAACTACACCTTATTCCAATTCCTCATAGATTTCGAGTTATGGAGTGATCAAAATGGCTGAAAACATGAAATGTCACTTTTTCCCACACTTAGTGAAATTTTCACTAAGTCAGAATCTGTCTTGCTTTTTTTCAAAATGTAGGGGCATTTTTCACTTGGATCCAAAAAGTTTCAAGACAAACTATGATCACACATGTGTTGTGTCACATAAGGGTTTTCCAAAATGTCCAAAAACTCCATCAAAGTCCATCTGAGCTAGGAGTTATGGCAGCTGCAACATGCCTTGCTACAAACTGTCTTGGCAGGGCAGATTTGTGCATAAAGGCTCGATTTGCTCAAATTGTGCAATTCCAAGCATGCTTATCCATCTGCACACCTCAAGGGGGAACAACCAAGGGACAAACTTTGATCTATCAGCCTCCCAAGTCCATGGATCTATGTTTAGGCATGACACTCCTAAATTCAAAGATGCTTCGAATATTCAATTTTGTTTCAAAGCATTTAACTGATGCATAGAGGTGGCATTCATCAAGACAATGTTATCCAAGTTTAGTCAAGACTTATCCCTTAACCAAAGACACATCGGCTTGTGCTCTAACCTTTAGTCAATGGCTAGAGGAGACTTGAGATTCCAAAGTGATCCAATTGGCCACAGACCTGTACCAGTTGCCATACCCTATTTCTTGCAAAACAAACTTGCTCTACTATAAATAGAGCTCATTTATGATCAGTTTGAGTACACCAAAGCACCCAAACTGATGCTTTCCTCAAAATCACCTTCTCACCTCCAAAATTGCCTTCTAAAGCAAGTCACTATCGGGTTTTGAGTTTGAGAACAATTCCAACCAAACCAATCACACACACACACCTCATAAACATCATATAGAAGTGATCCAAACACTTAAACAACTTCTAGAACACCAATTCCACAAAATCACCAGCCAATTGCTCAAGCTTTTAACCAAGTTGCAGTTGAGGTGCCATAACCTGTTCCAGTCCATTTCCAATCACTCCAAGCATTTAAACACATTCCATATGGTGTAGGGAAGTTGTTCAGATCATTCCAACTCATCTGTAACACCTCCAACTCAAATATCAAATTGCACTTGCTGCCACGACCTTCAAGTAAGCCTAAACTTGGTCATTTCAAGATTCATGCATATTTCCTCGCACCATAATTTTGCCATATGTTCATAATCATGTATGGAGGGTTTCCCCTCAATTAATTACTTTGTATGAATCGTGTATCAAAATTCTCAGCCTTCATGCAAAATTTAGGGTTCTTTAGGTTTTGTCTTGATTTCTTATTCCATGCTTAAAATAAATGAAATTAAAGACCATAGACATGATCGTGAGGTGAAAACGAGTAGATTAATATGTGGATTGTGTGATTTCATCAAGTATTCAGTGAGATTGAGGGGAAAACGCAAATCTGAAGAAACAGAGGGCGCAGGCAAGAACTTGGTGTTCTTGGCGCCCTTTTTTAAATTTTTAAATATTTGAATTTTTGTGATTTTATTTAATTGATTCAAAAATTAATGTCTCTCTGGTTTTTAATGATTTTGAGTTGATTCTTTTTTTAATAATTCAAAAAAATGTTAAAATATTTTATTTTACAATAATTTCCCCAAAATATTATTTATTTCATATAATTGATATTTTTGAAAAGAATTAATTTTTATTTGTTTTTTGACATTTAAACTATTTTTCTTTCTTGATTTTCCAAACTTAAATGGTTTCCAATCGTTTTGTGGATAAAAACATGATTTTTCAAACATTAATCCAAGATCACAACTTGTTTTTCACACATGTTTGATAATTTTGATCATATTAATTAAATTTTTATTTAATTAAAATACATTTTGAAATTAATTTAGGGTTTTGATCTTAATCACCCTAAACAAAACTTTTTTCAAACACTTTTGGGCCTTTAATAGAGCGTAAGACCCAATCCCTTTTTAACCAAAACCATTTTGGGCCTCAGATATTGTATAAGTCCCTCTGTGTTAAAAAAATCTCGGCGCGATCGCCAGTTCAAAATCAAATCCTTTGGGCCTCTCCTCGAGCTATAAGTCCCAATTCTTTTTCTTAAAAAACACTTTTGGGCCTCTAAAAGAGTGTAGGACCCAACCCCTTTTGTAAATAAACATTTTTTGCGCCTCACATATTGTATAAGTCCCTCTATATATTTTCAAAACAACGGCGCGATCGTCGCCTTTTCAAAATCATTCGGGAATCGCCCTGAGTTGTAAGCCCCATCTCTTGTACAAAAACACTTTTGGGCCTCTAATAGAGTGTAAGACCCAACCCCTTTTGAAAACCAAAATAATTTGGGCCTCAGTCACTGTATAAGTCCCACTGTGTTTTCAAACCTCGGCGCGATCGCCATTTTTCAAACAAATTAAAATTTGGGCCTCTCCCTGAGCTGTAAGCCCCGATCTCTGTTCAAAATACTTTCTCCTTTGATTTTGAATCCAAATGTATAATTGCTATCCAAATGTATAGTTGCTATCAAGTGTTTATCCGCTTTCTTTTATCTGCTTTCATATGCATAACTGTATTGTGGGAAGCTGCGCATGGTTAGTCTTCTTTCATAACTTTTAAATACTTGTCATATATCAACTGTATATATACTAGTATAGTTATTTAGAGTTTTTCCCGGCAACTACGTCTAGAACTAGGTAAAGCCTTGTTGGTCACTCTTTAAATACAAACAAAACTAGATCCCCATAGGATTTCCAGATACAGTCTTCCCTTCTCTTGGGATTAAACAATATGGAACAAAAAGAAAGGCAATATTCTCGGTGAACCTTTTCTCAGACTGTCACCCCTATAAATTGTCTAAGAAATTCTACTCCCCAGAGTTGATCTATTATCCGTGAATAGCATCTCTTGAGTTTCTTCCAAACCCTCGAACTTTCCTGGAATGATCTCTTCTCTATGAATTGCATTTCTTGAACTTCTCTTGGTTTGGGGACCCACAGGCTTCCTAAAACCATCCCTGCCTCCTCTTGGACTTTGTACAAGGACCCTTTAGATTCTTAGAAGTTCTCGTGCCTTCTCTTGGGCTTAATACAAGGACCCTCACGACCTCTTAAAGGTATAAGACAGAACTTAGTCATCCTTTGCTAGAGCAGTCTTTCCAGTGTCAGACCTCAGGCCACTTTAGGGTTGATTCTCATCCCTTAAGGCCCTTGCTCTCTTTTGGGCATCCTACAAAAGATAAAAATCTTCAACACCAGTAGACTTGGATGGTCTAATCCCCTTGAGTCTCAAAGACATTCTCAAGTTCCTTTCAAACATAGGAAAAAACACCGATCACTCTGGATAAATCTCCAGCAGAAACCCGGTCTCTCTCATGAGAGTTCCTCACCCTTGGGCCTGCCTATGGATCTAATCATCGGCAGTAAGATAGCCTCCTTTTAGGCTTTGTATAATGATCCTTCCTCAGCGAAGTCAGTCTCCTCTTGGGCTTTGTACAATAATTCTCCCCTTTAGCGGAGCTAACCTTTTCAGACTCTCTTGTTGAGTCCATCATTTTTGAAGACTCTCTTGTTGGGTCAATCTCCTTTTAGCCTCAATCTCGGGCTTCATACGAGACAGCAAATCACTCTCTTGTTGAGTATAAAAGACTCTCTTGTTGAGTCAATCAACTCTCAGACTCTCTTATTGGGTCAATCACCTTTGCAAAACTCTCTTGTTGAGTCCACTCTTTTAGCCTCCGCCTTGGACTTTGTGCAAGACATATAAAAGCACTCTCTTGTTGAGACAAACTCATTTCAGCCTCCATCTTGGGCTTTATAAAAGACACATATAAACCTCCCCAGCGGAGTCAAAAATCCCTTTTAGCCTCAATCTTGGGCTTTGTACAAGACAAAAAGAACATTTTCCCCGGAAAAGACAAACTGTTAGCCTCCTCTTAGGCTTTATATAATGATATCCCCAAAGAGTCAGCCTCTTTTTTGCCTCCATCTTGGGCCTTGTACAAGACATAAACACTCTCTTGTTGAGTCAGTCTTATCTAGCCCCCTCTTAGGCTTCGTATAAAGAAATCCCTAGCTGAGTCAATCAACCTTTTAGCATCAAACTCGTGTTTGATCAAGGCATACAAAAAATCAACAAATCCTCTTTAGAGATGACAAATTCTCTCTCAGCCAAAACCCTTTAGCTTCATATCTTGGACTTTGAACAAGATACAAATCACCTTTAGCTTCATGTCTTGGGCTTTAAACAAGACACCAAAACATCTTTTCCTCCCATAGAATAGAAGGAACTACGATTGCTCTGATTTCCCTGTTTCGTTAAACGGGAATACGTAGGCATAAGATTGTGAAATCTTAGCGAGCATACAAACCAAAAACTCTAGGCCTAGTACCTTCATACATCAGTTAGAAAAATTAGATATCGTATCTTCCCAGAAGCCTCATGAACCGTCAAGACACTCTATTCTTAAGCCAAATAACCAAAGAGAGACCCACGATTTTGATAGCATCTGTAAACCAACAGTCATCTGTTTAAACTTAGTATGCAAGCAGGGTTAATTGGAGACATTTATTTCCCTTCCTTAATCAGCTTCACAGGATAAAGAATGAATCAAACTGTAGCACCTCAAAGCGATAGTGATTCGAAACCACAAAAACCGCGCTACACTTGGGAATGATTCAGAGGGTGGAGGAGGAAGAGTTAAGTCACAATCTTGTGGAAGCTTTGGATTTTTTATGGAAAATCTTTGGCTGGAGATTATTCCTCAATAGGTTGCCATCCAGAAAAAATTTAGCAAATAGAGGCATCATTTCAGATCCACACCAGCTAGCTTGTATTTTCTGCTTTCAGGATAATGAAGACATATCTCATATTTTCTTATCATGTCGGAAAATAGCTCAGGTTTGGTGGGAGATAGAAATCTGGTTGGGAATGAAATTTCCTAATGAAGACAACTGCATAGATTCATTCCTACAATGGTCCAAAATGCATGGGAAAGGTAGGATTGTATCGTATATATGGTTGGTGGGGTGCTGGAATATATGGAGATATAGAAATCAGATTCTATTCAAGGATGCAATAGTGGAACCTAAGGAAATATTTCAATCTGTCATCTCCAGCTCTTGGAATTGGAAGATCTTGAACAACAAAGACAAAATGAAGGGTGATTTTTATGCTTGGTACAAGATGTCTATGGATATGTATAATTGATCCAAGGCTAGGAATAGATGGTTTGTTTGGTTTAGATTCCTGATGGAACTCTGTTGTTAGAGTTTTGTGGAAGTTTTCATGACTTCCTTGTGCTTTTGTATCATGTTTAGGTTCCCTGCATAATGCAGGGTCTGTTTCTTTTGGCTGTTTCTTTTAACTCTATTTCATCTTGATTTTGCAAATTTTACTAATAATTTCAAATAAAAATAAAAATAAAAATTTATCTTTTATCATTTAAGTTAAATTGTTCAAAAATTATAAATAATTTTATATCAAATAAACATATATTTTTTTACATATTCAAAATGATATTTTAATCTTATATTAATTCTTTCAATATACACATAAATTAATATTATATATTACATTTTATTGTATTGACTTAATTCCAAAATAAAAAGATATTTTATTATTAAGACATTGCGACGAAAAGTGATAACACTTTATAAATAAAGAAATATTTTATTTAAAATTACACAGAAACAACTTCCTAAAAGATCTCACTAAACATATTATGGCTCTGTTTGGTAAAAATAGCGGTTGACTGATAAGTTAGTCGATAGCTTATAGCTTATGCTTGGTGAGATGGCTGATGACTTATAGCTGATAAGCTAATTGAAGTGTTTGGTAAAATTAGTGGTTTAATTATCTGATAAAATAAAATGACATAAAAGATATTTATTAATTATTATTTTATTTTAAATTATAATAAATTATAAAGGATAATAATGTGTTTTAGTTAAAATAATAAAGGTAAAAATGGAAGAAAAAATAATAAGTTATAAGCTATAAGCTAAAACGCTATTTAAAATAACGTCTGAAAAATAAGCTATAATCTAATAAAATAAGCTATAAGCCCGTGATGAAAAGATTGTTATCAAACAGGTATTTTATTGTCATACGAACTTACACGTTATAAGACATAAGTTATAAGCTCAAAAAATATCTTGTCAAACAGAGCCTATATTTTCAAATTGATGGTAGATGTTACCTCTTACTTAAATGTTTCTTTTCATCTTGCCTTCATTTTCAATATTTTATTTTGTTTCTGTCCAAATATTATCCTTTTTTCATATGATTGATATAAATTGAACCACCATTCCATCTACATTCATTCAAAATGTGTATACTCAATATATATATATATATATATATATATATATATATATATATATATATATATATATATATATATATATATATATATATATATATATATATAATTAATATCCTATGAGAATGTCATTTTTACGTAAGAATATGAGAATGAATCTGAATCATTAAATTTTAAAATAAATAGTTGAGATTATTTATAGTTTTTATTTTTCTCTCTCCTCCATTATTAAAATAAATTATTTCAAATCAAACTTACATGTTACTACTAACTTATCAATTCCAATATTTTTTAAATAATAACAAAATATTGTTTAAATCAAATGTTCAATATTGTTACTACTAACTTATTATTCAATATTTTGATCAATTCCAATGTTCAAATCAAACTTACACTTACTTATCAATTCCAATATTTTTTAAATAATAACAAAACACATATAATATTTATTTAGGAAAAATATATTTTTAATTCAAATACCAGTTTATACTTTTTAAAAAATAATAAATTTTGTTGATTAAACAATTTTATGGTTTTTTAATTTCATTTTTATTACATTTTCAAATTGTTTCTCTTCTTCATTTACTATGTACTATTTTTTTTCTTCATCTTCGACTAATCATTTTAGATTCATATCTAAAAATATCACATAAATATAAAATTATTGATCAAAATATTGAATAATAACGGAAATAAATTTACTATTAATTCCAACATTTTTGTAAATAATGACAAAATAAAAATAATATTTATTTACGAAGTTGATTCAAATATTTTTATATATGAAACAAATTATAGACACTAATTTATTATATTTAAAAAAATAATAATAAATTTTGTTGAAAAAATTATAACTTATCATTTTTTTAAAACACCAAATTAAATTAATTAAAAATGGGAATACGAAGTTACTATTCAAAATATTGAATAATAATATGAACAAATTTAGATTGATTCAATTTTTAAATTACAATTAAATTATAGAATTAAACACATTCGAAAAATGTATTTTTATTGTCATTAATATTTTTTATGATGTTGATCAACTATAAAAAATATTTGAACGAATCATAACTTATCATTTTCTTAAAACATCAAATTAAAATAATTACAACAGAAACACGGAGTTATTTATCAAAAAATTGAATAATAATAGGAAAAAAATTTACTATTAATACAAATTTTAAATTACAATTATATATATATATATATATATATATATATATATATATATATATATATATATATATATATATATATATATATATATAATCAACTATATATTTTTAGAAATGAGAGATTTTTTAATATTTATTATCCAATTGGGAGATTTTTTCAATAATGAATATTAAGACAGTAATGATTTTTTTTTTATTTGGGAGATTTTGAGATTTTTTTAATTGGTAGAATTTTGTGAGAATCAACATGATGTTATGATTTTGTTTATTTCGAAAACGATGATAAAAAAGCATAGTTTTTTCAAAAAAATCTGCTATAAATTTAATAGAAAAAACATTTAATTATAAATATTCATAAGAATCTTTAAAAAATGCGGTAAAAATTAAAGGTTTTTTAAAATCTTTGAAAAATAACAATTTGAATAGTAAAAATTTTGCAAAAATATTATGGTAAAAGTGCTACTATTAAGAGAATGACAAGTGCATATAAATGAGTGTCAGGTATAATTACCCAAGTAAAACTTAGAATGCTTTGTTTTATTTTAAATTTCCATGCTTGCTTTATTTTAGTAAACTTTATTTCATAAATTAATTTTCTTTATATTGGGCATTTAATTTTTTTATTTTGAATAAGATAAACCAAATTAAATTAATATTTTCTATTTTTATTTTAATTTAATATCACACTTTTTGAATATTTAGTATTTAAGATGCATGAATTATTACAATGTAGTGGTCTTATATCTTAAAATAGTTCATTTTTTTTTAATAAAATAGAGATTAATTAGATGGATATCTTTTTAATCTTTGAATTGTTAAAATTAGTATTTTAAAATTCGGACCATTCCGGCCGATCGGGCCAGTTAGACCGTGAACAGGAGGATAGAGAGATTTTGTAAAACATTGAATCTACATTGAATCGTAGTTGCAATTGATCCGGTAAAATTTGGTTTGACCCGGCCGATGCACTGGGTGAACCCATGGATTTTTTGATTCAATTGGTTGATTTTTTATGTTTATTTTTTAGCTTTGATTTTCTAATTTTATTTTTTTGTCTATTTTAAAATCCAATTTTATTAATATTTTTAATTATATTAATTATTTATAATAACTAAATAATGTTAAAATTTTAAGAATTAGATCTGTAACCTTTTAAGATTATTAGGATTATAGTTTTACCAACTGTACAATGAATTTCTTTAATATTTTTTAGTATTTAATATGGTTTAAATGAACAAAGTTATATATTTTACAATTATAATATTTCTCTATAATGCATTTTATTTAAACTTATATATTATTAATCATATAATATAATAATATTATAAATTTAGAAAATTAATTATACGATATAAAAATACTATAAATTAATAAAAATTTTGAAAAAAATTATATTATTAAAGAAAAATGAAATTATATTTTCACATTATTTTCAGTATGAATCTCATTATTTGGAAAAAAAAATTATGTTACCAAAAGAAGATAAAATTAAATTTTCACATTATTTTTAATATGAATCTCATTATTATTTTTAAATAAAAATCACATTATTTTTACTAACTTTTTTTTTTAGATTTTTATTTTTTTACTCTTAGATTTTTAATTATTTATATAGAGCATAATATTTGTTTATCTTCTATATCAGTTTATGTATTATTATATCATACAATTACTTTTCTAACTCTTTTTTTTTTTAATTTATGAGCATCAATAAACTGTTGGAATTTTATTTAAAATTGTTATTCAATTTATTTGTATAAATAAATTTATAGAATCTTTTTGTATATTTTATTGTTATGAAATTTAAGTTAAGAAATTATTTTATAAATATATATTTTTTAATTTGTATAAAATAAATTACAAGTCATACGGTTTAACCAGTGACTTACTGATCTGACCAATAACCCAATAATCCAATAACTTGATCGGATCGATGACCGATTCAGGTTTTAAAATATTAATTAAAACACAAGTTGCATAACTTACTTGTTTTTAAACTCCTTTTTTCTTAATAAATAAATTATTTTAAAAAGAGATAATTAGATGGACGTCTATTTTATTCTTAAGTTGTTATGACACAAATTTCATAGCATGTTGGTCCTAAAACTCGTTTTTAACAATAAATTATTATAAAATAAAAGCGATCAAAAACGTCTCACTCAATTTTTTTCGCAATCAATTTTTTATCAAATCAAATTAATATTTTCATTTGTGGTAATGCAACAATTTTTTATTTAAAATCAACAAAGACTCGAACATTTTCTACTCAAGAACTACGTAATTTTAAATTTTCCATCATATTAGGAGATAATAAAAAACAATTTTTGCCCTTTTTTGTAAATATGTATATTTTATATTTAATTCGTATTTATTAATAAGAAGAAAATAAATATATTAAAAGTTATCAACATTTTTGCATAATTAATTATAAGTAACCATTTTGTAAATGACGGTTATAGAGTGTTAATACCTATCCTACGTATAATCGACTCTCGAGCCTAAAATCTGGTTTCAAACACCATTTTTTTTATTTTAAAGTGCTTTATCAATGTTTTCTCGATTTTAATAAATTTTGATGGCAACTTCATTGTTTTGAAGCAATCCTTGAATGTTTAGGTTGCAACACTGGAAATCAAAGGTGTGTCCTATAGGTTAATTTGCTTCCATTTATGTTAATATCTGTTTGCCTTGAAAATTAGCAAACAACCGCTGGTCTCCTAATTTGTGAAAACCAGTTTACTTGCAGGATCGAGCATACAAATTCTAGGACAATGTGTTTTAAAAGTTTTGACAATTTGTATAGAAATCAAACCTTTTATTCGTTATGTTCATCATTGTTTTTCATAAATTGATGTGGTTTGGACAGAAATGATAAAGTTTGGTTCTTAAAAGAAATAACGAAAACGTAATAAAAGTGCAGGAATGAAATTGCAGAAATGTAAAATGAATTGCAAATAAATAACTTAAAACTTCATTGAAATGTAAAGAATGAAACTGGTGTTTTTCCAAACGTACATTTTCTCAATGATAACTCTTTTCTCTCACACGGGTACTTTGAGTAACTTGTATAAATTTTGAATACACACACGGAAATCTAACACTACGACTCCCTATTTATATACAGTCGAAATAACCGTCAACAACGGTCATTTCTCCTAATGACGACAAATGGCATTATGCATGCTTTCGCCTCTTAGATGCATTCCAAGCGTCTTGCTTTCAAATCAAAATTCCCTCCTCTATTTAAATTTCAAAATATCTTTCGAAACGAGGTCTTCATAGAATTATGTCGAAATAGTTTTAACACTTAGAAAAAATCTCCAACTCTTCTACTCCAACTTATCCCCCATTTTCGCCTGATCCTCTTTACAGGAAATGAATTGCTGTTGAAATGTTCTGGCAAATCTTAAACTTTTATCTCCTGAATGAAATCCAGGCGTCGAAATTAGGAGTCTACAAATTGCCCCCCAAAAAATGCATATTTCGACAAAGGAGAAAAAACATTTTTTGACAACATAATTCGACGCCTTGAATAATTCGACGAAACGACTGTTCATATGACTTGACATTTTGTGACATCAGGGTCATCATTACACTTTTTAAAAACGTCTCTTTAGCCTACGTTCTGAGATCCTTTTTAATCATCACGATCCTAGTCCCTAGGAGATCGTGGGTAAAAAATAACTGCCACCGTCCAATCAATCAATTCATGGATAACACGTGTCCCACGATTCTTTTCATTAAATGGAAACCTCTTTGAATATTAATCGTTTCAGGTTATTGTTGACACTCATGGACATCCTCTTGTCCAAGTTCTTCCCAAAACAAGCACGATCCAACCTATAAACCAACAAGCTTCTCCAAGCCTTCCCCAAAGGTTTCGACCAAAGAGTCTGCCACTGAAGTGAATCAGCCCACCAATGCTTCTGAGAAACTTCCCAAGATCATCACCACGAACCCGTCTCCTGGCGTGATCGAAGAGAAAGTTGGTCCTGAGAAAGATATTTTAGTTGACGTTGGTGGGGACACTGTGATGTCCAATGCAAAACTCACCATGGAAGGAGATCCTGAAGACCACTCCCCTATCAACCCAAAAGATGATAATGAAGAGAAAGATGGGGATGTTGAAGCTGATGACGAAAAGGAAGAAGAAGAATATGGCGAAAAGAAAACAACTCCAGAGACTGCTGCTGGTGAAGAAGGAAGAACGGACGAGGAAAGCCTTAATGATCGTCCCAAAGCTGCTTCCACAAACACTACTTCGACCAGTTTCTCTCATGAAGAACTTGAAAACCTGAAACTAGAAAGACCCATGGAGTATCTGAAGGCTATGCTCAGTGCGCGCTACAATTTCTGTGACACCGCCACCAGCGGTTCGACCACCTCAGGGACTTTTTTGGGCAGAAAATCTATGGATGAAGTGCTAACCTAGATTCAAGAGAAAATCCTCAACATAGATTTGTTTCAACTCCTAGAGAAGGACTCCTCCGCTCAATTTAACTTAAAAAAGATCCTAAAACAAATCAATGTTCTGGAAGCTCCCCCTGAAGTGACTGACATTGTTGTGGATCTGACCACACTGATTGACCTGGTGGTGGCAGATTTTAACCGACTTCGAGATTACTCAAAAAAACTTGAAAATAAGTCGGGAACTCAACTTGCTGAATGAGATGCCGCCTAAAACTCTACCATCAAGGTGACTGAACTGGAGAAGACCTCTGAACAAAACAAGAAAGAGGCAGCGAACTGTGACGAAAGTATTGGCAAATGGGAGAAACAAATCACCGCCCTTCAAGATAAAATTTCTCAGGCCAAAAAGTGCAAAGAAGAACTGCAACAAATCAACCAAGAGGAGATAGCTAAAGAGCTTGAAGTTGGGGTGCATCATGTCGAAAGAGCTCAAAAGCTTGGCAAAGAAATCGAAGAACTTTCGACTAGCGAGGCCCTCTGCGAACGTCGCCTTCAGATTCAGAGGTCCAAATTTGAGAAACTAAAGCAATCTTTCCCAGTTTGAAACTTGTAATTTTATTTGGCCCTTTGAGGCCTAATTTTGTAATGACTTTAAGCCATATGTTTGGCAAAAAGAATTTTAATTCACCAAGTCAGTTGTTTTCTTTGTATAATTATTCGACTTCTATCTTTATTTCTTGCAATATGGGCTTATATTTCTTCAAATATTTCCTGTTTATTTTTAGCACTCGCTTGTCTTTATCTAATTCCTTAACTTCATATGCGCCGTTTGAAAACACTTTAATAATTTGAAAGGGCCCTTCCCATTTAAGGGACCATTTTCCCATAAATCTGTCTTTTCGATCCATGGGAAGAATAACTTTCCAAACAAGGTCACCAATCGAAAATACCTTGCTTTTTACTCTTTTATTATAGGATTTTTCCACCCTTTCTTTCTGCCTTTTTAATAACTCTAGCGCATTTAACCTTTCTTCGTCTAAATCCACCAACTCATCTATCATCATATTCCAATATGAGTCTGATGGAATTTCATGATGCCTTTGGACTCTTGTTGAATGTAAATATATCTCGACCGGAAGAACTGCATCATGACCGTATGTAAATATATATCTTTGGCTTTCTTCCCACATGCTTCTTTATCAAACCAATTATAACCTTATTTGCTGCTTCGACTTGTCCGTTGACTTGAGCATAGTAAGGCATTGATGTGAGAAGTTTGAACCCCGCTTCTTTCGCAAAAGCTTGCATATTTTTACCAGTAAAAACAGATCCTTGATCCGTTGTTATAGTCTCTGGGATCCCAAACCTATAGATGATGTGTTTTTTAATAAATTCGATCACGGCTTCTTGATCCACATTTACTAAAGGTATGGCTTCGATCCATTTTGTGAAATAATCAATACCCACCAAAATAAACTTCTGATTTTTTGATGATGCTGGTCAAATCTCGCCAACCAAATCCAAAGCTCAACCTCTAAAGGGCCATGGTTTGACTATGGAGTGCAATTTACTTGCAGGAACATGTTGTATACCTGCATGCACTTGGCATTCTTGACAGCCTTTAGCAAATTCGATACAGTCTTTTAACATGGTAGGCCAATACATGCCTTATCCAAACAAGAGCCATTTCATCTTGTGGCCTACCTGGTGTGCCCCACATGCCCCACCATGGACAGTTGAAAGGGCTAAATACGCTTCAGATTCACTAAGGCACTTAAGCAAGACCCCTTCAAGGGTCTTTTTAAACAACTTATTACCCAAAATAACATAGCTCAAAGCACGATACCTGGTTTTACGCTCTGTGGATGCTTTTAGATTTTGCAAATACTCCATTATTGGCTTCCTCCAATCTTCGTCCGTCAAACTATCCACAACCAAAATTTCAAAATTTTCCTTATCAACGTACCCTAGCTTTGTAGCTTCCAAGTCTAATGGTGATAATCTTGTCCACATAACTCTACCTCTGACTTCAATGGCTTTTTTCATACTTTCCTTTGATATTCTGTAGCCAGAAGCAATTTGTGCTAAGTCATTTGCCTCCTGGTTCTCTATTCGAGGGATATGTCGAATTGTTACCATATCGAATCCTTTCAAGAGTCGATTGGCTATTACAAAGTACATGATCAAATTTTCTTTGACACATTTGTACTCCTTTGTTATTTGTTTTATGACTAACTCTGAGTCGCCCATTATTTCGACCCGAGTTGCCCCCAATTCCAATAAAATTTCAAATCCGACTATTAAAGCCTCATATTCTGCCTCATTGTTTGAACATAGGCCTTCGACTTTATACTTGAATTTTGTTGGAATTTTATTAGGAGAAATAATTAGAACTTCTATACCAGTTCCATTTTTATGACTAGAGCCGTCGAAGTATAACTTCCATGGTTCTAGTTCAATGTAGTCCAAAGATTTTTCATTTATAGCGTGGTCGACTATGAAATCTGCCACCACTAGTCCTTTGACAGCTTTTAGAGGTAAGTATGTCAAAGAATACTCAGTTAATGCTAACGCCCACTTTCCAATTCGACTGTGTAAAATTGGTTTGGATAACATGTATTTTATAACATCTAAATGAGAAGAAACGAAAATATCCACTGGTTTTATATAGTGCTTCAATTTCATACATGAAAAGTATAAACATAAACACAACTTTTCGACTACACTATATCTAGTTTCCGCATCATTTAAGACCCTACTAAGGTAATAAATGGCTCTTTCGACACCATGCTCATCCTCTTGAGCCAACATGCTCCCTAATGTCTTGGCCGACACAGATATGTACAGCCTCATACTCCTACTTCTACAAGGTAACATCAAAATTGGAGGATGCATCAGGTACTCCTTGATCTTATCGAAGGCATCCTGCTGCGCTTTCCCCCATTCGAAGTCTTCTTTTTTCAGTCGAAGTACAGGGGAGAAGGTTTGCGTCTTGCCACTAAGGTTGGAGATGAACCTTCTGATAAAGTTGATCTTGCCAAGTAGAGACTGCAATTCCTTCTTTGTAGATGGCGCTTTCGCTTCCATTATTGCCTTGGCTTTGTTTTGATTGATTTCGATCCCTTTCTTGTGGACCACAAAGCCTAGGAAATCTCTCGCCTGCACACAAAACACACATTTGAGAGGATTCATCTTTAAACCAAACTTCATTATCCTTTCAAAGGACTGTCGAAGATGGTCTATGTGACTTTTTCCTGAAACAGGCTTAACAACAATATCGTCAATATAAATCTGCATAAAAGTCTCAATGAAATCGTGAAAAATCGAATTCATTGCTCGCTGGTATGTTTCCCCAGCATTCTTTATGCCAAAAGGCATCACCACCCATTCGTAGGTGCCTAAGGCTCCAGGGCATCGAAATGCTGTTTTAGGAACATCTTCCTCAGCAATAAAAATTTGATTGTAACCAGAGTACCCATCAAGCATACTAAGTTACTCATGGCCTGCGGCAGAATCGACAAGCATTTTCGCCACTGGCATAGGATATTCATCCTTTGGGGTAGCAGAATTCAAATCTCAAAAATCTATGCATACCCTTAGTTTACCATTTTTCTTTATCACTGGAACTATATTGGCAATCCATTCGACATACCTGGTGAGGCGGATGAACTTGCATCTGCGGAGCCTTTCAACTTCTTCTTTAATCTTTGAAAGGATCTCTGGTGCAAAACGTCTTGGAGTTTGCTTAACAGGTTTTCTCCCAGGCTTTATTGGCAGCTTTAACTCGACCAAATTCCTATCCAGACCGGGCATTTCGTCATAGTCCCACACGAAGCAATCCTTGAACTCCTTCAGCAACTGGACTATTTCGACCCTGAGTTGGGGGCTGACTTTTGCACTGATGTAGGTTGGTTTTTTTCTGCCCCCGACCCCAAGTCAATTTCTTCGAGTGGATCCTGTGCCATCATCTTGATGTCTGCTGCTAATGGATCCTTCTTAAAGCCTAAAGGCTCATCGTCATATATCACGTCGAGCCTCTGGTTTTGTAAATCTCCCAGATCTTTATCAGGTGGATCTGGATCAAAGTCCCTTCCAGGACCTTGTTGATCTGCTTCGATCTCGTTGGCTTCGACAGCCATATACTTTACTTCGGCCTCTAAGGCCGCTTTGAGCTTGTTCTCGGCTATATAAGTCGTGATCTTCTCAAGAACTAGTGACTCACTCATTGTCACTAAATTTGCTGCCCCAGCTAGTTGGCTAGATGTGTGAGGTTCCAAAAATATAATTTTCTTCGCCAACTACCTCTCTATCCCACTGAAACCCGTGGGTGGGATGAAGGTATAGGGAGCAGAAGGCGTTGTCAGTTGGTGTCATGTCGAACGTTGTAGGACTACAAGGAGCAATATGAGCCAAATTCATGTCAAAGCTTTGCCTGTCAACCTAGTTTACTTCAGCCAGAAAGTAACTCTGGTCAGCCTCTATATTCTCGACAATCCCGTCGTCACGCCATATCGTTATTCTTTGGTGCATCGACGAAGGGACGACACCTATGTCGTGTATCCATTCCCTGCCTAACAGCAGGTTGTAATTTGCCTTTGAGGCAATTACCATAAACATTGTCGGCCTTGTGATGGTTCCGACAGTTAGATCCACTTGTATTTCACCCATGGTGGTTCCCACTTTACCCTCGTAATTCGACAACACCATGTTATGAGGTTTGATGTCGGAATCATCCTTTCCAATCTTCTTGAGCATGTAATGCGACATCAAATTGACTGCCGCACCTCCATCCACCAGAATCTTGTTTACCCCTATGTTGCCCACCTTTCCTTTAATGAACAGGGGTTTTAAGTGACTTCTCATCTAATCATCTGGCCTTTCAAAAAATGCATTTTGTTCTTCCACGCATCCATTGTTCATGATATAATAACAACCAGGCTTGTGTCTGGCCGTTTCGACTTCCATAGCCTCTTCCTCATCTTTCACTTCCACTATTTGGTCATACTCCCTGGGGAGTACTGACACAACATTGCACATCACGTCGAAAGATGCGTCTGACCCTGATTTGAAATCATCAGTCATTTCATCATATCTAGTTACATCCTCCTTCGAAGACGCTTGTTCTGGAGCAACGAACGACTTTGTATCCTTCAATTCCTCTTTCTGGTTCGAGGTTTGAACATTACTGTTGGATTCTGGTTTATCCATTCCTGCAGCCTCCTTCTCTGCTTTCTTTCGACGCTAATCCCTTCTCCCTTGTGATTTCGTCGTAGGGTTCTTAGCCTTGTAGTTTTCAGATGGGTAAGTCATCTTCTTAGACTTTTGGAATTCTCTCCTATATGATAAGGAATATCCCCTTTGTACTTCGAAATCTTTCCACTTCCCTTGGCCTTGGGTTTGTCGGATTGGATTGACCCATTTGTCATCTGGAGCCTTATTCGTAGGCTTGAATGTGTTTGGGTACCTTCCTCCTAACTTCTGCCTGTTTTGGTCTCCTCTCCTAGGGTCAAATCTTTCTCCTCCTGCTGGTTGAGAAGGCTTCCAATTTCCCCTTCTTTTTTATTTTTTCACTCCTTCTAGGATATGTGCTGCCTTTTGTCGAAGACTGAACTACAACGAGAATAGAGCATTACTTCAAACCTCTTTCTCTGGCATCTGTGGATGAAATCTACCAAGTTTTACTCTTCTTTAGGGTATGCTAATTTGTGGTACTCCTCACGTCGACGCTCTTCATCGACTTGCATCGAAACATTCTGAGACACCTCCACCATGTTCACATTGGCAGCTGTCTCTGTGGCAATGCTCAATTTGTTCAACTTCAAACTTAGGCCTTCATTGACCTCGTGATCCTTCTTAATACGGTTGAAACCCTCAATGGTTTCCTTTGTTGGTACCTTCGGAGGCAGAACCTTGGTAACCTGTTGGCTGACGAATCCGACCATGGTTCTCCGGAGGAGGCCAACAGCAGCCTGTTTGTAGGAACCCTCAGTAGTCCCTTTGTTAACCTGGACAAAACCATCAGTGGTCTCGTTATTGATTTGGATGAAACCATCAGTAGTTTCGTTGTTAATCTTGGAGAAATCCTCAGTGATTTCGTTGTTGATTCTGGCGAAGCCCTCAGTAGCTTCGTGGTTGACGCCGTTAGTGGCCTCACCAATGTAATTCTCTACAATCTTTCTATCAAGGTCTTCAGTAACCTTAACCATCACAGCCTGGTTTACGAAGTCATTAGTAACTTCGACCATGTAACTTTTATCGGCGTGATCCTCAGTAACCTCCACCATGTTCACATTACTGTCGAAGGCGTCAGCAACCTAGATCATATCTATGTTATTGTCGAAGCCTTCAGCAACTTCGAACATGTTCACCACAGATGGCTCAGTGTAGTTGGCTTCCACCACCTGCAAAGGGTTCGAATCTATCTTCATCTGGGCTTCGACTTTTCGCCGAACTTGAGCCTTCCATCTCTGATTGCATTTTGTACTAGATCCCTGAAAAGGAAACATTGAGACGTTTTATGACCCAAAAAATTATGGTATTTGCAAAAACCTCTCTTTTTCTGCTGTTCTAAAGGAGGCACTTTAGTACCAAGTGGCACTATCATTTGGCCATCATTGACTAACAAATCAAATATTTCGTCACACTTTGTGACGTCGAACGTATAAGTTCTTTTGGGGAACTTGTCGTTCTTTTCCGATTCGACTGGGTTTTTCCCATTCGACAAAGCCAAAACTTTGCAAGCATATGGCGGACCCTGCTTTAGTTCCGCCAAATCGAACTCAAGTTCGTCGAAATTCAATGACTTGTCTTCGTCATCCTCCTCACAAACTCCGACATAGGCTACTCTTTCTTTTTTATTCTTGTTAGCCCTAGCTTTTTCGGCTTTTGGTCGTTCGACCTGCCTAACCCTATCAGCCAATTGGGCCATGTATCTTAAGTATTGGGTATGTAATTTCTTTCTAATTGAGTATTCGAGGCCTCCTGCATCCATTTCGACTAACTCGTGTTCAGGCACCTGTGTAAAATACCTTGCCTTGAGCAACCTAAACCTATTCAGGTAGTTATCAATTGGCTCTGAGAACTTTCTCTTGACGCTAGCCAATTCCTTCAAACTTATCTTTGTTTGTATCATGTAGAATTGTTCATGGAACAATCTCTCCAATTGGGTCCAGGTATGTATCGAATTTGCAGGCAGAGTAGTAAACCAAGTAAAAGCATTTTTTGTTAGCAAACTTGGGAAATATTTTATCTTCAAATTTTCATT
This sequence comes from Lathyrus tuberosus, assembly GCA_022829125.1. Classification (NCBI taxonomy): domain Eukaryota; kingdom Viridiplantae; phylum Streptophyta; class Magnoliopsida; order Fabales; family Fabaceae; genus Lathyrus; species Lathyrus tuberosus. Next base: position 713,512 of record JALAZF010000668.1, read on the forward strand.
ATTTGTTATTTCGCCCGCTTCAATCAAATATCGCGCCACGTGTTCGACCGTTGATTCACTAGTATCCCCTGAAAATTTCGTAAACTTTGGAATCTTCCATCTTGGGGGTAAATCTTGCTGCAAAATATATTCAGATAAAGGGGAAGTATAACTGGGCCTCTAGAAGCCCACATTCATTCCATTTCGTACCATAATCCTTTCGACCATGGCTGTCAAATTATTTTCTGCAGGTATATCGTTATGTCGCATTTGTTGTATAATATTATCAACATTTTGGTTCCTATTAACTAATACTACCCTTGGCTCTTGTTGAATAGGAATTTTGACTACTGGTTGTTCGACTACTCCTCCTTGGTTCAACACGTTCGCCTGAGGGATGTCTGGTTGTCTTTGATTTATGGTAGGGTCTTCTTCGATGGTTACTCCTGCATTCTGAATTACATGTTCCCTTTGGGGAGGTTGGGGGACACCAAAGAAATCAGCGATACGCATCATTTGAGCTGCCAATTGTTGGTTTGTTTGTGTAGTGTTTTAAATCAAAGGGTTAAATATAACCCCCATCTGTTGGGCTAGCATCTGAACCATATCATGGTTGCTTTCGTCGATTTGTTACCTGATTACTGCTGCAGAATTATTAGTAATGTTTGGCATATATTTTTTGTTAGTTTCTTGGATTGGCTAGAATTTTGGTCAAACAAAGGTTGTTCAATGTTGATGTCAAGGTGGTGATGTTGCAACATTGAGTCTTAACACTGGTCTGTGTTAAGTATTTAAATTGCTGAAGTTGGATGTCTGATGTCACATGGCGATGTTGTGACATTAGATCTGCAGAATTAATAACATCAGGGTGTGATGTTGTTAGGGTTCGTGTGTTAGCTGGAATTGTGGAGAGCAAGCTGTCTCATTGGATGTGAATATCTTGGGATAGATATTTTCTGCTGCATAGGAGATCTGGTGCAGATTTGTAGGAGATTTAAAAGGTTGAAGATTTAAAAAGATTTTAGGAGAAAATCTGTTTTAAATATTCAGTTTTAAATAACAAATCTGGTCAGATATTGTAGCAAGTCCAAGACCAACTCAAGGAGCTATATAAAGCGCACAAGACCAAAGGAAAAGGTACAGAAATATAGAGAGAAGATCAAGAGCATAGGCTGAGTGTCTTGAGTATTTTGTACGAGTCTTGTATCCAGAATTCTAGGGTGAATTGCTGAGTCGTATTCTGTCCTCTCTTAGAAGCTGTGAAGCGATAGAGAGTTGTGTAACTTGATCAAAGCTGTGAAGCAGGATTAAGGTTTCTCAAAGAGGTTGTTCTTTGAGTGTTTTAGGGATTGAGTAGTGTTCTCATATCTAAGTGGTTTCTTAGGTAGGAAGTCACTAGTAGGAATTAAGTTTAGGAGATTGTCAACTGGGTTGTTGAGTCTGTAAATTAATTCTACAAGTAGTGAATTTCATCCCTGGCTTGGTAGCCCGCAGACGTAGGTAGTTAGACCGAACTGGGTGAACAATTTGGTGTGTTTTTCTGCTGCTTAATTTGTCCATTGTGCAGAGTGTGTTGTTGTGACATCGCACTTAACATCACACTTCTGATACCAGAATTTCAATTGGTATCAAAGCAGGCATCCTGTCTGTCTCTGGGTGAGATCTAGGGAAGTTGCTTTCTGGTGTAAAGATGGACAAGGAAGTTGGAGGATTTGTCAACAGACCCCCTATTTTGGATGGCTCGAATTATGATTATTGGAAGCCAAGGATGATCACCTTTTTGAAATCCTTGGACAGCAGGGCATGGAAGGCCATTATTAAAGAGTGGAAAGCACCTGTTGTGTGTGAGAAAGATGATGTTGGCAAAGATAAAGAAGGCACCTCGAAGCCAAAGCCTGAAGAAGAATGGACCAAGGAAAAAGATGAGCTTGCCCTTGGTAATTCCAAAGTTCTAAATGCAATCTTCAATGGAGTGGATAAGAATATATTCAGGTTGATCAATACCTGTGAAGTCGCTAAGGAAGCATGGGATATTTTGAAGGCGACTCATGAAGGAACATCTAGAGTGAAGATGTCAAGACTTCAGCTTTTAACATCAAAATTTGAAGGCCTGAAGATGAAGGAAGATGAAACTATTCATGACTTCCACATGAGTGTTCTTGAGCTGGCTAATGCTTCCAGTGCTCTTGGTGAAAAGATGTCAGATAAAAAGGTTGTAAGGAAGATTCTTAGGTCACTTCCTAAGAGGTACAAGATGAAGGTGACTGCCATTGAAGAAGCACAAGACATCAGCAAGATGAGAGTTGATGAGCTCATTAGATCTCTTCAAACTTTTGAGCTTGGGTTGAATGAGGAAGAACCAGAAAAGAAGCCAAAGAGTATAGCCTTGGTGTCAAATGATGAAGAAGTAAAAGGAAAGAGTTCTGAATCCCAGGAGGATCTATCTCAGGCCATAGTTATGTTGGGAAGACAGTTCAACAAAGTGTTCAAGAGAATGAATAATAACTCCAGGCCTAATGTCAAGAACATATCTTCTGACACCAGCAAGTCAAAAGAGAAGGATGAAGAGAAAACTGCCCAATATAAAGGAGTTCAGTGCTTTGAGTGTGAAGGGTATGGACATGTCAAGAAAGAATGTCCCACATTCTTGAAGAAGCAGAAGAAGGGCATGTCAGTTTCCTGGTCTGACACTGATAGTGAAAGTGAAGGTGAGTCAGCAAAGCATGTTAGAGCTTTAACAGAAGCTGTTTCTGATGATGATTATAGTGATGGAGAAATAACCTATGAGGAGTTAGCATCTACTTATTAAGAGCTGTGTTTAAAAAGTGCTGAGATTTGTCAAGAAAACAAGTGCCACAAGCAACAGATTGCTCAGCTTGAGAATGAAAAGGCTGACCTGGAAAATGAAGTTGTACTAGTTAAAGCTCACCTTGATCAAATGACCAAGTCTGTTAGGATGCTGAGCTGTGGGACAGACACACTTGATAAAATCCTTCAAACAGAAAAGGTTGCTGGTGATAAGTCTAGTTTAGGATATGTGGCAAGCACTTCAGGAGCAAAGGAGGAGGTGTCCCAACCAATGTCTCAAACAAAGAGACAGGTTTCTACCTCTAAGAAGGCTGTTCAGCCTCAGAATGTTGAGAAAAAGGATGGTACCCATCAGAGGAAGGTGCAGCCTCAAGGAGCTAGTCAGTATATGCCTCCTCAATATCACAAGAGCATGGAGGCTGTTAGATCTAATCAGAACAGGGTTCATCAGATGTCTCAACATCAAGGTAACTGGTATGGATATGAATATAACAATGTTGTATCTCATCACTATGGAAGAAGGAAGCCTCATCACCATAGGAGACAGCCTAGGAGACAACATCCTCAGTACAGAAGAAGACAACCACCCCATAGAAGACAATCCAACTATGGAAGAAGGAGACAACATTATGGGTGGCAGCCACAACATTATCATCATGGTGGCAGAAGGTTTAACCACTTTAGAGATGACAAAGTTAGATGCTTCTACTGTGGCAGATTTGGACATATACAGTTCTCATGCTTCAAGCTTCATGGTTATCCAAATTCTGCTCCTCAACCCAGACAGAAGGAGGTCAGGCCCAAAGTAGTAAAACAATGGGTTCCTAAAGCTCAGGTCACATGTCTATTGGCTCACACATCAGTTGGACATTTTGCTATGGATGCATGGTACTTTGACAGTGGATGTTCAAAGCACATGACTGGATCCAAGAAGCATTTGGTAGAGTTCAATCCTTGCCATGTAAATGATGTTATTTTTGGCAATGGTGAAAAAGGAGTAGTAGAAGGAGTTGGAAGAGTGAAGAATCATGATGGTCTTACTCTTGATAATGTGCTCCTTGTTCAAGGGTTGAGTGCTAATTTAATTAGCATAAGTCAACTTTGTGATGAAGGTTACAAGGTAAGCTACACCAAAGATGAATGTGTGGTAGCTGATGAGCAGAATGAGGTAGTGATGAAGGGAGTAAGATCCAAAGATAATTGCTATCAGTGGATACCTCAAGTGGACAGCTTATCTAGTGATGTTAAGGTTAATGTTGTAACATCAGATGGTGACATCAAGTGTGAAAGTATGGTGAAAAGTCAATCTGGGTTAATGACTTATGGTGCTGTTACTCCTAAGTTAGATGATGTGTTAAAAGCCAACTTGAGTAGTTAGTTATGTGAGCAAGATGAAGGAGTCAACAATGCTGATGGAAGGATCAAAAGCTGTGACCTTAAGAAGTGTTGGGAGCTGAATACTTGCGAGGCCAAGAAAGATGACAACCTGACTAATGACTCCTATAGTCCAGAAGAAAAATTTCACAGGTTGACAATCCTTAGGTTGGAAGATGTAGATGTTAGAGCTGATGTTAAACCTTCTCAAGTCAAGAAAGGTACTTCAAGCCTTAAAATAAAGAAGAGCGATGATGAACTAATTGCAAAAGTGGTTCCTGGGGTTGCTAAACGACTGAAATCAAGGAAGAGGAAAGCTATTGAGTCACCTCCAAAGATGAGAACTGATAAGCAGAAGATCTATGTAGATGGTACTACAAAATCCAGGAATAAAGTGTTCATCTCTTCCAGAAATAGGAAGATCAGAGATAAGTCTGATGATAATGTCCAGGATATCTCTCAAATGAAGGAAGCCGTTGTTGTTAGAACCTCTGAGAAAATTAAAAAGGCCATACTAGATAATATTCCTGTGCTTTTCATAAAATGGTGGAAGTATGTTCTGGAAAAAGAATTTGGTATAGATACTCTGGATATGGTTGAGTTTGCTGGGATATGGTTCAGAGAGGGTGTGGGAACTTATGGTATTCAGGTGTGTATGAATAAGTTGCTCTGACTGTGTTTTATTGGGAGCTTCTTGAAGGACTTCTTTATGCAATGAGTCCTTTGAATGGTGATGAGAAGCTGATGTCCCAAAAGATGTTATAACGTCATGTTTGCTGGTGGTTATATCTGGAAGATGATTAAGATTGGACATGTGGAGTTGGATGCTCTAGCATTTTTGGTCAGAAGAGGTGGAGATTATGGTCATGTGTTTAGTAGCTTGTTCTAGAAAAGCATGACTACTGTCTTTGAAGACTTCACCAGTTTCAACAACTACTGGTGGATGTAAGGATGGAGGAATTGTGATCTCTTGAAGAGACTGGATCTCAGTAAAACTTATAAGTAAACTGAGAATTTGTGGAGTTTGTGACACAGTGTTGAGTTTGGATTATTTTGCTGATAGTAAATCCAGTAGTGGAGCATATGTAATACCCTGGTGTCAAGAGTGTCAAGACTATCCTTGGTGAAGGATGTCTTTGATATGGATCTGAAGCTTAGTGCTTACATTATATCTAAGGAGCATCTACATAGTCATACGGGAGAATGATGAAGTAGAAGGTTTGCCTTGGATGGTGAAGATGAATTGTATGATAGCCTCTGGAGAAAGGGACAGTGGTACCAAAATGCATGTACTCAGAAAATATGCTCAAATGTTCATCTCCATCTAGAGCAGTTGTTAATCATGACAGGGGGAGTACTTGTCTATGGATTTTGCAGCAAAGGTGCATTTATTGTGAAGATTGCATGCTGATCAAGCTTGTGAAGATTGGTTGCCTCTTATGAGGATATAATGTCAGATAGCATTAGGTTGTTGATTGGTGTTTTGGTGTGGCCTTGAATGGTTCTAGTCATATGAAGCAAATTGTTTGAATCTTGTGCGCACATGCTTCTGAGGAGATATCTGAAGACAAGATTGAATCATGGCCTTGAATAGATTGTACACTTGTCTTGGTGTGTGTTATTCTTAGAGTTCAGTGGAAGGCATTGTGTGTGTGCTTCAGATCTTGTGGATGATTGTGTGAAGCCTTCTTGACTGGATGAATGAAGACTATGACTAATGGTAGAGGAGCTGACAGAAGATGTACATGTTGAGGTTTGTCCAATTGTGGGTAAAAAGGGGGAGAGGTAGCCAAGAGTTAGACAAGCTGCAATGTTAGTGTTGAAGGAGTGCCGCTATTATGGTGCTGAAGTGCAGATATTGAGGGGGAGAAGTTGTTGAACAGCTGTATGCAGGTTCTTGCCTTGAGGGGGAGATTTACCCCATGCTGCTGGGTTGTGTTGAACAGCTGTTTGAAGGTGTTGAAGCCAGTGTTGCTGATGGAGTGTTTGTGCAGCATGCTGATGTCCTTGTGAGGTGAAGCTATTGTGAAGAATTACTGCTGCTGCAAAGTGTTAAAAATATTCAAGTTTATTCCGCTGCTGAAGTCTCTGAAGGTGCAGAGATTGTTTTAGCCAAAATTAGGCAAAGGGGGAGATTGTTAGTTTCTTGGATTGGCTAGAATTTTGGTAAAACAAAGGTTGTTCATTGTTGATGTCAAGGTGGTGATGTTGCAACATTGAGTCTTAACGCTAGGCTGTGTTAAGTATTTAAATTGCTGAAGTTGGATGTCTGATGTCACATGGCGATGTTGTGACATTAGATCTGCAGAATTAATAACATCAGGGTGTGATGTTGTTAGGGTTCGCGTGTTAGCTGGAATTGTGGAGAGCAAGCTGTCTCATTGGATGCGAATATCTTGGGATAGATATTTTCTGCTGCATAGGAGATCTGGTGCAGATTTGTAGGAGATTTAAAAGGTTGAAGATTTAAAAATATTTTAGGAGAAAATCTGTTTTAAATATTCAGTTTTAAATAATAAATCTGGTCAGATATTGTAGTAAGTCCAAGACCAATTCAAGGAGCTATATAAAGCGCACAAGACCAAAGGAAAAGGTACAGAAATACAGAGAGAAGATCAAGAGCATAGGCTGAGTGTCTTGAGTATTTTGTACGAGTCTTGTATCCAGAATTCTAGGGTGAATTGCTGAGTCGTATTCTGTCCTCTCTTAGAAGCTGTGAAGCGATAGAGAGTTGTGTAACTTGATCAAAGTTGTGAAGCAGGATCAAGGTTTCTCAAAGAGGTTGTTCTTTAAGTGTTTTAGGGATTGAGTAGTGTTCTCATATCTAAGTGGTTTCTTAGGTAGGAAGTCACTAGTAGGAATTAAGTTTAGGAGATTGTCAACTGGGTTGTTGAGTTTGTAAATTAATTCTACAAGTAGTGAATTTCATCCCTGGCTTGGTAGCCCCCAGACGTAGGTAGTTAGACCGAACTGGGTGAACAATTTGGTGTGTTTTTCTGCTGTTTAATTTGTCCATTGTGCAGAGTGTGTTGTTGTGACATCGCACTCAACATCACACTTCTGATACCGGAATTTCATGTTTGATATCCTGTTCTTAAAGGTTGGCTAATCCTACCCATATGGTTTATACCGAAACCGGATCCTTGTAAAGGCGAAGTTACGTTAACAGTTGGATCTGTAAATGCTGATGACGCATTATGTAAACTTGCCATCACTAATGTCGGCATTCCATACAGCTGTTCTCGATTTAGTGGAGGCATAGAAAAACCGGATATAAAAGGCCTGTACATATTCCCTGAAGGGGGAGGGGTCATTTGGGAAATTTGGGGTCCTATGGTAGAGAAACTAGGCGTATTCTGGGGGATTGAATGCGCTGGCGTCGAACCCGCTGTCGATGGTATAGCCTTTGATACTGGTATTGAGGCCGTACTGCCCTCAATCGATGGAATAGGGGCTGACACTCCATCATTTGTGGAATTCTGATTGTTTGGCGGATTTGGATTCGCCATTCTCCTTACTCGTCTTCTTCTGGGTCTTTCTTCGTTATTTATGGCTATCTTACCACTCCTTAGTCTCATGCAACGAAGTGAAGAAGGCTTTTGTAAGAATAATATAAAAATAAAGGTTGTAAATTGTCAATAGCACAATGTCCGACTAGGTGTGCCAATTTGTTTGCCTTGAAAATTAACAAACGACCGCTGGTCTCCTAATTTGTGAAAATTAGTTTACTTGCAGGATCGAGCATACAAATCCTATGACAATGTGCTTTAAAATTTTTGACAGTTTGTATAGAAATCAAACCTTTTATTCGTTATGTTCATCATTGTTTTTCATAAATTGATGTGGTTTGGACATAAATGATAAATTTTGGTTCTTAAAAGAAATAACGAAAACGTAATAAAAGTGCAGGAATGAAATTGCAGAAATGTAGAATGAATTGCAAATAAATAACTTAAAACTTCATTGAAATGTAAAGAATGAAACTGGTGTTTTTCCAAACGTACATTTTCTCAATGATAACTCTTTTCTCTCACACGAGTACTTTGAGTATTTTGAGTAACTTGTACAAATTTTGAATACACACACGGAAATCTAACACTACGACTCCCTATTTATATACAGTCGAAATAACCGTCAACAGCGGCCATTTCTCCTAATGACGACAAATGGCATCCTGCATGCCTTCGCCTCTTAGATGCATTCCACGCGTCTTGCTTTCAAATCAAAATTCCCTCCTCTATTTAAATTTCAAAATATCCGTCGAAACGAGGTCTTCGTAGAATTATGTCGAAATAGTTTTAACACTTAGAAAAAATCTCCAGCTCTTCTACTCCAACTTATCCCCCATTTTCGCCTGATCCTCTTTACATGAAATGAATTGCTGTCGAAATGTTCTGGCAAATCTTAAAATTTTATCTCCTGAATGAAATTCAGGCATCGAAATTAGGAGCCTACAATGTCCTCCATAATATCTATGAATTATCTATTGTTCCATCAGAGCATTAGATGTTTTACAGTTAGAAGAATTGACTCGCGCACCTTCTGCGAGAATAAAAGATTTATAACAATCGACAGTATCCACCCATTTGATTCTCACGAAACTTGTACATGTTCGGTTTCTTTGTAGGATTCAAGAAAGCATCCCCTTACACGACTCATGTTTGAGGGGTTGTATACATGTCCAATTTCTTAGTATGATTCGGGAAAGTATTTCACCTTTACACAGCTCATGCTTGAGGATGTGTACATGTTTGATTTCTAGTGCCGAGCCTTGAAGTGGATAAGAGTCAAGCCATACCTAATGAAGCTCTCCCCAATTAAGGATCCATTCAAAATATTGTGGTCGGATTAAAATAGCTAATGGTCTAGATTGGCTATACCATCACATGTCTGGTGCAAAATAATACTTGTTGAGATGTGAATAGAGAGTGCACTTATGACTGATGAAGGGATACCATAATCATATATTTGAGATAATCAAATTTTATTTTTGTCGCACCCTAATTTTTGACCCTAAGATCCCCGCCTTGTTCTTTGCATAACATATTAGGTCCATCATTCATGCATAACTAACCGCTTTATCTAGTTTTATTTGTTTGTTTTTCTTTTAAGGACAGGCGCCGCTGCAGAAGATTCAAGGTCCTGAAGGCTGTGTTGTGTGTGTGATTATGGAGGTTCTATGGTCCTGTGAGATTGTGCCCTCACCCTTTTTGATCCCTAAATCGCTACCAAGCCTTTTCTCCTCAATTTTCCCCCCACAGAATACCCTCTGATTTGGAATTTGACACCCTAAGGACTGGTCATTGTTTGTGTGGCAAGTTACATTACAAGTTGGTGTCATCCCCCCTCTGTAAACTCCTCAGATGCAAGAAAATAATATTCGTTTCCTGAAGCTATCAAGTACTCCTCAAGCGAGTTTGAAGATCTTTGGAGATTAAATATTTTGACCTTTGGTGGAAGACTCAGAATCCTCACAAATATATAGAATTGGTTACAAAACTCATTATCCAAGGACGAATCTCCGAATTCAAGATCTGATTAATACACAAGTTCATGTTGAATAGCCAAGATTAAGAATCTACAAGGTCAAGATGTGTGTTGGAGTTGAAGGTTCAAAAAATCCTTTTCCTTCATACGAAGCCTTGTTATAGGTTCTAGCTTCTAAGAGACCAAGTGCAAACGTGAGTTTAAAGGAAGGTTTGAGTTGGACAAATTTAAGATTCTTGAGGCAATTCAAGACTAATACACCAAATTGGATTGAGAGTTGAAATAGGTTTCAAATTCATTTTGAACCAACTATTTATAATATTAACAAAGTTTCCATTGATTGAATTACAGTGTTGGCACGACATTAGTGGTAAAAATACCAATAGATTTCCATTGTTCTTGCAAGGACATTTAGTAGTTCCTTGAAACAATCACATTCGGTCCATACTCGATTAATCGTTGAAATTAGAAGTTTGCTTTATCACTAAGCGTTGCGGAATGGGATTTTATGCACACGGTGAACCATATTTTACAATCAAACTGAAGCTTCCTAAAAGATCCAAATCGCAACAGCAGTATGGAGACTACAAGTACTACATGTTATATCTTTAGCATTGATATTTCTCCACAAATTACAAGGATTCCAAGCATGAAAAGCTCCTGTTGGTTCTCAGTTCAGGTGTGATTCACAAGATAAGCTCACAATTGGATAACACAAAGTATCGTTTCCAAATACAAATTTGATTCCAATGAAATTACAAAAAAAAAGCAGACCATGGTGCACAAAAATCACAAACACGTTACACCCTTAGGAGGAATCAACATTTTTCAAATAGCTTCATCATCCTATCACCTTCGTACTATAGAGATTCTCCCCCGGTGTACATGCTACAACCTATCCAAGAATCGTGGAAAGCCAGTTGTGAATATTTGGCATCTCAACCTGCACAAAGCCATGATGCTATCACGTAGCAGGAAGCTGTTAACTTGTTCAACACAAAACCAAACTAAGTCTATCAAAAATATTATCGGCAGTCGAAAGAAGTTGCTGCAAATGCAGTCGTTGCAGGGGAAATCTCATGATGGATGGTGTTCTCTATTGTAAGACACATTTGCAATAGCTTTTCTTCGAAAAAGCTACATCATTATTTCAAGCAGCTGTCCGCCTCCTAGGATTCCTGAACCAGCATACAAGAACCGGGAAATCAACTAGAAAATCAAGACTTCTCTAATGACCAGTGTAAAACAAACCTAGATTGATGCAAAAGAGGAATTTTCCTCCGATGTCCCTTGAGTACCAGGCAATGGAAATCGAAGGTAATGGCGATGAAAATAAAGGGATGCAGAATATACAGCAATTTCACCTCAAACTAACTCTTCCGGTCCAGTTCCTGCGGTCCCGGCTCCAGCATTTCTCAAGCAGTTGAAATCTTAACAGGGACGGAAATCTATTGAACGCAAGCCACAAAACAAACGTTAACTTCAATCTAATGAGCAAGTAAAATGGAAATATTTGAATCATACAAAAGCAAGAGAAGAATTGAGAGTATTCCATCATCAAAATGAACAAGACGAGCAGTGAAAAATAAAAAGGAATTTTCGGAATCGTTACCAATTTGTTTTCATCATGTAGCACTTCCAAACAAATGATCTTCTTTCCTGCAAGTGGAAAAACCGTTAAAACTGGTGAGAAAGCTAAAGGACACAATATATTCGGGGAAGATCCTAAATACAATCCTGCAAGTACATAACAGGAGTTAGCAGTGAATTCTAAAGCAACATATCACGTGACCTTTACAAGGGACATAGTACAATGAATCTCAATTCCCTCCTAAGCACATTAGGTCTTCCGCTGATGTTGGTCAAGGATTCCTCTCAGTAGCTAACATCGCATAAACCGATGGAATAACCTAAGAGTTAACTGGCCTCTCTATTTGTCGCAGTTTCGATGAACACTAAAACAACTAAAAAAAGAAGAAGAAGTGTAATTAGGAATGGATCATAAAATCGGCTATCACACCACTGAAACTAGTTGTCATAAAATGAAGCGGTGTAGAAACCATAGTACTAGCAGCAACCAAACAAGACGCTACTTATCCACTCCTTGGCAAATATTCCAACCTTCACATAACAATTTGGAACAGGCGAGTGGTTCGCAAACTTCAATTTATCATCCTCTTGATACTTATCAAGGACAAACTGATCATTCAGATTAAAGAATTTTCACAGTCATATACCTTTCCTTGCTTATACTCTCCAAGTTACTCAGGCTTACCAACATTGTTCCCTATCCAGACACCTCAGACCGACACCAAGAAAATGATTCCAAAACCGGTGCTGACTTAACCATCGCAAATAAGTCCCTGCATCATAAAAGAAATGATTCATCATCAACAAGGAAATATATAACCGCCATCAATTTTGTCAAGAACAATGGAAAAGGAAGTGGTGAGATTAATGGTCCAAACAAGGTTCATGATTCCGTCAAAATTCCAGATGCTGCGCAGTCAAATCAGTAGCAATTCAAGGTTGCAGATTCCGGACCAAGTTATTAAAAAGCGGAATCAAGTCAAACGTACACAGGAAATATAATTCAATATAATTCAATATTGGAAGAGAGAAATATAACTCAACCACGGGAAAGTTCAAAATTAATATCTTAGAATCACAAAATCAATCACGATATTGGCAAGTTTTCAAATTCACTCAAACCGATTTCAAATAGTCGTATTTGGCCTCAGAGATATTTTTGAATCAGAGAGATCTCATCATCTTCAAATTTAAGAATTGAGGGCAACATCGTAAAGACACCGCCAACATCAATTCCTTCCATTTTGGATTAATCAGAGCATTCAACTCAATGATTACAAGAGATCATATCAAAAGCAGACATTTTTTGGATCTTCCAGATTAAAACCGTATCACAAATTCAAATTTCAAATTCGAAAAAACCTTTCCAAATCAGCAAATCAGATCGTATCAGAATATCCAAATTCAATTTCAATTCAAAACCTTTCCAAATCCAACCAAATCGGATCAAATAATTTACCACACTATCAATTAGCATTCAAGACCCCTAATTCTTCATCGGCCTATAAAAAGGGACAAGGTTTTGGTAGAAGGGACAGAGAAAAAGAAATTGAAAAAACCAACGATAATCGTACGTATCCATACACCAAGGTACTCAGCAAAGTTCATCACCAAAAAAACCCAGGATACACAGTGGTACAACCGAGGCTCAGAACACCAAGAGCGTTCATCATCGCCCAACGGACTCAGAAACACGCAATAAACATACACGAAGGGAGGATATCACCTGGAGCATCACGAGGGTTCGTCTTCAGCTCACGCGCCACCGTTAAAGCCCCATCGGAGGGTCTCCGATAGGTAAACCTGAAACCCCCTTTCTTCTTCATGTATCTTGCATTGATTCTTCATATTTTGTATTCGACATCGTTAATTTGTGATTCCATGTCCGATTGCCATTTGCATGTAACTCTGGATTTTAATTTGGGATTTTAGGGTTCATGGTCTTTCTGGGTAAATTGCGAGAGCGGTTTGATTTAGGTTGATAAATCATTGGGTTTAAACGGAAAGCGACGAACGAGAGAGAAGAAAAGAGAGCGACGAACGAGAGAGAAGAAAAGAGAGCGATTGAATGAGAGAGAAAGAGGTGGTTCGTAATATTTCAGCATTTTCGGTTCTCACGTTTTCTCGCCATGCGCCTTTTTTTGTTTTTTCCAATTAATCTTTTTTTTTTAGATTTAAAATCAATTAATCAATTAGTCTGTTTTTAAAAGAGTAAAATATAATCTGTTCCTAATAAAATATAAAACATAATTTATTATAAAAAAATAAGACAATCTGTTTTTTTTTCCGTTAAATAAAGTGTAATTTGTTATAAAAGTAATAATTTGTTTTTTTATAATAACTTAATATTATGATTTTTTAATATAGCAATCCAATTTGTTTTTTTTTTCATAAGAGCATTTTAATCTTAATAATAACTCGTTTTTTTTATAAGTATATCACCAAAAACGTATAATTTTCATAATAAATTGTCAAGCGCAAATTCCTTTCGTTAATAAGCTTTTAATATAGATTAATCATCGTTTCAACATAAATAATCCTTTGATGTATATCATGTTTTCTTTTCCCAATTATAATAAACTCATAACCTCTTATATCGTATTCGTCTCTAATTTTCTAATTGCATGTTTAAACTTTCCTGATTTCGCAAAATAGGTATATGAGGCATGATTTGAATGTCTTACTTGAATATTGATTGTGTGCCATGTATGTTGAAGTTTCAATCATGATCTTATGCTCATTATTTTATAATATGATTGCATGAATTATTATATCTTAATCTGCTATTAACTTTTAAATTATTTATATCGGTTATATTCCCCTTTAATCCAAAGAAAGGTCACTAATATTGACTAAACCGTCATAAGACTAACTCTTAGATCCCTTGGCCTTAAATCCGGAGTTTTCGTACTCCATGTCTCGTTGTAGACACTTAAAAACCTTAACTTTAGGATCGGAGTTTTTATACTCCGAGTAAATGTCCTCCATGAACATTTACAAACCTACCCCTCTTGGACCATCCTACAACTTTAGAGTCACCGTACTCTATGTAAGATTTTGCCCGAAACCTTACTTCCCTCTTGGAACCTTGACCCCGTCAAGAAGTTCCTCTTCTTAGAACTACGCATACTCTGATTCTACACCCGAGGATACGTAGGCGTAAGGTGCGATGCCTTATCGAGTATACTTAGATACTAACCCCTAGGGTTCTCAACCTTTAGCATAGTACCCTTAACAAGCGAAATAAAAAAATATATAACATAATAAAACGAGAGGCTCCCATAGAGTACTACGGACGTTTAGGATGCTAATACCTTCCCTAGGCGTAACCAACCCCCGAACCTTAGATCTCCCCCCTTTAGGTTTTTGACCTTGAACCTTTTCCTTTGGATAAATCAAAGTCGGTGTCGAAATAAATGTGATCCTAGTTCATTAATAACTATGGTATCTAATTTTCACCGCGACAGAAATGGCGACTTCACTGGGGATGAAAGGATGTTTTTTTTATTATTGAGGGTTTCCCCTAACTCGTTTATTTATGTTATTATTATTATTTGCTTGCTTGGTTTTCTTTGTGTGCAGGTTTGGGAACTTAGTGTGGTGAGACAAAGTCCTACACCCGGACTAGAGTGACATTAAGATAGGAAAACGGTGAGACTTCAATGATACTTTGAGGGAGTCGATTCCTGAAAAAGTAAATTGAGACTTCACCACTCAGTCTAGGCCCTCTCGAATAAAATATTTGTCCAACGAGTTCATTCGTGGAGACGGTATGGTTTCGATCTAAAGGCCCTCGGGACTGGGGACCGTAGTTACCTTTAACCCAACTTGGCCTATTAGGTAGTGCGGGGACTATGCAGGAGTCTATTTCTGCGATAGTTGCTACGCGATACTACACTCAGACGAGATTCTCTTGAGAATATTATTGACTACCAAGTGATCTGGAAAATCGATAATATCTGAAAGATGGATTGTAGACTCTAGGAACTTTGTAGAACCCGCTCGACAGGTACATTTGAAACTATAGTACACTCCTATGGGATGGGTAGACCTTGACTTCATGCTATGACCTTTCAAACCTAGGACTCTTTGCTTGTTTTGCTTGAGTGTGCTTTGTGTTGCATACATTCATAAGCATCATGTCATAAAGATTCATGGGACTTAACTATATTTATGAACTTTATAGGGATACTATGGATATCGAAAGAAGGAATACCAAGAAGTACACTTTTCAAATTCCTAACTTGGATGATCTAAAGAGGTTGGGAGCTTTGATAACAAATGAGGAAAATTTTCGAAGAAAGCATGGGAAGCTTTTATATATGTTGAATACAAGTGTAGATCAAACGCTGCTTTCTACACTACTCCAGTTTTATGATCCGCTGTATCACTGCTTCACCTTTCCAGATTACCAACTTGTACCCACACTTGAAGAGTACTCTCAGATAATTGGGTTACCTATTCGAGACAATTATCCCTTTCCGGTCTTCACAAATAAACCTGATGAAGAGGAAATCGCTAAGCATACACATTTGGATGTAGTTGACATTAAAGCTAATATGATTGAAAAAGGGAAAACTTACAGTTTTACTGCAGAGTTTTTGGTTACCAAAGCCCGATATTATTTTGACCATTACTTGTATATGGGATTTTCTTATTTCCAAGTTTCAAAAAATTTGTGGACCTCAACGCCATTAAAATTTTCCTGAAGAAGAATCCGGTTCCGACCTTATTAGCTGAAGCTTATTATTCCGTTCATACGAGGAATGCTCGTGGAAAGGGAATGATTACTTATTGTGTTCCTCTGTTGTACAGGTGGTTTATTTCGTACCTGCCTAAAACACGTGACTTTTGGAATCCCAAGAAGGGGTGGTGGTCGCAAAAGATAATGTCTCTCACTCATTCCGACATCGACTGGAATAATCACTTGCCTGATAAAGTGGTTATTATAGACAGCTGTGGAAATTTTGGTAATGTACCCCTCCTCAGCATTGAAGGGTTAATCAGCTACAATCCAGTTTTGGCGCGAAGACAACTAGGGTTCCCTCTAAGAGACAAGCCTGACAGCGCCCAAGTAGAAAACATTTATTTCAAAGACGAAAAACTGAGCAACGATTTAAGGGAACAAGTTTTAAGTGCTTGGGATCAGAAGATTAAGAAGGATTTGCATAATTTAGGGAAGCCTGATTGTGTCTCTCTGGAACCTTATCTCCAATGGGTTCGAAGAAGGGCCGTTGAGTTGAAGATGCCTTATCGTCGTCAAGATCCAATGGTTCTGAAAGAAAAACCGGTCTTATACTTTACATCTGATGCTGACAAGTTGAAAATTACTTTAGAAAAATCTCAACAAATGGAAGAGGCTTGGAAGAACAAGTACCACATAGCTTTGGAAGAGAATGCCAAACTTCAACAGCAACTTAAGGCGAAAGAGGAAGAATTCACTTCATTCAAAAAAAGGAAAGCACAAGAAGAGTTACCTCATCCTAAACCTCAATCAACACCTTGGAAGTTAATAGTTGACAAGCTTATCTTGGAGAAGAGCAAGATAGAAGAGGAAAACAAGAAGCTCAAGACAAGGCTTTTAGGAGAATCTCCTTAGATCTTTCTTAGTTTTTATTTAACTATTCCGTTATGGTTTTTGAAAAGTGTGTTGAATCATTGTAATGAATTTTATTTAATTAGCAGTTTCGTCTTTCGGTATTCCATACATTAATTTCTTTTGTAACCGACTTTTATGGTTAATAAAATGTGTTTTTTCTGATATCCCATAATGGTTATAAATAGTCAAGTTCCATGAAACTTTTGCATATCATCTCATTCGCATTCCTTCTTTCTTTTGTTTTCCTTCAAAGAACTCAAAATTGTTGTTTTTAGATATCGTAAAATGGATTTTGGAAGGAAAGGAACTTTGCCATACACCTTCAGGGTCTTTAATGTGGAACAATTAAGGGGACTAGGAGGTCAGATAAAGGATCCAGAGGCCTTCGCTGCAAAACATGGACAGATCCTCTTTTTGTTGCAGGTCCGAGTAGCTGCTGGTTTATTGGAGACGCTGGTTCAACTCTATTATGTAATCTATCATTGCTTTATCTTTCAAGATTTCCAGTTGATGCCCACATTGGAAGAATATTCCACTCTATTGGGAATTCCCGTCAAAGACTCACCTCCGTTCTACGGTGGAGAAGGAAGACCCAGTCAGGAAGACATCGCGAGAGTGACCCGCATCAAGCTGTTGGAGATCCAGACTCACATGACATTCAGAGGAGGAATCGACGGTTTGCCTGCTCAATTCTTATTCGAGAAAGCTCGAGAATTCGCCGACAAAGGAAGTATCAGGGCTTTCGGGAATCTTTTCGCATTACTGGTTTATGGTTTATTCTTGTTTCCAAATGTTGAGAATTTCATCGATGTCCACGTGATCAGAATCTTCATGCTCAAGAATCCTGTTCCAACACTGTTGGCCGATGCCTACCACTCGATTCATTCAAAGATTCTGAAAGGAGAAGGTCAGATTGTTTGCTGCACTGCTATCCTTTATAGGTGGTTTACATCGCACCTACCGAGGTCCGCGGCCTTTTGGGATGTGAAAGACGGTTCTGAATGGCCTGTTAAACTCATGGCTCTCACTCACTCGGACATTGTTTGGCATGATCCAATGTACGGAGGAATTCCCATGATTCGTAGTTGCGGAGATTTTTCCAATGTGCCTCTCATCGGCACAAAAGGATGCACCAGTTACAACCCTGTTCTCGCCCGTCGCCAGCTTGGACATCCGATGAATGAGATACCTGATCCAGAGAACCTAAAAAGAATTTTCCTCTATGAGGGAGAGACCGTCAGCTGAAGATTCAGATTCTATTTGCTTGGCGTCAAATCAACAGACAAGGGATGACTACAACAACAAACCCCGACTGCACAGTTACAGAATCTTGCCTGGAATGGTCACGCAAACGAGCCCTCGTTCTGACGATGTTGTATCCTAGGCCCAAGCCTCCTGTAGTGGAATCAGATGAAGTTTCAAGACTGAAAGCAGAAGTGGAGAAGCTGACACTGGACAAGTACATATTGCAGGAAAGGATTGACAAGTTGATGGAAGAAATCAGTGAAAGAAATGGAGCATCATCCAGTGGATTGAAGCCCTAGTTCCCTTTTTGTATTTTGTTTTGTTTGTTATAATAAAACCCTGAAGGTGTATCGTTGTTATGAAAGTTTAAATTTTTAAATAAAATAAATTTCCGATTACGATATTTAAAATACACTTTTGAGTTCCTTGAAATGCATGTTGCATCATGCTGCATCATACGCATCTTTTTCATTTGCATTTGCATTCCTTTGTTTTCCAGGTTCTCATCCGTGTTCCTCTTCTCTGTCAAACATCTTCGATACGATACTCAGGCCGATCAAAGAGGAAAGATGGATACCATTGAGCAGGAAAATCGTGAACTCCGCAAGGAAGTGACTGCTTTGAGGGCTGGTGTGGAGAGGCTCTCTGCTCTAGTTGAAACTCTGATTATTGCCCGAAGTCAACCTTCTCCTCGTATTTCTCAGACTCCGTTCCAAAGGACCGGGATTGCTGAAGTCATGCCCATTTTTGCGATTCCCAATAACATTTCTAACAGCTCTAAGGATCCTAGAGAAGGTCTGCTCAAAAGGAATGAGCAAGAAGTAAGTGTTGTGCATCACGGCCGATCTAGAAGAAGGTATCAGCGACCTCAACACGTTGCTGCTACATCTCATGTCACCAACGCTCCTGCTTATCAACCACAGGCTCGTCTATCATTCAACAATCAAAACCGCGTTCAAAGGCAATTTGATCGGATTCCGATGACCTATGCAAAATTGTATCCGCACTTGATATAAAGGAATCTGGTGCAGACACGAGCTCCGCCACCCGTCCCAGAGGATCTCCCGTGGTGGTATAAACCCGAAGCTCGTTGTGCTTTCCATCAAGGTGCGCCCGGACACGACATCGAAGACTGTTTTCCTTTGAAACACGAAGTACAAAGGCTAATGCGAAGTGGTGTTTTGTTTTTTGAGACTCTAGACCTAGTGTGAAAGCCATAAGCTCAGACTAAGACGAACTCCTCAAAGCTTTAGTTTAATTTACTGCTTTTCGCGTGTGATGCTTTTATTTGTTAATGCATTTGTTATTTGCGTGTAAGAACTTGTTATTTTGAATGATTGATGCAATGAATAATGTTCGTCTTGAAGAAATCCATCCGTTTCACTCTTTTTAAAATGTTTTTTTTCTATTTTTATAATGTCAATGTTGCCCAATCTCTTGCTTTGGCAGAGAATCGAATGGAGGATGACAAAAATCAAACGCAAGATCTCTTGATGTATGCTTTTGAATAAAACTCTGCTAGTGATATAAGGCATTGTTTCAAATTCCTAAACACTGGAGGCATAAGGAGATAAAGCCTTGTTAACCCTTTTGAACCTTTGAAGTAGGAGTTTTTCTTCATCCAAATCGAAAAACCCTCATTCTTAACCTGGGGCAGGGTAATTTTCAAAAAAGAGGAGTAAAATATCACGAAGATTGGGTGGGCACAAACAAACTTTGAGCCTTATATCCTTTGTTTTTTAAACCGTGAACCAAACCACGATACAACCCTCAAAAGACCTAGTTGAAGCAGGGTTTATTTCAAAAGCATACTCATTGAGATATCGTTTCCTGACTCCTATGAGCTATGCTCGAATTCGTGTTGGCATTATAAAATCGGTAATTCAACCACCAAAACTTTTTTAATAAAAAAAACTTCGAGACAAACATATGTTGCATTAGCAGTTTCAGAATTAACATTTTTCTGCTTGCTAACATTGTTTGACAACATAGAGGCTAACATACGAGCATCAGTGATAAACTCAATCCTTTGAGACCTGTGACTCTGATGAGTAAATGGCGAATTATTTCAAAAGGATGACGGTACCCAGGGGCACGATACCTGAAGACTTTGCTGAGCAGGGGCAAGTTGTTTCCCAGCTGTTTCTTTCACTGTCTCACCCCAAGGGGCAAGTTTGAAGACTCAGAATACCGTCAATCTGGGGCAGTTACGTCGAGATTTGATAAATCTCTCAAAGAGTTTGAAGACTCAGAATACCGCCAATCTGGGGCAGTTACGTCGAGATTTGATAAATCTCTCAAAGAGTTTGAAGACTCAGAATAACGTCAATCTGGGGCAGTTATGTCGAGATTTGGTAAATCTCTCAAAGAATTTGAAGAATCGGTTACAGAACAGTCTATCCGGGCCAGTTACGTCGAGATTCGACAATCTCTCCAAGAGTTTGAAAACATTTGGACAGTTGGACGCCAAGTTTTCTGTAAAATCCTCTTGGGATGACTTCTTCTTATAAACCAAGTGATTTGGGGCATTTGAGAAGTGAAGATTGCTTCTCATCCACAATAATTATTGTTCAAAATGGCGACTACTGTGCAGGTTATCAATACAGAGTTTCATCAGTCTCACGACTTTATTCACTCATACCTCAAAGAGCTTCTATCCCAGGTAATGTGGCAACTCCCCAGTAAGTTTCACTCCAGGTAATCACGACCATCCCCGGTGAACTTCTTCGGTTTCGACCTCCCCCGGCGAAGCGAGTGTTTATTTCACTCCTCATTAGACTATCTCAATCTTCACCAGTGAAGACGGATGTTTATTTCATCCCCTCGAGATTTCATCTGAATGATCAAAATTTCCCCAAGGAATTGGATGTTCATTTTGTCCAGCTACAACTCTTATTCATATTACTTCAGTTCTCAACGGATATTTATTTTATCCCCATGAAGTATTTTCAATCACGAGATTAATTTGTTCCCAGTGAGTCTTTCTCATCCCCGACGGAATCACAAGGTTCATCTTGACAATCCTAAGTGAAATCGCGATGTTCATCCCCAAGTGGAGTGCTCTCTTTTCCCCAGAGAAGCTTTGAAGTAGGATTTGGTTCCATATGTGGCTTTCCATTCACCCCCAGTGATGCTTCTATATTGCCAAGATTGGCCGAGTATCCGTATCGAGATGCTTGTTTTGTCTCCTGTTTGCTTCTCGTCGTTGTTTTGTAAGCATAAGCATAAGCATATCATGGCATCCTTGCATATAGATTCATGGCATGTGCACATTCTTTTTTTGCATCTTGCATTTTGTGTTTGTTTGTTTCTTTCACTTTGGTTGCGTTTATCCCCAAGTGATCAGGGTTTTGTCTGCTCCCTCCAAGTAGAGTCGTCAACCCTAGGCAGAAAAAGCACATACTTTCTAACTCCCCACTGAGTTCGATCCTCGTGGAAGATGGTTGCTTTAGTCTTATTTTTCATTTTTGGATAAAGATAAACCCGCTGAGTTCAATTCTCAACGGATGGAGTCTTTGTTTGACCGTTTCTTTTCAGTTATTTCCTGAATTGAACTTTGGTCCCTGACAATCACAAGTTTTGGACATCTCTAGGCTGTTGAACCTAGACTAAGCGTGCATTTATTTTTCACTTTGTCTCTCCAAGAAGAGTTTACTTGAAGATCTCTATGGAAGACATAAATTATTTCTCCAACAATGATTACTACATTTTCAAAGGATTTACGCCCAGACAACAAGTAACAGCTCTTTATTTGAGCAGTTTGGTTATCAAGATCTCTACGACAAATAGCAGTCTCCTCAAGACAGTTTGTCTATCCCCAACAAATTATCAAGATTTTCCATTTATTCTCCGTCGGATGTTATCTCCTCGGAAATTCGTCAGAGAAACTTATTGAAGGCTTTGCAGGCATTCTCTTTATTTGAGAACTCCCATTGCAAGAATTCTATTTACTTCACTGAAGTTTCAACTACAGCAATATCACCCTACAATGGCTATCTCCAGTGAATCCACTATTCAATTTACTCCCACCAGATGATATCCCTTTGAAGAGGGTGGGAAACTCAAGACTGTGCTCGAGGCAGAAAACCTCACAACATCTTTTCAAGGCTTGCCCGTAGCATACAACCTTGAGGCATGGAAAAGTATTTACTCTTCCTAAGTGGAACATTTAAGGAAGCTGAATCATCATCTTGATCGTTGAAGCTTATTTCAGTCTATTACCTCTGCTTAGGCTATCGTGTGATAGTAGGTAATATGTCTGTATTTTGGTCAGATGCCTCGCTTAGGCTACCATGGTGGTAGTAGGTCATCTTTCCTTCTTGTGTTTACCTGGCTTAGGCTATCATATGCTTGATAGTAGGTAACACACCCCTTTTTGGTCAGACGCCTCGCTTAGGCTACCGCGGTGGTAGTAGGCCGTCTTTCCTTCTTGTGTTTACCTGGCTTAGGCTATCATGTGTTTGATAGTAGGTAACACACCTTTTGGTCGGACGCCTTTGCTCAGGCTGCCACAAGTTGGCAGTAGGTGATCCTTCTTCTTCAGTTTATTACCTCTGCTTAGGCTATCGTGGGATAGTAGGTAATGGGTCTGTATTTTGGTCAGATGTCTCGCTTAGGCTACCGAGGTGGTAGTAGGTCATCTTTCCTTCTTGTGTTCACTTGGCTTAGGCTATCATATGCTTGATAGTAGGTGACACACCTTTTTGGTCGGACGCCTTTGCTCAGGCTGCCACAAGTTGGTAGTAGGTGATCCTTCTTCCCCAGTTTATTACCTCTGCTTAGGCTATCCTGCGTGATAGTAGGTAATATACACCCTTTTGTTGTAATTGGATACCTTCGCTTAGGCTACCAGCTGTTGGTAGTAAGTTATCCTTCCTTTCAAGTTTCTTGCCATGCGCTTAAGCTATCCTGTGATTGTCAAATGGTAATCTCTTTCCCCGGTGGAGTTAGTTATTTCCCCGTTGGAGTCTTATCTCGTTGAGTCATCCTCGTCGGGTCGGTGTTTCAGCTTTTCGACATCGGCTATCCCCTGTGACATTATCCCTCACAGAATCCTTGTCTTGCATTCATATCATTGCATACCATATCACGTGCATTTGGCGGCATCTTAGGGCCAAAAATTTTGTGCATGTTTGTATTTAAGTCTCACCTATCTCGTCGAGACGAAGATTTTCAATCTCCATATCTCCGAATAGGAGAAACTTAAATAGGGGCATCTGTCGCACCCTAATTTTTGACCCTAAGATCCCCGCCTTGTTCTTTGCATAACATATTAGGTCCATCATTCATGCATAACTAACCGCTTTATCTAGTTTTGTTTGTTTGTTTTTCTTTTAAGGACAGGCGCCGCTGCAGAAGATTCAAGGTCCTGAAGGTTGTGTTGTGTGTGTGATTATGGAGGTTCTCTGGTCCTGTGAGATTGTGCCCTCACCCTTTTTGATCCCTAAACCGCTACCAAGCCTTTTCTCCTCAATTTTCCCCCCACAGAATACCCTCTGATTTGGAATTTGACACCCTAAGGACTGGTCATTGTTTGTGTGGCAAGTTACATTACAAGTTGGTGTCATCCCCCCTCTGTAAACTCCTCAGATGCAAGAAAAGAATATTCATTTCCTAAAGCTATCAAGTACTCCTCAAGCGAGTTTGAAGATCTTTGGAGATTAAATATTTTGACCTTTGGTGGAAGACTCAGAATCCTCACAAATATATAGAATTTGGTTACAAAACTCATTATCCAAGGACGAATCTCCGAATTCAAGATCTGATTAATACACAAGTTCATGTTGAATAGCCAAGATTAAGAATCTACAAGGTCAAGATGTGTGTTGGAGTTGAAGGTTCAAAAAATCCTTTTCCTTCATACGAAGCCTTGTTATAGGTTCTAGCTTCTAAGAGACCAAGTGCAAACGTGAGTTTAAAGGAAGGTTTGAGTTGGACAAATTTAAGATTCTTGAGGCAATTCAAGACTAATACACCAAATTGGATTGAGAGTTGAAATAGGTTTCAAATTCATTTTGAACCAACTATTTATAATATTAACAAAGTTTCCATTGATTGAATTACAGTGTTGGCATGACATTAGTGGTAAAAATACCAATAGATTTCCATTGTTCTTGCAAGGACATTTAGTAGTTCCTTGAAACAATCACATCCGGTCCATACTCGATTAATCGTTGAAATTAGAAGTTTGCTTTATCACTAAGCGTTGCGGAATGGAATTTTATGCACACGGTGAACCATATTTTACAATCAAACTGAAGCTTCCTAAAAGATCCAAATCGCCACAGCAGTATGGAGACTACAAGTACTACATGTTATATCTTTAGCATTGATATTTCTCCACAAATTACAAGGATTCCAAGCATGAAAAGCTCCCGTTGGTTCTCAGTTCAGGTGTGATTCACAAGATAAGCTCACAATTGGATAACACAAAGTATCGTTTCCAAATACAAATTTGATTCCAATGAAATTACAAAAAAAAGCAGACCATGGTGCACAAAAATCACAAACACGTTACACCCTTAGGAGGAATCAACATTTTTCAAATAGCTTCATCATCCTATCACCTTCGTACTATAGAGATTCTCCCCCGGTGTACATGCTACAACCTATCCAAGAATCGTGGAAAGCCAGTTGTGAATATTTGGCATCTCAACCTGCACAAAGCCATGATGCTATCACGTAGCAGGAAGCTGTTAACTTGTTCAACACAAAACCAAACTAAGTCTATCAAAAATATTACCGGCAGTCGAAAGAAGTTGCTGCAAATGCAGTCGTTGCAGGGGAAATCTCATGCTGGATGGTGTTCTCTATTGTAAGACACATTTGCAATAGCTTTTCTTCGAAAAAGCTACATCATTATTTCAAGCAGCTGTCCGCCTCCTAGGATTCCTGAACCAGCATACAAGAACCGGGAAATCAACCAGAAAATCAAGACTTCTCTAATGACCAGTGTAAAACAAACCTAGATTGATGCAAAAGAGGAATTTTCCTCCTATGTCCCTTGAGTACCAGGCAATGGAAATCGAAGGTAATGGCGATGAAAATAAAGGGATGCAGAATATACAGCAATTTCACCTCAAACTAACTCTTCCGGTCCAGTTCCTGCGGTCCCGGCTCCAGCATTTCTCAAGCATTGAAATCTTAACAGGGACGGAAATCTATTGAACGCAAGCCACAAAACAAACGTTAACTTCAATCTAATGAGCAAGTAAAATGGAAATATTTGAATCATACAAAAGCAAGAGAAGAATTTAGAGTATTCCATCATCAAAATGAACAAGACGAGCAGTGAAAAATAAAAAGGAATTTTCGAAGTCGTTACCAATTTGTTTTCATCATGTAGCACTTCCAAACAAATGATCTTCTTTCCTGCAAGTGGCAAAACCGTTAAAACTGGTGAGAAAGCTAAAGGACACAATATATTCGGGGAAGATCCTAAATACAATCCTGCAAGTACATAACAGGAGTTAGCAGTAAATTCTAAAGCAACATATCACGTGACCTTTACAAGGGACATAGTACAATGAATCTCAATTCCCTCCTAAGCACATTAGGTCTTCCGCTGATGTTAGTCAAGGATTCCTCTCAGTAGCTAACATCGCATAAACCGATGGAATACCCTAGGAGTTAACTGACCTCTCTATTGTCGCAGTTTCGATGAACACTAAAACAACTGAAAAAAAGAAGAAGTGTAATTAGGAATGGATCATAAAATCGGCTATCAAACCACTGAAACTAGTTGTCATAAAATGAAGCGGTGTAGAAACCATAGTACTAGCAGCAACCAAACAAGACGCTACTTATCCACTCCTTGGCAAATATTCCTACCTTCGCATAACAATTTGGAACAGGCGAGTGGTTCGCAAACTTCAATTTATCATCCTCTTGATGCTTATCAAGGACAAACTGATCATTCGGATTAAAGAATTTTCACAATCATATACCTTTCCTTGCTTATACTCTCCAAGTTACTCAGGCTTACCAACATTGTTCCCTATCCAGACACCTCAGACCGACACCAAGAAAATGATTCCAAAACCGGTGCTGACTTAACCATCGCAAATAAGTCCCTGCATCATAAAAGAAATGATTCATCATCAACAAGGAAATATATAACCGCCATCAATTTTGTCAAGAACAATGGAAAAGGAAGTGGTGAGATTAATGGTCCAAACAAGGTTCATGATTCCGTCAAAATTCCAGATGTTGCGCAGTCAAATCAGTAGCAATTCAAGGTTGCAGATTCCGGACCAAGTTATTAAAAAGCGGAATCAAGTCAAACGTACACAGGAAATATAATTCAATATAATTCAATATTGGAAGAGAGAAATATAACTCAGCCACGGGAAAGTTCAAAATTAATATCTCAGAATCACAAAATCAATCACGATATTGGCAAGTTTTCAAATTCACTCAAACCGATTTCAAATAGTCGTATTTGGCCTCAGAGATATTTTTGAATCAGAGAGATCTCATCATCTTCAAATTTAAGAATTGAGGGCAACATCGTAAAGATGCCGCCAACATCAATTCCTTCCATTTTGGATTAATCAGAGCATTCAACTCAATGATTACAAGAGATCATATCAAAAGCGGACATTTTTTAGATCTTCCAGATTAAAACCGTATCACAAATTCAAATTTCAAATTCGAAAAAACCTTTCCAAATCAGCAAATCAGATCGTATCAGAATATCCAAATTCAATTTCAATTCAAAACTTTTCCAAATCCAACCAAATCGGATCAAATAATTTACCACACTATCAATTAGCATTCAAGACCCCTAATTCTTCATCGGCCTATAAAAAGGGACAAGGTTTTGGTAGAAGGGACAGAGAAAAAGAAATTGAAAAAACCAACGATAATCGTACGTATCCATACACCAAGGTACTCAACAAAGTTCATCACCAAAAAAAACCCAGGATACACAGTGGTACAACCGAGGCTCAGAACACCAAGAGCGTTCATCATCGCCCAACGGACTCAGAAACACGCAATAAACATACACGAAGGGAGGATATCACCTGGAGCATCACGAGGGTTCGTCTTCAGCTCACGCGCCGCCGTTAAAGCCCCATCGGAGGGTCTCCGCTAGGTAAACCTGAAACCCCTTTTCTTCTTCATGTATCTTGCGTTGATTCTTCATATTTTGTATTCGACATCGTTAATTTGTGATTCCATGTCCGATTGCCATTTGCATGTAACTCTGGATTTTAATTTGGGATTTTAGGGTTCATGGTCTTTCTGGGTAAATTGCGAGAGCGGTTTGATTTAGGTTAATAAATCATTGGGTTTAAACGGAAAGCGACGAACGAGAGAGAAGAAAAGAGAGCGACGAACGAGAGAGAAGAAAAGAGAGCGATTGAACGAGAGAGAAAGAGGTGGTTCGTGATATTTCAGCATTTCCGGTTCTCACGTTTTCTCGCCATGCGCCTTTTTTTGTTTTTTCCAATTAATCTTTTTTTTTAGATTTAAAATCAATTAATCAATTAGTCTGTTTTTAAAAGAGTAAAATATAATATGTTCCTAATAAAATATAAAACATAATTTATTATAAAAAAATAAGACAATCTGTTTTTTTTGCGTTAAATAAAGTGTAATTTGTTATAAAAGTAATAATTTGTTTTTTTATAATAACTTAATATTATGTTTTTTTTAATATAGCAATCCAATTTGTTTTTTTTCATAAGATCATTTTAATCTTAATAATAACTTGTTTTTTTTATAAGTATATCACCAAAAACGTATAATTTTCATAATAAATTGTCAAGCGCAAATTCCTTTCGTTAATAAGCTTTTAATATAGATTAATCATCGTTTCAACATAAATAATCCTTTGATGTATATCATGTTTTCTTTTCCCAATTATAATAAACGCATAACCTCTTATATTGTATTCGTCTCTAATTTTCTAATTGCATGTTTAAACTTTCCTGATTTCGCAAAATACGTATATGAGGCATGATTTGAATGTCTTACTTGAATATTGATTGTGTGCCATGTATGTTGAAGTTTCAATCATGTCATTATTTTATAATATGATTGCATGAATTATTATATCTTAATCTGCTATTAACTTTTAAATTATTTATATCAGTTATATTCCCCTTTAATCCAAAGAAAGGTCACTAATATTGACTAAACCGTCATAAGACTAACTCTTAGATCCCTTGGCCTTAAATCCGGAGTTTTCGTACTCCATGTCTCGTTGTAGACACTTAAAAACCTTAGCATTAGGATCGGAGTTTTTATACTCCGAGTAAATGTCCTCCATGAACATTTACAAACCTACCCCTCTTGGACCATCCTACAACTTTAGAGTCACCGTACTCTATGTAAGATTTTGCCCGAAACCTTACTTCCCTCTTGGAACCTTGACCCCGTCAAGAAGTTCCTCTTCTTAGAACTACGCATACTCTGATTCTACACCCGAGGATACGTAGGCGTAAGGTGCGATGCCTTATCGAGTATACTTAGATACTAACCCCTAGGGTTCTCAACCTTTAGCATAGTACCCTTAGCAAGCGAAATAAAAAAATATATAACATAATAAAACGAGAGGCTCCCGTAGAGTACTACGGACGTTTAGGATGCTAATACCTTCCCTAGGCGTAACCAACCCCCGAACCTTAGATCTCCCCCCTTTAGGTTTTTGACCTTGAACCTTTTCCTTTGGATAAATCAAAGTCGGTGTCGAAATAAATGTGATCCTAGTTCATTAATAACTATGGTATCTAATTTTCACCGCGACAATTTTCAATCACCATTAAAAGGTCATATGAATAAGAAACAATCACATTAAATGGCCTTTAATGAGCTTTTGTGTGAGGCGGATCAGAAAAACTATATAAGAAGAATAACGCAAGAAGAACATCTATTACAATTCACTAAATTATTCAATTGTAGCTTCATTAGTCTTCACTAGTAAAATTATCATTTGTGTACTTTTACGAGTATACAATCATAAAATCTATCGTAAGAAAGACAAAGATACCTGTGAGATGTGCACAGAAGATAGCCTCCTTCAGTAGATTGATTTACATATGTCATAAATCACGACTAGACTTCTCCAAAGCTGGATTGAGGATTATTGTTTGAACTAGGTCATAATAACCAAATGGATGTAATTCAACCCAATATAGAGTCTTTTAAAGATATAATATCAAAGGAGCTTACACATTGCCTGATCTTGAAATCACATGGTGATGATGTTATCCTCTTTAGAATTGTAATCCACAATATAAAGTCATGGAACTGTAGAATATATGATGGAGTTGTCCTGTAGAGACACTTGATCATAGAAAATCGTTGAATGAGGGTCGTCATATCATATATGATATAACAAGTAGTCTTCTGACATATCTCCCTTTTTTTAGCACTTTTTTTTACAATCACCCAACACATAAAGTTATATGTCTCTAACACTGTAGAATCCTACTATAAAAAGTCAATTTTGGTGTCACATCAAGATACACAAATTTTTAACTCTAAATATCGCTCACTTTTGGACATCATTGACTTGAACATCAGAGTGTTTGCAAGTACCCTACCATTGAATCAAAGCATTACAAGACATTCAAAATACTGGATTTCACTACCAAATTTAAATTCACCTCTATTTTTGTGAACAATTGGTTTTTGCAAGATCAAAAGGTCAATGCCATAAGATAAGATAACGCATAGTTTGATGTTAATGTAAAAATCTATTTATTTTTAGTGACTTAATCCATTTGACTTAATACACTTACTAGTTATAATGAAACAATCTATTAATTTTCAGTATTAAATGACTCAAATTAGCTCAACCTAAATAATAAATTTTCAATATTAAATTGTATAAATAATAATAATAATAATAATAATAATAATAATAATAATAATAATAATAATATAATTCACGTCATAATCTTACATATTTAATAATTTTTTCGATAAAAGGCAATATATTGATAAAAGAAAATTTATAAAAAAAAAAGGAAAGGGATCAAGTTAGCCTCGAGAAAACTAAGACAATCTATAAAAAAAAAATTACTTTTAACTTATTCTTTACAAAATTATTTTTTATTTCAATAAGAACGAATTTAAAAAATACTTGATATTATTATAAGTGTTAAGCAATTAAAAGAAAAAACTTAATTCACTTATAATTTAATTGGTTCAAGGTAGATGGAGGGAAGGAGAATAGATGTTTCTAATGAAATATATTTGGTTCAATTGGAAAGAGGAGAGGATGAGAGAGGAGCAACATCCTTCCATATCACACTTTTTGCATCCCCAAATCAGAGGGATTTAAAGGGAAAGAGAGGGACTATGAGTTTTGATTTTTAATAAATTATTATATTTACTAAAATATCCTTAGTTTTATTTTAGTATTTCAAAATTATTATTTTCATGCGTGTTCCTGCTTCTCTATTTTGTGATTTTTCTTTATTATTTCCATCAACTTATTATAATTATTATCGACCTTCAAATTATTATTTTTTATTTTTGTATTTAATAAAAATTATAATCACTGCAACTTTTTGTTTTCTTTTATAATTTTTATTTTTATGTTTATTTATTTTAGGTTTCTTTTTTCAATATTGTTATGTATTTTATTATATTTTCTTTTATATCAAATTTTAAACCTTCTATTTTTTTATTACATTGTAATATATATATATATATATATATATATATATATATATATATATATATAGGGACGAAATCATTTGACATCGGTGTCAAAATATTAACTTTGCCACCAAATTCTAACCGTTTATTATTATTAACTTAAAGGTTAAGATGTATTCACTTAAAACTAACACGTGAGTTTTTAAAGGGAATTTATCTTAGCCATTGAATGAATAATAAAGGGTTAAGATTTAGTGTCAAAGTTAATATTTTGACATCGGTGTCAAATGATCCCCTCCCATATATATATATATATATATATATATATATATATATATATATATATATATATATATATATATATATATATATATATGGACATATCTAATTAGAATGCTATTTTTATAAGAGAATGATAAAAATAATTATTAGACTTCAGATTAAAAAGTTTATTTAAAGAACATGTATGTTTCTTTCATCCTTTATTATATATATATATAGTGAGAATGGGTAAGTTGTATGAGAATGTGAGAATGAATAAGAACCATCAAATTTAAAAAGGAAATGTTGAGATTAAATCGTGATTTTCACTAAATCATATAGAAAAGAGAAATCATTAATCAAATTTTAAAAATATCTTTTAAATTCAACCTTTCCTTTTTAAATCCGATGGCTTTTATTTATCTCACATTCTCATATAATTTACCTATTCTCACTAGATATATGAAAAATCCATCACCTCTCTCTTTTCCTTTCCTCCATTAAAATCAGTTTCCTCCACTCTCCCTCATTTGAACCATTAAAACTTGTTTCCTCCATCCTCCCTTATTTGAACCGTATAACCCTAAAAAATCTTTTCAATAATATATATTGATTTTCGAAAGTTTATATTGAGAGAATATATATGCTATTGAAAAAAAATATCATTATTTTAATTTGGGTTAAATAAGTTTTAAGTCCCTATAAATATAGCGATTTTCAATTTTGGTCCCTCTAAAATTTTTCATTAAGAATTGGTCCCTATAAAATTTTCCGTCTCAAAATTATAAGTCTTTGACGTCAAATGTGGCTAACGGAAGCTGACGTGTCTGCCTTGGTGGATTAAATAATTAACTTATTTTGGATTACATTAACTGATGTGGCATGATTTGTATGCTTCTGAAATAACATTATCACTTAACATAAGAATAGCACAATCCCTAAAAAGTCACAATCCCTATCTCCGTGTATGCTTCTTGAAGACGACCGTTCATGCGTGGTGGTCCCTCTCTTCGTTCCCAATCGCTTTTCGCTCCAGTCAGAGGTGGTCCCAAACCTCAGGTAATTGGATTTCATTAATGTATTCCCACTTGCTATTTGTTTACTGTCTTCGAAAACTTATGTTGAAAACTATAGTTGTTGTTTGTTGTGTTGCGTTTCGTTGACTGAGGTTGGTTAGGGTTTTGTATTGATTTTGCAAAGTCTGATATACCCTTCTGTTGGTTTTGTAATGTGTAGGGTATGGGGATATTTAAGGTAGTATTTTATACAAAAGGGTCTTTTGTAAAGTATGTTGGGTTGAGATATGAAGGGGGGATGTGTATGCTTTTAGTGGACAAGACACAGATTATTGGTCTTATTTTGAAGCTCGTGACCTTATCAAAACTATGGACCCATCCTTTAACACTGAAGATGTTAGAATATGGTGGAAGTCTGAACATGGTAGTTTGGAAAATGATCTAAAACCCTTTGTTAATGATAAGGATGCAACTATGTTAGTTGTATGTGCTGAGAATAGTAAGTGTGAAGTTGAGATTTACACTGAGGCAAAGTTGGAAAGTGGTGAGAAGACATTTATGGAAAAGGTATTAGAGAGACAAAAGGGCAAGAAAATGTTGAAGGTAATGATGAGAGTGAGTCAAGTGAAGCTACTTTGGATGGGATTCAATTTGAAGATAGTGAAGAAGAGAGGATACATGATTGTGATGAGGATGTAGGTGTAGGTTTAAACAATGGAGTTGATGCTTCTGTGTCTAGGAGACAACCAAATATTGTTGAGGGTACAAGTCAAGTGAACAACAATGTTTATACTACAACTGAAATGGATAGGGAACATGTGATTGAAGATGATTACATGACTGATGAGCTTGATAGTGGAGGAGACAATGACAATGTTGATGAAAGGCCTTCAGTGATAAGGTTTAATGAAGATGAGAAGCTCAGAAAGGAATTCTTGTTTAAGGTTGGAATGGAAGTCTCGTCCTTGAAACAATTTAAGAAAGTTGTGTTGGAACATAATGTGTTGAATGGTAGAGAGGTAATGTTTGCTAAAAATGACCTAAATAGGTGTAGGATTGTTTACAAAGATAAAAAGCAATGTAACTACACTATGTTATATAGTAGGGTTTTGAGAACAACAACATTTAGGATCAAGACATTATTTCAGAAGCATAAGTGTGGCAGAAAATTCTTCAACAAAAATGCAAATGCAGAATGGGTTTCTAGAGTGATAGTTGACAAGCTGAAGAATAATTCAGGCATGAAATTGAATGAAGTGGTAGCTGATGTAAGGTTGAGGTTTGCTACAGAGATAACTGGTTGTAGGGCTTTTAAAGCAAGACAGCTAGCTATAAGGGTTATTGAAGGGGACTCAGCCAAGCAATACAGCATGTTGTGGTCATATGCAGCTGAATTGAGGAAGGCATCGATTGCAAACACATTCAAGCTGAACATTTCTGGTATACCCCCCAGGTTTGAAAGATGTTATACTTGCTATGATGGTACTAAGAAAGCATTCAAGCTAGGTTGTAAGCCATTTATTGGGTTAGATGGTTGTCACCTAAAAAACAAATATGGTGGAATCTTGTTGATTGCTGTCAGTAGGGATGCTAATGACCAATATCTCCCACTTGCTTTTGGGGTTATAGAAACTGAAATAAGAGACTCTTGGAGTTGGTTTATTATATTGCTTCTTGATGACATTGGTAATGACAATAAGTGGTGTTTTATATCAGATCAACAGAAGGTAAGACCAATATCTTCATTCATTGTTACTTTTCTTTTGTTGCTTGTTGATGTGTTCTTTAATGTCAGCTTTTGCATATGTTGTTAACAGGGACTGGTGCAGGTTTTTGAGGAAAAATATCCTGAATTTGAACACAGGTTTTGTTTAAGGCATTTATATGCAAATTTCAAGAAAAAGTATGGAGGGGTACATTATTCAGAGATCTCATCATGGCTGCAGCAAAGGCAACTTTTTTTTAGGCCCATGAGGAGAAGATGAATCAGATTAAGGAGGTGAGTGTAACGCCCTGTTTTGATTTTATATTATTGCAAGATAATTATGAGTCGGTGTAGTTGATGTTGTGACTTGATGTGTTTTCGTTGTGTTTTAAGTACCCGTATTAAGGGGTAGTAGCCTTAGGAATGAGTCCTTGGGGGAGTAAAAATAATTAGGCTAATTAGTTGGTATTTGTTGAACCATAGTATAAAATTGATATTATGTGAGATTATATTTATTCGTGGGAATTATTGTTATTATTATTTCATTAGTGGGATTTAATAATAATGATAATATAATAATGATATAATAAGATAAAATAAATAAAATAATTAGATGTGTAGAGAGTAGAAGGGCGAGAAGGTAATTGTACGAGGTTGAGTAAGGGCAAATAAGGAAAACCATAATTGGGGGTTTATGAAAGGAATTAGGAATAGAGAAGTCAGTTTCATTTTCTACGTGAAATTGCGAGAAGAGGTGAAAGAGGCTAGGGCAAGGAAGAGAAGGGAGAACTCCATTAGAGAAGAAGAAAGCTCATCAATACAAGGTAAGGTTGGGAATTCTTTAATCTCTCAAGGGTTGGATAATGTATGTATTTGGGTAGGAATCACTAGGTTAAACTTATGTGAATGTTGAATTTTGTGATAGGTAGTTGGGGTTTTTGGTGGGGCTTGATGGGAAAAGGATAGGTCCTGATGATGTAGGATGTTAAAGTGTGTTCATGATGTTGCCTGTAAAATAATGTATGTTGTTGTTGCTAAATGTTGCTGAGAGTTGACATAATTTTCGTGCACTGTGAGGACTTTTAATGGGAGAAAATTGGGTCTGGTGTAGCAGAAAGTTGGAGTGCAGGAACGCTGCTCGCGCATGTAGCGCCGGGCAGAGGGATCGAAGCGTCGGGCGGTGTTGTGTGCCGCCGGGAGGTGTTGTGTGTCGTCGGGCGATGCTCAAGAGGCACAGCCTGGAACGCTACTGGAACTTGTTAGAATTGAGGGGGGAAAACTAGGCTCGTGCACTGCCGGGTGGTGCGAGGAGGCGCAGCAATGCTGTGTCAGGCGGTGACTAGGAGGCGTTGCATGGAACGCTACTGGAAGTGTTGGAATTGAGGGGGGGTAGCTACGACTGTGTGCCGCCGGGCGGGGCAAGAGGCGCAACAACGCCCCTGCTATGCCGAGTGGTATGATGAGGCGCAATAATTCTGCTTGCGTAATTTTTGTTGTTTCTCTACTGTTTTCTGGTGGCTTCGCATGGTTTCCTGTTGCTTCGTTGATAATTTCCTTAGATGGTGTATTTTGGAAGATTGTTATGATTATGCATGCTTGGATAGGTGTATGTGTGTTATTGTGAATTAATGAATCGAGTAATGATGACATGCTATGTTGATGCATTTGTTTCGTTGTTGCATGTTGTCGTTGAAGGTGCATAGCATGATGCATGAGTTGAGGGATGACGTGTGCCCATGTGGGGTGTGAGCGTATATCCGGATTCCTTTAATGGAATCGATGTTGTTGTTGTTATTGAGGTGATTGTGTGCCCGTGTGGGGTGTGAGCAATCATGATTGTCGTGTGCCCATGTGGGGTGTGAGCGACTAGATAGACGTTCCGACGAATTATGAAACAGGGATCGGAATTTGGTACCATATGCATTGAGTCTAGTTGGCGTCTCATTGCATTATTCTTGTTAGTTGTGTTGCATTATGTCGTGATTGATGAATTGTGGTTGTGCTGGGGTGTGTGATTGTTGTTGATAGTTGTAATATGGGTGAATAACTTGTTGATTTATGCTTTTATACTTATATCATCTTCTTCTTTTGTTGATTTGAGAATCCCACCCCTTCTGTGTTTGGTGATGCTTTATACGGCATCCTGCAGATACTCAGGAGTAGTTGGAAGTCGTGGTCGGTGAAGACGAGGTGCTTCACTTTAGTGGCGTCTACTCTGATATGTAACATTGGGGGTCAGGAACGCTTTTATGCATGTTTTATTTT
Source organism: Lathyrus tuberosus (assembly GCA_022829125.1). Classification (NCBI taxonomy): domain Eukaryota; kingdom Viridiplantae; phylum Streptophyta; class Magnoliopsida; order Fabales; family Fabaceae; genus Lathyrus; species Lathyrus tuberosus. Next base: position 749,456 of record JALAZF010000668.1, read on the forward strand.
GATTAAAGAATTTTAGTTGTTATTATAGTTTACAAACTAATTTTTGGTAACTTGAAACCGTTATGCTTTATTATTCGAATGATTCATTTCCGCTGCGTAATAAAAAGTATTTTTGGATTAAAGTATGTTTTAATTTATGTTACATGTCTACGGATGAGCAAGTGTATGTTGAAGTAATGCCCTTATTTCTAAATTGTATTATTTTACTCTGATTAATTCGATTAAATTATGCGGGGGAATTTAGAGTGTTACATAGTGGTATCAGAGCAGGTCAGTCCATCTGGCCAAGTTGTAGAGTCGTTGTCGTGTGACAAGTTGTCGAGTCATTGTCGCGTGACAAGTTGTCGTTGTCGTTATCGGTTCCTTAACTATTATGTTTTGTTGTTAGTGTGTAAGAGATTTAGAATGGCTGGAAGGAAAGATGATGCGATTGATGCTGCCCTGCAGGTTATTGCTCAAGCGGTGCAACATCAGCCACATGCTAACAAGAATGACGAGTTTCGAAAGAACCGACCGCCTAACTTCAAGGGAAGACATGATTCGGATGGAGCGCATGCCTGGCTCAAGGAAATCGAGAGGATCTTCCGGGTTATGGAATGTCCTGAAGCACATAAGGTGCAGTTAGGTACTCACATGCTAGCTGAGGAGGCTGATGATTGGTGGGTTAGCATCGTCAACTGTTGGGAGCAACGAGAGAGGAAATCACTTGGGCTGTGTTCAGTAGGGAGTTCTTAAGGAAGTATTTTCCAGAAGATGTCTGAGGGAAGAAGGAGATTGAGTTTTTGGAACTGAAGCAGTGTAACATGACGGTTATGGAGTATGCGGCCAAATTCTCAGATCTGGCTAAGTTTTATCCTCACTACAGCACGACAACTGCTGAGTTCTCAAAGTGTGTCAAGTTTGAGAGCGGGTTAAGGCCTGAGATCAAATAGACAATTGGTTATCAGCGGATCAGAAGGTTCCCAGACTTGGTGGATTATTGCAGGATATTTGAAGAAGACAGCAAGGCTCGATCGGCTCACTATAAGGGGTTGGCCGAGAGAAGAGGAAAGCAACCGATGAACCGTGGGAAGCCTTATGCAGCTCCAGCTGAGAAAGGTAAACAGAAGCATGCTAATGGCAAGAGGCCAAGTGGGGGAGGTGCCCATGCTCCTCTTAAGTGTTACAGGTGTGGTGAGTTGGGTCATCGTGTCAGTGAGTGCACGAGTGATGTGAAGAAATGCTTCAAGTGTGGGCAGGTAGGACACCTGATTGCGGACTGCAAAGTTAATGTGGTGACTTGTTACAACTGTGGAGAACAGGGCCATATTAGTACACGTTGTCAGAAACCAAAGAAACCTTTGACTGGGGCAAAAGTGTTCGCTTTGACAGGGACTCAGACTTTCAGTGACGACAGATTGATCAAAGGTACATGCTATATTAATAATACGCCTTTGATTGATATTATCAATACTAGTGATACTCACTCTTTTATAGCTGCCAATTGTGTAAGGAGGCTAGGCCTTGTCGTTTCTCCTATGAAGGGAGAGATGGTTTTCGAAATTCCTGCAAAGGGATATGTGACCACTTCTTTAGTCTGTTTGAATTATCCACTATCGATTTTTGATAAGGACTTTGGTATGGATCTGATTTGTTTACCGTTGGGAGGTCTCGATGTGATTTTGGGTATGAACTGGTTGGAGTTCAATCATGTTCATATTAACTGTTTCAATAAGTCGGTTCGATTTCTTGCTCATGAGGAAGAGGAAGAAGATGGTTTTCTCTCTGCTAGAGAGTTAAGAAAGCTCTTGGAAGAAGAAGCTTAGGTACTTGCATTGGTGGCATCCTTGTCAGTGGAAAACGAGTCGGTGATCAAAGAATTGCAAGTAGTGTCTGAATTTCCTGAAGTGTTTCTAGACGACATTACCGAGGTACCACCAGAGAGGGAAGTAGAGTTTGCTATTGATCTTGTCCCTGGTACCAGACCTATTTCTATGGCACCATACAGGATGTCAGCATCAGAGTTATCGGAGCTGAAGAAGCAACTGGAAGAGCTGTTAGAAAAGAAATTTGTGAGACCGAGTGTATCGTCTTGGGGAGCTCCAGTGTTGTTAGTAAAGAAAAAGGATGGTAGCATGAGGTTGTGTATCGATTACCGACAGCTGAATAAAGTAATGATTAAGAACAAGTATCCACTTCCAAGAATAGATGACTTGATGGATCAATTAGTGGGTGCCCGTGTGTTTAGCAAGATTGACTTGAGGTCGGGCTATCATCAGATACGGGTAAGAGACAAAGCCATTCAGAAGACTGCTTTTAGAACCCGATATAGACATTATGAGTATGTGGTGATGTCGTTCGGAGTTACTAATGCACCTGGCGTATTCATGGAGTATATGAATCGTATCTTTCATGTTTACTTGGGCCAATTTATGGTTGTCTTTATTGACGATATCCTAATCTATTCTAAGTCGGAAGGGGAACACGCTGAACATTTGCGGATTGTGCTGCAAGTGTTGAAAGAGAAGAAAATCTATGCTAAGTTGTCTAAGTGTGAATTCTGGTTGAGAGAGGTAAGTTTTCTTTGTCATGTTATTTCAGGTAATGGTATTGTTGTGGATCCGTCCAAGGTAGACGTCGTTCTACAATGGGAGACTCTGTAGTCGGTGACTGAGATTAGAAGCTTCTTGGGTTTGGCTGGTTATTACCGAAGGTTTATTGAAGGATTTTCGAAGCTAGCACTTCCGTTGACTCAGTTGACGTGCAAGGGTAAGGCATTTGTATGGGATGTTCATTGTGAGAAGATTTTCGTTGAGCTGAAGAAGAGATTGACTACCACTCCAGTGCTAATTCTACCCGAACCAAATGAACCGTTTGTGGGGTATTGTGATGCTTCTTTGATGGGTTTGGGAGGTGTGTTAATGCAGGATGGTAAGGTTGTGGCTTATGTTTCACGACAGCTAAGAGTATATGAGAGGAATTATCCGACTCATGATTTAGAGTTGGCGGCAGTGGTGTTCATGTTGAAGATTTGGAGGCACTACCTTTATGGTTCCAGATTTGAAGTGTACAGTGATCATAAGAGCTTGAGGTATCTGTTCGATCAGAAGGAAATGAATATGAGGAAGAGAAGATGGTTAGAATTCTTAAAAGATTATGATTTTGGCTTGAACTATCACCCCAGTAAAGCTAATGTTGTGGCTGATGCTCTGAGTCAAAAGTCCTTGCATGTGTCTGCTATGATGGTTAAAGAGTTACAATTGATTGAACAGTTCAGAGATATGAGTTTGGTTTGTGAACAGACACTGCATAGTGTGATGCTGGGTATACTGACGATCAACAATGAATTCCTTAATAGTATCAGAGAAAGTCAGAAGTTGGATGTGAAACTGGTGGATTTGATGATTGGAAATGACCAAGCGGAAGGTAATGAGTTCAGAGTGGATGAACATGCGTGTTGAGATTCCGTGATAGGACTTACATCCCTGATAATCCTGAGTTAAAAATAATGATTTTAGAGGAGGGTCACAGGAGCAGTTTGAGTATCCATCCAGGAGCTACGAAGATGTATCAAGACTTGAAGAAGATATTTTGAGGGGCCTGGATTGAAACGTGATGTGGCTCAGTTTGTGTATGCTTGTTTGACTTGTCAGAAGTCGAAGGTGGAACATCAGAAACCTGTTGGTATGATGCAACCATTAGATATTCCAAAGTGGAAGTGGGACAGTATTTCTATGGATTTTGTGACCGGGTTGCCTAATACGCCGAGAGGACATGATTCCATTTGGGTAATAGTGGATAGACTAACGAAGTCGGCATATTTCATCCCGATTAATATCAGTTTTCCTTTGCAAAAGCTGGCAGATATTTACATTCAGGTGATTGTGAAGTTGCATGGAGTCCCATTGAGTATTGTATCGGACCGAGATCCAAGGTTCACTTCCAGGTTTTGGGAGAGTTTGCAAGAGGCATTGGGATCGAAACTGAGATTGAGTTTGGCCTATCATCCGCAGACGGATGGGCAGACGGAGAGGATTATACAATCCTTGGAGGACTTGTTGAGGGCTTGTGTGCTTGAACAAGGAGGTTCTTGGGATAGCCATTTACCGTTGATCGAGTTCGCTTATAATAACAGTTATCGTTCCAGTATTGGAATGGCGCCTTTTGAAGCATTGTATGGTCGAAGGTGTTGGACGCATTTGTGTTGGCACGAATCTGGTGAGAGTGTAGTGCTTGGACCCGAGATTGTTCAGCAGACTACCGAAAAGGTGAAGCTGATTCGGGAAAAGATGAAAGCTTTATAGAGTAGGCAGAAGAGTTACCATGATAAGAGGAGGAAAGATCTTGAGTTCCAAGAAGGAGATCGTGTGTTTTTGAGAGTCACTCTGGTGACCGGTGTAGGCCGTGCGTTGAAGTCGAGGAAGCTTACTCCTCGGTTTATTGGTCCGTATCAGATTTCTGCAAGAGTTAGACCTGTTGCTTATAGAGTGGTGTTGCCGCCACGTTTGTCAAATTTGCATGATGTATTCCATGTGTCACAGCTTCGGAAGTATGTTACGGATCTGTCGCATGTGATTCCGATGGATAAGATGGAAGTGAGAGATAATCTCACGGTCGAGGCTTTTCCAGAGCGTATTGATGACCGCGAAGTGAAGCAGTTGAGAGGCAAGGAGATCGTTCTCGTGAAGATAGTATGGGGAGGTGTTGTCGGCGGTGTCATACCCCAAATTTTGACCACCAATATTTCCCATTATTGTGAAAATGATCATCACAATATGGATGTACTTACATGCCTCATCAATCTCCTCAAGAATTGTTGAGCATTCCCTGCAATCAAGCATTAGGTTTTAAGCCCTCTTAGAGCTTAGACAAAGGATCAATCAAGGAATAAAATGATCTTCAATTTTTCTAACCTCTCAAACATCCACAAAGGATCAAGAGGACTCCCACATCAAGAATCAGGCACAAAGTTTCAAGATTCCAAGTGGATCAAGCCTCAGGATCGCGAGTGTCACCAAATTAGGGTTTTGGTCAACTGAGGCCTCCAGATGGAAATTTTCCTCTGGGAACGAGTCATTGCTTCAAAACACAACTTAAGATACTCTAATGGACCTCATGGACCTAATCATCAAGTCAATTTAGCCTCAGGGGATGCATTCACCAAAAATCAGGAATTAGGGTTTCTTGACCTAATTCACCCCTAAGTTGACTTTTGGGACAAAACATGAGCCAAGACCTCAAGACATGATTTGAGGGTATCTAATAAACCACATTGATCCATTTATAATAATGGATTGATTCAAGAAGCTTGGTGCACAAGTTTCAATTTCATCTGGACCACAATTAGGGTTTCAGGGAAAAAGTCAACTGTACGTTTGACTTTTGACCAAGACATGCTCCCAAACTTTGGGACATGATTCAATACACCCTACAACACCTATGGAATATACCATTAGGTTTTATTTAGGTCAAGGACTTGATTTCATAAAGGATCGCACAGTTTGGAATTCATCTGATAAAAAGTCAACTGTGCACAAAAGTCAAGTTTGACTTTTTGAGATTTTTCATGATTTTGGTTCCTCAACCCTAAAACAATGTTAATATGTTATTTGAATCATCATTCATCAATAAAAATCAAAGAAAGTGGGATAACTTGTAAAAGGGGTAACCATAAAAACTTAGAATTTTTCTAAGTTATGAAACAAAGTGGCTAGGGTACCAACTTCCAAGGATCATAACTTGAGATCCAAAGAACCATTTTGGATGGTTCAAAGATGTATTTGTAGCTCTCATGGCATACTTTAAAAGTGTCAACTACACCTCATTCCAATTCCTCATGGATTTCAAGTTATGGAGTGATCAAAATGGCTGAAAACATGAAATGTCACTTTTTCCAACACTTAGTGAAATTTTCACTAAGTCAGAATTTGACTTGCTTTTTTTCAAAATATAGGGGCATTTTTCACTTGGATCCAAAAAGTTTCAAGACAAATTATGATCACACATGTATTGTGTCACATAAGGGCTTTCCAAAATGTCCAAGAACTCCATCAAACTCTACCTGAGCTAGGAGTTATGGTGGCTGCAATGTGCCTTGATGCAAACTGCTTGGCAAGGAAGATTTGTGCACAAAGGCTCGATTTGAACAATTTGTGCAAATGACAAATAGGTTTATCCATCTGCACACCTCAGGGGGAGACCAAGGAGGAATAAACACTGATCCATAAGCCTCCCAAGTCTTTGGAACTACAAGTAGCATGCCAAACCTAAAAAGCCTAAAGGAGGCCAAGACTCCAATTTTGTTTCCAAGCATTCAATGGATGCACCAAGGTGGCATGAACGAAGCCTATTCCAACTTGAGTCAAGGATAAGCTCTGAACCAAAGACACATAGGCATGTGCTCTATCCTCTAGTCAATGGCTAGAGGAGACCTGAGATTCCAAAGTGATCCAATTGGTCACAGACCTGTACCAGTTGCCATACCCTATTCCTTGTAAAACAAACTTGCTCTACTATAAATAGAGCTCATTTGTGATCAGTTTGAGTACACCAAAGCACCCAAACTGATGCTTTCCTCAAAATCACCTTCTCACTTCCAAAATTTCCTTCACTATCGGGTTTTGAGTTTGAGAACAATTCCAATCAAACCAATCACACACACACCTCATAAACATCATATAGAAGTGATCCAAACACTTAAACAACATCTGGAACACCAATTTCACAAAATCACTAGCCAATTGCTCAAGCTTTCAACCAAGTTGCAGTTGAGGTGCCATAACCTGTTCTAGTCCATTTCAAATCACTCCAAGCATTCAAACACATTCCATATGGTGTAGGGAAGCTGTTCAGATCATCACAACTCATCTGTAACACCTCCAACTTAAAAATCAAATTGCTTTTGCTGCCACGACCTTCAAGTATGCCTAAACTTGGTCATTTCATGATTCATGCATATTTCCTCGCACAATAATTTTGCCATATGTTCATAATCATGTATGGAGGATTTCCCATCAATTAATTGCTTTGTATGAATCGTGTATCAAAATTCCCAGCCTTCATGCAGAATTTAGGGTTCTTGAGGTTTTGTCTTGATTTCTTATTCCATGCTTAAAATAAATGAAATTAAAGACCATAGACATGATCATGAGGTGAAAACGAGTAGATTGATATGTGTATTGTGTGATTTCATCAAGTATTCAATGAGATTGAGGGAAAAATGCAAATCTGAAGAAACAGAGGGCGCGGGCAAGAACTTGGTGTTCTTGGCGCCCTTTTTTGAATTTTTAAATATTTGAATTTTTGTGATTTTATTTAATTGATTCATAAATTAATTTCTCTCTGGTTTTTAATGATTTTGAGTTTATTCTTTTTTTAATAATTCACAAAAATGTTAAAATATTTTATTTTGCAATAATTTCCCAAAAATATTATTTATTTCATATACTTGATATTTTTGCAAAGAATTAATTTTTATTTGTTTTTTGACATTTAAAGTATTTTTTTCTTTCTTGATTTTCCAAACTTAAATGGTTTCCAATCATTTTGTGGATAAAAACATGATTTTTCAAACATTAATCCAAGATCACAACTTGTTTTTCACACATGTTTGATAATTTTGATCACTTTAATCAAATTTTTATTTAATTAAAATACATTTTGAAATTAATTTAGGGTTTTGATCTTAATCACCCTAAACAAATCTTTTTCAAAACTCTTTAGGCCTCTAAAAGAGTGTAAGACCCAACCCCTTTGTAAATAAACAATTTTGGGCCTCACACATTGTATAAGTCCCTCTGTATATTTTCAAAAGTTCGACGCGATCATCGCCTTTATAACAAAATCAACTGGGCTTCTCCTTGAGTTATAAGACCCATCTTCATTCATTTTCAAACTCTTTGGGCCACTAATAGAGTGTAAGACCCAACCCCTTTTGAAAACCAAAATAATTTGGGTCTCGGTCATCATATAAGACCCACTGTGTTTTCAAACCTCTGCGCGATCTCCCTTTTTCAAACAAATAATCATTTGGGCCTATCCCCGTGTTGTAAGTCCCATTTCTTTTCTTTAAAAATCTTGTGGGCCTCTTGAGAGAGTGTAAGACCCATCCCTTCGTACAGAAAACCTTTCTTTGGGCCTCAGTCACTTGTATAAGTCCCTGTACAAAGTCAAAACAACAGTGCAATCACTGTTAAAATTTGGGCCTCTCCCTGAGCTGTAAGCCCCGATCTCCGTTCAAAATACTTTCTCCTTTAAGTTTGAATCCAAATGTATAGTTTCTATCAAAACTTTCTTTAGTTTCTTTGTTGAGCAACTAACAAAACAACATGGAAGCTCTACAACGGGTAAGTGTTTATCCGCTTTCTTTTATATGCTTTCATATACATAACTGTATTGTAGGAAGCTACGCATGGTTAGTCTTCTTTCAAACCTTTAAAATACTTGTCATATAACAACTGTATATATACTAGTATAGTTATTTAGAGTTTTCCCCGACAACTACGTCTAGAACTAGGTAAAGCCCTGTTGGTCACTCTTTAAATGCAAATAAAACTAGATCCCCATAGGATTTCCAGATACAGTCTTCCCTTCTCTTGGGGTTAAACAATATGGAACAAAGAGAAAGGCAGTATTCTCGGTGAACCTTTTCTCAGACTGTCACCCCTAGAAATTGTCAAAGAAATTCTACTCCCCAGAGTTGATCTATTCTCCGTGAATAACATCTCTTGAGTTTCTTCCAAACCCTCGAACTTTCCTGGAATAATCTCTTCTCTGTGAATTGCATTTCTTGAACTTCTCTTGGTTTGGGGACCCACAGGCTTCCTAAAAGCATCCCCGCCTCCTCTTGGACTTTGTACAAGGACCCTTCGGCTTATTAGAAGTTCTCATGCCTTCTCTTGGGCTTAATACAAGGACCCTAACGACCTCTTAAAGGTATAAGACAGAACTTAGTCATCCTTTGCTAGAGCAATCTTTCCAGTGTCAAACCTCAGGCCACTTTAGGGTTGATTCTCATCCCTTAAGGCCCTTGCCCTCTTTTGGGAATCCTACAAAAGTTAAAACTCTTCAACACCAGTAGACTTAGACAGTCTAAACCCCTTTGAGTCTCAAAGACATTCTCAAGTTCCTTTCAAACATAGGAAAAAACACTGATCACTCTGGATAAATTTCCAGCAGAAACCCGGTCTCTCTCATGAGAGTTCCCCACCTTTGGGCCTGCCTATGGATCTAATCCTCTGCAGTAAGATAGCCTCCTCTTAGGCTTTGTATAATGATCTTTCCTCAACACAGTCAGCCTCCTCTTGGGCTTTGTATAATAATTATCCCCCCTAGCAGAGCTAACCTTTTCAGACTCTCTTGTTGAGTCCATCACTTTTCAAGACTCTCTTGTTGGGTCAATCTCCTTTTAGCCTCAATCTCGGGCTTCGTACGAGACAACAAATCACTCTCTTGCTGAGTATAAAAGACTCTCTTGTTGATTCAATTAACTTTCAGACTCTCTTGTTGGGTCAATCACCTTTGCAAGACTCTCTTGTTGAGTCAACTCTTTTAGCCTCCGTCTTGGGCTTTGTACAAGACATATAAAAACACTCTCTTGTCGAGTCAACTCATTTCAGCCTTCATCTTGGGCTTTGTACAAGACACATATAAACCTCCTCAACGAATTCAAAAATCCCTTTTAGTTTCAATCTTGGGCTTTGTACAAGACAGATAGAACATTTTTCCCCGAAAAAGTCAAACTTCTAGACTCCTCTTAGGCTTTATATAATGATATCCCAAAGAGTCAGTCTCTTTTTTGCCTCAATCTTGGGCCTTGTACAAGACATATACACTCTCTTGTTGAGTCGGTCTTATCTAGCCTCCTCTTAGGCTTCGTATAAAGAAATCCCTAGCTGAGTCAATCAACCTTTTAGCATCAAACGGGTGCTTTGATCAAAGCACACAAACATCAACAGTTCCTCTTTAGAGATGACAAATTCTCTCTCAGCCAAAACCCTTTAGCTTCATATCTTGGGCTTTGAACAAGATACAAATCTCTGTTTAGCTTCAATCTTAGGCTTTGAACAAGACACTAAAATATCTTTTTCCTCCCTTAGAATAGGAGGAACTAAGATTGCTCTGATTTCCCTGTTTCATTAAACGGGAATACGTAGGCATAAGATTGTGAAATCTTAGCGAGCATACTAATCAAAAACTCTAGGTCCAGTACCTTTATACATCAATAAAAAAAAATTAGATATAGTATTTGTCGCTCCCTGGATTTTCATCCAGGTACAAACGCGAAAGTGGCGCGGAAACAAAGTCGCCAGCAATGTGTATTTATCCCAAGAGAGGGAAAGGAAACACTGCGTAAACCTGAGGGAAAGGAAAAGCATGGTCTCGCAACCAAGAGAAACGGGTAAGGGAGTCGGTTACGCGAGGGGAAAGTATTAGTACCCCCACGCATCCATCGTACTTGATGGGATCCACGCTTGTTGTCTCAATCAAAGGGTGCGTCATCTAGAGCTCCACTGCTACTGGAAAGGAAAAGGAACGGGAACGGAGAAGAACGAAGAAACGAGGAAGAAAAGAAAAAGAAGTGACTCGATAGGACATCGTCTTCCTATGCCTACGTATTCCCTCGTGCAATGGGAAAGTCAGAGTCAACGTAGTTCGGACACGAACTAAGGGGGGAGGTTGCTCGCCAAGACATCGCCGTCTTATGCCTATATATCCTCAATCTAACCAGAATGAGGAAATCAAAGCAGTCGTAGTTTGACCTAACAAGGTCGGTGTTTTTTATGAGCGACGTTATGTTCGCGTCCGGCAGTTAGAGTCGATGCCTGTTTGCGACAAAACGGAAAATAAACTGCTCTTTTCTGAAAATGATTTGAAACTTAACAATCCCGAAGGATGAAAAGGTTTGAGTTTGTTTCGTGTTTTTTATAAATGCATAGACATGTCATTAAGATGGCATGTGAATCATGAATGCAAGTATTGGAAATGATTAAGCAAGAAGAAGTAAGAACAAACACCATTAAGTTCATACATTCATGCATACTTGTAACACAAGTAAAGAATGAAGATGCAAGATGAACAAGCATGGAAATGAATGCAAGTCAGTAGCATATGACATTTAGAATGCAAGAATGAGCATACAAAATTCATACAAGTCTCATGTTAGTGCACATTGAAGAAGAAGAACAAACTAGGTTCAAACAAGTTCATACAAGTGCTAAGTGTTCATGAACTTAAGAGACATGCAAGATGATGTTAGAAGTCAATTAAAATGAATGAGAATGACCACATACAGTAAGTAAACAATTTTTAAATGCAAGCTTGAGGTCACACAAATGTTAGAGAAACAAGTAGTCAAAGACAAACAAGGAGGGATGCACAAGTTCAAAGAAAGATGCAAGTTTTAACAAGTGCTCATAAGTCATGTAAAGATGAACTATGAATGACCTATAATTCAAAATGGATGACCTATAATGTGCCTAGAAAATGATGTCAAAACATCTCAATAATCATCACAAGGAAACAAGTTCAAAGCATACCAAAACCCTAGCATAAGTCCTCCAATAAACACACATGCATTAATGTAATTAAAATGAATCAAAAGTAGTGTTAGAAGCTCAATAAAATTGGAAGATACAAGTATATTGAATTGAAAATAGTATGAAAACATGTCTCAAAAGTATGGATCAAAATTCATTACCAAACATGTTCAAAGATACTTCACAATCTCATACAAGTCACACAAACAAATTGCTCAAAGATAGCATTCAAAAGTCAATAAGAAATGACCTAAAAAATCTATGAAAAATGAATGAAATGCCTTAATGTATTATACAAACATGGATCAATGCTCATGGACAAATTCAGTTCAAAACTAGATTAAACAAATCAAGAATGAGGCAAGTATCATGAAGGGGTGCTCACACAAATGAAAATAAAAGAAAATTCATGGAAACATAGTAAAATGACTCAAAATCAGAAATGAAAATGTTCAAAAATTATTTAAATGGATGAGGATGCATCATGAATTTATTTAGGATTTTATCATGCTTGTAAGTATTTTTAAAAATCAAATATCAAACAAGTATGAAAGAAAAATTAAAAAAAAAACAAGAGAAAAGGCCAGGGGGTGCACAGATAGCAAATACTCTTTTAAAAGCGCATTGGGCTCAGAAAGGAGGGGTGTGGATATTAAAATGGCAAGGCCCATAGCGCTGGCTAGCCTGCAGTACATATGATGGAATCCAGTCAACACATTGACTCACTCAGAGCTCTTGGTTCTAGTCAGCATATGATGATCAGTCAAAGTATGCTAGATGCGTGGATGAGAGGCAAGAACATATTAAGTAATGATGCATCAACCACGTGTAATCATCAGACTCCAAAATATTCAGAAAAACACGCACGTGCTTCACACACTCTCTCATTAATGCGCTGGCAAGATCTAGGCCTTAGGATAAAAGCGTATCAACGGTCACGTTTTAAACTGGTTTCAAAAACCCTAGGGTTTATGGCTGATGAATCTCACCGGCCGGAGAAGACTCTGGTCATCTTCTCCAGCCACTCACCACCGTGGTTCAAGTTTCAGGTGTCCAGAAATTAACAAACCATATACCAAAATGTTCCTCTTGTTGTGTAAATCTTGAATCCAGGTTCAGTTTTCACAAAAAGTTCACACACACAGAGAATCGAAGGTATACATTTTGCCCTAATTTTCAGATCTATGCTCCTAAGGAGCCTATCAACTAGCTAGAGATCCAATGGCTCCTATTGAGCTCAAAAACAATAAAAAATAAGTTAAAATCAGCTTAAAGTGTAAAAGAAAAATGAAGAAGAACCTGACTTGTAGAGGAGCTTTGAGCACAAGATAACCAGATGTGAATGATACTTGCCTGCTTGAGCTTGCTATTGGCCAAATAAAGGTAAAATGAAACCTCAAATTCCTTGAAAATCAACTGATGCATATGAAGATTGAAGTGGAAATAGAGGATGCAGTGGCTGCTTCAATGCTTTCTTGATTCTTGATGAAGAAGAGTGAAGCAATGTGCAGAGAGAGTGAAGATTTCTAAGCCTCGAGAGAGAGAGAGAGAGAGAGAGAGAGAGAGAGAGAGAGAGAGAGAGAGAGGAGAGAGAGAGAGAGAATGTGAAGATTGAAGGAGAATGAAGAATGATGAAGTCCTCCTGTAATTCAGTTAGAGATTGGTTTATATAGGTTGAGTTAAGCTCTAACTGTTATGGTTAACAGTTAGAACCATGGTTAAGTTGGTTAGAAGATGAGTGAAGTTGAAACTGAATTGAAAATGGAAAGTGAAGTGTAGTGAGGGCACGGGTTCATGTTCATGTGTGGAGGGAATATGGAAACTTATAGTGTGGTTCATGATGAAGGGTGGTGATGTTATCATGGTACAATGCAGCTACAACAGCTTATGGTGCAAGTTTCCTCTCTCTCTTTTGGTCTGGACATTTAAGGCAAGGTGTGCATGAGGAGCGTGGTATGTAAGAGGTATTGTTTGGCTCTATATGGCAAGGTATGATGATGCATGGCTGTAATGAAATAACACACGCATGAGAAGTACAACAACAAGTCTTGATTTTCCTTACTTGATATTGAAGAAAACCAAATATCATGTGCCTCACTTTGAAGCCTTGAATCTCCATGAACATCAAATCAATTTGAGCAATTTTGGTGTCTTTGGAAAGATCTCATGGAGGAGAACAAAATTGATGTTGAAAACAATCCCAATAGAATCACTTAAGATGTCTAAAAATGATCATGAAAATGTTTGGTCATAGCTGAGTTGGCATGCTACCTTGACCTGCTCGTGCCCAGCCCATATGCATGTGAAATGAATAAGTTTAGAACCCTAATTTGCCTCACCATATCTCCCAAATGGTTGGTCATATGAAAAATTCCCCAACATCAAAGTTGTAGAGGGGATTAAGAGGAACAAAACTCATGTTGAACATTTTTCCATCTGAAGTCTCCATCATAGAGAAATTGGCCTTGGAACTTGGACACAGCATGCACACAAGGTGTTTGATCAAATTACTCCGAGCCAGCTCATCCATGACTTGCCTGCCTGACCCAAAATGCCTTGAAAACCTCCAACTTTAATCAATCATAACTCCCTCAATTTTGATCCAATGGAGATGGTTTTGGTATGGTTTTGAAGCTTAGAATGTGAACTTATGATAGGCCTCCATAAAATTTGAGTTTGGAGCTTGGAACATGGAGAAAGAATGCTTCAAAAGTGACCCCTCATCTTGCCAAAACTTACCAAATTAGCAAACCCTAATTTCTTTTTTTGGAAACTTTGTACATATCTTGATTTTTGATGAATCTCTTGATATTTTTTTATCAAATCTTCGCCAATGGACATATTTGAGATGAGGAACATGAATTTGACCTCAAAAAGTCTAGAGTTGACTTTTCTCTCTGCACAGTTGACTTTTCCCCAATCTAACTGATTCTCAACTAATTGATCAATTGAAGACCTTCTGAAATGAACCAATGGGCGATACTTCATCCTTGGACAATTAAGAGCATATGGAAAACCTTGAAATCAAGCTTTGGCTTAAAAATTCACTTGCACAGACTTTTCACCAAAACCCTAATTTTGCACTGGTTAGGAGAATGCGATCCACTTGAGATTTCTCATATACCTTGATCCCATGCTATGAACCAAATGATATGCAAATATGATTATGCAAAAAGTGAAATGAAACATAAGCCAATTAGATGTTAGAAAAAATGAAGGGCAAATTTTGGGGTGCTACAGTATCTTCCTAAAAGCCTCATGAACCGTAAAGACACTTTATTCTTAAGCCAAATAACCTAAGAGAGAGACCCATTATTTTGATAGCATCTGTAAACCAACAGTCATCTGTTTAAACTCAGTATGCAAGCAGGATTAATTGGAGACATCTATTTCCCTTCCTTAATCAGCTTCACAGGATAAAAAATGAATCGAACTGTAGCACCCCAAAGCGATAGTGATTTGAAACCACAAAAACCGCGCTACATGCGGGAACATGACTTGGGAATTAGAGAGCAAGATGCGAGAGTCGTATCCGCATTTGTTCGTGTCAGGTAAATTTTCGAGGACAAAAATATTCTAAGTGGGGGAGAGTTGTAATGCCCCATTTTGATTTGTTTATTATTGCAAGATAATTATGAGTCGGTGTAGTTGATGTTGTGACTTGATGTGTTTTCGTTGTGTTTTAAGTACCCGTATTAAGGGGTATTGGCCTTAGGAATGAGTCCTTGGGGGAGTAAAACTAATTAGGCTAATTAGTTGGTATTTGTTAAACCATAGTATAAAATGGATATTATGTGAGATTATATTTATTCGTGGGAATTATTGTTATTATTATTTCACTAGTGGGATTTAATACTAATGATAATACAATAATGATATAATAAGATAAAATAAATAAAATAATTAAATTTGTAGAGAGTAGAAGGGCGAGAAGGTAATTGTACGAGGTTGAGTAAGGGCAAATAAGGAAAATCATAATTGGGGGTTTATGAAAGGAGTTAGGGAATAGAGAAGTCAGTTTCATTTTCTACGTGAAATTGAGATAAGAGGTGAAAGAGGCTAGGGCAAAGAAGAGAAGGGAGAACTCCATTAGAGAAGAAGAAAGCTCATCAATACAAGGTAAGGTTGGGAATTCTTTAATCTCTCAAGGGTTGGATAATGTATGTATTTGGGTAGGAATCACTAGGTTAAACTCATGTGAATGTTGAATTTTGTGATAGGTAGTTGGGTTTTAGGTGGGGTTTGATGGGAAAAGGATAAGTCCTGATGATGTAGGATGTTAATGTGTGTTCATGATGTTGCCTATAAAATAATGTGTGTTGTTGTTGCTAAATGTTGCTGAGAGTTGACATAATTTTTGTGCACTGTGAGGACTGTTAATGGGAGAAAATTGGGTCTGGTGTAGCAGAAAGTCGGAGTGCAGGAACTCTGTTACGCGCACGTAGCGCCCGGCAGAGGGATCGAAGCGTCGGGAGGTGTTGTGTACCACCGGGCGGTGCTCAAGAGGCACAACCTGGAACACTACTGGAACTTGTTAGAATTGAGGGGGGAAAACTACGCCCGTGCGCCACCGGGCGGTGCGATGAGGTGCAGCAATGCTGTGCCGGGCGGTGACCAGGAGGCGTTGCATGGAACGTTACTGGAAGTGTTGGAATTAAGGGGGAAGCTTAGCCTGTGTGCCGTCGGGCGGTGCAAGAGGTGCAGCAACGCCCCTGCTGTGCCGAGCGGTGTGATGAGGCACAACAATTATGCTTGCGCAATTTTTGTTGTTTCTCTGCTGTTTTCTGGTGGCTTCGCGTGGTTTCCTGTTGCTTCATTGATAATTTCCTTAGATGATTTATTTTGGAAGATTGTTATGAATATGCATGCTTGGATAGGTGTATGTGTGTTGTTGTGAATTAATGAATCGAGTAATGATGATATGCTATGTTGATGCATTTGTTTTGCTGTTGCATATTGTCGTTGAAGGTGCATAGCATGATGCATAATTTGAGGGATGACGTGTGCCCATGTGGGGTGTGAGCGTCTATCCGGATTCCTTTAATGGAATCGATGTTGTTGTTGTTGTTGAGGTGATTGTGTGCCCATGTGGGGTGTGAGCAATCATAATTGTCGTGTGTCTGTGTGGGGTGTGAGCTACTAGATAGACGTTCCGACGGGAACTGTGATCATGAAACAGGGATCGGAATTTGGTACCACATGCATTGAGTCTAGTTGGTGTCTCGTTGCATTATTCTTGTTAGTTGTGTTGCATTATGTCGTGATTGATGAATTGTGGTTGTGTTGGGGTGTGTGATTGTTGTTGATAGTTGTGATATGGGTGAATAACTTATTGATTTATGCTTTTATACTTATATCATCTTCTTCTTTTGTTGATTTGAGATTCTCACCCCTTCTGTGTTTGGTGATGCTTTATACGTCATCCTGCAGATACTCAGGAGTAGTTGAAAGTCGTGGTCGGTGAAGACGAGGTGCTTCACTTTAGTGGCGTCTGCTCTGATATGTAACATTGGGGGTCGGGAACGCTTTTATGCATGTTTTATTTTGATTAAAGAATTTTAGTTGTTATTACAGTTTACAAACTAATTTTTGGTAACTTGAAACCGTTATGCTTTATTATTCGAATGATTCATTTCCGCTGCGTAATAAAGAGTATTTTTGGATTGAAGTATGTTTTAATTTATGTTACATGTCTACGGATGAACAAGTGTATGTTGAAGTAATGCCCTTATTTCTAAATTGTATTATTTTACTCTGATTAATTCGATTAAATTATGCGGGGGAATTTAGGGTGTTACAGTGAGTCTAGATGCTTATGAATGGTTAAGTGCAATACCTAAAAATAAATGGTGTAAGCATGCATTCCCATTTTACTCTAAGTGTGATGTTCTTATGAATAACCCTAGTGAGTCATTCAATGCCACCATTTTGATGCAAAGGGATAAGCCTATTATAACCATGTTTGAGTGGATTAAAAACTATCTAATGGGCAGGTTTGCCACTCTTAGGGAGAAGGTAGAAAACTACAAAGGAGAAGTTATGTCCAAACCACTTAGGAGGTTAGATAGGGAGATAGAAAAGAGTGCAAACTGGTTGCCAACATATGTTGGATTGTTGAAATTTCAAGTCTCTCATGTCATGTTCACAAATTCTTTTGTGGTGGACTTGGCAAAACACTCTTGTTCTTATAATTTTTGGGATTTGGTAGGGATCCCTTGTAGACATGCAGTTGTAGCCATACATAGGAAGGTAGATGATCCAATTAAGTATGTGATCAAATGTTATCATAAGGATACCTATTTGGCATGTTACAATCAAGTCATCACTCCTATTAATGGGCAAAATAAATGGCCAAAGACAACTGATCCTGAAATCCTGCCACCAAGTTTCAAGAGGGGTCCTGGAAGACCAAAGAAACTCCGTAGGAGAGAACCTGATGAGGCATCCCAAACAAGATGGAAAAGGTCAAACACAAGCCATAGATGCAAGGTTTGTTTTGAATATGGTCACAATAAAAGAACATGTAAGAAAAACAAACAACTAGTGGTTGTTGATGGTGCATTTCCAAGAGATGTTGAAGCACCAACACAAGCCAGCCAAACTCCAAGTGTTGTGACAGGACCAAAAAAGAGGGTAAGTACTTTGCCTTGTTGTGAAATGTAAGTTACTTACTTATTATATCCTAAACTTGTATGTCATTTCATTTGTTACAGGGTAGGCCAAAAGGTACCACAAAGGCAAAGAAAAAGGCAAACACAAGTAATGTACCAGAAAATACATAACATGTGCAGCCTGAGGTGCCACAAGCTAATGAACATGTGCAGTCTGAGGTGCCACAAGCTAGTGAACATGTGCAGCCTGAGGTGCCACAAGCTAGTGAACATGTGCAGCCTGAGGTGCCACAAGCTAGTGAACATGTACAATTTGATATGAATCCTACTCAAAATTATGTGAGTTCTGCTGAGGCAATGAGGATGTACTGTGGTATTGATCCTGATGAATTGGCTTCACTGTTGAATGATGATGAAATTCTTGATATAGAATCACTTAATGTGGATACATCACCTGCAAAACCAACTGGTAGTGTTAATACACCAAACACTGATATTGTTACTCCACCAAAACGTGCAATAAAGACTTTCTTTGGTCCAAGACCAAAGGTACCAAAGCCAAAACCCAGTGCACCAAAACCAAGTGCACCAAAACCTATTGTCCAAGACCCTGTAAGTTTATTACATCTTATACTTATATTGTTTGGTTTTGGTTTTGGTTTTGTGGGTTACTTATATCATTTTGTTACTTATGTGTGTCCAGGTGAAAGCTATGTTATCTCCAAAAAATAAGTCCAAGCATATTGCAACAGAAAAAAGACAAAGTGACCGGCTAAGGACTCTTAAGACTCGTAACATTGTGGGTCCAGGAAGGGATCCAAAAGATCCGATGCTTATTCTTGGAGATGACATAAATGATGGAAGACTAAGTGGGAAGAAGAAGTGGGATGACATAGAAAGGAGCTTGACTCAGTGAAAACTTGTGTGCTATGAAACTTTTTGTGTTTTAGTTGGAGATTATGTAGTATGAACCATAGTTGCTTTGTTATGCACTAATGTAGTATGAATGATTGTAAACTATTGTATTATGTCATATGGCTTGCATATGACCATTTTGTTTAGAACCTTTTGTTGTATTAAGTATGACTTGTTCAAATACACTTGTTCTATCAATGGAATGAATTTTGTATTCTACTGCAAATTATCTAGCCATTCAAATTACACTAAACAGGGTACAACAACAACAACATTGGATCAAAGTATATTACCATTTTCATTTTATTAAACAAAGTAGATTACATCAAAATAATTTGTTACATTACATTAAACAAAGTACATCAACAACAACAAACGACATCAACACTTAGACTGAAACAACATCAACAACTACATTTCATGACAAAATACACATTGCACACAAATGAAAAAACAAGACACAACATCTTCAATCTTCCATAAAATGTCTCTGATTTCAACTTGCTCTTCAAGATCTTGTTCTTCTTCCTTGTTTCTTCATAAAGCGACTTCATATAGCCAATAATTACCAAATCTAAGTTCGTTCCAACTCCACCTTCATTTCCAGATTTTTCAGCAACATCATCATCCCAAATGAAAAGATTACAAGTATCAGCATTCCTCCAATAAGGATATCTCCAGAATAATCTTCCCTTATTTGGTCCGTTCTTGCAATGATAGGAGACCATACGAACCTGACACCCACAATATTTTCCAAATCGTGATTTTACGGATGCAGGAGACATTGGCTAAAGAAAACGATCATGGAAGATGAAGGTTAAAACGAAACTGAAGAACGAAGGAGCAAGACAAGCAAGACGAAGAAAAAATGATGGCAGACTGGAAGATGACAAGCAAGACGAAGATAGGGAAGGATACGAACAAATTAGGTCAAAGTAAGTTAATTATTTAATCCACCATGGCAGACACGTCAGCTTCCGTTAGCCCCATTTGACATCAGAGACTCATAATTGAGACGGAAAATTTTATAGGGCCCAATTCTTAATGAAAAATTTTAGAGGACCAAAATTGAAAATCGCTATATTTATAGAGACTTAAAACGTATTTAACCCTTTTAATTTTAACGGATATATTGTAAAAAGGTAAAAGAAATTGTATTTGTGAATTTTGATGTAAATAAATTTAAAATTTAATTTATTTAAAATAAAATTATATTAAAATTTAATATAATATTAAATATTATTAAATAAAATTATCAACATCCAATTAAATTCAAGAGTATCAAAATATTCCCCTTAAAAAATAGGTCGCCCTTTGTATCTAGGAAACTAATCTCTTTTCTTGGTCAAGTAAAAAATTAAAAAAAGTTGAAAAAGTAAATTAACCTTTTTGGTCAATTAATCAAACGTATCCGATCAAGAACTTTATTCCTAAAAATGATTTCGATAAAAATTATTCAACATATTATATACCTCTTCTTTGACTTTTATTTTTGGAAAACATTCTAACTTTATTGATATATGGACATGGTTAGTGTTTCCAATAATAATAAAAAACATTAACATTTTGCCTCAAAGAAAAAAAAAACATAAAAATTTCTTTCCTAATATCATCATAATACTCATCTTTGTTATTATAAAAAAGATATGCAAATCACCAGCATTGAATACATTTAATTACCTAAGATTATATAAACCTAGTACACTTATTCTCAAAAATCCAAAACCAAAAACATAAAAATGAACACAAATTTTTTGTTTGTGTTTTGCTTACTAGTTTGTATTGCAGAAGCAAAAGTTGAATACAAACTTTTCAATGTGATGAATTATGGTGCACGTGCTGATGATAGAACTGATAATAGTGTGGTAATTATTAATTATTAATTATTAATTATCAATTAATTATATTCATTAATTAGTAATCTCTTTTCTTAATTTTTTTTCTTACAATTTTGATTTTGATGAGGTAGGCATTTTTGAAAGCATGGGATGATGCATGTAGATGGAGAGGAAAATCAACAATTTTGGTTCCACAAGGATCATATATGCTTCATGAAGTTATATTTAGTGGTCCATGTAATGCTTGGATGAACTTTCAAATTGAAGGAACATTGAAAGCTCCAAGTGATATATATTTGTTTAGGACTGATAGTTGGATAAGTTTTAGATATGTTGATAAGTTAAATGTTGGTGGAGGTGGTACATTGGATGGTCAAGGAGCTTTTGCTTGGGCGAAAAATGATTGTCAGAAGAATCGAGATTGTCGAACACTTCCGACAGTAAGTTGTTTTTTTATACATATAGATTTAATTCATATGCACTGACAATATTGAATTCTGTATGGAGAATATTAATACTGGTGATGTTAACTATTAATATGTTTTGTGAATTTGTTTACTAGACGATGGCATTTCAGTTTGTCACGAATGGTTATATCCATCACATGCGTTCGATTAACACGAAACAAAATCATTTCGTGTTGTATGGATGTAAGAACATGGTATTGACAAGATTGAAGTTAATAGCTCCTTTCAATAGCCCCAACACGGACGGTATCAAAATCGCGATGTCCACTGGAGTAACGATCAAGAGTGTGAATATTGGAACGGGCGATGATTGCATTGCTATGCTTTATGGTACTAAAGGGGTCCGGATTTCGGATGTTTTTTGTGGACCTGGTCATGGAATTAGTATCGGAAGTCTCGGGAAGAATAACGGCGAAGACGGTGTTGATGATATAGTTGTGAGGAATTGTACATTTAGTGGTACAAATAATGGTGTTAGAATCAAAACATGGACTGCTATTTTGCAGAAAGTTATGCATGTTTCTAATATTCGTTATGAAGATATTGTGATGGAAAATGTGCAAAATCCCATTGTCATTGATCAAAATTATTGTCCAAGTCATCCATGCCAACCAAAGGTTTGTACTCCTAATCCACACTTTTTGAGATCTCTATAGACATCTTTTGACTACTTAACTTAATCTCTTGCTAACAATTTTGTGTAGGGAGGAGTTTCAAGTGTTCAAATAAGCAATGTGAGTTACAGACTTATTAGAGGAAGTGCAAATTCAGATGTTGCAGCAAGTTTGGAGTGCAGTCCAAATAAACCATGCCTAAACATTACAATGGATACTATTAATTTGTGGCCTAGTGGTAAGGGTAAAAAACTAAACAATGTGTGTTTGAATGTTAATGGTGCTTCTTATGGCATACAGATCCCCCGTCCTTGCGTGTAGTTTTCTTGATTTCTATCTGCCCGTTGATACAGAGATGAAACTTCATCTCTGGATCAATACGAGGCTTACTAGAGTACATAATGGTGTAATATTAAGAATAATTTTGCATCAACTCGAATTAGGTGCAAGAGATGCAACAAATGTGTAACATTGCTTGTGTTTGGGGTATGAAACCTTTTTGCAGCAAGAATAGTTTGTTATGTATTATTCAATTTTTTTGTCCGAGGAATTGGTGTAAGAAAAAATGAAATAAAATAATACAATTCAGTTTTTAATCTTCAGATTGCCAAGCATAGAAGAACCTTAATACAATTATTATACAAAATACACTTTAATTGTGATCAGATTGACAAGCATTTACAACTAATTACATTGTTATCAGAGACTAGTTTAGGTATAGAATAACCCACCATCAACCTTCCCATATTTTCAATATCACTAACATCGACAACCACAGTGCTAAGCTCTTTTCCAATGATATAAATGCTTTTACTAACTGCAACAAGTTGGCAGGGTGGTCTTGTACGCAATGGTGACAACTTACCAACCGGTATCCACTCGCGTGTCTGTTTATGCCACATCATTAGCCTGGTACCTGAACTTTGATCCAAAACAAAAAGGATTCCGTCCACGACAACCGCAGGACCTCTCCATCCCGAAACCATGTCAGCTTCTGCATGCTGCCATGTGCCGCTTGATGGTTCGTATACAACAGCATACACGTGAGGTGTTACAGGAGATTTGCCACATCGGATGTATATTTTTCCGTCCATAACTATTGAATCTTCAATTTCGGGAACAATATTTGGATCTCTGTGAGATGTCCAACAATTGATGAGAGGATCAAAAGTATCCCATGAATGAGGATCACTTGAATTTGAACCTATGCCACCAATAGCATATAGTTTTTCGTCCATAACTTCACAAGCAAAGTAGCACCTGAAATTTTTTTGTGAAGGGAAAGACGTGATTCTTACATTACAGTCGGAATAAAAACTTGCAGATCCATATTATAAAAAAAGAATCCAAATATAATACTTTGTTGTGGCTTTGTTTTTGGCATAAAAAGTTCCTAAAAGTTCAAGTAAATGTTAGAACTCTACCTATAACCTATTCCAAAAAATCCTAGCAGATTGATATTGGCAATCTATTTCTCGCATTTCTTCCAACAGTTACTAACATAGCTTCCCAAAGGATGAGACATGAGGATATTTACCTAGCAGTTGACAAGGAAGCAGCTTGAACCCAAGAGTTCGAGGAAGCATTGTATGCATAAACCTCGTCAGTAGCATCTTCAGACCAGCCACAGCCACCCAATAAGAAAAGCTTATTTCCCAAAGCTTCAAAACCCATGCCTTTCCTTCTCACGATGTGAGGTGGAAGCCCATGAATGAGCTTCCAAGATTTTCTTGACGAGGTTGGATCCAAAACATAACAGCAAACATGATCCAATTTGTCCCTGCACAAAGCATAGATCCATGTCTCATCAAGTTTGTGCTTTCTCCGATAATGAAGCCACTCTTTGCTGGAAACTAAGTCCCTCCATCTCTTTGAAACATCCCTCAGAACTGAATGATATGTTCTAGGAACTCTTGCCAAGCACAACAGAGAAATGTCATCTGGAAGGCCACAAATAAGTGGAGCATTAATACTGACTTTTACTTCATCAACATTCTTTGATGATGATGCTTCCTCACTATCTAAAAGCTCCATAATAGTTCAGAGAACCTGAAAAGAAAAAGCACATGTCACTAGAGCCGACATCAAATCATCATTTCAATTGTACTTACAATTCACTTGTGTACATTGTATTTAAAGCATCTAGACATTATGTTCCCAAACTAAAATTGTGAAACGTAATTAAGGAGATCTGGTAGAACCGGGCCTCAAATTCAAGGGGTGAATGCCAAGACAAAAACAAGATCAAGATTTATCACATTTGTGTGATCGGGTTCATACATCTTTATGGCGTGATATTTTCACAAAGACATAGGATAATCGCATGATTTGCATGTGTTTGGTTTTGCGGTGAAAAAAATTGATTTTGAGTGATTTGATTCCGGCTAAAAGTGAGTTGAAGGTAAAGTGATTTATGTTAGAATAAATTCAAGCAAAAGTGAGTTGAACAATAAACTTCAGTGTAAAAATAACGATTAGACTCAAAAGCAACAATTCCTAGCTTCAAGTAGAATCAATTCTATAACGCAGATTAAGCAACCAAACATGTCAAAATCAATTCTACACATTCAAAATCAATTTTAAGTACTCCAACCGTGAAACCAAACATACACGGTTTTTTATATTCACCTCAATCAAGTCCATACAAGCCTCACTAAACAGCAAGCTTACCACAATAACAATTTACTTAAAACAAAACTCATCCCTTTCTCCTTGCAATGTAATATGTATGGTTTAACCATTATACGAAAAGAAAGATGGCTCCTTTCTTTACACACCAACATTACCATTCCACTTTGCAAGCATTGGAATTCAAAAAACACAGCTAAAACATCCCAATATAGATGAAACAAACTACAATTTAAGAAGTCACTCAAATTCAAACAAATCAAAAACTAAGCTATATACCATCAAACTATAATATTAATCACATGCTTAATCATTTCTAGTACAGATTTTTTCACAAAGAATCGATATTTAAACCCACCAAAAAAATGCAGTGCGTTTAATATTGCTAAGCCTAGCTTTTGAGAGTTTTCCCCCAATTTGATTTTCTGTAGTTGGAAGCAACAGTTGCAATTTCAGATCCAGATCCAAAAGGAACTGAGATTTCATTTTACAATTGCAAAAGATTATGAATTGCAAGTAAATGATGAACGATGAAGGAAAAAGAGAAGAGGGAAACTCACCAGCACGGAATTAGGGATTTCGTCTAAAAAGCGCGTTGCACATTGCAAAATAGTAAAAGAAATAACCAGAAATTTTGGATACAAGAATCTATGAATTATTTTTTTTAGTATAACATGTTTATTAAAAAAAAATACCAAAGAAAATAACAATTCAAAAAAAATACCAAAATGACGTTGTTTTGAAAAAAGTTAATAGCGTGGTATGGTGCCTCAGGCTAAAAGGATAAACACTAAAAATCATATCATATGGCGTCTTAGTTGTTTAAGGAATGCCCTAATTTTTTTTCTGTTTTCCAAGGGAGACGTCATATGGTATGGCGCCTCAAGTCACTTACCTTTTTTTTTTTTGTAATTTTTATTTTAATTTGGAAATTGAAAAAATTAAAGGAAAAAAAATAAGGGTAGCCAAAAATACATAATCATGTTCAGAATAAAAATTAGTACAAATGATGGTAAAGAAAAATTTAATGATCGTGCCTATCTAAACGCCCACCGATTCCACATGTCGGGGCTCTTGCGCAGCGTCTTTGTCTACCACGATTTTGTTGAGGTGTGTCTGGCCTTTGTGTATGCTGAGATGGTCCCGGCGTATCAGACAAATTTTGAAGCATATGTCCCCAATAGTCGGTGGGGTTGCCGCCAACGACGCTTCCGTAACCCAGTTGCATGCCCATGTTTTCGTAGTTTGTAAGGGGGTTGGGTTGGTTGTGGACGGTATGGTTGGCCGAAATGTTGCATTGAAGGGTGTTGGTACCGATCCAGTGGTTGATTTGGGGTTTGGTAGTCGAATAGTGAGTGGGTTTGTTGGTCATAGGACGATTGTGTTTGTTGGTTGTAGGACGCTTGTGTGTTCATTTGCGGGGGGCTATGGTGGGATGGGGTGGGTTCGAAAGAGTTGTTAGAGATATAGGCATTAGTGGGGTCGGTGTAGGTGGGTTGGGGGTAGGAGTAAGGCTAAGGCTCTTCTTGTTGTGACTGGGTTGGTGGTAGGGGTGGAAATAGGCTGGGCCGAGCTAGGCTTTGCCAAGCCTAAGCCTGACTTGCCAAAAAAATTGAAGTCTAAGAATGGTCTGTAGCCTGTCATAAGATTATTTTTAGGCCTGAGTCTGGCCTTTTCTAAGGCCTGGTTAGCCCGTTAGCCTACATAAAAAGCCTATTATTTAGAAATATGTAAATACGCAATTAAAATAATGTTTAAATAGACTAACAAACTAAAAAATCAATGAGACTAAAAGTTTGTTTGTATTGACTTATTTTAACATACCTATTAGCATAAGTTTTGAGAGACCATTTGCTTAAGATAACTTATGAAAACAACTTATAACAATGTTCATAAGGTGTTTTCATCTTATTTTCATAAGTTCTCCAAAATAACCAATTTTTATTTATGTATTTTAACTCAAAGTACAAAACATAATATAAGATAATAAACAAATTATTCATATTTATTTAAATAGGTCGGCCTGTTAGGCTTAAAAGGCTTTTTTATGGCCTGAGACTTAGCTTTTTTAACTAAATAGGCTTATAAAAAAGCCTAGGCCTTTTCTATTTAAAAAAATAGCTTGGCCTGGCCTGAGCCTGTGTAGGCTAGCCTGTAGGCCCCTGTTATCGGCCTGGCCTATTTCCACCCCTAGTTGGTGGCATGAAAGTGTTGCGACTTTGGAAGATTGATTTGGTTGGTCCATCTGGTTACTGGGTATAATAAGGTGTATGATGTTGGTCATGTGGCTGGGCATGTGGACATGTTGCTGTGAGAAAGAGGCACGTTGGCGCGGATCAATTAGATACGTCGGCTGAGAGAGAAATTGTTGGGGTGTTGTAACAACCTAAACCAAGTCATATATTGTTGAGTTGGTATAACATCTTCCACAACAGGGTCGGATAAGATATGCTGGTGTTGATTCTCCCAATGTTCACACATCTCTGTTGCAAAGTTCGTCCAGTGACCCACGGCCCACTGTGTGTCCACTCTACGTAGATGCCACTGTCCCAAACGTGTCGGAGCGACCAGAATATCCTGATGTATTCTGAACTACAGTTTTACCCTATCGCTTTGATGCATCTCCACAGTGGTGAACCGAATGATGGGTGTTTTTGATGTCCTCACTGCAGCATCATTCGCGTTTGGATGGTGGTCGAGACCCTCGTACGGCCTCCAGACAAACTACAAGAAGAAACTAATATTTAATTAGAAATTCGGCGGTGTTGCAATTTATGAGACAAAATTATGGTATTTCAAGAAAAAATTACATCGTCTGGGCCAATGTGATCTATTAGGTTGCGGTAGACGGTTATTGCGCTCCTAAGATTTCGATGATAATTCATTCCCGGAACTGACCACCTAAAAAACGTGAGACAAATAAGTTAGTTACAAATAAACATCTCATTAAAGGACATAAGTTCGAGTAGTCAAATTGAGCGTACTTGTTTCCGTAGGAAAAAGTGAAGGGATTCTAGTTAACAGGAGCTATTGTTGGCATTCTGGACCAACCCCATGCTTGAAGGAGATAAGCGCAGCCATAAAAAGTACAAGTGTCTTTTTTTGAAGTTTTACAGAGTGAACTATAGAGATGGGCTAACACAGCTGAACCCCAACTATATTCGCGCACTTTGTTAATGTTAGACAACAAAGGTAAATACATAATATTAACATTATTTCCAGTACTTTCTGGAAATAAAAAGTGACCGAACAAAAGCATTAAATAGCACCAAGTTTTTTGTATCTTGTAATTCGGGAGGGTTTCCTCGTCTAATACAATAGACTGATAGTGTTCTGTAAGGTATTTTAAGTTAATACCTTGGCCCCTAGGTCAACCATCTCGTGTTGGTTCAGGTGCATCGAGACTGAGCGGTGTGCCCAACAACTCATCACACAGTTGGTTGTTTACAAAAACGTTTCCGTTGACGGCCTTTCCGTCGATGCGTAGGCCAAGCAACATATAAATATCTTGGAGTGTGACCCTGCATTTACCGAATGGAAGGTGAAATGTGTGGGTCTCTGGCCTCCTTCGTTCTAGCAAAGCTAGAATGAATTTTGGGTCAACCCTGTATGACTTGATTTTAATCAACTCACCAAATCCACATGCAGTTAGGTAACCTTCGATGAATTCGTCGTGTGGCATGTATTCATGCCCATGACAATGGAACCTTGATACCTCCTGAACAAAAATATAAATAACATTACTTAGCCTGCAAGCGTGCCTTCTCCTCGTCAGTCGCGGTCATCTGCAACTTCAGCTGGATAACTTCCTGTTGAAGCAATACTTTGGCCTCCTCGTGACCTTCGAATTGCTTCAGATCATTGTACAGCTTATTGTTATCAACTTCCAACTCGACAATTCTCACCTTGGCCGTGCGGAGGTTAACACGGGAAGCCGCCTCATCGTCCCCTAGGGCAAGAGCCGCTTCGAGCACCCTGAACATGCCCGCAACGTCCTGGCAGAGTTGTTTCCTCCTCGCCTGAGGATTGGTGCCCACAATGGCCTCGACTTTAAAATCCTGAATGGCAATCGAGTTCCCTTCATTAAACATATTCCACGCGAATAACACGGGGGCAAAACATACTGGTCGGCGCCAGAACCTCCCGGGCCAGCGGCCGCAGATTTCCCCGCGGCATCTCTCTTCCTTTTATGGGTGGTATCCGGGGTCAACAGCGTCGAGGCTCTCTCCGGGACAGGGGTAGGACCAGCTGCAAAATTTTCCAGAACAGTCTGCTTAGGCACCCCGACCTTGGCACCTGCGGCCGACTTCTTGTGAACTTTCGCCACTTGAGATCTCATCAGGCGTTCCCTCATGTCTGCCATCATACCTGCGAACACACAAAACAAGTCAGAACTCAGAAATTCAAACAAATAAAAACAAACAGCGGACCATACCAAGTAATTGAACTGCGTCATCATCATTATCGCATTCGAGGAGAGCTTTGATGTTAATATATCTAGCTGCTTGGACGGGCTCCCCATCATCCCCGATCAGCTCATTCCCGTCCCGATCAACTATGAAGGTCGGGGAAAAACTCTCCACATAAGCATGGAGGATCCTGTACGACTCCTTGTCGGCCTCACAGAGTTGTTCGTGTTTCACCAAGAATTGGTCGGTCCTACGCTTAAAATGGGAGTAAACCCATTCCAGAGGAAACACGGATACAACTCCATCCACCTCCCGACCATCAACCATCACCTTTTCGATAATCGAGATAGATCTTTTCGCCTCCTCAAAAATAGGCATCACGATCAGAAACCTATCTTTGAAGTTGCGAATCGAGTCAGAGTACGGCCAGAATAGCCTGCTCTGCTGTTTGAACGAAACCCAACTTTGTTTTGTCCCCGTGGTACTCCTTTAAAGTTGGAAGAGACAAAAGAAGAGATCCACGGTCGCCCCGACATTGAGATGACGACAGACTAATTCAAATTCCTAGATGAAGGCCAGAGCATTAGGGTGAAGCTGCGGCGGGCACAATGCCAAATGGGTAAAGAGAGCCACTTGAAAATCAGTGAACGGGAGACGCATCTTGGCCTTCGTAAAAGCAAACTCGTACATTGGGAAACGTAATCCTGGATACCCAGAGCAAATTCTATCTTTCTCCCCGGGACAAAATGCTTTCCATTGTCGAGGAGCTTCCCCTACCCGGTTCTCCAACAGAGAGAACTCTCGAATCTCCTCTTCGGTGAAAGTCGATCGAAACAACAGAGGTTCGTGCGCTATCCAGTCCAGGTCCCCCTCTGCGACCTTGATGTTGGAATAGTCGGCGGGCGCATCCGACTCCTCTTGTGTCTCTTGAAGGTCGGGCACAACTTCACCCCGAGGATCAGCCATTTTCACCTGAAAAGCAGAGGAAGATAAGTGAATTCGACATCTGAGATCAAATCCACCCTTCCACCACTAGTCAAGTGAAAGGGCGAGGATGAAGCCGACGACAACCTCGAACCCGTTCTAACTCATCTGTCTAACGACTAGCAGGGTAAGTCCCCGCGACTTAATATAGAAAGGATCAAAACGAGGACACAGGCTCGTCGCGTCCCAAAATCATGACAAAGAACCGAACAGGCCTAGTGCCCGACTACAAACCTAAACTATACGCCTAACCAGAATCTATAAAGATCTACATCAAAACATTCTCTACAATTATCCTAGAAATCTTCATGTTCTTCATGGATTTTCCAGAAACTCATATGTTCATCAAAGAACACATGAAGTTCAAACGAAAAATTCATGAACCCACCGGAGAATCCATGAACAACACCCAAAAACTCGAAGGTTCATAAAAAAATACGGAAAAGGAAGAACAAACTTACAGGAAGAAGAAGAAGTTGATGGAGAAGAGGAGGATCAACGGTGGCGAAGAGGAACTCCAGTTGGAGTGAGAACTTGTGAGAATTGTGAAAATAAAACCTTCCTCCACCTTTTTATAACCATTTGATCATGGGGGATCGTGAAGGTCATCATAGCCTACGCAGCCCTAGGACTGACAAAAGCCATGAATGCTCACCACGTGCCACAAAAACTCTTCGCCTGGCTTATTACAGAAAATATACCCAAGTCCTTGGCTCCCACACGAGCAAATCCCCTCATCAAAAAATGAACGCATCAGTGCAGGGTTGCTCGGCGAAAAACACCAATTTCTGCGAGCACGTAATGAATCTTGGCCGACACTCAGCGTAATCATCTAACGACCACATCTGGTCGGGACACGAATGAGACACTCCACGCGAGCATACACGTCCCCGACAGTACAGTCGTAGTCACAGCTGTCTTAAGTCATTACTCTCCAGCAGAGCAACAACTTGGGGGCTCCTGTTCTGGACCTTAAGGATCAGGCCCAATCCATCATAGTTGGCGAACAGGCCCAATAGGCACAATATAGTCGTTGGACACAATGTAGCCGTTGGGCACGTCCCCCCCACTCGCTTGTCAGTTCACGCGACCAACTACCTCCCCGAATATTGTGGGGATAGTTGGACCAAGTCAGAGGACCACGCGCTGCGTCCTCCACTTGGCAGTCTCTCATTCGCCGAGCAGGTATCTTACTCGCGAGGAGAGATCTTGGCCCCGCGCTGGGGGAATATTATAAATACCCTCTCACTTGAGAGGGTCAGGTATCTAATCTCTTACATTCTTACTTTGTACTTGCTTTTCTCCTCTTGTCCAAACTCTCACTTTGGCATCGGAGTACCTTGCAGGTACACCCCCCATTCTCCTCACCTACGAGCATCAACTCCTGCCCTACACGAAGGTCACGACGATCTCCTTCTGGTCATCTCCGATTAGTGAACAATACCTATTTTATTTTAATTAGCAACTATCTTTATTTGAGAGATGAAATATTTATTTTCAAATGTCATTTTTTTTCTTTCTCCCTCTCATAAATTTTTATTTTATTTTTGCATGTATATTTCAATTGAGTTTATATGATCATTTTTATTTAACAATTATTTTAAATACTATAAATTCTGAATTTTTTTTAGAATAACTTATTTATTAAAAAAAAATTCCAAAAATACCAAAATTCAAAAGATTTAATAAAATGGCATTGTTTTGAAAAAAAAATGAACCTGGTGTCGCCATATGATATGGCGACTCAGGCAAAAAAAAAATTCAAAAAACTTCCACACGCCATGCACAATGGCGACTCAGTAGAAAAATTAGGGTTCAGGGGGGAGGCGCCATATGGTATGGCGCCCCCGTTCAAGGGGTTTTTTTAAACGTTTTAAAATTTATGTTTTAAATTTATAATAAATTTTATTTTTTAAAAGGGTATCATGTGCCTATAAATAAGGGTTCACCCTCATTTGTTATTACACAACACTTCTCACCAAAACCCTAATTTCCTCCATTCCCTCACCAATATCCTAATCTCTCCCCTTCTTAACATTATGTCTGAGTGGTTAAATTGCTGTCCATCGTCATCATCATCAGCACCGGAGGAACCGTTTCCAGAATTTCCACTGATGAAAAGAAATGCCCTAGTTGTATTCTCAGCAATAAACCTTCGATGAAGATGACACTCTGGAACACGCAGACATTAAAGCATTTGCATAGAGAACTGTATCGCTGGCTAGAAGGAGAATTTGAGGCAGGTGAAAAGATCAGGAAGATTGAGAGGCAGGTTGAGGAGTCTGGTCCAAATGGAGTCACCCACACTTGGAGAAAAGTGCAAAATGATGCTGGTGTCCTTATGATGATGATGAGTCCAAAGAAAATTAACTTGATGGTTGCAATTTCCTAGATTAGTTTATGCGTTGGGTTGTTTATTTTTGGTATATTGTTGTTATTTTCTAATTTGGTATTAGGTTATGTCATTGTTATTTGTTGATGTTTAGCTATTAAGTTATGTTATGTTATGTTATGTCGTTGTAATCGCTAAGGTATGCCATCAATGAAATAAAATTTGTCGTTGTTATATATAGACAAGTTTACAGTTGAAACTATGATGTTGTGCTAGAGCCCACATTGGGACACTTGGTACGATTGTGGCCTGGCTGGCGGCAAAAACCACATAACTTCACCATTTTGTCTCCTGTATCCATCTCCGTTCGAATATGGGTGCTGTTAGGGCGACCCTTTTATTTCTTCGCATCAAATCATTATGCCACACAATTTCGCCTTCGTATGGAGGCCAGTAGTCCTCATTTGCTACCACTTGAAAGCTAGTGTCGTAGACATTGCATAGAGTAATGACTTGGTGAAGAACAGAGAGATAGTTGGTTGGGTCCAGCCGGGCCTTGGAACATGCTGCTATTACATAGGAGCAAGGCATATGAAATGCCTGAAACTTTCCACAATCACACCAACTCCTATCCAGTTCCACTCGGTAACATCCCCTAGGCCTTCC
Organism: Lathyrus tuberosus; assembly: GCA_022829125.1. Taxonomy (NCBI): domain Eukaryota; kingdom Viridiplantae; phylum Streptophyta; class Magnoliopsida; order Fabales; family Fabaceae; genus Lathyrus; species Lathyrus tuberosus. The sequence goes on from JALAZF010000668.1 coordinate 782,436, forward strand.
TTCATACACTGAAGTGACCTTTAGTACGGTCAAAGACCGTGACCACATGTGTGTTGGCCTTTGCAGCTCCGTCCTTCATGAATGTCATTGAACTATCACTAAACAACTGCCCATATTGCAAGACCGAACCCCACTTTATACGTCTGGTATCAAAGAGTGCAGCGAGCCTAAAATATATTGACCTCACCAAAGCGGTTATAAATAGGTTTTGAATGCCCTTGAATACAGAGTTCATAGATTCAATGAGGTTTGTTGTCATGTGGCCCCATCGCTGCCCATTGTCGTATGCCCTTGTCCACTTCTCCCGTTGAATATTATCAATCCATCTCAATGCATCTGCGTTTGTCAGTCTGATCTCGTCACGATAGTATCTGAAGGTAGGCTATGTTAGTGCATAGTCCGCGTTAGTAACCATCTTCTTTAACCCTTTATCCTTGAACTCCCGCATGAAATTTTGACAGATGTGTCCAATGCAGTACACATGGCTTGAGGGAGGATCCTGCTAACTGTTATCAAGATTGTTGTAAGCACTCTCGATTGAGGGGTATCTATTAGAGATCAAACATAAGTTAGGTTAGGGAGCAACGTATTGTCGGAGATTTTTTAGGAAAAAACTCCAACCTCCAGCAGTTTCCCCTTCAACTAGAGCGAAGGCGATAGGGAAAATATTGTTGTTGCCATCCTGTGCCACGGCCATCAGTAGCATGCCCTTATATTTTCTGTACAACCATGTTCCATCAATTTGAATTATAGGTTTACAGTACGCAAATCCTTTGATGCATGGTTCAAATGCCTAGAAGAGTCTGTGGAAAATGCCATTTCCACTTACATAATTCCCGTCTGGCGTATACGCCGACAATGTCTCCAAGATGACAACAGTCCCTGGAGCATAGTGTTTAAGTGCCACCTGGTATCTTGGAATTCCTTTGTAAGAGTCCTCCCAATTTCCAAAAACCATTTCAACCGCCTTAGTCCTAGCAATCCATGCCTTCCTGTACGAAGGAGTATAGTTGTATCTTTGAACCATATGCGTTATTATTGTACTCACCTTCATAGAAGGGTTGTCGCTAATGACTGATAGAATTTCGTTGCAGATCAACTAAGAGCTGAGCTTGCGATGATCCTAACTTGGATTTGTGATTATGCAAGTGTGCTCTGGACCCATTGACCATATCTTCCAGGAATCGCTTCGCTTTCTGAAAGATGTTGTTAATCTAAATGGGCACACCTCGTTACAATAATAGATCTTGTATAGAGTCGAATTTGTTCGATCGACTCTATAATCTGTAGATAAGTTCATGTGGTATTGTTTTATAGCTCAGACACAATCTTCTTTCGTACGAAAATTCTCTCCAACTTTTAATACTCCCTCCGTCTGCATGTATGGATCGTAAAAAATATCCGTTGACGGTTCGTCCTCGCCTAAGTTGAGTCTTGTCATGTGTTGAGGTGGGCAATAAACATGACTGTCTGGTAATGGGTCTTCCTCCTCGTTGTTTACCATTTCATCAACACTGTCCTCCACTTATTCTTCTTCCTCGTCAACGACATCGACCTCAGCTTGTTCGTCGTCGGATTCGTTAAAAACCTGAGAAACTTCAAGTTGTTGAGACAGTTGTTGCTGTTGTAACGTAATATATAACTCAATATCATTGAATCCAGAATACTCATGACTGAGAAACATATTACGCACATCATCATCGTCCTGAATCTTCAGCTGAAAAAATTTGCACTGGTCGTGCCCGTCAAAAAACATAGGATTTTTGTATAGGATTTGCCCAACTGGACCGCACTGTAATTTCTTTTCTAATCTGTCTTTCAAATGTAAAAAAATTGATCTTCTATCAATTAAAAACCTAGTGACTTCCGTATCCCTAAAATTGAAACCTGTGATGGGACATTCAAACATCTCACTATTGAGATGTGCACTTATCATGTATTGTGGTCTTTGAGCCATAACAAAAAACGTTACTACCTTGTGCTTGAAAGAAATGATTTACAAACTTTTGTGTTTGGAAGAAAATGTTAACTAAAGGATGTGATCATAAGCTGTATGTTTCATGTGTATTAATAGGGCGTATAGTAGATACAAGTTATGTCTCTTGGGAGTTTAATTGCTTCATAATGGTTTACCATTGCCTTGCATGAAACATGTGCTTCTCTGCGTGACAAGACCCCATTTCCATGCCAAGAATCTCCCAAGGACTTTATCACTATTATGACAAAACCACACAACTCTTAACAAGACCACACAACTCTGCATGCCTACACTAGCCTTGACAAGACCACACAACTCTGCATGCCTACACTAGCATTGACAATACCACACAACTCTGCATGCCTACACTAGCCTTGACAAGACCACACAACTCTGCATGCCTACACTAGCCTTCCACTATTCTTTAGCATGCCTCTGCACTATTATTTATAGTTGATACAAGTAATGTGTCTTGGGAGTTTAATTGCTTCAGAATGACTACACTAGCCTTCCACTATTTATTTACACAGTCTACAAAATCAGAAAACTACACTAGCCTTGCATTTTCACATGGGGTTACATGCATTGTCAGCAAGATTACTTACACTCCTCTCATATCACGAAAAACTAATACGCTTCTCTCTATGACTACACTTGTTACACTACAATTCCAAAGCATGCATGCAAGAGAACACCTAAGAGATTCGTTACACAATGACCAAGAATGCATGCAATATCATGTGACTCCCCTCATCTCATTCTCCACCTTATAAATACATTCTCTCCACTTTACAAAATTTTCCCATCACAAACTCTTATGATCACAAACTCTTCTACTCAAATCACAAAATATTCGCATCCATTACAACCTCTTCTTCTTCATACCAAAAATGTCTTTACTCACCATGGGAAACGATCACAGAGGCACACCGAAAAACATTGCAGACTTTGTAAGTGTTTTGACTTTGGTTCGTTTTGTCTTCCTTAACCTAGAACCATCTTTTTATACAATCTCCCCTTTTTGGGTGATTACGTCGGCAATTTGTCTAACCTTGTGGTTAAGGACTTAGCTGTAGTATTGCTTGAGTTTTTCAGCATTCCATGGTCGAGCAAGTGGTTTTTCGTCCAATGTTTCCAAGTAATATGCTCCCGTGCCCATTTTGGACTTGACCCTATAAAGTCCTTCCCAGTTTGCTGCCAGTTTCCCTTCGCGCGAATCCTTCTGGTTTCTACGCAGGACCAGACTGCCCACGGGGAAGTCACGTTTTATGACCCTGGCTTCATGTCGCAATGTTATCTGTTATTTTAGTGTGGCCTCGCGGAGCGCAGCTCCTGATCTTATTTCTTCGACCAGGTCGAGCTCCTCGCGCAGGGCCTCGTCGTTCATTTCTTCGTCGAGGGGAGCTTATGTCCTTCTGGAGGGTTCCCTTATCTCCACCGGTATTACCGCCTCTGTTCTATATGCTAGTCGGAAGGGAGTTTCCCCGGTGGTGGAGTGTGGTGTTTTTCTATACGCTCAAAGGACGCTGTGGAGCTCCTCGACCCATCTTTTCTTGGCCTCGCCTAGCCTTCATTTTAGCCCGCGGAGTATCACCCTGTTCGCGGCCTCCTCTTGCCCGTTAGTCTGGGGGTGCTCGACGGAGGTGAAATGTTGTTTTGTCCCTAGTTTGGCGACGAAATCTTGGAAGTTTTTGTCCGTGAATTGGGTTCCGTTGTCGGTCACAAGGGCCTGAGGTACCCCAAATCTTGCGAGGATGTTCCTTTTGTAGAAACGCAGTATGTTAAAGGCTGTGATCTTGGCGAGCGCTTCGGCTTCAATCCATTTTGTAAAATAATCGACGGCCACAATTAGGAACTTGTTTTGATAAGATCCCATTGTAAAGGGGCCTAGAATGTCTATCCCCCACCAGGCAAAGGGCCACGGCGAGGAGAGAGTCTTCAACTCGTTGGGGGGTGCTAAGTGCATGTCCCCGTGGCGTTGGCAATGGTCGCACTTTTGTACATGCTCTTTGGCATCGTGTTGAATGGTTGGCCAGTAATATCTTGCTCGCAAAGCTTTTCGGGCCAAGGATCTTCCCCTTAAGTGTTTTGCGTTGATGCCCTCGTGAATCTCTTGTAAGATTTCGGGGACCTGGGCCTCGTCGACACATTTCAACAGGGGGATGGAAAATCCTCGTCGATATAATTTGTCCTCGACCAGTACGTACGAACAGGCTCGTCGTTTAGTTACGCTGGCCTCCTTACTGTCCTCAGGGAGTTCCCCCTTGGTGAGATAATTGTACACAGGGGTCATCCAACAAAGGGGATCTCCGATGACATTAACATCTAGTAGGTCGGGTTTTACAATGCTCGGGAGGGCCAGCATTTCTTGTATGATGGATTTGTTCCCACCTTTTTTTCTGGTGCTGGCTAGTTTAGAGAGGATGTCTGCTCGGGTGTTTTGCTCGCGCTGGACGTGCTGAACTTCCCATGCTTCAAACTCCGCTATTTTTTCTTTTACCATTGCCAAATATTCGGCTAGTTGGTCGTTCTTTGCTTGGAACTCTCCCCATACTTGGGACGCTACGAGCTGGGAATCAGTGCAAATTTTTATTTCTTTCACGCCGACGTCTTTGGCCAATCGTAATCCTGTGAGGAAGGCTTCATACTCGGCTTGATTTTTGGATGTTTTGAAGGACAGGACCATGGATACTTCGATCAGAGTCCCTTCCTCGTTCTCGAGGATAATTCCTGCTCCGCTGCCTGAGGGGCTTGATGCGCCATCCACGTAAATGATCCACTTCCGTGTCCCTCCTGGAGGGGATAGTTCCGGAGTCATTTCTGCCACGAAGTCGGCCAGGACCTGTGCCTTGAGGGCTTTCCTCCCCTCGTAGTGAATGTCGAATTCAAGGGACCATTTTAGCATCCTGCCCGCCATATCTGGTCTGCTTAACAGCTGCCTAATAGGCTGGTCGGTTCTGACGATGATAGTGTGCGCCAGGAAGTAATATCTGAGTCTCCTCGCGGCAACTATGAGAGCAAGGGCCACTCGTTCTATTTGCGTGTACCTGACTTCGGGTCCCTGCAGGGCTTTGTTGGTGAAATAGATGGGTTTCTGCCCGTGGGTCGTCTAGCGAATAAGTGCTGCACTTACTGCTCTGTTGGCCACGGAGAGGTACAGGTATATGGTTTCCCCGCGGTCTGGTCGGGACAATACTGGTGGCTCGGACAAAGCTTGTTTAAAATTGGCAAGGGCCCGCTCGCATTCGTCCGTCCACTCGAAATTGGTTTCCTTCCTGAGTAATTTGAAGACGGGCAGAGCATGCTGGGCGGATTTGCTCACGAAGCGAGCAAGGGACGCGAGCATCCCGTTGAGGGATTGTATCGCCTTCTTCGACCGCGGAGTGGGGAACTCCACGAGTGCTCGGAATTTATCTGGGTTTGGTTCTATTCCTCTTTCAGTGAGATAAAACCCGAGGAATTTCCCTGCTCGTGCACCAAAGGTGTATTTTTCTGGATTGAAGCGCATTTTACACTTTCGAGCTTGGTCGAACACCTTTTGTAAGTGGGTGGTATGGTCGGATTCCTCTTGGGATTTCACGATCATATCGTCCATATATACTTCGAGCATGTCCCCGATTTCTGATCGGAAGACTTTATTCATCATGCGCTGGTACGTGGCCCCGACATTCTTTAGTCCAAAGGGCATTATATTATAGTAATAGTTCCCCGAGGAGGTCATAAACGCCGTATACCTCTTGTCCTCGTCTGCCATTAGGATTTGGTTGTATCCCGAATAAGCGTCCATGAAGGACAAGAGCTTGAAACCTGCAGAATTATCTACGAGTTTATCTATGCTTGGTAGCGGATAAGGGTCTTTCTGGAAAGCCCGATTGAGATCAGTGTAATCAATGCACATGCGCCATTTTCCATTACTTTTCTTTACAAGTACAACGTTTGAGATCCAGGTCGTATACCTGGCCTCAGAAATAAATTTTGCCTCTAAGAGGTCTTGTACTAGTTTCTCGGCAGCTTGTGCCTTTTCCTCGGATTGCTTTCTTCTTCGTTGGGCAATGGCGCAAGCAACTGGATTGATTGTCAAGTGGTGGCATGCAGTTTCTGGATCAAGGCCGGGCATATCCGCCGAACTCCAGGCGAACAGGTCGACGTTGTCGTCAAGACATTTCTTCAGCTCCTTCTTAATCTCTTCGGGGAGACCAGCACCTATCTTCACTCCCCTGTTGGGGTTATTGCTGAAGGCGATGATCTCGAATTCCCCATCTGGGACTGGTCGCAAAAGTGCAGAAGTCGGGGAGCTTGTTGCTCCTGACTGTTTGTCTTCGTCACGATCCTCTTTACCTTCTTCAGGAAGCCTGTTGTCGAGGTCGATGATATACACGGGAAGCGTGGGCTTTTGGTCTGGCTGGCCACCTTCAGCTGGAACCTCATCCTCTCTTGGGCACTTTGCTGATTTTGCCGTCGTCGTGATCTGGTTCTGCCCTTTTGTTGCGGCCTCAAAACATCTGCGAGCAGCCTCGATGTCGCCATGCAGAGTTGCGACGTGCCCTTTCTCAGTATAGTACTTGAGTTTGAGGTGGACCGTAGAGGGGACAACAATGAGTTCTTCAAGAGCTGGCCTGCCGAGGATGCACTGATAAAGTGACGGGCAATTAATGACCAAGAACTGCATTTTGATTGTCTGAGATGCCTCTTCCTCGCCAAAAATGACTGGTATCTCCACGTAACCCCAAGGTCGGGCTGTTGCCCCGTTGAATCCTTGGAGGTCCGATCCCACGTATGGTGAGAGGTTGGACTTATTAAGTTTTAATGCGCGGAACAAGCTGGTATACATGATGTCCACGGAACTACCCTGATCGACCAGGATTCTTCGAACATCGGTAGAGGAAAATTTGGTCCTGATCAGCAGAGGGATATGGGAATTTAGGGATCCCCCGGGCAGTTCTTCTCGGTAAAACGTGATCGGCTGCGAACGCCCTTTACTTTTTCCGATCTCGGACAACTAATCGGGGCTACTGTCTATCAGCTGCTCAAACTTTCGTTTGATGGACCCTATTGTAAGCTCATGGTACCCCCCACATGAGATGACCATGGTCGTAGGAAAGGCTTCCCATGTGCTGTGTATGAATACCTGGGAAGTCGCGTCGAGGTGGTCAAGAACGAAGAAGTCCTCTGGTCGGCTGATGGTCATTGCGACCTGCGGGGGAGGACTGGATTGGGCTGATTCTGCCTCTTTCTTCGAATCGGATGTGTCTCGTCGAGAGGACTATCCCTTCTTCACGTACTGCTTTAGGTGACCCTCTTTGATGAGGATCTCTATTGCGTCCTTAAGATGCACGCAATCTTCTGTCACGTGGCCGTGACTACGGTGGAAACGACAGTATTTGCTTTGGTCGACGTTCCCTTTCGATGTGGTCGGTTTAGGGAACCTGACACCCCTTATTTAAATTCTGTGTTAATGCATTCGGAGAGAATGCGCTCGCGCGAGGTCGTGAGCATGGTGTACTCCGTAAACCGGCCAGCTGGCCCTTTGCTTTCGCGAGGACGCTCATCGCGCCTTTTCTCTTTCCCTTGTCAGGATGACTCCGGCTCGTCTTTTTTTGATACCCGGGGTGCTTTGCGATCTCTTAAGTACCGGGCATGGAATGCAGCTTCTTTTTCCTTGTAACGGATGTAGTCCTCAGCTTTACGAAGGAGTTCTGTCAGTGTCCGGGGAGCTTCGATCCCCACTGCCTTACGGAAATCGCTTTTGGGCCGGAGTCCCTTTTCGAGGAGGTACTTTTTCATGTGATCCGTTGTTCGGACTTCCACCGCTTCTTTGTTGAATCTTTCAATGTATGCCCACAGGGATTCATCCCTACCTTGTATAATGGCCTCCAGTGTAGCCTTCGACTTAGAAAGTCGTTGGGAAGCTGTGAAATGGCGGGCAAACTAGCTCTTTAACTCTCTCCATGAAGAGATGGATCCACGAGGAAGTCGTTTAAACCATGTCATCACTCCCTTTCTCAAGGTGATGGGGAACATTTTGCATCTGATAGCCCTGGAGACACCGTGATATTGGAGCATAGCTTCTATATTTTCGATATGCTCGCGGGGATCAGACGTCCCGTCATAGATTGTCAACGTGGGCGGTTTCTCCAATCCGCGGGGGATTCGAGTGTCCAGGATGTCTCTTGTGAACGGGTCGTGAACGTCATCGTCACTGCTGGAACTAGGAGAGAGCGAACGGGAATGGCTGTGATCGCGGCTTCGACTTCGTCGAGGAGAACTTCCGCGGGTGTGTCGGTGCTCGTACTTATCTGAGTGTCGAGACCTCTTGGATACCGGGGAGTGCCTGGATCTCCGCGGGGGAGACTGTTGGCGTCGTCGTGCTAGATTGGGTGTAGGGTTCCTCTATCTTGAACGTTTCCTCTCCGGGGAGAGACTGTCGCGTCTTCGCTTCGAGGGAGTTCGTGGACGCGGGGAAAGACTCGTCAGTTTTTCTGAAGCAAGGCGTTCCTGAAGGATATGCTCGAGAGCATTGATCTTCTCCCCCTGATGGAGGATTAAGAGGTTCGAGTTGTTAAGAGATGCGATGAGCGCTGCGGTGCTCGAATCAGCATCCTGGGGAACCGGGATAGGCTCGAAGGTGAGCTCCACAGCTGGTGCCTGTGGCTTTGGTTCGTCGGGTTTCGGGGAAGCAGGCCTTCCGTCTTTTCGGTCACTTTCCTGCGGGATATGCCCGACGAAAGCGTGGTCGTTGTTGTTGGCTGCAAAGGCCACAAAGTCTTGGTGAACATCATTCTTGATGAAAGCCATGTCGATATGAGATTTGAAAGGATAAAGCTTTGGTCTTTGTTGAGCAAGAGAGAATCTTGGTTAAAGACGGGGAAGCTGGGATTTCCCACAGACGACGCCACTGATCAGAGATGACCAGAAGGAGATCGTCGTGGCCTTCGTGTAGGGCAGGAGTTGATGCTCGTAGGTGAGGATAATGGGGGGTGTACCTGCAAGGTACTCCGATGCCAAAGTGAGAGTTTGGACAAGAGGAGAAAAGCAAGTACAAAGTAAGAATGTAAGAGATTAGATACCTGACTCTCTCAAGTGAGAGGATATTTATAATATTCCCCCAGCGCGGGGCCAAGATCTCTCCTCGCGAGTAGGATGCCTGCTCGGCGAATGAGAGACTGCCAAGTGGAGGACGCAGCGCGTGGTCCTCTGACTTGGTCTAACTATCCCCGCAATATCCGGGGAGGTAGTTGGTCGCGTGAACTGACAAGCGAGTGGGGGGGACGTGCCCAACGACTACATTGTGCCCAACGGCTATATTGTGTCTATTGGGCCTGTTCGCCAACTATGATGGATTGGGCCTGATCCTTAAGGGCAGGAAGCCCTGCCCGGTCCAGAACAGTTCTCATAGTGACTTATGAGATAAAAAAAAGTTAGTTGTTTACACAACTATCGAGTATTATTCAATTTAATAAGATATAAAATATATTTAGATACGCATGTAAATTTGAAATGAGTTACTTAATTGTAAAATGAACAATTATTGTATAAATTCATTTGTATTAAATAACCATACAGAAGAAGAAGAAAAAAAGAACTCGTGAGATAAAAAAATATAAAAAATTGACATTTGAAAATAAAAATTTTGTCTCTCAAATAAAGACAATAACTAATTAAAAATAAAATAAATATTGTGTTGATAATAACTTGTTAGTTGTTTGAATAATTTTACAAAATGATTTGTTAATTTTATATTTATGAATTATTTATAATAACTATGATTAATTTTTTAATAACTATAAAATAATTGTATTGTGTATTGAGACTAAATTTTGTGTTTTGAAAATCAAATATTTTTGTGTATTTCTCTTCATTTCACTAAAAAGGGTTCAATTTTTTTATTTATATTCAAAAAAATAAAAAGGGAAAGAGAATATAGAAAGAGAAAATTTTAAAATGAAAGTGAGAAAGAGAGGAAATTTTGAAATTTGAATCAAAAGAAGAAAAGGAAAAATGAAAAAGTTAAAAGTTAATTGAAGTTATCCATGTGGCACAATATAATAGGGTAGGAATGAAAAATATATACATTACTTGATTACTTAAATGTCATTTTTTTTAATGTAAATAATTTATAATGAAATGGTAATTTAGGAAATTAATGCAATTGATTTTTAATGGATTGATAGTAGATAGTAGATGTCATTTCCATCGAGATTTGATCTCTTTGTATGAGTAAATTATGTTTTATTTTCGTGTTACGTTATTTTCTTTTGTATTCTAATATCACTTATATTTAAATAAGTGGAGGTGTTTTACTTTGAACTATTGTTGTGATAATAGAATACAATGTTTGAGAGTCAGGTCGTATACCTGGCCTCGGAAATAAATTTTGCCACTAAGAGGTCTTGTACTAGTTTCTCGGCAGCTTGTGCCTTTTCCTCGAATTGCTTTCTTCTTCGTTGGGCAATGGCGCGAGCAACTGGATAGATTGTCAAGTGGTGGCATGTAGTTTCTGGATCAAGGCCGGGCATATCCGCCGCACTCCAGGAGAACAGGTCGATGTTGTCGTCAAGACATTTCTTCAGCTCCTTCTTAATCTCTTCGAGGAGACCAGCACCTATCTTCACTCCCCTATTGGGGTTATTTCTGAAGGCGATGATCTCGAATTCCCCATCTGGGACTGGTCGCAAAAGTGCAGAAGCTGGAGATCTTGTTGCTCCTGACTGTTTGTCTTCGTCACGATCCTCTTTACCTTCTTCAGGAAGCCTGCTGTCGAGGTCGACGATATGCACGGGAAGCGTGGGCTTTTTGTCTGGCTGGCCACCTTCAGCTGGAACCTCATCCTCTCTTGGGCGCTTTACTGATTTTTCCGTCGTCGGATCTGGTTCTGCCCTTTTGTTGTGGCCTTAAAACATCTGCGAACAGCCTCGATGTCGCCATGCAGAGTTGCGACGTGCCCTTTCTCAGTATAGTACTTGAGTTTGAGGTGGACCGTAGAGGGGACAGCAATGAGTTCTGTAAGAGCTGGCCTGCCGAGGATGCACTGATAAAGTGACGGGCAATCAATGACTAAGAACTGCGCTTTGATTGTCCGAGATGCCTCTTCCTCGCCAAAAGTGACTGGTATCTCCATGTAACCCCAAGGTCGGGTTGTTGCCCCGTTGAATCCTTGGAGGTCCGATCCCACGTATGGTGAGAGGTTGGACTTATTCAGTTTTAATGCGCGGAACAAGCTGGTATACATGATGTCCACGGAACTACCCTGATCGACCAGGATTCTTCGAACATCGGTAGAGGACAATTTGGCCCTGATCAGCAGAGGGATATGGGAATTTGGGGATCCCCCAGGCAGTTCTTCTCGGTAAAACGTGATCGGCTGCGAACGCCCTTTACTTTTTTCGATCTCGGATAACTGATCGGGGCTACTGTCTATCAGCTGCTCAAACTTTCGTTTGATGGACCCTATTGTAAGCTCATGGTACCCCCCACATGAGATGACCATGGTCGTAGGAAAGGTTTTCCAGGTGCTGTGTATGAATACCTGGGAAGTTGCGTCGAGGTGGTCAGGAATGAAGAATTCCTCTGGTCAGCTGATGGCCATTGCGACCTGCGGGGGAGGACTGGATTGGGCTGATTCTGCCTCTTTCTTCAAATCAGATGTGTCTCGTCGGGAGGACTCTCCCTTCTCACGTACTGCTTTAGGTGACACTCTTTGATGAGGATCTCTATTGCATCCTTAAGATGCATGCAATCTTCTATCACGTCGCTGTGACTACGGTGGAAACGACAGTATTTGCTTTTGTCGACGTTCCCTTTGGATGTGGTCAGTTTAGGGAACCTGACACCCCCTTGTTTAAATTCTGTGTTGATGCATTCGGAGAGAATGCGCTCACGCGAGGTCGTGAGCATGGTGTACTCCGCAAACCGGCCAGCTGGCCCTTTGCTTTCGCGAGGACGCTCGTCGTACCTTTTCTCTTTCCCTTGCCGGGATGACTCTGGCTCGTCTTTTTTTGATGCCCGTGGTGCTTTGCGATCTCTTAAGTCCCGGGCATGGAATGCAGCTTCTTTTTCCTCGTAACGAATGTAGTCTTCAGCTTTACGAAGGAGTTTTGTCAGTGTTCGGGGAGCTTCGATCCCCACTGCCTTACAGAAATCGCTTTTGGGCCGGAGTCCCTTTTCGAGGAGGTACTTTTTCATGTGATCTGCTGTTCGGACTTCCACCGTTTCTTTGTTGAATCTTTCAATGTATGCCCGCAGGGATTCATCCCTGCCTTGTATAATGGCCTCCAGTGTAGCCTCCGACTTAGGATGTCATTGGGAAGCTATGAAATGGCGGGAAAACTAGCTCTTTAACTCTCTCCATGAAAAGATAGATCCACGAGGAAGTCGTTTAAACCATGTCATCGCTCCCTTTCTCAAGGTGATGGGGGAACATTTTGCATCTGATAGGTTGTCAACGTGGGTGGTTTCTCTAATCCGCGGGGGATTCGAGTGTCCATGATATCTCTTGTGAACGGGCCGTGAACGTCATCATCACTGCTAGAACTAGGAGAGAGCGAACAGGAACGGCTGTGATCGCGGCTTCGACTTCGGCGAGGAGAATGTCCGCGGGTGTGTCGGTGCTCGTACTTATCTGAGTGTCGAGACCTCTTGGATATCGGGGAGTGCCTGGATCTTCGCGGGGGAGACTGATGGCGTCGTCGTGCTAGATCGGGTGTAGGGTTCCTCGATCTTGAATGTTTCCTCTCCGGGGAGAGACTGTCGCGTCTTCGCTTCGAGGGAGTTCGTGGACGCGGGGAAAGACTCGTTAGTTTTTCTGAAGCAAGGCGTTCCTGAAGGATATGCTCGAGAGCATTGATCTTCTCCCCCTGCTGGAGGATTAAGAGGTTCAAGTTGTTAAGAAATGTGATGAGCGCTGCGGTGCTCGGATCAGCATCCTGGGGAACCGGGATGGGCTCGAAGGTGAGCTCCACGGCTGGTACCTGTGGCTTTGGTTCGTCGGGTTTCGGGGAAGCAGGCCTTCCGTCTCTTCTGTCACTTTCCTGCGGGATATGCCCGACAAAAGCGTGGTCGTTGTTGTTGGCCGCAGAGGCCACAAAGTCTTGGTGAACATCGTTCTTGATGAAAGCCATGTCGATCTGAGATTTGAAAGGATAAAGCTTTGGTCTTTGTTGAGCAAGAGAGAATCTTGGTTAAAGACGGGGAAGCTGGGATTTCCCACAGACGGCGCCACTGATCGGAGATGACCAGAAGGAGATCGTCGTGGCCTTCGTGTAGGACAGGAGTTGATGCTCGTAGGTGAGGAGAATGGGGGGTGTACCTGCAAGGTACTCCGATGCCAAAGTGAGAGTTTGGGCAATAGGAGAAAAGCAAGTACAAAGTAAGAATGTAAGAGATTAGATACCTGACCCTCTCAAGTGAGAGGGTATTTATAATATTCCCCCAGCGCGGGGCCAAGATCTCTCCTCGCGAGTAGGATGCCTGCTCGGCGAATGAGAGACTACCAAGTGGAGGACGCAGTGCATGGTCCTCTGACTTGGTCCAACTATCCCCGCAATATCCGAGGAGGTAGTTGGTCGCGTGAACTGACAAGCGAGTGGGGGGACGTGCCCAACGGCTACATTGTGCCCAACGACTATATTGTGCCTATTAGGCCTGTTCGCCAACTATGATGGATTGAGCCTGATCCTTAAGGGCAGGAAGCCCTGCCCGGTCCAGAACAGTTCTCATAGTGACTTATGATATAAAAAAAGTTAGTTGTTTACACAACTATCGAGTATTATTCAATTTAATAAGATATAAAATATATTTAGATACGCATGTAAATTTGAAATGAGTTACTTAATTGTAAAATGAACAATTATTGTATAAATTCATTTGTATTAAATAACCATACAGAAGAAGAAGAAAAAAAGAACTCGTGAGATAAAGAAATATAAAAAATTGACATTTGAAAATAAAAATTTTGTCTCTCAAATAAAGACAATAACTAATTAAAAATAAAATAAATATTGTGTTGATAATAACTTGTTAGTTGTTTGAATAATTTTACAAAATGATTTGTTAATTTTATATTTATGAATTATTTATAATAACTATGATTAATTTTTTAATAACTATAAAATAATTGTATTGTATATTGAGACTAAATTTTGTGTTTTGAAAATCAAATATTTTTGTGTATTTCTCTTCATTTCACTAAAAAGGGTTCAATTTTTGTATTTATATTCAAAAAAATAAAAAGGGAAAGAGAATATAGAAAGAGAAAATTTTAAAATGAAAGTGAGAAAGAGAGGAAAATTTGAAATTTGAAATTTGAAATTTGAATCAAAAGAAGAAAAGAAAAAATGAAAAAGTTAAAAGTTAATTGAAGTTATCCATGTGGCACAATATAATAGGGTAGGAATGAAAAATATATACATTACTTGATTACTTAAATGTCATTTTTTTTAATGTAAATAATTTATAATGAAATGGTAATTTAGGAAATTAATGCAATTGATTTTTAATGGATTGATAGTAGATAGTAGATGTCATTTCCATCGGGATTTGATCTCTTCGTATGAGTAAATTATGTTTTATTTTCGTGTTGCGTTATTTTCTTTTGTATTCTAATATCACTTATATTCAAAATAGTATAGGGAGTAGGGAATGGAAACTAATTTAAATGTAAGGCTTATAATTTTTTATAATTTTTTTATGTAGGTAGGTGTGTAGGTGTGTAGTGGAGTGTCATCATCGTGTTCTAAGGGCTCCAATCTCAAGCATTTAATGAAATTGATATCAATCTTTATTTTCTATAGCTCACCATTGTCTATCAATTTTATATTACTTTCTTTGGAGCATGAATGACTTTACAATACCTCTTATGAATATCAGCTATGTTGATTCGGTCAAATATATTGCAGTCTTAGTTGCATCCTATCAAATATAAAGTTACTATTTAAATTTGTAATCTTATTTTATATTACTATTTGTTCAAAGATTGAGGGAGGTTCTAGACTTTAATTTTCATGCCAAATGTGAGAAGCTCCATATCGTTGACATTAGTTTTGCTGATGATCTGCTTTTATTCTCTTGTGGGGATAACAAGTCTATTGAGTTACTTATGAGTAAAGTTATGGATTTATCAACAACTACTGCCTTACAAGCGAACCATGCAAAGTGTAAGATTTTCAATGGTGGTGTGGTGAATGAGGTAACATACTCTATTGCTGGCATCACTGGCTTTCCTGAAGGTGCTCTCCCTTTCAGGTATTTAGGAATCCCCCTCACTAGCAGGAAGTTGGCCACCAGTTACTACATGGGCTTTGTGGATCGTATTGTGCAAAAAACCAGGCATTGGACTTCCAAACTTTTAAGATATGCTGGTATAATCCAATTGATTAACAACATCATTACTGCCATGAGCTCCTACTGGATGCATTGTTTTCCTTTTCCAAAGAAAGTAATTCGAACCATTGAGGCCATCTGCAGATCCTTCCTCTGGACATGAAAGGATACCATTTCAAAAAAGTCTCATATTTCTTGGAAGCAAGTGTGTAAACCAAGGGATGATGATGGGTTAAATATCACTTCCTTAGAAAGCTGGAACAAAACTTGCCTTGCAAAGCTGTTGTGGAAATTAGGCTGTAAGAAGGATTCTTTGTGGATCAAATGGATCCATAATTTCTATTTCAAAAATACAGAGTTGCACAATGTCCAAACATCTATGAGTATGTCTTTTGGATTGTCAAAAATATCCTTAAGCTTAGGGATATTATGAGTAGCATGGATGATTGGGATACTAGGATGGTGAAATTTGAAACAAAAAAGTATATAAGCATATCAATGGTGTTGGTCATGTTGTGAATTGGTATGGTTTGCTTCATAGAAGTATTGCTAGACCTAGGGCTCTGTTCACTTTTTTTCTTTCTTGTCATGGAAGATTGGCAACTAAAGATCGTCTAAAGCAGTTTGGCATGATTGGTAATGATAATTGTGTGTATTGTAATCAAGTTAAAACTATCGATCACTTGTTTTTTCTGCTGTCTTCTTCTGAAAATATCGTAGCAGAAGGTGTTGGATTGACTGAAAATCAGCCATGAAAGCAAAGGTTGGAATGAGGAGTTAATGTGGCTTATTAAGGTTGGTAGAGGCAAAGGTTTGAGAGCTCTTATGATTCGAAGTGCTGCAGCCGAAGTTATATATGAGAGTTGGAGATAATGTAAATAATATAGATATCGGGGGTATAGTTATCGATACTCTTACGTATAGGGGTTGGTGTTATCCTAGCATTAGGAGACACATAGCTAAGCTTATGCTACTGTAGTTTGTTGATTTGTCTTGTTTGTTTCTTGGGTTGGACTTTATCATTTTTGTATCTTGGTGCTTTGGTTTAATAAAGTTCTCTTTATTTCCAAAAAAAAATTAAATTTTTTAATTAATTTTGATCACTATATTAAATTACTCTTAATAGTTGTTATTCATTTTATAAATCATATCTTAAAATATAAGGATTATTTTAATATAATTTTATTGTAGAAGTTATATAACTAATTTCTTAACTACTACAATAAATAAAATATTAAACAAATATTTCTTTTTATTTTCTAATTCATGAGGATTATCTAAAAAAAACGGGACAAATCTTTTTCTTTTCCAATAACTCACCAATATCCATGCGAACGCACAAGTATATAGACCAGAATACGTGCGAATGCACGGGTTATTAAATTTTTTGTACAATTAAAAAAAGTTAAAAGTAAATATATTTAAAATAATGTTTGAATCCAAACACAGGAAAAATGTGTCGTTTTAAAATTATTTATGTTACTATTATTTTTATTCTAAATTATTTTTATTTTAAAATACAATATTTTTTAAGATAATATATGGAAAACTGAGCTATATTGCATATATATTTTTATAAATAATGTCAAAACAAAATTAATATTTACATATGGGCAAATATAGAGTTGATCCAAATATTTGTATATATAGGAAAACTATATTTATCCTCCAAAATATCAATAAAAAATGTTTTTCTTTTAAAAATAATAAATGTTCTTGGTTAAATAATTTTTTTTTATGTTTTTTACATTTTTATTAAATTTTAAAAACAAAAACGTGCGTACCACATCAATACCCGGGCGAACACACGAGTATTGATATGGTACATGCATATATTTGAAATTATTTTTAATATAAGATACAATTTTTTAAACATAATATATAGAAAATTGAAATATATATTATTGATATAAAACAATTTTGTTTTTTTTAATATGTATTTCTTTTAAAAATAATAACCTATTTTGGTAAAACAGTTTTGTTTTTTTTTTATTTTTTAATATAAATTATATTTTTTTTTATTTACAAATTTTTATTAATCATATTTTATTGTTTTTAAAATTTTAAATGTAAATAAATGCGCATCACCGATCAGTACTCGTGCGAAGGCACGAGTATCACACTAGTTTTTTATAAACTTATATGCATACTCTAATGATCATAGCAAATGTATACTAATTTTAAGTGAAAAATTAAGTATATCCATTTGTATATAACTAAGCAGCAGGTAATGAGTACAGGGTGGATGAGCAAGGTGTGTTGAGATTCCGTGACAGGATTTGCATTCCTGATAATCCTGAGTTAAAAAGAATGATTTTAGAAGAAGGTCATCGGAGTAGTTTGAGTATCCATCCAGGAGCTACGAAGATGTATCAAGACTTGAAGAAGATATTTTGGTGGCCTAGATTGAAACGTGATGTGGCTCAGTTTGTGTATGCTTGTTTGACTTGTCAGAAGTCGAAAGTGGAACATCAGAAACCTGTTGGTATGATGCAACTGTTAGACATTCCAGAGTGGAAGTGAGACAGTATTTCTATGGATTTTGTGACCGGGTTGCCTAATACGCCGAGGGGACATGATTCCATTTGGGTAGTAGTGGATAGACAGACGAAGTCGGCACATTTCATTCCGATTAATATCAGTTTTCCTTTGCAGAAGTTGGCGGAGATTTATATCCGAGTGATTATGAAACTGCATGGGATTCCGTTGAGCATTGTGTCGGATCGAGATCCAAGGTTCACTTCCAAATTTTGGGAGAGTTTGCAGGGAGCTTTGGGATTGAAGTTGAGGTAGAGTTCGGCTTATCATCCGCAGACAAATGGCCAGACGGAAAGAACTATCCAGTCTTTGGAAGACTTATTGAGGGCTTGCGTGCTTGAACAAGGAGATGCTTGGGATAATCATTTGCCGCTGATCGAGTTTACTTATAACAACAGTTATCATTCTAGTATCGGAATGGCACCTTTTGAGGCATTGTATGGTCATAGGTGTCGGACGCCTTTGTGTTGGCATGAATCTGGTGAGAGTGTAGTGCTTGGACCCGAGATTGTTCGACAAACTACCGAAAAGGTGAAGTTGATTCGAGAAAAGATGAAAGCTTCACAGAGTAGGCAGAAGAATTACCATCATAAGAGAAGGAAAGATCTCGAGTTTCAAGAAGGAGACCATGTGTTTTTTAGAGTCACTCCAGTGACCGGGGTTGGCCGTGTGTTGAAGTCGAGGAAGCTTACTCCTCGATTTATTGGTATGTATCAGATATCTGCAAGAGTTAGACCTGTTGCCTACAGAGTGGCGTTGCCACCCAATTTGTCGAATTTGCATGAGGTGTTCCATGTGTCGCAGCTTCGGAAGTATGTTCTGGATCCGTCGCATGTGATTCCGATGGATAATGTGGAAGTAAGAGATAACCTTACAGTCGAAGCCTTACCAGTACGGATTAAAGACCGCGAGGTAAAGCAATTGAGGGGAAAGGAAATCGCTCTTGTGAAGGTAGTGTGGGGAGGCGCTGCTGGTGGAAATATGACTTAGGAGTTGGAGAGCAGGATGCGATAGTCGTATCCAGAGTTGTTTGGATGAGGTAAATTTTCGAGGACGAAAATATTCCAAGTGGGGGAGAGTTGTAACACCCCTATTTAATTTAATTATTTTTCCTAATTAAATCGAATATTATTGTATGTGTCGTGTATTGATGTGTTTTGGATTAAGTGTGGGTTACCCTTAGGGTGGGGGTAGTGCCCTTGGAGTTAAGAAAGATAAGGTGTTGGAGGATGAGTTAATTGTTTAATATTATTATTTAAATTATTGAGGAGATTGTTGTTATTATTTATTTTGGGTGAAATAATAATAATAATAATAATAATAATAATAATAATAATAATAATAATAATAATAATAATATTAGATAATAATAATATTTGGGAATAATAAGGAAAATATAAATAGGAAAAAGGGTTAGAAAGAAAATGGTGGTCAGTACGTGTTTTGGAGAAGAGAAGAAAGAGCAGAGAAGAGTTAGGTCAAGAAGAGCTCCATTGTTGAGGAAAGATTTCAAGAATCCTAAGGTAAGGGTGAGGCTCTCTATCTCTTAAGGGTTGCATAGTAGTGGTATGAGGGTAGAAAATCGTTAGGATCTCCTTGTTATGTTGCTGGTGAGAATTGGGAATTAGGTTGTAGATTAGAGGGTTTGGTAGAAAGAGAAAATTATGCAATTGATTATAGATTTGTGTTGTATATGTGTATATGTCATTTGCTGCTACCTGATTGGTGTTTTCTGGACTGTATGATACCAAATTCGGGGGAATTGTGAGGTCTGAATCGTGGAGAATCGTAATCGCAAGATTGCTAATTCGCCCTGATTCGCCAGGAGAAAATGGAACTCGCCAGGCGAAAGTGGATTCGCCAGACATTCGCCAGGCGAATGTAGAAGCGAAAGGGGAGTGAAAAATCAGAGTTTCTGGATTTTGTATGGGGGAGTTGGATTCGCCACTGCTTCGCCAAGCGAGCAGGAGGCGAAAGTGGAATTCGCCAGGTGAATGGGGATTTCTCCAGGCGAAAGTGGTTTCGCTGGTGCTTCGCCAGGCGAGTATCAGGCGAATTGGGCTGAGACGAACCGAATTTTCTAAAACTTCAGAAATTCATATCTTTTGATCCGTAGGTCCGTTTCCGTCCCCGTTCGAAGTGTTGGAAAGCTGGTTTCGCGTACTATTTATAAAAATTGATTTCAATACCAGAATCCCAATCCTTTGACGTGCTAAATGGAAATTGAGCGTGTTATTTGTGTGGTGAGTGGAGACGGTGGAGTCGTCGATGTGTATGCATGATATATTTGTATATTGCTGTTGTGGCAGGTATGAACTGCGATTGCATCCTAGTATTATGATGTATTGATGTGTTGGTTGTCATGTGCATGTGATTACTGTTATATTCGTTGTTGTTGTTGTCGTTGTTGTTGTGCGTTGTCGTTGCATGCATGACAGGTTGCATGGTTGTGGGATGGCGTGCCCAGATGGGGCGTTATCGTCTATCCGAATTCTTTGATGGAATTATTGTTGTTGGTGCGATCATGAAATAGGGGTCGTACGTGACCATAAAATAGGGGTTGTTGGTGTGATCATGAGATAGGGGTCATACTTGACCATGAAACAGGGGTCGAGAGTTCCGACGGGAACTGTGATCATGAAACAGGGATCGATTGGTACCACATGCATTGAGTCGAGTCGTGGGTCTCATTGCATTCAATCCTTGTATATTGATTATCTGTTGTATGATGAATGTTGTTGTGATGATGTTGTTGTGATAGGATGGATTCCGTATGTTTTTATGTTTTCATACTTATGCTATGCATTCTTTATATTGATTGAGAATCTCACCCCTTCTGTTTGAATGTTACCTCTACGTGGGTAACATGCAGATAAGCAGGAGTAGTTGCAAGTGGAGTGGTGAAGACGAGGTCTTCTGGTGTGAGTTATCGAGTCGCGTCTGCTCTGATTTTGTAACACCGGGGGTGTCGGAACGCTAGAGTCTTTTGAATTCTGTTATATACTATTACTATTTTAATTAAGAATGTTGTGTGTGACTAAACATGTTTTTACCCGAGTTGACTTTTCTGTTGTGCATGTATGTTAAAATGTCATGTTTAATTATAATATCATCGTATTATTATGGTGTGCATGTTAAGTTGAGTAGTAGAAGTAGCATCCTAAATCCATGTATTTTATTTTTACTCTGATAAATTACGTTTAAATTGTCATGGGGGTTTAGGGTGTTACACTTCACACTAAAGCTCGACTACAAATACTTTAAGAATAACGCCCTTATGTTTAATGGGATCTCATGATTAAGTCACACTTTATATTTTATTAAACGAACTAGCTATTATATGGACTTTATTATTTTGGGAAAACAAACATAATAAAGAAATGTATTTTATTATTAATAATTATTTTATACAAGTACCAAAAGTATTGGCCTCCAGGGCTTACACCAACATCTACCCATCTTGTATAAGATCTACCCATGAGGTGTCTAGAAGATACTCACTTGATCCATCGTGTTTCGGTTTCTTCCTTCGTTAACCTATCATGGGTTAAGTGTTGAATTATGGGTGTCATCCAGCCTTTTGTATTTTCCAATACCATCACCTATTTTGATTCTATGCTTAGAGCTTCTAAATTCTCTTAAATAACTGTTCTATTTAGTCCCCGACCTTTTGTGCTGGATAGTCGGGCTAACAAATCGACTATGACATTTGCCTCTCGTAGAATATGTGTCACCTCAAATTTTGTAAAGCCTTTGGCTAATTGTACATCTCGCTTCAAGTACCTGAGTAGCTGTGTGTCCTTTGCCTGAAAATCTCCTTTGATCTGACTAGCTACCAGTTATGAATCTGTTCGAACTAACAGATGAGAAACTCTGACCTCCTTGGCTAGTTTTAAACTGACAATCACTGCTTCATACTTTGCTTGATTGTTACTGTCCTGAAAATTGAAACAAAGATACTGTTCCAGTATTAGCTCCCCCAATCCTTCTAGTACAACTCTTACGCCACTACCTTTAAGGTTAGATGAGTCGTCCACTGACAGGAATAGGTGATACTTGTGTTTTAATGTTGTTTCTGGGTTCATAGGTGATATCAAACTAGAATAGCTCCACCGCCCATGCCACCATTCCGCCTACAAGATCTGGCTTCTCCAAGATCCTTTTTATAGGGTAATTTGTTTTGACTACTATAAGATGTCCTTGGAAGTACCGATTGAGCTTCTTAGCAGTGTCTACTATTGCTAAAGTTATCTGCTCAATCTTCTGATACCTATTTCCACCCCCTTTGAGGACCTTGCTAACAAAATAGACTGGTATTTCATCTCCCCTGCTTTCTTGTACCAATACCAAGCTAATGGCCTTCTCGGATACTGCAAAATACAGGATGAGAGGTGAGTTTTCCTTCGAACGCACCAAGATTGGCGGGGATGATATGAATTTCTTCAACTTCTCAAATGCCTTCTCGCATGCTTCCGTCCACATGAACTCTGTCGATTTCTTAATTGTCGCGAAGAAGTGTATGGACTTGTCACCTGTACAAGAAAGAAATCGGGATAAGGCAGCCAACCTCCTAGTTAGTTATTGAACTTCCTTCACAGATGTCGGGCTTCTCATGTCAATGATTGTCAGACATATCCGGGTTTGCTTCTATTCCCCGATGTGTCAGCATGAATCCTAGGAATTTTCTAGCTTGTACCCCGAAAGTACATTTGTCAGGATTCAATCTCATGTCGAACTTCCTTATTGACTCAAAGGTCTCCCTCAGGTTGTTTGCGTGTTTCACTTCTTCCTATGTCTTGATTAATATGTCGTCAGTATAAACTTCAAGATTTCTACCTACCTGTAAAGAAAATACCATGTCCATCAAACTTTGATATGTAGCCCCTGCATTCTTGAGTCTGAAAGTCATTACTTCATAATAATAGTTATTCTTGTCAGCATGAATTTTGTCTTGTGATCATTGGCCAGATTCATCTGTATTTGATTGCAACCCAAGTAGGCATCCATGAAACTGAGCAAGCAGAAACCTAACGCAGCGTTGATCAGCCTATCAATCTGAGGTAATGGATAGGGGTCCTTTGGGCAAGCCTTGTTAAGATCGGTGAAGTCTACACACATACACTATTTTCATATCTTCTTCTTCACCATGACCACGTTGGACAACCATGTAGGATACTTGACCTCTTGTATGAACCCGACTTTCAAAAGTTTTCTGACCTCTTCTGTAATCACCTTCCTTTTTTCTTCCCCATTCTCTCTTTTTCTAGGACATAAACTTTGACAATGGGTCGAGTGAGAGTTGATAGCATACTACCTTTGGATCAATCTCAGACATGTCGGATGACTTCTATGTAAAGAGATCAACATTGTCTCTTAACATCTTGACGATCTCTTTTTCCTCTTCTTATGACAGCCCTGAGCCTATTTGTGTGACCTGAAAACTTTCAACACATATATGTACCCTTTTCACTTCTTCAATTAGAGCCAAAATATTATCTGTTGGATCACCTCGGGGGTCGAGGTCTACCAAGTGGTCGAGATCCACCAAGTTTACCTTCAGGGTGTTTTCTGTGATCGGATGCTCCTGTAGGGTTTTATTTTTCAACTTTAAATTGTCTTTGTAACACTTCCTAGCTAACCCCTAATTACCTTTAAAAGTTCCTACTTGTCCGCCCTTTAGGGGATACTTCATGGTCAAATAAAGGGTGAGCATCACCGCTTCCAGAGCATTTAAAGCAGGTCTCCTAATAATGATATTGTAGGGTGATGATGCATTCACGATCAAATATCTCACCTTGACACTTTTTGCATTGCTTCCACTTTCAAAGGTTGTCGTGATAGGTACATGACCTAGTACCTGGACTTGCTCCCCGGAGAATCCGACTAGGGTGACCTTGAAAGGTAGCAACTCGGTTGTGTCCATGCTCATTACTTTGAAAGCCTCCCTGTATAATATATCAACTGAACTGCCCGGGTCGATCAACACTTTCTTGACACTCCAATCACTAATTTGTACCTTTGTGACTATGGGGTCGTTTTCGTGCGCCAGCATTCCTTCAGAGTCTTGTCTTGAGAACCCGGTGATAGTCGGTTATTATTCTCTTACATATGACGAGTTCTGTTATATATGGATCACTGATCGAACATATCTTTTCCGAGTTGAGCTTATCTTTCCTCCACCTGTAAAGCCTCCCGAGATGGTATTTAGCGTGTGTCGTGCCACCCGCATTGCACGTACTTCTTCAGTGTTCTTCCCTTTTTTTGGATGAAATATTCTCTGAATCGTGTTCTCTTTTAGATGGACTTCTTTTTCCTACTGATGCTTTCGGTTCCTTCACATATGCTAATAGCCAACCTCTTTGGATTAGAGTCTCTATTTCTCTCTTTAGGTGATGACAATCTTCTGTATGATGGGCTTTCATACGATGGTAAGCACACCATGTCCCTGTATCATTCCTTAGTACATCATTGACTCTCTTAGGTCGAAACGACTTGGGTATCAACTTGAGATGATATACTTCTTTCAAGATGTCGACCTGTTTTGTATTGAAAGGTATATAATTCTTGGAGAAGTTGTCATAGGGTCTCCGAGAAGGTCTCATTGTTGATCTATCTCTTGGGACGTGTTTTTGGTGTTCTCTCCTGGACCAGGATCCTTCATGTTTCAATTGTGTTTTTTCTTTAGCATCCCAGAAACTTTTTTCCATATTGCTTTCCTTGCCTTTAACATAACACTCCACCTTGCTCATGACCTCCTCCATGCTGGTAGCCGGCTTCTGCGCCAACAATTTGTTGAAGTGTCCGACCTTTAATCCATTTTGAAAAGCTCCCATAAACATCTCCTGATTAGGATGAGAGACTTTTATGGTTTCTTCGTTGAACTATGCCATGTATTCTTGAAGAGATTCGCAAGCCCCCCAATCGCATGTTGAATATACTGATGGTAGTCACCTTTCTATGTTTTCTTGCAAAGAAGTGATGTACCATCTTTTTGCCAGGTCTTAGTAACTGATAATTGACAGTCTAGGCAGACTCAAATACCAACATAGGGCCACGTCTTTGAAGGTTCCTTCCATGAGTTTGCATTTCAAGGAGTCTGAAGCCCTAACTATTGGCATTTGATTGTTGAGTGATATTATGTGTTCCCGAGGATCACTTTTGCCATCAAAAGATGGTAAATATGGTGGCGTAAAATTATCTAAAACTTGATCATTCAAAATTATTTATGACAGAGGTTGAGGATCAATGAGATCTTCGTCATCCTCCCCATCCTTCGTACTTTGTGATTGTTGCAAAGTGTGAACACTTTTTTGCAGAGACTCATTCTGCTGACGCAGGTTCTCTACAATTGCATGACGATGAGCCATGTCTGGGGGAGGGTGTTCCTCGCTCCTACTGAGAGATGATCCAGACATAGTATTTATGCAATGCAATGTATGTGTTTCGTATGAGGCCTGGGAAAGTTTTACCGAGGCCCCACGGTGAGCGCCAAATGTTCTTGCTAAATAGTATTTGAAGAAATATCCCTGAAGCTAGTCAGGAGAGACAGAAATCGTCCTATATGATTAGGAGGGTTTAGTCGTTGTCCTTTTTTGTCATGGGCTAAGCTTCCTTTTATATTGATTCATTAATCAATGATCCTTAACGGTGTGACTCTTCACATCCCTCATAAAGCGACTATGCTTAACATCTGCCACCCACTGTAATTGCCAGATAATGCCTTACCCATTAATTTTTGTAACCCCCATGCAATCATGGGGGCATTTTGTAACCGTTTGAAATTCTGGCACACAGATACCAAATGTCAAGACAGACGTCAGGATATTGCGATAAAGACAACAAACAACACTTATACAGAAAAATAAAAAATTGAATGTAAACAATAACACAGTGAATTGTTAACCCAATTCAGTGAAACATCACCTACATCTGGGGGCATCCAAACCAAGAAGGAAATCCACTATAATAGTATTAGTTCAAAGCCACAATAAACACCCACATGTTTACAAGCTTCTCACCTAATCACTACCCGTGCTAACTTCTACCTATGAACTCCTAGACATGAGACCCCTCTCACTTCCCACCAGTCACACAACAATGACAAAACTCAACAATAAGAAATATTTGAAGTCACACTTCCAAAGACACCAAAATCCACTCTTTGCTTAAAGTCTTAGGAGTGATTACAACTCAAAATACAGTCCAATTCAAGTACCTAAGGAGTACATGAATGTGTTACAAATGCACAAACAAAAACAGTCCAAATCAAATGTCAAACGATATATGAGAGGATCACAAAGAACAAAGAACAAAAAGAACAAACTCTCCAAACCCTAATACTTTTTCTTTCAATACACGACTTCACCTTTCATTAGGTTTAAAACTCCTCTTTAAATAGTCTTCAGATCATCATGGGCTTGGGCTCTTTAATAAAATAAAACGCAAATAACAAAATAAAAACTTCAAATCTTCTGCAAGATCTTATGCATATAAATAGGACCTGAATTGAAAGTTTCCTAGAAAGTCTCCAAGATCCTTTTTATGAAAAACATGCAAATCTGTCAAGACAGAAGTTCCTAAAATATCCCTCCTTGGATTGCGACACTGTGTGAATTAAAATACAACCAAATCTCACACTTTAAATACCAAATCGTCACAATCCTAATCTTATGGCATAACATGTCCTGCCACATGTCCCAACATCATGTTGAACATGCTGTCTGACTGACTTGTCAAGACGTATGTCTCAACATCTTGCTATGAACTTGTTTTAACAAAATTGCTGCCAAACTAAAACCATAGAACTTA
This sequence comes from Lathyrus tuberosus, assembly GCA_022829125.1. Classification (NCBI taxonomy): domain Eukaryota; kingdom Viridiplantae; phylum Streptophyta; class Magnoliopsida; order Fabales; family Fabaceae; genus Lathyrus; species Lathyrus tuberosus. Next base: position 809,077 of record JALAZF010000668.1, read on the forward strand.
CAATCTCCCCCTTTGGAAAATTTTGGATAAAACAACCTTTGCATGAAGAACTAAAAATAAACACAAGAATACCAAAAGCACACTAGCACAAATCAGAGGCACACGCAGCGGAAAAAGAAAACCAGCCTCACAGAGAGAAATAAACTCTCACACAGCAGGAAAAAACTTTAAAAAAAACTTCACTCCCGTTGAATTGCATAGCCAACAATTCAGCAAACATAACTAATGTCAAGATATCTTATCTGACATCACAGAAACTGCAACAGAACTCCCCCAACAGAAGCCCCCCTGTCACAAAGCTCTCCCTTAAGAGCACAACCACACAACTCCCAGACACGTGATGAAATGATGTCAGAACATATAGAATGACATCCCAGCACCACCGGCAAAGTGTCGCGGTGAGAATCGGATATTAAGCTATTGATTAACTTGAATCACAAATCATAATTCACCATCTATCTTTAATTTATCAAAGGGAAGGGAAAAAGAACGAATAACCCATGAGTATGCAATGCAAAAACAAAGCAAAAGAGACTCTAAGGTTCGGGGGTTGGTTATACTTAGGGAAGGTGCTAACATCCTAAGTATATGTAGTACTCTACAAGAACCTCTTGTCTTATTGTGTTATTTGTTATTGTTATCTGTTTGATAAGGGAAATGTGTTAAGGTAAAGACCTAAGGTATGTACACTAAGTATGCTCGCCAAGACATCGCATCTCGTGCCTACGTATCTTGACTAAAAAGAATCAGAGCATTCTTAGTTCCCCTCACTAAGCGTAAACAGTGTAAAAAGAAAAGGTTGAAAAAAGAAAATATTTTCTATCAGAGCATTCTTAGTTCCCTTCATAAGGAATGTGTTATTTCTTTTCTGATTTATTTTAAATAGCTCCTTTATTATTCTTTACTCTAATTTTTTTTCATAACTTCATAAAAATATTTTCTATAATATACTTTTTTTTGCATAATTTTTAAAAATCATTGCATTTAATTCATATTTTCTCCTATTTTTCATTTAATTTACATTTTTCAATTTTATTTTTGATCATTTTCAAACATTTTTACATCCAATTTTTGAGATCCTTTTATTTGTAATATTTTGGACTTCTCATAATTTTCTCCACCATTTGTTTTGTATTTTGATGCTTCTTTTGAATTTTTCCTTTTTATTTTTATTTTTAATCATTTTTAAAATCACTTTATTTGATTTTCTTTTTACTTTTATTCATATTTTTTAATATTTTTTATTTTGCTTCTGATGATTGCTTGGTTGATCATGTATTCAACATTTAAAATCCCTGAGTGATGATCCATTGGTTGATTCAACATTCTTTTGTTCGAACTTGCTTATAAATGACGAATATGATTTTTCCAAATGCTAGGAAGGGAAATATCGTAGGGAATGAAATGACAGTGAAATAGGAAAGACATCCAAAAATGAATGAGAAAGTGATTCTTCAAAAATCATGTGACGACATAACATACCCTATCACCGCTTCAAGTCACTTACACGCAACACTCAAGTGCTTCAACTCCCCAGAGTAGTTATTATTGTACTTCCAAAAAAACATTTGAAACATGGGGTGTTAAAGGCGCGAATTCCCAAGAAACGTTAACACCTTATCTTGACTGTCCATAGTAGTTAAAAAGAATGATCGACAGATGAAAAAGATACAACAAACCCTTACACCACCATACAAAAACAAGGGTTTGGAGGGTAACTGTTCTGGGCCCCGACCACTCATAAGGAGTTTAAAGTCTTGAGGATCTGCAACATAAGAGAACTATCCTACAGAAGAATACATGTTATCTAAGTCCAAGATGCATCCAACGGCTCTCCACATCATACATCTTGAAAATAGCAGGTTGTTATAACCGACTCACTATATAAAGAATATGCTCAAAGAACTCATGTAAGCAATTTCAAATTTAATTTTGATTGACTCTTATCTCTCACATACTTACTAGGGAGTTAGAGTGCTAAACTTGTTTAGTTCAACTCTTTTACAACATAGGTAAAACTTTTAGAGGAAAACCATTAGTTGAAGCCATTAATAAAATAATAGAATAGAGGAAAAAGTGAAATTAAAATTCAAACTTGATTTTTTAGGTAAGAAAGTTGTATTTTTGGTTCTTTCTTGACATGGATCTTGATGCAAAATCTTAGAAAAGAGGGATACAAAAGATTTGGTTGCAATATTTTCTTTTCTTTACCATAACTTTGACGTAGAATGTAGGATATAAGGAAAACAAAAACCTATTTCTTAAGAATGACAAATAAAAAAAATCATTAATTAATTAATTAAAAATAAATAACAACGATATTGATTAAGAGTGTGTTTCAGGTTGATGTTTTCTAAATAAAAGTTTGAACAAAGATATAAATTAAAATACATTTGTATAAAACATTAATAGAAAAAAATATATTTTTTTACTAGTCAACTAGTGAAAAATAAAAATTTGTTTATCGAATACTATCTTATCTCAATATCTTTTAAATAAAAATTAAAATACAATATTTTTCAGCTAGGAAAAAATAGTTAAAATATAAATATTTTATTAATATTGTATTATCTCATTGCATCATTTTTGAGCTAGTACAAAACGGGTGAAAGAAAAATCAGAAAATGTAATAAAGAAAGAAAATAGTGTTTAGAATTGATTTGTTTGTTTGAAGTAAAATAAATAGCTTTATTGTTATTACAAGGGAGAAAGAAAAACACACAGCTAAACTAACTAAACTGCGACGGAAATATTATTCATCAGCGGGGATAGCTCAGTTGGGAGAGCGTCAGACTGAAGATCTGAAGGTCGCGTGTTCGATCCACGCTCACCGCATTTTATCATCTCTTTTTCTGCGTTTTTTCTGCCATCGCACGGTATAGCTTTTGTTTCTATTCCTGGTAATTGAAACTCATATCAACAATTCCATTGTCGTCCAGCGGTTAGGATATCTGGCTTTCACCCAGGAGACCCGGGTTCGATTCCCGGCAATGGAACTTTTTGTCACACTTTTATTACTATCCTCTTCAATTAGTGTCTAAACAATTATACATGCTCATCAACAACATCAGATCCTGTACCCTCCCTTTTCAATATCAATTATATTTTCTTTATCAATTAAAACATATTTTTCATATCTAACAAAATTGTAATATACACACTTTTTAATCATTATAATAAATTTATTCTACAAAATGTTTTATTCCTATATATATAAATGAAGAAACTAAAATTACTTGTAGAGTATTTTATGAAAATTAAAAAGTATAATTCCTTTTTTATGCATACGGGAGAAATATGTATATAAAAAATAGGTGGAAGACAAAAATTATGGTTCATGAAAATTATATAAAGAATAGGTGGAAGACATATTTCTCTAATTTATTTAATGAAGAATATGATATCTCACTAGATTTTAGTAGGCTCGACATTAGAAAAGATGATCGAAACTATAATTGCTACAGTTGTATTCATAAACATGGGGTAAAGGGAGCTTTGAAAAGAATGAGTAATAGTAAGCCGGTTGGGCCAGACACCATACCTATTGAAGTGAAGGAAATTCTTGGAGGTAGAGGTATTTAGTGGCTCACTAAACTCTTTAATGAAATTATGAGGCCAAAACACATGTCAAATGAATGGAGAAGATATAAAGGGATTAAACCTATGAGTCATACCATGAAGTTATGGAAAAGAGTGATTGAACAGAAATTAAGAAAAAAGACTCAAACCATTGAGAATCAATTTGGCTTTTATGCCTGGAAGGTCGACCAGAGAAACTGTTTACAACAAGTACCAAAGCAAATCACCGCTTTGTAGGTTGGTAATTCTTAGATCTACTTCTCATTTTGGCTTATTTTGCATTTCATGATGTAGATCCTTGAGACTTTGGTGTGATTTGATCCATTGATTCAAGTGTTAATGTTGTTGATGTTTGATTGATTCAATATATGTTCATTTGATGTTAATTGATGTGAATTCCGTGCACAATTACATGTTATTACATGTTGCATTTGAACCCCGAGTTGTTGCAGAAAAAGTGCTTTTGAAAAGTATTTTTGCTATTCTGGAGTTGTACAATCGATTTGCATCCTGATGCAATCGATTGCACCTGTTTAATTTTCCTAGAAATTTGATTATGGAACTGTGCAATCAATTTGCATCTTGTTGCACTCGATTTGCACCTGTAGCTTTTGTGTTTTTGGCTTGTTTGGAAGCATGTATTGATACCTATTCCACCTCTAAACCTCATGGCTTTGCATGATGCATATTTGTGGAATTTTCTAGGGTCGTTTAACCTTTAGTTGTTGTATGTATGTGAATCTTTGATGCACGATCTTCCGATTGTTGATTTGTTTGCATTCTTGAAGCATGTTCATGATGCATACTTGTTTACATGTGGACAATAACTTGTTGAACTTGTGTAATCTTTTGAAAATGAATGTGATGTGATACATTTGAGTATGATTCTGACCTTGATGCTATGGTGTGCATAATTTTGATCATTTGTGCCTTATACCTTGCTTGAACACCTCATTTTCTTTGAGAATGATCATGGTATATGTTCGACTAGCCTTGATGCATGTTTTGAGCTTATGCTTTGATGTTTCTTTTTTGCAATTCATGAGATGATGTTTAAGTTGAGGTTCATGATTATGTTTCTGCCCCTACTTGGAGTCATACTTTAATCTCACATGTTTACTCTTTTGAGGTGTGTTCTACATGATCTATTTGTTGACAAATGATTGAATTTTGTTGAGATATATGCCTTGAATCCTCTTGCTCTCTCTTTGATCATTAACCTGAATTGGATGTGAAATGACATAGCTACTTCCCTACTTTGGTTCTCACATCATTTGACTTTATTTCACTTTGCTTGTTGATTGATAATGCTTCTTGGTTGATTTTAAGTCATTTGTGGATGCATTGGTGCCTTGTTTTGCCTAATTGTTTTTACTTCCAATCTTTGGATATGGTTTGACATATGTGTACACTTTGGTTACCTTAACATGGTATGGATGTTTACCTTGTGTGATTGAACCTAATGCTTGCATAGTTTGATGCTTATGTCTAATTGTTTGAACCTCATTGTTTGGTTACTTGATGTTGCATATTCTTTCTCTCCATCTCTTCTCTTTCCTTTTGAGTTTTGGATCTCTTTTGTTGATTAAGATTGAGTTTTTTTAATGTTTACTTGTTCTTGATCACATGTTTCTTTAGGGATCCTAGTTTGAACTTAATTTTTTATTAGGTTCAAAGTAGGAGATACATTAGGCTTTCAATCCTTTGCAAGATAACAATTAGGATAGTCAATTTTAAACCTTTACCTTAGGTCCATCTCTTTGCATGCTAACATTAGTTAGAGATCCCTTTTCATCTCAACTTTAGGACCATTGTGCATGACAACATTAGGAGTTAGTTTCCCTTAGTTATTTTCTTTTCAACCTTTGAGTCCTCTTTCTTCTCATCTCAAAACAAAAATCAAAACACTTAATAAATACGATGAACATTGTGCGCCATGAGCCTTAAGTACACGAGAAGTGATGAGTGAGGAGTCTCTCCTTACTTGTCTAGAGTGTTTAGCATACGTCCCATTTGAGGGCGATCTTGCGACGCATTCGCTCCTATGTCATAGACTTTAGTGCAATGCGCATCACAAACAAATTCAATTCACTTCTTCGATAAGTCCAGAACCTTTTCTCCCGTAGTCCTGTGAACTACGGATGCTCTCATTCCTCGTTCCCTAATGAGGATACGTAGGCACGAGGATCCCTATCCTTGGCGAGCCCACTAATAACTAACTCCCTTTTTCTCTCGCACCCGTGCTATCGAGACCAATCAGTTAATCGAACCTTTTCTCTTGCCCTAGTGCGATCGAGACCTTTTCCACCCGTAGGTTGAACTTCGACTGCTCTGATTTCCTCATTCGGACAAGAATGAGGATACGTAGGCATAAGACGGCGATGTCTTGGCGAGCAAACTACCCCCATCACCCGTAGTCCGTCGAACTACGTCGACTCTGATTCTTCATTCGTCCATGAGGATACGTAGGCATAGGATTGTGATGATCCTTACGAGTCCTCTTTGGTTTCTCCTTTTGTTTTCTCCCTCTCTGTTTTCGTTAGCAGTAGGCTTTAGATGACACACCCTTTGATTAGACAACAAGCATAGATCCCGTTGAGTACAATGGACGCGAGGGGGTGCTAATACCTTCCTCTCGCGTAACCGACTCCCGAACCCAGACTATGGTTGCGATGACCACGTCTTTCCGTTTTTTAGGTTTTTTTCGATCGTTTCCTTTCTACCGTCGGAATAAATAACGTTCGGTGGCGACTCTTTTGTTTTTTTCGCCGGTTGTTTTTCGCAGTTACGACAGCTGTCGACTCTGCTGACGACTCTGGTTCCCTATGTGATTCAATCCTAGCGCTTGTCTGTTTTTATTTCATTGGGTGTTTGTTTTTGTGCATTTATTTGTTGTATCTGTTGTATATTATTTACCGTGTTTTACTGCATTATTTGCATTCGATTATTGTTATTATATTATGTTGCTGCTGCTGTGTTGTTGGGTGGGTTAATTCCATGAGAGATAAGCCAAATACCCAGGATTGAGTATACACTTAGGATTAGAGTGGAGAGTAGTGTGGCTTGCGTGGCATCTGGCCACGTTTAATTGACACGAAATTCACATTCAGACGAGGTTTTCTTTGGAGATATTTTATCCTGCGCGTCTGGTGCAAATGATAGGATGTTGAGTTAGAGAGCTTATGACTCTGGAGACCGTTCATTGGAAATCAGTTGAGGCCTCCTTGATTGATGATGATTCCAAACCAAAAATGGTGAATGTATCATCATTTCTCAACCTGAGAGCCCATGAGACTAAGGACCTGATAGGATGTCGTCCAAGATTAGAACACTCATGTGAGAGGGGATGGGTTTTGCAGGAAACTTTGACCTTTAACCTACCTGGTTTTCTGGTTCTCTTATCGGTGTGAATTTATCATCCTGGTGTCCTGGTATTCTGGGTTTCTAGTCAGAGCAGAGTTTTGATCTTATCCAATCAGCGGCACAATAGATATTCAGAGCAAATGGAATACCTTAATCCCATGTTTGCATTTGCATAGCATTATTTTGCATTCTAACATTCATCTTCATTTATTTCTGGGGTTCGTATCTTATCCTTGATTCTTGTTGATAAAGATTTTCAGAGATGGACACTGGTAAAAAAAATGTGGTTTATAAGTTTCCAACTTCGGTGTTTCATCCATCTGGTGTTTATTATTGTTATAAAACTAGAATCAAAGTGTAGATCACCCTGGAAATATTTGAGCATGGCATTTTGAATTGCATTTTCATGTTCATTTGCATAACAGGTGTTGGGAGGCTGGCTATTGTTATCTTGATCTGGTTTTCTTCAGAATTGTAGATTCAACTCCTTTCAGCATTATCCTACTTAAGCCAGTCAGAAGTTGATCATGGAGCAAATTCAAGCAGAGTTGAGGGAAGTCCGTGGCTAGATGGGGCAGTTCGTGGAGGACATACAGGCTTTGTCCCAGGGACAGAAATTGCTGAGGGAAGAGGTCCATAAACTGAAGACTCAGATGAGCCTGATTATGGAAGTCGTGAGAAACGTGTTCAGAAAGGAAAGTAATCTCATGCCTGAGGCTGCAGTAGAATTTATTGTTCCTCCCTTTCCCATGGGATCTTTCCCAAGTCATGAATTGGCTCGAGGATCTCCTACACAACCCGAGGTTCCAGAACATTCCCGACAGCAGCCAGGTCCTATCTCCTAAGAGAAGCCCAAAAGTGAAAAGTACGCACAGAGACCAAAGCAACCTGGAAGAGTTTTTGATCCGCTCCCTATGCCATATTCTCAGCTATTACAGCATCTTCTTCAGTTTCAACTAGTATAGAAATGGATTTTGGCTTCTCTTACTGGTACTCCCCCACCAGGCTACAACGCAAGAGCCCATTGTGATTTCCATTATGGAGCACCGGGGCATAATGTGGAGAAATGCAGGGCCTTTCAACACCAGGTCTAGGATTTGATCGATTCAAAGGAAATTGAGTTCATGCTAGGGGGCACGAGCATACAAGGTGAGCCTACTCCAGTTGTTGCAAAAAATATGGATATTCCGGCTTTCCCTCATGAGGCTACATCATGTCAGGGGCCTATCTTATAGTCTTTGGTTTTAGAATTTCCGCATCAACAACCTTTGCCTGTTCCTAGGCCAAGTTTGAAGAGGAAAGTGCCTAGAAGAGAGGAGTACTCAAATCGGTATCAGCAGCAAAGACCCAGAAGGCCCGAGAGAAGGTTTGATCTCATTACTGTTCCTCACAGTTAGCTATTTGCTCACTTACTTCAGGACTATTTGATTCAGCTAAGGGAAGTTGCGCATGTTCCATATCCACTCCCTCCAGATTATGACATGAATGCTAGGTGCGAGTACCACTCAGGGGAATAGGGGCATGCAATTGAAATTTGCAACGTGTTCAAACACAAGGTGCAAGATTTGATTGACGCTAGGGCCATTACTTTCATTGCATACGGACTACGCATTAATTGAAGCCTCCCAAGTGAGCACTTGAGACTGCAAAGACATCGTCAGAAGTAATCAGTCCGGTCGGAGCCAAGCCTCCTCAACCACGACGATCATCAGCTTTCTTTACTACATTTTTCATTTGTATTTTTCATTGTTTGTTAATGCTTTGTTTGCATGTAAAAAACTTGTTTGTTCTTGAATGATAATCTTAATGCAATGAATATGTTTTTTTTGAAGAAGTTCATTCGTGTTCACTCATATTATATTTCTGTGCATTGCAATACCAACTTTCTTGCTTAAACTCTTTGAGGGGGGATGATGAGGTGAAAACACAAACTTTATGGTCGTATGCTTTTGGAATAAAACCTTGCTGATAACGTACATGCATTGTTTCAAATCCCTAAACATCAGAGATATAAGGGAGATAAACCTTTGTAAACCCCTTTAATCCTTGAATTAGGAGTTCCTTTTATAAGGAAAAACCCTCAATCTTAACCTGGGGCAGGGTAGGTGTCAGTTAATTTGACCATGCGTTCAAATTTCAAAATGAATGAAACCACAATGGTTACCCCTCACCAACCGAGGAATGAGGCAGTCACCACCCTTTCAAACAAATCAGACAAACCTGTGTCACACGATTTATTTAAAATAATAATAATAATAAAGAAAAAACGAAGCCCGCTAAGTCAATAACTTGAAAACAAGCGACTTAGGCAAAAGTTAGGGCATCCCGCTGGACTTCAAAGTCGAAAAATTCAAAAGAAACAGTCCAGGTAAAAATCATGGAAAATAAAGAATGAAAAAGCAAAAAAAAAAGCGAAAAGGATCAAAAGAAAAATCCTCGATAAAGAATAAGTCGTGTGACTACAGACACTGGAGATAAAAGGGGTGAGTGTCGCTCCGAAAATCTTGTGGGTTCCTTAACCATCACTCATACCATTCATTAACCTTTTTGAAAGGTGAGCGCTTGTGCCGAATTAGATGGACGTAGGACTGAAGAATATCAAGGAGAATGGGTGGGTACAAACAAATTTTGAGCCATAAATCCTTTTTTCTCAAACCGTGAACCAGGCCGCATTACAACCCTTAAAATTCCTAATTGAAGCAAGGTTTATTCTGAAGGCGTACTTCAGCGAGATAACGTCCCTGACTCCCACGAGTTGTGCTAAAAGATTGTTGTTGGTATTGCATGTGCATGATGCTTTTCATTAAAAAAATCAATGTCGTAATTAGTGACTCGTTCACAGGGTTTAGCGACATCTTTTCAAAAACTTCAAGATTAACATGTTTGTTGTATTAGATGTTTCATTCTCAGAATAAAAAATTTATGCTTGCATACAAGTACTTAACGCCAATGAGGTTTACATAGGGAACATCAGTCGAGAAGTTTAATCTTGTCAGGAGGAGATTTCTGGACAGATAAATTGACGAGCATTTGGCTAAGAGACTCTGTCAGAAAAGGCAAAACCAAGGCAGTTACGTCGTGAAATATATCCAAGGCTCGGTTAATCTGGGGTAGTTATGTCGAAAATATGGGGCAATCAAGTCGAGATTCAGCAAATCCCTCAAAGATTAGTCAGTCAGTGCCAAAGTCACTGCAAGGCTCGTACTGAGGCAGGCCACTCTGGAGAACAGTTAATCAAAGTCATGCAACCAGGGTGTAACTTGACATTTGGGCAAGATATGTCAGATCTTCATGATACCTCCTGAAGACAGGTTCCTTTATGGGTTATGCTGCATCAGGGTACCTCTTTTTGTCAGATCACTTCTGCAGGATTCATGTTGATAGCTTACACGTGACGTCCCCAGTAGAGTTTCTCTCCCCGGCAGAGATCGCTAAAATTTTATCGCTCATGGCAGAGCATTATGAAGATTGTGATTATTCTCCCTAGCAAGAGTTCAGGAGTTAGCTCTCCCTAGTCAAGTTGGTGAAAGTTGTTGCCCTTCAGCAGAAGTTCATATTCCCCGTACATGATAAGAGTGTTGGGTATGTGCTTCCCAAGGTTGTGGTAAAGTTATTTCCGTCTCCCTAACGGAGGGCAAAAGGCAGGTCTCCAACAGAGGATTAAATCCAATGTTATCCCCTAGCAGAGCTAATATCGTCAACCATCGTTCCCCAATCAGATTTGTTGGTGGTGATGAGTATGCCCCAACAGGCTAAAGGTCGGTCATCATTGGCACTTTCCTTCAGCAGATTCCTGGGATGTTTCCCCAGAAGATATTTGGTATTCCTACTTTCCTATAGAATGGAGGTTTGGTTGGATTCTCGAGCGGAATGTATAACCCCAGAGACAGTTCGATTTGTTATCCCCAGCGGAGTTGGCTCCGCCTCTTCAGCGTTTATTTCGCTGGAGTGGTCCTGTTGCATATCATAAGCATAATTTGTATTGCATCCTCAAACGCGTAGCATTTCCATTTGATATGGAGCACTAAGCCATAGAAAGAAAATTCAAACATGCATGCGGAGCATAAGCCAGATTTGGTACCTTGCGCGAAAGCCCAAATCAGCCCTTGATCAAGATAGTGACTTATCCCTAGCATGTGTTTCTTTGGGTATGTTTTCTTTCCGTCAAACCCCTCTGACGATGTGTTTCTTCGGTGTTGGTTTTTTTTTTCCGCCAAATCCCTTTGACGATGTGTTTCTTCAGTGTTGGTTTTCTTTCCGTCAAATCCCTTTGACGATGTGTGTCTTTGGTTAGGTGTTGTCTTTCCGTCAAATCCCTTTAACGATGGGGTTCTTTAGCGTTCACTGTTCTTTCCATCAAATTCCTTTGACGATGTTCTTATTTGGTTAGGTTATCTTTTCGTCAAATCCCTTTGACGACGTGGTTCTTTGGTTCCGTTTTCTTTCCGTCAAATCCCTTTGACGATGTGTTTCTTTGGGTATGTTTTCTTTCCGTCAAACCCCTATGACGATGTGTTTCTTTAGTGTTAGTTTTTTTTCCATCAAATCCCTTTGGCGATGTGTTTCTTCGGTGTTGGTTTTCTTTCTGTCAAATCCCTTTGACGATGTGTTTCTTCGGTTAGGTGTTGTCTTTCTGTCAAACCTCTTTGACGACGAGGTTCTTTAGTTCAGTTTTTCTTTCTGTCAAATCCCTTTGACAATGTGGTTCTTTGGTTCAGTTTTCTTTCCGTTAAATCCCTTTGACGATGTGCTTATTCGGTGTTTGTTTTTTTTTCCGTCAAATCCCTTTGACGTGTGGTTCTTTGGTTCCGTTTTCTTTCCGTCAAATCCTTTTGACGATGTGGTTCTTTGGTTCAGTTTTTCTTTCCGTCAAATTCCTTTGACGATGTGGTTCTTTGGTTCCGTTTTCTTTATGTCAAATCCCTTTGACGATGTGTTTCCTTTGGTATGTTTTCTTTCTGTCAAATCCCTTTGACGATGGGGTTTTTTGGTTCCGTTTTCTTTACGTCAAATCCCTTGGACGATGTGTTTCTTTAGGTATGTTTTTTTTCCGTTAAATCCCTTTAACGATGTGGTTCTGGGCTCCAATTACATTTTTTCTCCCCACAGAGTGAAAATTTTCGGATTCCTTTTGTATTCAATCCCCTTTTACCTTGAATGTTTGAAAGTCGTTGCTCTTCATTCCTTCAGGTCCAAGTCGATTGAATAGGGGCAACTGTAGTGCCCCAAAATTTTCCTTATATTTTCTTAACCTTTTTGGCTTATGCTTTATTTCATTCGCATTATCATTTGTGCATAACATTGGTCTTTTTTTACATAGGATCAGGGTATCTTTGTTAACCCTCAAGAGGAGGATGTGTCTCTCAAGGCTAAAGCAAGAGGATGTACTCAATCTTGTGGTATTCTCAAACTACAAGGGTTCATATTCATCAAATTTTCTCAACAAGTTTACACAATCATCAAAGGCATCAGACATTTATTTTGCCCAACAGATGGGTTGATTATTTCAGAATCAATAGCATAAAGCAGAGTTCATTTGATCTTGTTCCAGACCGGTTCTCTATCATGTTTCAGGCATCATTCAAGGGTATTATCAATGGCTAAGGTTCAAATGCGAGGCGGGGCTCAAAATAAGTCATAACGAGGCAATTTTTACACTTTTGCCTTGGTGTAATTGATTTGCATAAGTGTGCAATCGATTTCACCCCTCCAGGATGCTTCATTTTTGCCTTGTGGAGCTGTCCAATCGATTTGCACTGTTGTGCAATCGATTGCACTGTGACAACTTTGCCCAAAACCTTCATTTTTCAGCACTACATCAGTTTGCAATGCACTACATTCACTTGGGATCAATGCTATATCAGTAGAAGGATCTAGAATGCTTCAAAATATCATTTCATTTCCAATTTATTTTCACTTGCCCTCCACAATTCAAATGGTTTCCATTCCTTATTCCAAACCAAAAACCCATTCCAAAATCAAACCCACACTCCAAACCTCACTTTCATTCCAAGCCTAAACCATATTTAAACCAATTTGCTCCAAACCACACACAACTACACTTCATTTTTCTGATTTTTCTACACTTCTCACTCACATTCTCTCAACTCTCTCTCACTTTTTCACTCTCCATTTTCATCTTCAACCTTCACTAAAGCTCTTCCATTAGAATTCTCAAATTCTTCATCGGAATTTGTTAATTCTAGAGCTAAACCTTCATCATTTCCTCTCATCAACACAAATTCTGCAGTTGAAGTGTTTTTTCGGATCTAGATCTAAGCTTTGGAAGTGCTTTCTTGAGGTGATTTTGGAAGTAATTTCGGTTTTCGTTCACTTTCTCACGTATCTTCAATTTTCTTGCTAGATGCTCTTTGGATCTTGGATTTCCTTTGCTTGATCTATCAAATTCTGTTTATAACAAGTACCAAAACAAATCTCCGCTTTGTAGGTTGTTAGTTCTTAGATATACTTCTCATTTTGACTTATTTTGCATTTCATGATGTTGATCCTTGAGATTTTAGTGTGATTTGATCCATTGATTCAAGTGTTAATGTTGTTGATGTTTGATTGATTCAATATATGTTCATTTGATGTTAATTGATGTGAATTTTATGCACAATTACATGCTATTAAATGTTGCATTTGAACCTTGAGTTGGTGCTGAAAAAGTGCTTTTGAAAAGTGATTTTTGCTGTTTTGGAGTTGTGCAATCGATTGCACCTGTTTAATTTGCCTAGAAATTTGATTCTGGAGCTGTGCAATCGATTTGCATCCTGTTGCAATCGATTTGCACCTGTAGCTTTTGTGTTTTCGGCTTGTTTGGAAGCATGTATTGATACTTATTCCACTTCTAAACATCATGGCTTTGTATGATGCATATTTGTGGAATTTTCTAGGGTTGTTTAACCTCTAGTTGCTGTATGTATGTGAATCTTTGATGCACGATCTTCCGATTGTTGATTTGTTTGCATTCTTGAAGCATGTTCATGATGCATACTTGTTTACATGAGGACAATAACTTGTTGAACTTGTGTAATCTTTTGGAAATGAATGTGATGTGATACATTTGAGTATGCTTCTGACCTCGATGCTATGGTGTGCATAATTTGATCATTTGTGCCTTATACCTTGCTTGAACACCTCCTTTTCTTTGAGAATGATCATGGTATATGTTAGACTAGTCTTGATGCATGTTTTGAGCTTATGTTTTGATGTTTCTTTTTTGTAATTCATGAGATGATGTTTAAGTTGAGGTTCATGGTTATGTTGCTGCCCCTACTTGGATGCATACTTTAATCTCACATGTTTACTCTTTTGAGGTGTGTTCTACATGATCTATTCGTTGACAAATGATTGAATTTTGTTGAGATACATGCCTTGAATCCTCTTGCTCTTTCGTTGATCATTAACTTGAGTTGGATGTGAAATGACATAGCTACTGCCCTACTTTGGCTCTCACATCATTTGACTTCATTTCACTTTGCTTGTTGATTGATAATGCTTATTGGTTGATTTTAAGTCATTTGTGTCTGCATTGGTGCCTTGTTTTGCCTAATTGTTTTTACTTCCAATCTTTGGATATGGTTTGACATATGTGTATACTTTGGTTACCTTAACATGGTATGGATGTTTACCTTGTGTGATTGAACCTAATGCTTGCATAGTTTGATATGGTTTGACATATGTGTACACTTTGGTTACCTTAACATGGTATGGATGTTTACCTTGTGTGATTGAACCTAATGCTTGCATAGTTTGATGCTTATGTCTAATTGTTTGAACCTCATTGTTTGGTTACTTGATGTTGCATATTCCTTCTCTCCATCTCTTCTCTTTCCTTTTGAGTTTTGGATCTCTTTTGTTGATTGAGTGCTTGATCACATGTTCCTTTAGGGATCCTAGTTTGAACTTAATTTTTGATTAGGTTCAAAGTAGGAGAGACACTAGGCTTTCAATCCTTTGCATGATAACAATTAGGATAGTCCCTTTTAAACCTTCACCTTAGGTCTATCTCTTTGCATGCTAACATTAGGTAGAGATCCCTTTTCATCTCAACTTTAGGACCATTGTGCATGACAACATTAGGAGTTAGTTTCCCTTAGTTGTTTTCTTTTCAACCTTTGAGTCCTCTTTCTTCTCATCTCAAAACAAAAATCAAAACACTTAATAAATACGATGAAAATTATGCACCACGAGCCTTAAGTACATGGGAAGTGATGAGCAAGGAGTCTCTCCTTAATAGTCTAGAACGTTTAGCATACGTCCCGTTTGGGGGCGATCTTGCGACGCATTCGCTCCTATGTCATAGAGTTTAGTGCAATGCACATCACAAACAAATTCAATTCACTTCTTTGATAATTCCTGAACCTTTTCTCTCGCACCCGTGCGATCGAGATCCTATTTTCCCGTAGTCATGTGAACTACGGATGCTCTGATTCCGTAGGCACGAGGATCCCTATCCTTGGTGAGCACACTAATAACTAACTCCCATTTTCTCTCGCACCCGTGCGATCGAGACCAATCAGTTAACCAAACTTTTTCTCTTGCCCTAGTGCGATCGAGACCTTTTCGACCCGTAGGACGATGATGTCTTGGCGAGCAACCTTTCCCCATCACCCGTAGTCAGTCGAACTACGTCGAATCTGATTCTTCATTCGTCCATGAAGATGCGTAGGCATAGGATTGCAATGATCCTTGTGAGTCCTCTTTGGTTTCTCCTTTTGTTTTCTCCCTCTTTGTTTTCATTAGCAGTAGGATTTAGATAACACACCCTTTGATTAGACAACAAGCGTGGATCTCGTTGAGTACAACAGATGCGAGGGGGTGCTAATACCCTCCTCTCGCATAACTTACTCCCAAACCTAGACTATGGTTGCGATGACCATGTCTTTCCCTTTTTGAGGTTTTCTTTGATCGCCTCCTTTCCCTCGTCGGGATAAATAATGTTCGGTGGCGACTCTTTTGTTTTTTCCGCTAGTTATTTTTCGCAGTTGCGACAACTTTATATCAGATGGATGTAAAGAGTGCATTTTTAAATGGGTATATTTCCGAAGAAGTGTATGTGCACCAACCTCCTGGTTTTGAAAGTTCTGAAAACCCATATTTTGTTTTCAAACTTAAAAAATTGTTATATGGTCTGAAACAGGCTCCCAGAGCTTGGTATGAAAGGCTGAGTAACTTTCTTTTGGAAAATGATTTTACCAAAGGAAAAGTGGATACAACACTCTTTTATAAAACCTTTAAAAATGACATTCTGGTTGTTCAAATCTACGTTGATGATATTATATTTGGTTCTGCTAATACTTCCTTGTGCAAGGAATTTTCTAAGTTAATGCAAACTGAATTTGAAATGAGTCTGATGGGAGAACTCAGATTCTTTATGGGAATTCAGATTGATCAACGTCCAGAAGGAACGTAGATTCATTAGAGCAAGTATGCAAAAGAACTTCTGAAGAAGTTCAATATGTCAGAAAGTAAACCTGCTAAGACTCATATGCATCCAACATGCATTATGGAGAAAGAAGAAGTAAGTAAAAAGGTTTTTCAGAAGCTCTATCGTGGTATGATAGACTCTCTTTTGTATTTGACTGCTTCTCGTCCAGATATTATGTTCAGCGTATGTCTTTGTGCTGGTTTCCAATCAGATCCAAGGGAAACTCACTTAACTGTTGTTAATAGAATCCTAAGGTATCTAAAAGGAACAACTACCCTTGGCTTGATGTATAAGAAAACATCAGAGTACAAGCTTTATGGTTACTGTGATGCAGATTATGCTGGAGACAGATTGGAAAGGAAAAGTACTTCTAGAAACTGTCAATTTCTTGGAAATAACCTCGTCTCTTGGGCAAGAAAAAGATAATCAACAATTGCTCTTTCAACTGCAGAAGCAGAATATATCTCAATATCACTGTGCAGTACTCAGATACTCTGGATGAAGAATCAACTCGAAGATTATCAGATACACGAGAGTAACATTCCTATCTTTTGTGATAATACTTCTGCCATTTGTTTATCTAAGAATCATATTCTATATTCTAGGGCAAAACATTTTTAAATAAAACATCACTTTCTATGTGACTATGTTCAGAAGGGTACTTTTTAGTCAAAATTTGTGGATACAGATCACCAATGGGCTGATATTTTCACAAAACCCCTGAGGATAAATCCGTATTCATTCTGGAAAATCTATTTATTAAACCTTGTCCAGAATGAGAAGATGATATTTTGATGTGTTAAGTCACCAGAATTTCTGATATAAGATTCTGATGTTAAGCAAAGTGTTTTATTATTTATGATGTCTTTCTGATTGACGATACTTCTACATGTTAGAAGATATCCTGATCAGAAACTCGTCCAGTCAGATACCTCTTGGTATTCTTGACCTTAGGAATATCAAACGTGCTCTCTTGAAAACAAACGACTATGATTATTTGTGACACTTGTCTAAAATCAAATCATACCTACTGTTGAAGAGACACCTCGAGCATTGTGATTTTGTGAGACTAGGTTTCAAGTAATTATTCCTATTACTCCCACCTTTTTATCATCATCAATATTTTTGTTATAAATACTCACTCTCTCACTTTCACACACTACGTTACTTTCACTTCCCACACTTTCTCTTAGAAACTCTTTCTGTGCTCCGTTAAATCCATCATCTTCTTCAAATAGATCCTCAATAACAAAGCGTTTTTCGAATTTTCTCAACAACATCAACATGCATAATCATCCTCAATGGTTTCATCAACAACTACTCAAACGAAATCAACTTCACTTCATCAATCACTATCCACTTTTCAGAAACCAACTGAAGTTCACATCGTGGATCGCCCTGCTCATGTTCATTTGGCTTCTCCTTTCTCAGAACTAAAGGTTCTATGTGAATGGCTGGTAGACTTTGATAACCTGCTGGAAAATGGAATAGACTTGTTTGAGAATCTAAATGCTCAAGGTTGGAAAACCTATTTTGATCGTCTCTACGGTCCCATTAATTCTAATCTCGTCAAGGAATTATGGAGATTTGCTGACGCTGATGAACACTTCATTGTGTCACATGTTTTGGGAAACAAGTTCATCATCACGGAAAAATCCATAGCCACGCTACTTGGAATGGAAAAATCTGGTGGAAAATGCATTTACAAGATGAATTCTAAATCCAAGTTTCTCTCTGATGTGGTCAACCCAGCAATTTTCACTCAATCATCTAGTGGAAAACCACCTTTCAAGACTCAAGATTTATCAAAGGAGCTTCGCGCCTGGATGAAAATTATTCTGGGATGTATCTATCACCGACCAACTCCAAGTTCTTCTGATTTTCTTAATATCGATCAAAAATTCATGTTGTACTATCTGATGAAAGGAGAGAAAATCCGTCTCCCTTCAATTCTTTTAAGATACCTCAGAGACTCAGTAAGAGAAACAAGATATCAATCAAAGAAATCTAAGAACTACATTCCTTTTGGTCGATTGATCTCAGATATTCTGGTTGATAGTGGAATGATTGATCATCTGTAAAAAATGCAGTCACAAATGAATTAGACATCATAACTGGAACTCCTTTGAACAACAAAAATCTGAAGAGAATGCAGATTATTGATGAAATTAGAGTTGAACCGAGCATAGCAACAGATTAGGAGAGTCTGAAGTCAAAAAGACTGATTTTAGATGGATATCGTCTGTTCACCAAACATGACAATCCAGTAGTTATAGCTGAATACACACGTCTTCGAGAAGCTGAAGGTTGTAATGTATCTGACTTCAGAATTGAGGATCTGATGGATAATCCTCCTGATATGATGAAAAAGAAGAGACCCTTCACCAACACATCTCTTAAGACAAAAAACTGCAAAGAAGCTGAAGAAGAAAATAGGAGAAGCCAGCACAAGAAACATCTCACTGGCATCATATCCAGAACAACAAAGTAAGTCTTCTGAATCTCCTTCTGTAACTGCACTTGTTATTATTAACAAAAATTTATCTTCATCTCTTCCTACATCATCACCAACTCCTTCAACTCAACCATTATTCTCTACTCCTCCACCACTATTTTCAATTGTTGTCACCACCTCTCTATACCCATCTCTGAATCACCTACTGAAATAATTCCATCCTCTGCACCATCTATACAATTTACACCACAAATTCTAGAAATAATATCAACTCAACCATCTTCCACCATATCCATACAACCAAACCCCATCATTACTGCACAACAAATTCCAACCATCTCCTTTCCTTTAACCACTCAATCTTTTTCTAAAGAATTTCTCACTGAACTTCTTCAAACAACCAACTCTCCATCAACCACTCCATCAACCGCTCCACAAATCATAACAGAAGCCATAACAGACAATCTTGAACCATCTTCAAATAATGATACCACCAATTTTGGTGATTCTGTTGAAGAAAATCAACCATTCCTTGATAATCAACCCTGTGACCTTCCTCCTAACCTAGATGAAGTAATTTATGCTTTTAAGGTCAGTGTGGTTATAAGATTCAAGACACTATCTGATGAATCAAATTCTAGCGAAGACCCTTCTGCTTTGGGTGCTCCGTGGGATCAATTCAATCAGTGGATGTTTGAGGAATTTGAGAAGAATTAAAATCTTTCTATTCAGACAAGGGACTATTTTGTTCAGCAAGTTGAAAAGAGGTTGAAAGATAAGAAGGAAGTTGAAGCTAAGCTAGCTAATGAAAGGGAATTGGTTGAGAGGTTAGCCAAGGAAGCTCTAGACAGAGAAGCCGGACGGTTGGCTAAGGAAGCTCAAGATCAAGCTAAGAAAGAAGATGAAAACTTTACTTCTGATCCAGTGTTGAAAACTCTGGAAAATATTCAGAAGGAGTAACAGTTGTTCAGATCAAGTATGGACAAACAAGATGAAGTCACTTCCATAAGGAGGAGTATTTTAATGGAAATTTATTTTGATAAATATCTTGTCTCTGAATCATAGCTCTAACATTCTAACACTTTTATCGCAATTTTTTTCTTAGAATGCTTTTTAGGAACAATATTTATATTGGCAATATGACTCTGATATTAATCAGGCTCTGATCTAACTAATCAAGTTCTATTATCAGACTCCATTACCACTATAATCAAGCTCTGATATTTTGGAATTGACTAGATCCTTGTAATCAGGCTCTGGTATCCCTAATTTGATAAGATTTTTTTTAAGTCTTAGATTCAGGGGGAGCTTGAAAAAGGGAAGTTTACTCTGAACTCATCTGAGTCAATTCTTATTAATTTTTTCATACAAAGTTGTGTTATCAAAATACATTGTTTTGTCATTATCAAAAAGGGGGGGATTGTTAGAACAAGATTTGGTTCTGCACGATATCTCTAAGTTTTGATAATAACAAAGTAGTATTTGTGTGAGAACAATTTTGGTACTCTAACATTTGTTTTCTAAAGTATTGAAAAACAGGATCTGACTCTGATAAAGAAAGCTCTGACTCTGATAGAGATCATGTGGAACGTCACTCTCAATTGATCAAAAGTCGCTTTTGCGTCAAAGAAGCATGTTTGCTTTTGATCTGCTTTACTTCAGAAAGATTCTAAGAAGACAATATGTTGCTACTGCAACGTTCTCTTGGATTCTGGCTCTGAATATGACTCTGATAATTATCTTTTGATGACTAAGTGTTGGAGACTCTGAAGACAAGGTTCTGATGAACAACGTCCTAAAGACTCTGAAGACTTAAGTTTCTGAAGACTAAGTGATGAAGACTCTGAAGATAAGGTTCTGCTGAACAACGTTCTGAAGACTCTGAAGACTTAAGTTTCTGATAACCAAGGGTTCTAAAGACGGAGTACTGAAGGCAAGGTTCTACTGAATAATTTCTGAAGACTCTGATGACTCAAGACTCTAAAGACCCAGTGATCAATTCTTCTGATCATGCTTCAACCATATCTATTCAGAAGCCTCTGATGAACAGAAGAAAATGAAACATTTGCGAGGGAAAATAGTACATAGTACATATCAAACACGTTCTTTTCCACTACCATTTCACTACCCTGAATTGGTGGTACAAAGGACAACATTTGTGTACGATTTTCATCCCAGCATAACGACATTATTTCAAGTCGCCAGCAATTTTACTGATATTCCTGATCTGCCCTCAAACAAATCTTTTTCTGGCTATATAAGGACTTGATTACTTGAAGAAATAAGAAGACACTGAAAACACATGAGAGAGACACATGCGTAAACAGTAAAGCACCACAATACAAAGAAAAATACATTGTTCATACTGTATAGATTTTATTTGAGCTATTCATAGTGTTTATATCAACTTGTGTAGAAGCAATTCATTGTAGACATTAAATTTGTTTAAACAGTTGTTTGTATTCCTTAAGGGACCAGTTGGGTCAGAATCCTTAAGAAGAGACGGTTAATATGTGTATGTTAGTCACCAGCAATTGCTAGTGCAGTGTAATCAGTTTGGTTATAGTGGATTAAGTCCTTGTGTATAAGGCGAAATCACCTTGGCGAGTGGACTGGATTAACTTGATAATTTTCAAGTGAACCAGGATATATCGTGTGTCTTTCTCTATTGCTAGTTTATTTGTGATCTTTGTTTGAGTTTCACAAAAAGCTTTCATTTTGAAAACCCAATTCAAACCCCCTTTCTTATGTTTTTCTCACACCTTCACTGCTCTGATGCCAGTTGAAATTCTGGCACACGGATACCAGATGTCAAGACAGACGTCATGACACTGGGATCAAGACAGCAAACAACACTTATGCAGAAAAATAAAAACTTGAATATAAACAATAACACAATAAATTGTTAACCCAGTTCAGTGCAACATCACCTACATATGGGGGTATCCAAGCCAGGAAGGAAATCCACTATAATAGTATTAGTTCAAAGCCACAGCAAACACCCACAGGTTTACAAGCTTCTCACCTAATCACTACCCGTGCTAACTTCTACCTAGGAACTCCTAGATATGAGACATCTCTCACTTCCCACCATTCACACAACAGTGACAAAACTCAACAATAAGAAATATTGGAAGTCACACTTCCAAAGACACAAAAATCCACTCTTTGCTAAAAAGCTTAGGAGTGATTATAACTTAAAACACAGTCCAATTCAAGTACCTAAGGATTACATGAATGACTCACAAATGCACAAACAAAAACAGTCCAACTCAAATGTCAAACGACATAAGAGAGGATCACAAAGAACAAAGAACAAAAAGAACAAACTCTCCAAACCCTAATACTCTTTCTTTCAATACACAACTTCACCTTTTATTAGGTTTAAAACTCCTCTTTAAATAGCCTTCGGATCAGCATGGGCTTGGGCTCTTTAATAAAATAAAACGGAAATCACAAAATAACAACTTCAAATCTTCTGCAAGATCTTCTGCACATAAATAGGAACTGAATTGAAAGTTTCCAAAAAAGTCTCCAAGATCCTTTTTATGAAAAACATGCAAATCTGTCAAGACAGAAGTTCCTAAAATATCCCTCATTGGATTGCAACAGTGTGTGAATTAAAACACAACCAAATCTCACACTTTAAATACCAAATCATCCCAGCCCTAATCTTCTGGTATAACATGTCCTGCCACATGTCCCAACATCATGCTGAACATGTTGTCCGACTGACTTGTCGAGACATCTGTCTCAACGTCTTGTTGTGAACTTGTTTTAACAAAATTGCTGTCAAACTAAAACCACAGAACTTACACCGTTCCTCATGGTCGTCCATATAACTTTATAGCACTCAGATTGGGTTCTACCTGCTCTTCCTTCCGAGTTATTACGTGGGTCGGCTCCGACATGCTGGCCTGATATATAAGTGAACCCTAACCGGATTCCGACTTGTGCATGGTTATGGTTACCCGACCTACTTGCCTCTTCATACTCGACTTTTCCACGAGCTCAACTTTAGAGAATTCTGGGATGTACAAAAACCCTATTTATTTTTATTTCATTAATCACACTAATTCTCTTAATTCCTCATAATTCAACCCACTTACTTATTTTTATTTAAAATTTTATTTCACTACCCACTCATAAATTTTCTCAATTTCTGCCAAATAATTTATTAAATTAGTTAAATAAATTCCACTAATTCTCCTTAATTTTTATTTAAATTCTAATTTAATTCTAAAACCAATATTCCATACCTTTACATAATTTAATTAATAAAAATATAAGTAAACTCTACCCAACAACTCATTAACCCATATAATATTAATTAATCACTCAAAGACATTCTAAAATCAACCCTCTACTCTGTGTCCGAGTCGTAGAACCACAATGGCATCGAAAGAGATGAAAGAAAGGGTCACACAAGACTTTCTTTTCAAGTATTCACACTAATTTTGGTAGACATTCACATGCACCCAACCTGTTGCATGAAGTTGTTAAGGAGCCATCACCAGATGCTTAAGAACTTCTATCTCAAAGGCAATTAAAGGCAGGCGAATACCCAAAACCGAGAAAGTGAATTCATAAAAAGGAACGACGCAATTATTATACTCACTGCATATATCCTTTTATTCTCATTAGGAGTCAAGACACCCTAATCCGATGATGGTCCAACTTCAAGAAAGACTTCATCAAGACTACCATATATGGCAAAAATAAAAATGGTGTAAGAGTATACAAAATCCACCCAAGAAGATTGAGCGTTCTTTTGGGATTTGTTAGCACTCTTCTGTGATTTTTATTACCCATAATGCACTAAATTTTCTGGATATAGGAAAGTAGAATATCATAAGAAAGGAAGATAACCTAAATTGGGAAAACTGACTCAAAGAAATGCAAACCCGACTCTTTAAGAACTGTACACTAGCATGCAAAAAAAAAGTAGACTCTACCAAACGTGTCAAATCACTCGCGTGCAATACTCAAGTATTTCAGTTCCCAAAGGTCATATTGATGGGGCATTCGAAAAGACGTTTGAAGTATGGGTCATTAAATACGCCAATCCCCAAGAGATTGTAACGTTTCTCTTTCGCTCTTCCAAAGATAAATGAGAAGGGCTCAGTAGCTGAGGCTAACACGACAACCCCTCACTTTGCTACGCCTAGGAAGGGGATTGGTTGTTCTGGGCCAACAATATCGACCCCAACCAACCATCATTAATGAACCACACTCCTTTTAAATTCTTCTCAACATAGGAAAACCATCCTACTAACGAGCACATAAGATTCAGGTCTCGGTGCATCCAACGACTCTACGCAATTCACTCATAACTAATTGTAAGTTAGTTATTTCCTCTATACTTTATATAGAGAAAACGTCAATTCAGATACCAAGTTTCAAATTCAATTTCAATTTACTATTCTCTATCACACACTAACTTGAGTGTTTGAGTGTTTACCTTTCATATTAGCCCCTTTCCACTGCATCAGAAGGTACAATATGTCATTATCAATAATCTTTACTCTATTTTTAATTTCAGGACCTTTCATCATTAAATTTCTCAAACAAACAAAAAATAATGTTTATTCAACTAGTAAAATATTATATTTAATTAGTTTTAGTCTTTTGGTTGGATTACTAACTAATATTTTATTTTTTGATTTAGAAATATACTCTCTTTTTCTTCATTTACCATGATTTCTAAAAAAAAAAATTGATTTAGAAATATACCCTTTTTTTTTCTTCATTTACCATGATTTCTAAAAATCATGTACACTATTTATTTTTAAAAAAAGTTATAAGGCATATCTGAAACGTGTAAAAACATGCTTCACTCACAAGCAATTATCATGTGTTTCAAAATATTCTCTCTACAAAATATAAATCTTGTCAAATTTTTTAAATAAATATCTCATCCACCACACCAACCAATTTTTAACCAACTCACTCTCTTCTTCACCATTAACATTCTCATACTTTCTTCATCCTCATCTCAATGTACCATCCCAATAACCAACTCAAACCAACCACTTTAACAAACCTAACTTCCCAATTCACCCCAAAATGCCCCTACCAACTAACCCTCCTTCCCTTTCTCCCATCTCCCAAACTCTTCAAACTCCAAACCCTAACATGCTCCTCCTCACCACCACCCTCACCAATCAAAACCCTAATCTCAATCCTCCGCACAATCCCCGATTGGGCAGACCAAACCCAAGAACGCGGAATGCAGAAGAATCGAACTCTTTACAACCACACCGACTGGGTTCAACACCGGAGCTCACTCCGTCACGTGCGTCACTTTTTCTCTAGTCTCTCATCACGTGTCATTCTCTCTCTTGTTCCTCCCGTTCTGTTCTTCACTTCCTTCGCCGCGGTTGTTGCCACTTATAACTCCGCCGTGTACTTCCAGTTGTTGCCGGAGTTTTTTCCGGTGTTTAGAGCTTCTTCGCTTCCGTATCAGCTTACCGCGCCCGCCCTTGCGCTGTTACTTGTTTTTCGGACGGAGGCTTCTTATAGCAGGTTTGTTGAAGGGAAGAAGGCGTGGACGAAGGTTATTGCTGCTGCTCATGATTTTGCGAGGCTTGTTATGGCGGTTGTTGATAGTAGTACTCAATCTGAGTACTCACTCAAGAACGGGCTTTTGAATTATATCATTGCTTTTCCTCTTGTTCTCAAGGTTTTCATTCTCAAACTCTTCCTCTTTTTTAATTGCCTAGCTTACCATAGAAGTGTAGTAAAAACTTAGTCTTGTAACCTAGAAGCTAATTCAATTTGGGTGTAAGTTTGCATTGTTGGATTGTTAGTAATTTGAGGTGAAGATAGTTCAATGCTTCTTGGATTGTAACTTAAGGTGAGACTGGGTTTCATGTTTGTTAGGTTTCCCCTTTTTTCCTCAATGATATGGTGAAGGGTGTCTGCATATGCAAGGTTTTGTTCGAGTTGTTTAGAGTAAGATTTTAGATTGGTATTTGTAGTTGTTGACTCAACAGGATAAAATTAGAAATGAAAATATTAGAGAGTGTCGGGGTAACGCCTATAGTGGAGAAGATGGTGGAAAATAGACTTAGGTGGTTTGAGTATGTAGAGAGAAGACTAGTTGATTCTGTAGTAAGGAGAGTAGACCAGATGGAGAGAAGGCAAACAATTAGAGGAAGGAGAAGACTTAGAAAGACTATCGAAGAAGTTATTTAGATACATCTCGAGATTAATGATTTTGATAGAAGCATGGTCCTTGATAGAAATAGAACATTATGTCGAGAATTGATCTATGTAGCTGACCTCACTTAGTGGGATAAGGCTTAGTTGTTGTTGATATATGTAGTTGTTGATGGGTGAATCACCATTTTGGTCAGACTAGTTACATGTTTGTTGGGTTTCCTTTTTATTCTTTCGCTCTTCCAATTATTTGGTGAAAGGTGTTTGTAAGGTTTTGTTCGAGTTGTTTAAAGTAACTTTTTTAGGTTGGCAGTTGTAGCTGATGGGTGAAACTCACCATTTGAATCATTTGAATGCAGTGTTATGTGTTGTATGGTTCAGACATTGAGAGTGATCTTCAATATTTGCTAGAAGTGGATGATGTAGCATTGATCATGAAATCGAATCACCGGCCTCGCTGTGTTATTGAGTTTATATCGCAAAGCATTCGGCTACTAAAATTGGAGGATTCTAGAAGAAATATCCTGGTAAGCACACTTGTTGAAATTGTTGCATTTTAGTACAAAACTACATATTAAATTTAGATGTTAGATACAAATCTTTTGATATAAAAATTCACGCTATTTATTATTTGTTTGCAAAACATTTTCCCTAATTGCGGTACAGGAATCAAAGATCACTTGTTTCCATGAAGGAATTGGCTTATGTGAACAGCTTAAGGGTATTCCCATTCCATTATCATATACTCGCTTGACTTCAAGGTTTCTTGTCCTATGGCATCTGACTCTACCCATCATACTTTGGGATGATTGTCACTGGATTGTGGTTCCTGCTACCTTTATCAGCGCTGCCTCTTTGTTCTGCATTGAAGAAGTATGTCCTTCACCTTATCTCAGTCCTGGACTATTTAAATATTTCAAATTTTGATGTTCTAGAATCTGGAAAATGACGGACTCCACTTTGATGCTAAATACATGCCCAAAGCTAGAGACTATAAATTGTTTTGCACTGTTAGAAATGTGGAATCAAACTCTGGAATCAGATTTTCATTGTAAAAACATATTTGTTATTATGAACTCATACAAAAGTGATTGATTGATTGATGGATTCTTAAGATGCAACTCCAATTTCTGGATAGAAAGCTAATCGAAAAATGTGAAAATGATTGTTGTAGGTTGGAGTTCTTATTGAGGATCCATTTCCAATGCTTGCACTTAATGATCTCTGCAAAAAGGCCCAGAATGACATCCAAGAAGCAATTGCAACAGAAAGTGTGATTCATGCACACCTTGCTGCAAAGCAAAACCACCACTCTAAAGAACATTCACCAAATGGCCGGCCTAACTCCTAAATGGAAGAGAATTTTGCTGTGAATATCTTCTTCAACTTTTGCTTATAAGGTGGCTCTTTAATGTGGTATCTGTTTAGCCACATTAATAGTGGTTTGGAATTATATCATGTAATTAATCATGATGATAATTGTGCTACACTTGCACCAGCTTGACAATTTCTTAAGGAAATTGCCTCAGATACATCAATAGTGTGCTTTAGGAGTATATTCGGCTAATGTAGTGAGTCTGTATATACCATAAAATCATAATCATGTAAATATAAAATCTGCGTGTACTATACACCAATTTGTACCTGGTGCAGGTTACGGATCTAAATTTTTTAGTTACCAGCATTCTACTAGATTAATGGTCACAAACAGTCTCCTTAGTCACCTCTCATCCCTCTCCCCCACCCCACCCTCTGCCTCCTATTTCCTCCTCCCCCTTTAAGTTTTATTTTCATGCTGTTTTAGAGTTGGTTGGAGTGGAAGACGATAACCTCCCATAATCCCACACACTATGCAACGGAGTGCATGGCCATGGGAGCTCATCTTCCCCTTGTATTTCTGACGGTGTGAGGACTAATTTGCTTATAAATTGTGAAATAAAGACTAGACTTAATTAGACTGATTCCTTTAACCTTTTTTTTTTTCTTTCATGTTTATCCTTTGTCTAATAAACTTTGTTATTTGGTTCCATAAATATAACTCCATTAGACAAATTAATCCATTCAATTGTTTTAACTTAAATGTTTAAGATGCAACAATATTATTATTGGTTGTACATCCTATACTTCATTATTTTCTTGAACTTAAATCATGTGTTTCAACAGATAAATTGTTGAATCTTGCACGACTATATGATCTATTGTGAATCATCACACCCAATTTTTTTTTCATCTCTTCAACTTCTTCATCATCTTCGGCGTAAAAAGCTCAAAATTCAAAAGTATAATTTTTCAAGAATGAAAAATACGTAAGTTAAATTAAGTCAAATTAATAAATCTTAATAAAATCCGTTAGTGTTAATTAGAGGTGGGAATAGACCAGATCAATTAACAGGGATCTACAACCTAGCCTACATAGGTTAAGGACATGTCAGACTTTTTTCTTAAATAGAAAAGACCTAGATTTTTTTATAAGCCTATTTAGCTAAATAGACTAGGTCGCAGGCCATACAAAAAGCCTTGTAAGCCTATCAGACCGACCTATTTATTAAACATGAATGAATTTATTGTTTTTATATTGTATTTTATACTTTATATTAAAATACAAAATTAAACTTAGTTATATTTAAGAATTTATGAAATTAAGTTGAAAGAAATCCTATGAATAATGTTATAAGGTGTTTTCATAAGTTCTCTCAAACAAAACATTTCACAAAATTTATACTACTAGGTAAGCTTAGATAAGTCAATGGAAACAAATATTTAGTCTCATTGTACTTTTGATTCTTTAGTCTATTTAAATATTAATTGAATTTCTTATTTACATATGTTCAAATGATATAGGCCTTTTAAGTAGGCTAATAGGTCAATCAGGCTTTCGAAAAGGTCAGACTCAAGCAAAAAATAAGCCTTTGATAGATTACAGGTCAGACTTAGACTTTGAATTTTCTAATAGGTCAGACTCAAGCTTGACAAAACCTAATTTGGCTCAACTTATTCCTACCTCTAGTACTAATTCATCAAAATTTCTATTTGAGTTTAATTTAAAAATATGGGTAAATTGGATATTAACTATTTTTTCCGTCTCAAGTTATAAGACATTTTAGATATTTGAAATATTATCAATGTTATATGAAAAAAAATTATGCATGACGTTATAATATTGCTCAGAATTGTAAAATAATTTATAATTTATGACAAATATTTTTTTTTAGCAAAATAATTTATAATTTGGAATAGGGGTGTTCACGGTGCGGTTTTGCCGGTTTTGACACTAAAAATCATCCGAACAGCAAGAGAAAAAAGCATGCGGTTTGGTTTGGTTCGGTTGGCTTTTAAAAAAAATCCGAACCAAACCAAACCAAATCAATGCGGTTTGGATTGGTTCGGTTGGTTCGGTTTTTTACAAGATTTTTATTGAGTGATATTTACATATATAGAGAACAACATAACTTTGTGTTTAGTCATTCACACATTGCCAAATAACAACAAAACTCATCATATTTAGACAAAAAGTTCTCATTCAATATACAAAAATCAATTTAAACTAAAGTGGAAAAAAATAGTAGCATAAAATAATATCAAAAATATTATAATAAAACATAAAATAGAGGAGAATGGAGATTAGAGAAGATGAAAAAGAAAGAACATAAGAAATGTGAGATTAGAGAAAAAGGTGCGATAAAAATATAATTAGAAGAGAAAATAGTAACATAAAAATGAGAAGACGAAAAAGAAAAAACATGTGAGATGAGAGATTTGTATAGAAGAGGTGAGACGTACATGACAAAGAAGATAAGAAGAATGCACAATACTATTAGAAGAGATTTGAGAAGATTAAAACTGAAAAGTTAAGTGTGAGTAAGAGAAAATATTTCGTAATTGTAAGGTTAAGGCATAATGGGTTTGAGTTTTGGGTTAGATGTGGGATAAGTGAAGTTTGAGTTGTAACATAATGCGGTTTGGTTTGGTTTAGTTCGGTTTGCAAAATACAAACCGCAAACCAAACCGAACCGTGCGGTTTTGTTAAAAGATGACTCGAACAAATCCGAACCAAATGCAGTTTTTTGCGGTTTCGATTTGGTTTGGTTTAGTTTGCGGTTTTCTATTGGATTAGTTCGGTTTTGAACACCCCTAATTTGGAACATCTATGATATTTTTATATTTATTTACATTATAATAAGTTTTGATATAGTTAATTATATTTTTTTTCTTCTTATTTTTAGTCCCAAAGAGAGACCTAATGTTTTCTTATATTCAATCAATTTATTTTATACGATTCCTAATTCTCAAGTTCTGCCAAATTTATTTCTTCCTCGAGCCATTTATCTCCTCTATATTTTTTTTATCCTCCTTCCTTTCTCTCATGATTTATACAAGATTACCCCCCCATAGCAGCAAAAAGATTCAAAACTAGGAAAACAATCTTTCCTATTCTGATGTATTTCCACCTAAAAAAAAGCAAACCAACCAGAAGCACTTCTAAAATAATTTATACGATAGGCTAATGGCAGCTCAAAATGACGAACAAACAACAACAGAAACAAACCATATATAATTAAAGTCAAATCGTTTTTCCTTGGGTAAAAAATAGTTATAGTGCAGTCCAAAAATATTTATTGAAAAAAAAACAACAAAAAAGCATTAATTACGTTTCGTACCAAACTACACCGCCCAAAATATCAAACAAATCTGCTGGAAAAATGTCTGCTGAAAAAATGTAAAAGATTGTCTGAGCCCGGGTTCGAACCGGGGACCTCTAGTGTGTGAGACTAGCGTGATAACCGACTACACCACCCAGACGCTTGTTGCGCTTAAACTTTTGAATAACGGTACTTATAGATGTTTTAACGGAATGAACTAAATTCTTAATCCAATGAAAAAGAAATCACAAACTCAATGACATGAAAGAAATATATATTACAATTCCGATGACAAAAATATTAAGGTTAAGCATTTTTTTTTTCCCAATAAATTTATGAGTTTTTAAATTTAGGTTTTTAGAATCATTTATTTAATTTTTTTGGTACATTTAAAGTAGAAAATTATTTAAAAAATAAAGTTTCATTTATATCAAGTGAGTAGAAGAATGGCTCACTATGATATTGGATGTGACTAATATCTTTAAAAAAAAAACTCTCCAAGATTCTCTCCAAGAATCATCTTCTTCTTCCTTGACTGTTTTCTTCTTCTTCGCTCTCGTATGCACTTTTCCTCCTTTAGACTCTACCCTCCTTTTTTCTCTCTCCCTTTTTCTCTTCATTTTTTGTGAGTTCCCCGCCATGGGTGTCTTATCCATAATTTCCACCTCGTGATTGTCTGGGTTTGTTTTGCTCTTACTTCCACTATTGACTCTCTTTTTTTGTTTCCATTATTGCCTTTTGTTTCTCTTCGAAATCTTTTGCTCTTTTATCTTGATTCCAGATCTGTTTTTCTCTTTTCCTTGATCATGGCAAGAAACAACCAAGAACACATTGGGTCTAGCATTGAAGGTGCTTGCATAATGTCCCCTGCGAACAACAATGTTAACATCAGACAAAATGAAGAACAAATTACCACTATCAGCAAAGTGAACCAAAAAAGTCAACAAAACCCTGCAGGTCTGAAACAGGCGCAAACAAATTCTGAAAATACTCTCAACAATCAAGACTTCTTGTTCTACGAAGAAGAAGAAATTCTGGTGAATGCAAAACCTGAAAGAAGCTTGATAGGTAAAATTGCTACAGATAAACCGATTCACAAACTGTCATTAATGTCAGCGCTTGATGAGATATGGTGTAATCCCAAAAACTTACAGATCCAAGATTTGGAAACAGGTCTTTTCAAAATAACCATGGATAAAATGGAAGACTATGCTAGAATTCTGAAAGGGAGTCCATGGTTATTTCAAAATTCTTGGATGATCATACAAGAGTGGGATGGCATCAAACCAATTCAAAGTCTAAACCTCGCAAAAGCTCCTGTTTGGATACAATTTTGGGGTCTGCCAGAGAATGTCAAAAACACTGTGATGGGGGAAAAACTGGGGGGAAAACTAGGAGAGGTGCTGGAAGTAGGACTATATAATATGCCAGACAAATATCTCATCCTCAAAGTTAAGGTTTTACTAGATATCACTAAACCTATCATGCCCGATATGTATATTGGAAGTAAATCTAATGGAACCAATTGGATAGACTTCAGGTATGAAAAATTACCGCTGTTCTGCTTTTACTGCGGAATGATGGGACATGGAGAGGATTTCTGTAGGAAAACTCACCCCCCACACACATGGATTTTCTGAGGTGAACACTTTGGGGCCCTGGCTAAAAGCTGTCCAATCAGGCAGGAAGCAAATAAACATTCAGGAAAGGCTTTTCAGCAGAAATCCTCTAAGAAAACCTAGCATGAGCGGCTATAGTCCTATCCCTAAAGTTATGCTAGACAAACTCCAAGCTGTCACACTTGCAGAGAGGCCAAATACCAAGGATCCGCAGGCAGGTCAAATGGCAAACACGACACCTAATCAAAATAGAAAACGCAGATGCATTACTTGGGAGGAACAAGAAGTAACTACAACAGAAGAGAATACAAAAAATAACTCAGACAAAAAGGTTGGCCTTCCTATCAAGGCAGGGGAAGAACCATGAAGGTCTTAGCATGGAACTGTAGGGGGTTGGGCAACCCCCACAAGCAAAGAGCTCTTTATCATCTCATAAGGGAGCACTCTCCTTCTATTCTTTTTCTCTCTGAAACTAGGGAAATAGCTAATGACAATGTTTTTAAAAATATCTCTAATATTGGTTTTTTAACCAATTCTAGGATTGTTGATTGTACTATCAATGGGAAAGGGAGGGCAGGGGGTATAGCTTTATTCTGGACCTCCTCTGTAAATGTGAACATTTCTGACATGAATAAAAACTATATTGATTTTTATGTGCTTAACTTTGCTAACTCTAATTCTAATATGCACCATAACCACATAAAATGGAAAGGGACTGGGATTTATGGCTACCCCAAGTCTAACCAAAAACATCTAACAATTTCTCTCATAAATAACTTAGCTCAAAGGAATTATAACTCTAAGTGTCTTATTTTTGGAGATCTTAATTTAATTTTTAATGACACTGAAAAAAATGGGGGAAATCCTATTGATATCAATTTGATTAATAATATTCATGCTTGTATGAGGAATTGTAAACTTACTGACCTAGGATTTACAGGGTGTTTTGTTACTTGGTGCAACAAACAAGATGGTAATCACTACATTGAAGCAAGGCTGGACATGTTCTTAGCTACTAATGAGTGGATAGCTGATCAAAGCATCATGAAGATCCAACGCCTTCCTAGACACACCTCTGACCACAATCCCATACTCCTAACTGCCCTAGAAAATAACAATAATGGTCAAAGAAGAAAGAAGAAAAAACCTCTAAGATTTGAAAACATTTGGATGGAAAAAAAGGAAGCTAATAACATCATCACTTCTACCTGGAATTCCACAAAGGGCAAAGGTATTACTGCCAGACTTTATCAAACCCTCAAGAATCTGAAAAGCTAGAGAGATAACACTTTCAGCCATCCTACAAAACATATCAAGGAATTAAGCAAAAAACATAAATTCCTTCAAGATACCAACAACGTTCAGAATGTTAGAAGAGAAGAGTTGGATAAAATACAAGAAGAATTAGCTTCAGCTTTACACAAAGAAGAAATCTGGTGGGCTCAAAGAGCCAAGATTCATTGGCTCAAAGAAGATGACAGAAACACGAAGTTCTTCCATCATAAAGCTTCCCAAAGGAAACAACATAACAAAATAAGTATGATGGAAAATGACCAAGGAGTTATTACAGACAAAGAACAAGAAATTTCTACCATTATACTCCAACATTTTCAAAAGCAATTTACCAAAGACCCTGAGCTCATTGACACCAACGACCATCCCAACCTGACTTGTAACAGTGACATGAAACAAAACCTTAACAATCAATTCAGTATAGAAGAAGTGGAGAGGGCTATGAACCAACTAAAGGGCAATGTTGCCCCTGGGCCAGACGGTTTATCTGCTAAATTTTATCAAAGATACTGGGAGATCATTGGTGATGAAGTGACTAAGGAAATTCATCGGATTCTGAATCATAAGGGTGATCCTGGAAAATTCAACAAAACTTTCATAGCTCTTATACCCAAGAAACCCAACCCCTCAAAGCCTTCAGAATTTAGACCTATTGCTTTGTGTAATGTTGTTATGAAAATCATAACAAAGTGCATAACTAATAGACTTAAAACCTACCTCCCCCACCTCATAAGTGAGAATCAAAGTGCATTTGTCCACAAAAGATTAATTACAGATAATACTATGATAGCCTATGAAATTTTCCACCATATTGACAACAACAAAAATAGGAAAAAAGGGTTAGTGGGGATTAAAATTGATATGGAAAAGGCGTACGACAGACTTGACTGAAACTTTATAAGAAAAGTCCTTATTAATTGTGACTTCCCTGACAACATCATCAATCTTGTCATGCTCTGTATAACAACAGTCAATCATGCCATCCTTATTAATGGGGTCCCTACAGATTACTTTCATCCTACTAGAGGAATTCGTCAGGGGGATCCTCTATCTCCCTACCTTTTCATTATCTATGTCGATGTTTTTTCTAATCTCATTAACAATGCTAGGTCTAACAGTCAATTTAAAGGCATTATAATAGCTAAGGATGCGCCACAAATTACTCACCTAATTTTTGCTGATGATAGCCTAATTTTTTGTCAAGCAGGGAAAAAAGAAGCAGACAAGCTCAAGGAAATGATCAGCTGGTATCAAGAAAGATCAGGCCATAAAATTAACTACAATAAATCACAAATATGCTTCTCTAACAACATACCACAGGAGCAAAAGGAGGCTTTCATAGAGGAATTAAACTTCAAGGAAACTTCAAAGTTAACAAACTATTTAGGCCTGCCAACAAAAGTGGGAAGATCCAAGGAGAGGAGCTTCAGATTCCTACAGGAAAGAATCAGAACCAGACTGAATTCTTGGAACAACAAACACATTTCCAAGGCATGGAAGATAACCCTCATCAAAACTGTGGCACAAGCCATTCCTACATACGTTATGAGTTCTTTTCTTATACCTAGTCAACTATTACATAAGATGGAAAGTCTTGTCATACCCCAAATTTTGACCACTAATATTCCCATCATTGTGCAAATCGTCATCACAACATGGATGAACCATCATACCCGTTAGTCTCCCCAAAGATGGGTGAGCATCCACTACAATCAAACTTAGGGTTTCAAGCCCTCTCAGAGCTCTTAGACAAAGGATCAATCAAGAAATGACATGATATTCAACTTGTCTAAGCCTCTCAAACATCCCCAATGGATCAAGAGGACTCCCACATCAAGAATCAAGCACAAGGCTGCAACATTCCAAGTGGATTAAGCCTCAAGATCGCCAGTGTCACCAAATTAGGGTATTGGTCGACCAGGTCCTCCAGTTGGAATTTTTCCTGTGGGAATGAGCCAATGCTTCAAAGCATACCCAAAGATACTCTAAGAGGCCTCATAAACCCAAGCATCAAGTCAATTTAACCTCAGGGGATGTAT
This sequence comes from Lathyrus tuberosus, assembly GCA_022829125.1. Classification (NCBI taxonomy): domain Eukaryota; kingdom Viridiplantae; phylum Streptophyta; class Magnoliopsida; order Fabales; family Fabaceae; genus Lathyrus; species Lathyrus tuberosus. Next base: position 844,659 of record JALAZF010000668.1, read on the forward strand.
TCATCAAAAATCAAGAATTAGGGTTTCTTGACCTAATTCACCCCTAAGTTGACTTTTGGGACAAAACATGAGCCAAGACCTCAAGACATGATTTGAGGGTCCCTAGTAAACCACATTGATCCATTTGCAACAATGGATTAATCCAAGAAGCTTGATTCACAAGTTTCAGGTTCATCAGAACCACAGTTAGGGTTTCGCGAGAAAAGTCAACTGTGCCTTTGACTTTTGACCAGGACATGCTCCCAAACCTTGGGACATGATTCAATACACCATATAACACCTATGAAATTAATCCATCAAGTTTGATTTAGGTCAAGGACTTGATTTCATAGAGGATCGCACAGTTTGGAATTCATCTGATGAAAAGTCAACTTTGCCCAAAAGTCAAAGTTTGACTTTTTGATTTTTTTGATCAATTATGGTCCCCTAACCCTAAAATGATGTTAATGTGTGATTGGAATCATCATTCATCAAGAAAAACCAAGAAAAGTGGGATAACTTGTAAAAGGGGTAACCATAAAAAACTTCGAAATTTTCTAAGTTATGAAACAAAGTGGCTAGGGTACCAACTTCCAAGGATCATAACTTGAGATCCAAGCAACCATTTGGCCTGATCCAAAGATGGATTTGTAGCTCTCATGGCATACTTTAAAAGTGTCAACTACACCTTATTCCAATTCATCATGGATTTTGAGTTATGGTTGGATCAAAATGGCTGAAAACATGAAATGTCACTTTTTCCAACACTTAGTGAAATTTTCACTAAGTCACAATCTGTTTCACTTTTTCCAAAATGTAAGGGCATTTTTCACTTGGATCCAAAAAGTTTCAAGACAAACTATGATCACACATATGTTATATCATATGAGAGCTTTCCAAAATGGCCAAAAACCCCGTGAAATTCCACTTGAGCTGAGATTTATGACAGCTGCAACATGCCTTGCTGCAACTGTCATGGCAAGGCAGAATTTTGCACTTTTGCTCGATTTGGCAAGATCAGATAATTCTAAGCCTTGTCATCATTTTGGACACATCTAATGATCAAATCCAAGGGGGGTGATCTGATCTCCAAGCTTCCAAAGTCTTTGGAACTAAAAATAGCATACCAAACCTAAAAAACCCTAAAGAGGGGTCAAGACTCCAATTTTGTTTTGGAGCATTTAGTAGGTGCACCAAGGTGGCATGAACTGAGCCATTTCCAACTGAATGAGTCAAGTGTAAGTTCTTGTAATTTGCTGAAATTTTGTTAAAATAATGCTGATGTCATGGTTGATGTTGCAACATGAGCTTCTAGCACTATTGATATGTTTAGGTAACATTCAGGTTTGTTAAAGTTGTAAGGGTTGCAACTGTATGCTGATGTTACACCCGATGTCGTGACATCAGTAGTGAACATCAGGTCTGAGATGTTTAGGGCTGCACATGGTTTTGGTTTAATGAAATATTCTGCTGAAGAAAATCAGAGATTGCAGGCGAATGTCATGGGAGATATATTCTGTTGCAATCATGTGTGAAGAAGATTAGTTTGTTGCGAATTTAATGCATAAAGATATGGAAAATATTTAGAGTTAATTATTGAAGATTTAATTGAAGATTTGATTGAAGATCTATTTAGTAGTAGAATCTGTTGCAGATTAGGAGCAGAAGATTTGATATGATTTGAAGGCCCAAATCCAGTTGGGAAAAAGCTATAAATTGAATGCCTGTATACTAGAATAGGTACGGGTCCAAGATGTAGATCATTAAGGCTTTGTCAAAGTGAACCACTCGGGTTGTGAGATGGTCACTGTGTTATTACTCAGAAACCTGTAGGTAATGAGTTAGGTATTGTTCTTAGAGGAAGCTTTGAAGCAACTCCAATGTGTGTCATGGAAGGGTGACGTCTATGTGTCTATGATTGAAAAGTTATTGGTAATCAAGTTGTTGATGCAGTAGCAGATTTGTTGACTACTAGACATCATTGCGATGATTGGGAGTGAGATGAAGTCTCTTACCTAGGGAGGACTTAGGTAGAAGGGTCATTGGGTAGTGATTGAATTATGTAGATTGTCAACTAGTCTGTTGAGTCTGTAATTTGATACTACTAATAGTGGACTTCCTTCCTGGCTTGGTATGCCCCCAGATGTAGGTAGTTAGACTGAACTGGGTGAACAATCCTTGTGTTGATATACCGTTACTATTATTGCCTTGTTCATACAGTAGATTGTGATGTTGTGACATTGTACGAGACGTCACACATCTGTACCAGAATTTCATCAAGGATGATCTCTGAACTAGGGAACCAAAGGCCTGTGCTCTAACCTCTAGTCAATGGCTAGAGGAGACTTAGATTCCTATTGATCAACATTTGCCAAACCTTTGCAGCAGTTTCCATTCACTATTGCAGCAAAAAAAAACTTGCTATACTATAAATAGAGCTCATTTGTGCTCAGTTTAAGTACACCAAAGCACTACAACACTTGCTTTCCTCAAAATCTCTTTCTCTAGGCAAAAATACCTTCTTTAGTAAGGTAACTCTGATTTTTTGAGTTAGGGAGCAATTCCATCATAGCTCATGATCCAAACACATCCAATATGTCATATCTAAGCTGTCCAAACTCTCACAAGTGACCTGTAACACCAAAGTCACAAAGTCCCCTCTCAAAATCTCAAAATAGGACTTTTTGCATTTTTCAAGCCATGTCTTGATTCAGTCACTTTCAAAACCAGATAAAGCCTCAAACACACTCCAAATATCATCCTTGAACTGTCCTAAATGGTTCCCCACATCTGGAACACCATTTGAGAGAGTTGTTATTTTGGTCACTTTTGCCCCTTTTGCAAGAAAGGGCCAGTTTCCATTCCTGAGGTTTCCAGCTGATTCCAATCATCCTAAAAACTTCTAAGGGATCATTTGAGAGTGTCCAAAGCATCAAATCATTTTTGGAACAAGGCACTTGACAGATTGCCCAAAAAGCTCCCAAAGAGGTAAGCATCTCAACTTGAACTCTTTAAAATATGAATTGCTTTAAAGTCCACTGATCATACACATCTCATACATGTTATATATGTTGTGTTTGGACCAATTCATCATGTGATTCATGCCTGTACCATGAGGTAGCACAGAAAATGCAAATGGATGCCTATTTCAAAACCACTATTGAGTTTTAAAATGGGGACCTCATATGAGAAAACCACCACCACCATTGGATTCCTTGTGAAATTCTAGGCAGGATAGACCTAAATTTTGTCCCAATCCATGGAGAAATGAGAAAGTTACAAGCTTCACATTTTTGGCCAAAACCTTGCCTTGCCTTGCCTAGGCCAGGCCAAAAACAAGGCAAGCCTTGTATATTTATGGCTGGGGTTTGATACACGGATGTATCACCACCCCAGTGGTAGGACGCGCGCACTGTACACAAGAGGTCTGGGGTTCAAATCCCCCTCGCCCCAGATCCTCTTTTTATCACTTTTTTCCTATTTTTATTATTTTTCTTATTATTTTTAATGATTTGAAAAATTAATAACTCCCTCAATTTTAATTATTTTTGATTGGTTCTTTTTACAAAAAATCACAAAAATGTTGAAATATTTTATTCCATAAAAAAATCAAATTTATATTATTTATTTAATATAGTTGATATTTTTATGAATAAATTCATTTTTAATTAGTTTTAAACAATTTTAAAAGTGAATCTTCACCTTGAAAATCAAAACCAAATGAGTTTTAATTCACCTTGTGATAAAAACTTCATTTTTCAAACCTTAACCAAAAATCACAAGTTGTTTATTCAAGCTTATTTGGTGTTTTGTCATTTTTTATTGATTTTCTTTGAGAATTTACTTTGATTCCACCCTCATCAATCATTTTCAAACACTCATGGGCCTCTATTAAAGTGTAAGACCAATCCCCTTTGTAAATACACCACTTTTTGGGCCTCAGTCATTGTATAAGTCCCACTGTATTTTCAAAAAACAACGGCGCGATCGCCACCTTTTTAACAAAACCAATTGGGCATCTCCTCGAGCTATAAGTCTCATTCCTTTTTCAAAAATAAATCTTTGGGCCTCTAATAAAGTGTAAGACTCAATCCCCTTTTAACCAAAACCATTTTGGGCCTCAGACATGTATAAGTCCCTCTGCGTTAAAAGAAAAACCTTGGCGCAATCGCCAGTTCAAAAATCAAATCATCTGGGCCTACCCTCGTGTTGTAAGCCTCATTTCTTTTCAAAATATTTAGGCCTCTAATAGAGTGTAAGACCCATCCCCTTGTACATAAAAACTTTTTGGGCCTCACGTATTATATAAGTCCCTCTGTACAGTTTTTAAAACAACGGTGCGATCATCGTTAAAACTTAGCCCTCTCCTTGAGCTGTAAGCCCCAACAATCTCTTCAAAACACTTTCTCCTTTGACTTTGAATTAAAATATATGTTGTCATCAAAACTTTCTTTAATTTCTTTGTTGAACAACTAACAAAACAGCATGGAAGCTCTACAACGGGTAAGTGTTTATCCACTTTCATTTACCGCTTTCATATGTATATAACTGTATTATGGGGTTGTTTCACTGTAAGTCTTCTTTCACATCCTTTTATATACTTGTCACATATCCACTGTGTAATACTAGTATAGTTATTTAGAGTTTTCCCCGGCAACTATGTCTAGAACTAGGTAAAGCCATGTTGGTCACTCTTAAATACAAACAAAACTATATCCCCCGTAGGATTCCAGATACAGTCTTCCCTCCTCTTGGGGTTAAACAATATGGAACAAAGAGAAAGGTAGTATTCCCGGTGAACCTTTTTTCAGACTGTCACCCTTAGAAATTGTCAAAGAAACTCTAACTCCCCAGAGATGATCTTTTCTCCGTGAATGGCATCTCTTGAGTTTCTTCCAAATCCTCTAACTTTCCTGGAATGATCTCTTCTCGGTGAATTTCATTTCTTGAACTTCTCTTGGTTTGGGGACCCACAGGCTTCCTAAAATCATCCCCGCCTCCTGTTGGGCTTTGTACAAGGACCCTTCGGCTTCTTAGAAGTTCTCATGCCTTCTCTTGGGCTTAATACAAGGACCCTGACGACCTCTTAAAGGTATAAGACAGAACTTAGTCATCCTTTGCTAGAGCAGTCTTTCCCGCGTCAAAACTCCGACCATTGTAGGGTTGATACTCATCCCTTAATGCCCGTGCCTCCTCTTGGGCATTGTACAAAAGATAAAACTCTAGACTTGGACAGTCTAAAACTCTTGAGTCTCAAAGACACTCTCAAGTTCCTTTTAAACATAGGAAAAAACACCGATCACTATGGATCAATCTCCAGCAAAAACCCGGTCTCTCTCATGAGAGTTCCCCACACTTGGACCCGCTTCAGGATCTAAATAATCCTCAGCAGTAAGTTAGCCTCCTCTTGGGCTTTGTACAAATGATTCTCCCCAGCGAAGCTAACCTTTTCAGACTCTCTTGTTGAGTCAACCTCCTTTTAGCCTCCATCTTGGGCTTTGTACAAGACATATAAAACACTCTCTTGTTAAGTTAATCATTTTTAGCCTCCGTCTTGGGCTTTGTACAAGACATATAAAACACTCTCTTGTTGAGTATAAAAGACTCTCTTGTTGAGCCAATCACTTTTAGCCTCCGTCTTGGGCTTTGCACAAGACATATAAAACACTCTCTTGTTGAGTATAAAAGACTCTCTTGTTGAGTCAATCACTTTATACCTCTGTTTTGGGCTTTGTACAAGACATATAAAACACTCTCTTGTTGAGTATAAAAGACTCTCTTGTTAAGTCAATCTCCTTTTAGCCTCAACCTCGGGCTTCGTAAGAGACCACAAATCACTCTTTTGTTGAGTATAAAAGACTTTCTTGTTGAGTCAATCAACCTTCAGACTCTCTTGTTGAGTTAATCACTTGTTTAAGACTCTCTTGTTGAGTCAACCCTTTTTTTAGCCTCCGTCTTGGGCTTTATACAGGACAGATAAAAGTACTCTCTTGTTGAGTCAAACCCTTTCAGCCTCCATCTTGGGCTTTATACAAGATACATTCTCCCCAACAGAATCAAAATCCCTTTTAGCCTCAATCTTGGACTTTGTACAAGACAGAAAGAACATTTTCCTTCAAAAAAGTCAAACTTCTAGCCCCCTCTTAGGCTTTGTATAAAGAAAACCCCGGTTGAGTCAATCAACCTTTTAGCATCAAAGTTGTGCCTTGCTCACAGCACACAAACATCAACAATTCCTCTTTAGAGATGACAAGTTCTCTCTTAGTCAAACCTTTTAGCTTCACATCTTGGGCTTTGAACAAGATACAAATCACCTTTAGCTTCATGTCTTGGGCTTTGAACAAGACACTAAAACATCTCTTTCCTCCCATAGAATAGGAGGAACTACGATCGCTCTGATTTCCCTATTTCGTTAAACGGGAATACGTAGGCATAAGATTGCAAAATCTTAGCGAGCACACCAATCAAAAACCCAAAATCCCGTACCTTCATACAAAGCATCAGACCTAACACCATACCAGAAGCCTCACAGATAATCCCGACACTTGTATTCTTAAGAAAATAACCCTAAGAAGGACCCCCTATTTTGATAGCATCTATAAACAAACAGTTTTGACTGTTTAACCTCAGTACGCAAGCAGGGTTAATTGGAGACATCTATTTCCCTTCCTTAATCAGCCCAACAGGATAAAAAATGAATCGAACTGTAGTACCAAAGTGATAGTGATTCGAAACCATGAAAATCGCGCTACAGAAAAATGGCGACCACAGTGGGAGGCATTCTTTCTTGCACCTTTCTAAGTGAAACCTTAAGTTTACACAGTACCGCAGAAATGACGACTCTGCTGGGGAGTCATTGTCTGTATAGGATCATAAGACTAGAGGTCTAGGATATTAAGACAAATATATATATACTGCTTTTCCTAATTGATATCCGTGTTTACTTTTCAGCTAATGGGAATGCGTGTGATGCCGCATGTGGAAAGATTGAGTATACACCTAAGATAGAGGATGGCATTATACGGGTAATCTTACGGGGAGTGAATCCTAGTTAAGAGTTCCTGGTCGACCATCAAACTCAGTGGAGACCCCCTTTATAGATGCATTACCTATACGACTTCGGTTGTTAAAAGTAGTATGGTCGATTGGGTTATCTGAGAAGCTGAGATTTTTAGTAGACTGAAACCATTTTATAGTGAGGAAGCTATCGGGAATAGTTGTCACGTGATACTACCCTCATTTGAGATCACTCTAAGATACATCAACTCACTGGTGATCCGCTTGCTGTTGTTATCCTGAGAGGGGTCAATGATTTTGCGGACAGGTACAAAAAATCACCAGTATAAACCTTTGGGGATGGGTAGAGTCTTGACTTCATGACACCGACCCTTTGACCCCATGTTTTTTCTATGTTTTTTGTATGCTGCATTCATGCATTCATTTCATTAAAAAACATTAAAAAAAACATAGAAAAATCTTCTCTTCTAGTCTCTCTTTTTCAAATTAAACTAAGACAATGATTGCAAATGTCAGATAAAGAGATTGCTAATGGATTTCGGTAGAAGGAAAACTCACAAGTACACCTTCAAGGTTCCAAAACTAGAGGATTTAAGAGGTCTGGCAAGGATGATAACCAACCCTGAGGCTTTCAGAGCTAAGTATGGAGGGCTGCTGTCCTTGTTAAGGGTCCATGTAATCGAAGGAATCCTGTCCACACTAATCCAGTTCTACGATCCGATCTATCACTGTTTCACATTCCCGGATTATCAACTAGCACCAACACTGGAGGAGTACTCTCACCTGACTTATTTACATATTACTGATCAAGCTCCATTTTCTGGACTGGAAGATATTCCAAAGGATCAAACCATTGCAAGAGCTATTTGGACGAGTCAGAAGTAAGGACTCACATGACCACTAAGGGTGAAATCCAGGGTTTTCCAGCCCAGTTCTTAATAAAGAAAGCTCTGTACTTTGCTAGTCTAGGGAATGTGGCCGCTTTCGAAAGCATTTTTGTTTTGCTCACCTACGGGTTATTTTTGTTTCCCAACATCGATAACTTTGTAGATATCAATGCCATTAAGATTTTTCTGATTGGAAACCCTGTACCGGCCTTGCTCGCAGATGCTTATCATTCTGTACACCTAAGAAATTTGTACAACAAAGGAATGATCACCTGCTGTGTACCCCTGCTGTACAAATGGTTTATTTCCTATTTGCTAAAGTCTGTTGCATTTTGGGATCAAAAGAATACTTTACGTTGGTCGCAGAGAATCGTGTCTCTTACCAACTCTGACATCGATTGGTAAAATCGAATCTATGATGGGATCAAAATCATTGACCGTTGTGGAAATTTCCCAAATGTACCCCTCATAGGAATTAAATGAGGAATCAATTATCATCCAGTTTTGGTTCGTCGTCAATTTGGGTACCCGATGAGGCATGTCCCGCGTAATGCTCATCTGGAAGGTCTTTTCTTCAAGGAAGGAGAAAATGATAGGGCACTAAAGACAAAAATAGTGCATGCCTAGAAACACGTTCGTAGGAAAGGAAGAGAGTCTCTAGGAAAACCAGACTGTGTCTCGGTGGAGCCTTATCTCCACTGGGTACAAACTAGAGCTCTCAAGCTGAGGATGCCTTACCCTCATCAGGAAGTTCTTCCGTAAAGGGACCCCGTCCTTTACTTTATGTCTGATAAGAAAAAACTTCAGGTTACTCTCAACAAAGTTCAGCAGGAGAAGAGGTCTTGGAGGAACAAGTATCGTATTCTCAATGTGGAGTGAATGAAAATACAACAACTATTGAAAGATAAAGCTGCTCTGATCGAGATTTTAGAGCAACATACTGTAGAAAATCAGGATGACCAGAGGAATTTGCTCGCTCCTTTCACTTGGCAAAGGAATGAAGACCCGACAACGGCTCAAGAGCCCCGGTCAAAGAAAAGGAAAGTACCAGAACCAGCACCTGAGCTCGCTTCAGAGAGGACTCAGGACCCATAAGTTTAGATTTCCTTTTGCAGCACTATGTAAATTACTGTATTTCCATTCTGCAATCTTTGAATTCAATAAAATGGGGTTTCCCCACTGTTTGATATTTGCAATCCAATTGTCGAAGTTTACTTTGAATAAACAAAAAATATATATATACAATTAATATAATCATTGCATATCATTCGTAACGCATTCTTCTTACCTATGAATCTCACGTTTGCGTCTCGATTCTAGAGTCAAACTGTCTCATTCATACAATACTCGGGCCAATCGATAAAAAAAGATGGATGATCTCGAGGAAGAGAACAGAGAGTTGAGGGAAGAGATTGACACTTTGAAAAAGGATCTGAGAAAGCTTCACAATGATATGCAAGCTCTGGCAGAAGCTCAGATGCAACAACAAAGGACTGTGATCTCAGAGATCACATCAACTCCCATAGTGGAAAAGTATGATCCTAGGTACAAAATGCCGAAAGATCGTCCCTGGGGCATGCCTATTAACTATATCTCGGAAGGATATGTTCCGCCAGTCACTGAAGATCAAGGAACCGCAGCAGGAGCCGCTGGGCCTGAAGGTTACAAACTTCGGGAAAGCGAAGATGCCCAGGGTATGACAGTAACTCCTGAAGGTTACTGTAGTACCCCAAAATTTGCCCTACCTTTTTCTGGCTTTTGTTTCGCATCCATTTTGCATCTCGTTAGGTCATAAATCATATTCATTCATCTGCATGTGTTCCTGAGACATGGGATCGAAGGATGTTCTTGTTATAAGTGTTTGCCCTGTTCGGGGCGATTCTGCAAGTCATCTTCTGCAAAGTTCATCAGTGTACACCTGGGTGATTTAGGTTTTTATTCATGGTTGAGCTTGTGGACTGTTTATTGGTTGAGATTCTTCAGTGGATCGTATGAGTGGCCAGATTGTTCAGTGGTAGCTATGACCATTTTATCAGAGGCTTGTGCATAGTTTGTGATTGGATTTGAATTCTTTAGGTTATCCATTTTCTATCCATCATGACCATTTTCAACCATTTTAACCAGTTTTCTTTCCACATTCAAATTTATTTCAATATCCATTCCTTACCATTTTCAAACCCTATTTTCATCTAAAATATCCATTTTAGCCCATTTCCTTAAATAAAACCAAATATCTAATCCATATTTCCTATCCATTTTTTTCTAATCCATTTTCTAATCCATATCCATCTTTGGATCCAAATCCAATCCAAAGCCCATTTTAAATCCATTTCCCAATTAAATCCAATTTAATTCAATATCCATTTTTAATCACATTAAACCATATTATTTTATAAGTATCCATTAATCCATTTTTTTTTCGATTCACATCCAATTATCTACTTCAAATCATTGTAGCCCATTTACTTTTCCATTAAATCAATCATAATCCAGTTCCATTTTTGAATTAACCTTTCCTTAAGATCCACTTTGCCTAACTCTTAAATCCAAATTCCAAATTATCACGTACCCAAATGTTGCCCATTATTAAGAGCCCAATGATCATTACCAATGCACAAGAGTTCGCTAAAAAAGAGCCATGAACCAAACTGCTTTGTCAATTCACCAACACTTACATTAATTCACAAATCACAGTCCGAGTTGTATAATGGAATTTCATTTTTTCATTACATTTTCACCTTAGTACAATATTATAACAAATTCAGCAGAAAAGCGCAAGGTTCAAAAAAAGAGAAAATTCAGCTGCAGCAATTTATTACATAGCAGAGTTCACAAAAACCATTTTTACACCAGAAAAATTCCACAATTCATTTAACAGAAAACTACACAAACAAATTCATTTCACCAGAAAATACTTCAGCCAAGTTCTCTCCAAGCTTCTAACAGAAGCTACTAACAGAATTTCACAACTCCCAATAACTCTAACAGAATTTCATAACAAACTTTCCCTCTAGAACTTTCCAATCTTCTCTATAAATCCACCTCCTCTTCATTCTTCAGATTCTTCTTCATTTTTTTTTCTGCACAATTTCTCAATCACCATTCTTCACCATCTTTTCTCTCCATCTTCAATCTTCAACTTCTGCATAATCTTCACCATCTTCCATTTCAATTTTCACTCTGAAACTTTTATCATCTTCTTTCTCTGCTACACCGGTTATAGGAGCAGTTCTCCAAATTCAATCATCTTCATCCTTCTGCTGTAAGAACTGCACGATCCTTTTCATTCTTCTGAAAATCCCTCCTCACCGCAACCGAATCAGAGGAGAGCCTCTTCATTCCATCGTCCATCGCCATCAACACCTGCAAAAAAATCACTTCAAGTCTTTACTGAATCTTCAACAAGCAACACACAGATTTGCAAAAATTCAAGACTAACAACAACACGGTATAATCAAACAGAAGAAGGAGAAGATCGAAGAATCGAAGAGGAATAGCGGAATCGAGCCAAAAGTATGCGTACCTGAAGCGTAATCTCTGGTTTTCTCATCGTCATTTTTCTCCATTGTGAAGAGTCACCGGAGCTGCTCCGGTAGGTAAGTCGTTCTCCATTCAAACTTCTCGTTTGTGCATTGTACGATTTGCGACGGTTTGTTCATTTCCGCGACTTCGTTTGAGAGAAGTGAGTTTGAACGGAGAGAGCGAGACGATGAGGATGTTGAGTTGGCGAGGTTGGAATGGTGAAGAGAAGTCCACGGCGGCGCGATTTGAATGGAGGCGGAGAGAGGACGAGAAGTTGTTGAGGTTGGGGCTGTGTGTTTTGACGGCGAGGAGGGCGGCAATTCATTGTACGCGAAGAAGGATTCACGAAGGGAGAAGGATCGGTGGTGATTTTACGGCGTAGAATGAAGGTGAAAGAGAGGAAGGTGACGGCAAACATGAGGGAGGGGGGACCGAGTTTGTGTGAAGACTTAGGGTTTTCTAGAGCCTTATTTTTCTAAGTGTTTGGGTCGGGTTTCTAGGCCCTCTTTTGATTCCCGTTTCACACGCCCTTGGATCACTCACGCACCCCCTCTGGTTCATAATAAAAACTATTGGGCCTGAATTCTTCTAAAGCCCAAACGCCTGGCCTTCTGTTTGCACCCCTCTCCCTCTTTATTAATCGTTTTAATTAATTGATTAGGTTAATTAGGATAATTGGTTTTTAGTTAGAGTTTTATTAGATTTTAGAAACTAACTTGTTTTAATTAGTTTTCTAGGAATTAATTAGATTAATATTAGAATTAGATTAGAATTTAAGTGGAATTAATTTTAGGATAATATTAGTTTTAATACTAGAATTAATTTTAGGACTAATTGTTTTTAGAATTAGTTTAGAATTAACTTGAACTAATTTTAGAATTAATTTTCTAATTTTAGATTAACTTTTCTTCTTAGAATTTAATTTTAATCTTTTTTCTTTAGCATTTTAATTCTAGCTTGGTTATTCATGACTATGATTTTAATTGCCTATTCTTGGATTAATTGTTGATTAATTTCTGTTTACCTGATTAAATGTTTTTCTTGCTTAATCATCTTTATCCCTCTTTAAGATCAACTTAACTTCCATCTTGGAAGTAAGTTGCTTCTTATGTTCTTCTCCGTTTTTTTTAGGATAGTGTTTCTAAACCACACTAAACCTTAGGACTTCCAAGCATGCTAACACTAGGGTGTGTCTTAGTCTCCCTGCAGTTTTTACCTTTTCTCCGCTTTTGAGTCTCTTCTCTCTCGTCTTATAACAAAAAGTAAAAAACACTTAATAAAGGTAGGCACTTATTGCATTTAGGCCTTTCATATAAAGAAAAGATTATAAGGGGTTTTTTCTTATAATCTTAGAATGTGTAGCATATGGCCCATCTTGGGTAAATGTGTTAAACATTTGATCTTGTATGAGGGACTTAAATGCAATATTTGTTGAAGGTGCAAATAATAAAAAACACTTCTTCATTTCTTAATCAACAAAACACTTAATAAACACAAGTATGCTAGTGTGTTTGAACCTTGATAATTGGAACTAAGTGTGAGGGTCTTCTTCACCCTTAGTGTGCTTTCTTACCCATTCCATCTTGGAATGTGAGAAGGTACACATTCCAATGACTAAGATTCAGATACACTATCATATGCAAACAAATTCAAAACACCTCTTTCTAAAAGACAAAAACAAACAATAACGTCTTTCCTTCGGGAATTCTTTTCTCACCTCATTCACTCTCAACGCACGAACGCGCTCCTACTCGTTCTCTTGCAAGATGGTAACGCACTCGGACCAGCGAGCCTGCAACACCTGAGCTAGAACGTTAGTCGTTCCTTAAAAAACACAAACAATCCATCCCTAGTTAGGGGAACTACGTCGCTCTGATTCTCATGCTCCCGATGAGATACGTAGGCAGTGGGGTAGGGCCCATGCGAGCACTTCTTTTATTTTCCCTACATTTGTTTCTCGTTCCTCTTCCATTCTTTCTCCTTTCTTTCTTTCAGTTTCTTTTTCAGCATCCTTTTCTATCACCCTTTGACTGAAGCAAGCAAGCGTGGATCCCATCGGGTACGATGGACGCGAGGGGGTGCTAATACCTTCCTCTCGCGTAACCGACTCCCTTACCCTCTTCTCTTGGTCGTAAGACCATGTTCTTTCCTTCCTTCAGGTTTATGCAGTGTTTCCTTTCCCTCTCTTGGGATAAATACACATTGCTGGCGACTCTGTTTCGGTGCCACTTTCGCGTTTGTACTAGGATGAAAATCCCGGGAGCGACAGCTGGCGACTCTGCTGGGGAGGACAGGTTGACTTCTTGCTGGTCCATCCTAAGCGAGTCAATCCTAACGCTTGTTTGTTTTTCTTTCATTGGGTGTTTACTGTTGCACTTTATTTTGCTGTTTACTTACCTTACTGTATTTACTGCACTTTAGCATTACATATCATATTATTACTGTTGTGCTGTACTGTTTTCTGTTTGGCGGGATGGGATTTCTGAGAGATATGCCCATTACACAGGCTTGAGTATACACTTAGGATTAGAGTGGAGAGTAGTGGGACCTACGTGCCGTCTGGAGTGCGTTGGGTATTCACGAAATTCACAGCTAGACGAGGCTATCTTGGGACCCATCATGGCATGCGCATCTTGCGTATTCCAGGATGTCGATCTAGAGAGCTGTCGACTCTAGTGACCGATCATGAGGACCTTAGTGGAAACATCCCTCTTTAGTGGTGATAGTGGCAGACCACATTCTGTGGCAAACCCATTCGCACCCGAGGGCCCACTTTGGAACTTGCATAGGATTTCCTTTTTGAAAGAGAATCAGTGGAGGCACTCCTCGATTGGCGATAGTACTGTACCCCGAGGGATGAATGTACTATTGCTTCTCGACCTCAGTGCCAGAAGCTGAGGACCTTTCATTTTGGTGAATCAGTTGAGGCCTCCTCGATTGATGATGATGCCAAACCAGAAATGGTGAACGTATCATCATTTCTCGACCCGAGAGCCCGGGATACTGAGGATCTTAGTACCCACATGTGAGAGGGGCGGGTTGTTTACAGGTTTGCAGGTAACCTTGACCTTCTACCTACCCGGTACTTTGGATTTCTTATCAGTATCAGCCTGGTGTTATGGTATTATGATTATTCGGATATTCTGTTGTTCCGGTATTCTCTTCAGAGCAGACCTATGAGCTTATTCAGTCATCAGCACAGCACTTATCCAGAGCTTGGTGGCTACCTTGATCCCGTGTCTTTGCATTTGCATTGCATGACATTTTGCATTCTCATACTCATATGCATAACAGGTATTCATAGAGGGGATTCTTATTCTGACTTGGTATTGTCTCCAGAACAGCAAACCTGACTTCTCACCACTACGCAACTTGAAGCAATCGGAGAAGGATCATGGATCGGGTGCGAGCAGAGTTATCGGAATTCCAGACTCGTATGGCTCAGTTCTTTGAGATGATGCAGGGCATGGCTCAACAACAAGAGGAACTTGAGGCAATTATTCAAAGGACTGTTGTTATCCCAAAGGCTGGTAATGGGAATGTTGTTGGTAACACTCCGGGCGGAGTTGTGAATCCACCACGTGTTGATATTCCTCTACCCTCTCCTATGATTCAATCCAAAGGAAGTGCTGCTAGGATTCATGTTCCTCGTCAAAAGGTGAATAATCAGGAGGAACAATTTTATGATGCTGAGATGAATTTCCCTACTGACACGGACAAGAAGTTCTGTATGCTCGAAGAAAGAGTGAATGCTTTAAAAGGCCATAATGAGTTGGGCATGAACATGTACGACTTAGGGTTGGTCCCAGGTGTGAAGGTTCCTCCGAAGTTCAAGGCACCTACTTTCGAGAAGTACAATGGATCCACCTGTCCTAAGCTTCACATCATGGCATATTCCATCAAAATGTCTGCCTGTACGGATGATGAGAAGCTGCTGATGCATTTCTTTCAGGACAGCTTAACTGGGGCATCTTTAGACTGGTATATGAGCTTGGAGAGAACGCATATTAAAAGCTGGAGAGATTTGGCAGAAGCTTTCATCAAGCACTACCAATTCAACACGGACATGGCGCCCAATAGAATACAATTGCAAAGTCTTTCTCAGAGACAAAACGAAAGCTTCAAAGAATACGCCCAGAGGTGGCGTGAATTGGCTTCCCAAGTTCAACCTCCGATGTTGGAAAGAGAGCTTGTTGATATGTTCATGGATACGCTTCAGGGGCATTATTATGAGAAATTGGTTGGATGTGTGTCATCTGGATTTTCAGGTCTTGTATTGGCAGGAGAAAGAGTCGAAAATGGCATCAAAACGGGAAAGATTCGAATTGCTGTTGAAGATGCAAAGAAACCTTATGTCGGGTCCTCCAAGGGAAAGGAAGGAGAAACTAGTGCCGTGTATTTTCCTTCTGTTGTTCAACAGCCTGTTCAGTATCAGCGACCTTATGCTCCTCAGCAACAGAGACAACAAAGATCACGAAGGCCTGCGAGAAGGTTCGATCCACTCCCTATTCCTCACAGTGATGTTCTTGCCCGGCTACTTGAGAGTTCTCTGGTTGAACTAAGGGATGCCAAGCCTGTCCCCGACCCCATTCCTCCTGATTATGATCTGGATGCTAGATGCGAGTATCACTCAGACACACCGGGTCATTCCATTGAAAACTGCAACGTGTTCAAGCACAAGGTGCAAGACCTGGTGGACTCAGAGATCATTGCATTCACTGAAGATGATATGTACATCAATTGAAGCCTCATGTCCCAAGTGAGCACTCAGTTTGCAAGGACGTCCAGACAGAATCAAGCCTCCTCAGCGATGGCAATCTTCAGCTTCTTTACTGCATTTTCATTTGTAGTTTTTCATTTTTTGTTAAAGCATTGTATGCATTAAAAACTTGTTTGTGTTCTGAATGATGTTTTAATGTAATGAATATGTTGTTCTTGAAGTAATTCATTTTTATTCATTCATATATTGTTTCTGCGCATTGCAATACCAACTCTCTTGCTTAAACTCTTGGAGGGAGGATGATGAGGTAAAAACGCAAAATCTTTGGCAGTGTGCTTTTGGATAAAACCTTGTTGAGGATGTACAGGCATTACTTCAAATTCCCAGACACTGAAGATATAAGGGAGATAGACCCTCGTCAACCCCTTTGAGCCTTGAAGTAGGAGTTTCTTTCTGAAAACGAAAAACCCTCATTTAACCAGGGGCAGGGTAGTTGTCAGTAATTTGACCAAGCGTTCAGATTTCAAAAGGAGTGTGCATCTGAGGATCCATTACCATGAAGAGGTCAAGAGATGTGAAACCACAATGGTTATCCATCAATGATCAATGAGTAAGACAGTCATAACCTTTACAAGTCAAGACAAACATGTGTCACACGATTTGTTCCGAAAAAAGAAAAAAGAGAAAGAAAAAAAGAAAGAAAGCCCGCTAAGTCAAAGCTTGAAAATAAGTGACTTAGGCAAAAATTAGGGCCTCCCGCTGGACTTCAAGATTGAAAAACTCAGAAAGAATCAGTCCAGGCAAAAAACAGGGAAATAAAAAAAGTGAAAAATGAAAAAGAAATGATCAAGAGAAAATC
The DNA here is from genome assembly GCA_022829125.1 of Lathyrus tuberosus. Taxonomy (NCBI): domain Eukaryota; kingdom Viridiplantae; phylum Streptophyta; class Magnoliopsida; order Fabales; family Fabaceae; genus Lathyrus; species Lathyrus tuberosus. The sequence continues at coordinate 861,643 of JALAZF010000668.1, forward strand.
CTCGATAAAGAACAAGTCGTGTGACCGAAACACTGAAGACAAAAGGGGTGACTGTTACTCCAAAACCTCATTAGGTGTCAAACCATCAATGCATGGATTCCTTAAAGATCATGAAATCTTTTTGAGAGGCAAGTGCTTGTGCCAAATTAACTGAACATAGGACTGGAGATCATCAAGGAGAATGGGTGGGTACAAACAAATTTTGAGCCATAAATCCTTTTTTCTAAAACCATGAACCAGGCCACGTTACAACCCTTAAAAGTCCTAATTGAAACAGGGTTTATTCTGAAGGCGTACTTCAATGAGATAGCGTTCCTGACTCCCATGAGTTGTGCTAATAAGATTTTTGTTGGTATTGCATGTGCGTATTGTTTTCCATTCAAAAATCAATGTCGTAACTAGTGACTCGTTCACAGGGTTTGGCGACATATTTTCAATAAACTTCAAGGTTAACATGTTTGTTGCATTAGAAGTATCATTCTCATAATAAACTTGTTTTGCTTGCATACATGTGCCTAAGCATCAATGAAGCTTACACAGTGAATGCCAGTCGAGAAGCTTGATCCTGCCAGGTTAGGATGCTTGAAAATTCTGAAAAGACAGTAATATCAAGGGGCATGTTGCCAAAAGACTCAGTACAGTGGGCTCTCCCCAGCAAGTTGTGATGAGATGTAGCCAATCAGGGGCAGTCACGTCGAGAAATCTCTCTAAAGTTCAGTTATTCTGGGGTATTCATTCAGATCAGGGGTAAAGTCACTTCAAAGCTCATGTCGAGGCAGGCCACCTCCGGAGTATGAGAAGTTATTCTCTCCAAAAGACAGTTAATCAGAAACACCTCTTCAAGGTTCGAAATACTTAGGCAGAGTATTTCAAATCATTATAAGTCCTCGCGGGGCAAAGTCCTTCACAGATCATACAGTCTGGGGCAGTTACGTCGAGATCTGACGAATCTCTCCAAGAGTTTGAAGACCCTGGGGCAGTGTGCACGCTCAGTCTTCTGTAAAATCCTCTTGAGATGATTTCTTTCAATGGACCCTGTGGTCTGGGGCAAGTTATAAAGGAACCGTTGTTCATTCTTGACAATCGGCACGCAATCAATCAGCAGAAACTTAAAGTACTAAGCCTCTCCCCCAGCAAGGAGTCAGAAGGTATCTTTGTCCTAGCAGGGTGCTGGAATTGATATTCTTCCCCAAGCAGAGAATCGTCCTCAAATCGAAAAGGGTTCTTTATGAAGATTTCTTATCTCCAGCAGTGTAGGTGGACTCCTCATTCTCAGCAGGGTAAGACGATGGAATATCTTCAAGCAGTTTGAGGACGGTGAGAAGTCAGAGTACTCTTTGCCTCAACAGTCAGATCTGGTATTTCCCTGCAGGTCAAAGTCCAATGGTTATTGGCATTCTCAGCGGTTCAAAGTCCAATCTTTATTGGCATCTCCCCAACAGAGTTTGCAATTCAGCTTGCAGTTTCTCGACAGGGTTTGCATCACCAGTGGTTATTGGTGGTACAGTTGGTTATATCCCTACAGGAGATCAGATATTGGTGATCCCTTCCTCAGCGAAGTTTGCTTGTTCTGTTCTGCGCATTCCCCGGTGGAGTGTCATCTCATTCTTGCATATAGTAATCATCATTGCATTGCATCCTCAAAATGCGTAGCATTTCCATTTCGTATGGAGCATTACGCCATAGAAATAAATTCAAACATGCATCGAAGCATAAGCCAGATTTAGTACCTTGTGTGAAAGCCCAGATCAACCCTCAATTAAAGCAGTGGTCCCCAACCTCAGAGTTGTCGTACCTTCTTTTACTCCCAATCTCAGAATTGACGCCTCCCTTCTCCAACCTCAGAGTTGACGCCTATTTTCCCCAACTTCAAAGTTGACGCCTGTTTTGTCCAACCTCAGAGTTGTCGTACCTCTTTCTTCCCCCAACCTCCGAGTTGACGCCTTCCTTCTCCAACCTCAGAGTTGACGCCCTTTATACCAACTTCAAAGTTGTCGTGTACCTCTTCTCAACCTCAGAGTTGATGAACGTCCCTTTCTTCCCAAAACTCCTAGTCGACACCTTTCGTCCCCAACCTCAGAGTTGTCGTACCTTCTTTTGCTCCCAATCTCAGAATTGACGCTTCCCTTCCCCAACTTCAAAGTTGTTGTATACCTTTTCTCGACCTCAGAGTTGATGAAAATGCTTTTCTTCCCCAACCTCAGAGTTGAAGTCAATGGTTTTATCTCCGGTTTCAAAATCAATGTATACCCTTTTCCCAATCTCAGAGTTGACGTATATCCTTCTTCCGACCTCCGAGTTGAAGTTATGGTTTTTTTTCTCAACCTCAGAGTTGATGTCTACCCTTTCCTCAACCTCAGTGTTATTGTTTACTTCAAATTTTCTCAATCTCAGAGCAATTGCCATTTTTCCTCAACCTCAGAGTTGATGGTCCACCCTCTTATCCCCAGCGGAGTCATCTGTGTAAGGCCGTTGATTCTACAAACCTCTGGTCAAAAGTCCAACAGTAGATTGGCAAAAGTCCATCCAAGGGTGGCGAAGTTTCAAAGTCCAACAGTAGATTGGCAAAAGTCCATCCAAGGGTGGCGAAGTTTCAAAGTCCAACAGTGGATTGGCGAAAGGTCCATCTAAGGGTGGCAAATTCTAAAAGTCCAACAGTGGATTGGCAAAAGTCCGTCTTCGGGTGGTAGAAAGTCCAACAGTAGATTGGAGAAAGTCCATCTTCGGGTGGCAGATGAGCAAAGTCCACCCGTAGTGTGGCAGGCCAGTAGTCGTCTGGCGTTGTACAAAAGACATTGCTAAAGTATACCCGTAGTGTGGCAAGCCAGTAGTCGTCTGGCCATCTTCGGGTGGCAGATGAGCAAAGTCCACCAGTAGCGTGGTAAGCCAGTAGTCGTCTGGCGTTGTACAAAAGACATTATTAAAGTCCACCAGTAGTGTGGCAAGCCAGTAGTCGTCTGGCGTTGTTCTAAAAGACATCTCTCCAATGCTATTCTTCCCACCAGAGTTTTATCCAAGCAGTGTTCATTTGGTTAGGTTTGTATCCCTTTTCTTCTCCACAGGGTGCAAATTTTGCGGTTCTTTTTGTATTCAATCTTCTTGTACCTTGAATGTCTGAAAGCGGTTGCTATCATCCTTTCAGGTCCAAGTCGATTGAATAGGGGCAGCTGTAGTACCCCAAAATTTGCCCTACCTTTTTCTGGGTTTTGTTTCGCATCCATTTTGCATCTCGTTAGGTCATAAATCATATTCATTCATCTGCATGTGTTCCTGAGACATGGGATCGAAGGATGTTCTTGTTATAAGTGTTTGCCCTGTTCGGGGCGATTCTGCAAGTCATCTTCTGCAAAGTTCATCAGTGTACACCTGGGTGATTTAGGTTTTTATTCATGGTTGAGCTTGTGGACTGTTTATTGGTTGAGATTCTTCAGTGGATCGTATGAGTGGCCAGATTGTTCAGTGGTAGCTATGACCATTTTATCAGAGGCTTGTGCATAGTTTGTGATTGGATTTGAATTCTTTAGGTTATCCATTTTCTATCCATCATGACCATTTTCAACCATTTTAACCAGTTTTCTTTCCACATTCAAATTTATTTCAATATCCATTCCTTACCATTTTCAAACCCTATTTTCATCTAAAATATCCATTTTAGCCCATTTCCTTAAATAAAACCAAATATCTAATCCATATTTCCTATCCATTTTTTTCTAATCCATTTTCTAATCCATATCCATCTTTGGATCCAAATCCAATCCAAAGCCCATTTTAAATCCATTTCCCAATTAAATCCAATTTAATTCAATATCCATTTTTAATCACATTAAACCATATTATTTTATAAGTATCCATTAATCCATTTTTTTTTCGATTCACATCCAATTATCTACTTCAAATCATTGTAGCCCATTTACTTTTCCATTAAATCAATCATAATCCAGTTCCATTTTTGAATTAACCTTTCCTTAAGATCCACTTTGCCTAACTCTTAAATCCAAATTCCAAATTATCACGTACCCAAATGTTGCCCATTATTAAGAGCCCAATGATCATTACCAATGCACAAGAGTTCGCTAAAAAAGAGCCATGAACCAAACTGCTTTGTCAATTCACCAACACTTACATTAATTCACAAATCACAGTCCGAGTTGTATAATGGAATTTCATTTTTTCATTACATTTTCACCTTAGTACAATATTATAACAAATTCAGCAGAAAAGCGCAAGGTTCAAAAAAAGAGAAAATTCAGCTGCAGCAATTTATTACATAGCAGAGTTCACAAAAACCATTTTTACACCAGAAAAATTCCACAATTCATTTAACAGAAAACTACACAAACAAATTCATTTCACCAGAAAATACTTCAGCCAAGTTCTCTCCAAGCTTCTAACAGAAGCTACTAACAGAATTTCACAACTCCCAATAACTCTAACAGAATTTCATAACAAACTTTCCCTCTAGAACTTTCCAATCTTCTCTATAAATCCACCTCCTCTTCATTCTTCAGATTCTTCTTCATTTTTTTTTCTGCACAATTTCTCAATCACCATTCTTCACCATCTTTTCTCTCCATCTTCAATCTTCAACTTCTGCATAATCTTCACCATCTTCCATTTCAATTTTCACTCTGAAACTTTTATCATCTTCTTTCTCTGCTACACCGGTTATAGGAGCAGTTCTCCAAATTCAATCATCTTCATCCTTCTGCTGTAAGAACTGCACGATCCTTTTCATTCTTCTGAAAATCCCTCCTCACCGCAACCGAATCAGAGGAGAGCCTCTTCATTCCATCGTCCATCGCCATCAACACCTGCAAAAAAATCACTTCAAGTCTTTACTGAATCTTCAACAAGCAACACACAGATTTGCAAAAATTCAAGACTAACAACAACACGGTATAATCAAACAGAAGAAGGAGAAGATCGAAGAATCGAAGAGGAATAGCGGAATCGAGCCAAAAGTATGCGTACCTGAAGCGTAATCTCTGGTTTTCTCATCGTCATTTTTCTCCATTGTGAAGAGTCACCGGAGCTGCTCCGGTAGGTAAGTCGTTCTCCATTCAAACTTCTCGTTTGTGCATTGTACGATTTGCGACGGTTTGTTCATTTCCGCGACTTCGTTTGAGAGAAGTGAGTTTGAACGGAGAGAGCGAGACGATGAGGATGTTGAGTTGGCGAGGTTGGAATGGTGAAGAGAAGTCCACGGCGGCGCGATTTGAATGGAGGCGGAGAGAGGACGAGAAGTTGTTGAGGTTGGGGCTGTGTGTTTTGACGGCGAGGAGGGCGGCAATTCATTGTACGCGAAGAAGGATTCACGAAGGGAGAAGGATCGGTGGTGATTTTACGGCGTAGAATGAAGGTGAAAGAGAGGAAGGTGACGGCAAACATGAGGGAGGGGGGACCGAGTTTGTGTGAAGACTTAGGGTTTTCTAGAGCCTTATTTTTCTAAGTGTTTGGGTCGGGTTTCTAGGCCCTCTTTTGATTCCCGTTTCACACGCCCTTGGATCACTCACGCACCCCCTCTGGTTCATAATAAAAACTATTGGGCCTGAATTCTTCTAAAGCCCAAACGCCTGGCCTTCTGTTTGCACCCCTCTCCCTCTTTATTAATCGTTTTAATTAATTGATTAGGTTAATTAGGATAATTGGTTTTTAGTTAGAGTTTTATTAGATTTTAGAAACTAACTTGTTTTAATTAGTTTTCTAGGAATTAATTAGATTAATATTAGAATTAGATTAGAATTTAAGTGGAATTAATTTTAGGATAATATTAGTTTTAATACTAGAATTAATTTTAGGACTAATTGTTTTTAGAATTAGTTTAGAATTAACTTGAACTAATTTTAGAATTAATTTTCTAATTTTAGATTAACTTTTCTTCTTAGAATTTAATTTTAATCTTTTTTCTTTAGCATTTTAATTCTAGCTTGGTTATTCATGACTATGATTTTAATTGCCTATTCTTGGATTAATTGTTGATTAATTTCTGTTTACCTGATTAAATGTTTTTCTTGCTTAATCATCTTTATCCCTCTTTAAGATCAACTTAACTTCCATCTTGGAAGTAAGTTGCTTCTTATGTTCTTCTCCGTTTTTTTTAGGATAGTGTTTCTAAACCACACTAAACCTTAGGACTTCCAAGCATGCTAACACTAGGGTGTGTCTTAGTCTCCCTGCAGTTTTTACCTTTTCTCCGCTTTTGAGTCTCTTCTCTCTCGTCTTATAACAAAAAGTAAAAAACACTTAATAAAGGTAGGCACTTATTGCATTTAGGCCTTTCATATAAAGAAAAGATTATAAGGGGTTTTTTCTTATAATCTTAGAATGTGTAGCATATGGCCCATCTTGGGTAAATGTGTTAAACATTTGATCTTGTATGAGGGACTTAAATGCAATATTTGTTGAAGGTGCAAATAATAAAAAACACTTCTTCATTTCTTAATCAACAAAACACTTAATAAACACAAGTATGCTAGTGTGTTTGAACCTTGATAATTGGAACTAAGTGTGAGGGTCTTCTTCACCCTTAGTGTGCTTTCTTACCCATTCCATCTTGGAATGTGAGAAGGTACACATTCCAATGACTAAGATTCAGATACACTATCATATGCAAACAAATTCAAAACACCTCTTTCTAAAAGACAAAAACAAACAATAACGTCTTTCCTTCGGGAATTCTTTTCTCACCTCATTCACTCTCAACGCACGAACGCGCTCCTACTCGTTCTCTTGCAAGATGGTAACGCACTCGGACCAGCGAGCCTGCAACACCTGAGCTAGAACGTTAGTCGTTCCTTAAAAAACACAAACAATCCATCCCTAGTTAGGGGAACTACGTCGCTCTGATTCTCATGCTCCCGATGAGATACGTAGGCAGTGGGGTAGGGCCCATGCGAGCACTTCTTTTATTTTCCCTACATTTGTTTCTCGTTCCTCTTCCATTCTTTCTCCTTTCTTTCTTTCAGTTTCTTTTTCAGCATCCTTTTCTATCACCCTTTGACTGAAGCAAGCAAGCGTGGATCCCATCGGGTACGATGGACGCGAGGGGGTGCTAATACCTTCCTCTCGCGTAACCGACTCCCTTACCCTCTTCTCTTGGTCGTAAGACCATGTTCTTTCCTTCCTTCAGGTTTATGCAGTGTTTCCTTTCCCTCTCTTGGGATAAATACACATTGCTGGCGACTCTGTTTCGGTGCCACTTTCGCGTTTGTACTAGGATGAAAATCCCGGGAGCGACAGTTACAAACTTCGGGAGAGGGAAGGACCTAGAGTCACTGCCATGATGACTATACCACCACCCGTGGTACACACTGTCCCGGAAGGACAGATCCTACTGATACCTTCTGGTGGAAACGAAAGTATGTTCGATAGAATGAATGAGTTCTAGGAATAGTTCCTGGAAATGTAGAAAGAACTACAAGCCCTTCGCGGTCAGGATCTATTTGGAAAAGACGCCGCAGACCTTTGTTTGGTCCCCAATGTGAAAGTTCCGCACAAATTCAAAGTTCCCGAATTTGAAAAGTACAAGGGTAACTCTTGCCCTCAAAGCCATTTGGTGATGTACGCTCGGAGGATGTCAACTCAGACAGAGAACAACCAGCTACTGATCCACTATTCCCAAGATAGTTTAACCGGTGCCGCACTCAAATGGTACATGGGTTTAAACCGCACTAAGATCAGCACTTTCAGAGATCTTGGCGCTGCCTTCGTTCAACAATATAAGTATAACCTGGACATGGCACCGGACAGAGATTAACTCAGATCGATGTCACAAAAGGACAAGGAAACCTTTAAGGAGTACGCTCAGAGATGGCGTGAAATTTCCGCCCAGATTTGTCCACCTTTTGAGGAAAAAGAGACGACAAAGATCTTTTTGAAAACCTTAAGCTCATTTTACTACCACAGAATGGTTGCCAGTGCGCCCAACGACTTCACCGAGATGGTGGGCATGGGAGTTGGTCTTGAGGAAGCAGTCCGAGAAGGATGTTTAGTTAAAGACGTTGGATCATCAAGTAGTACAAAATGATACGGTAGTGCTCTCTCTAAGAAAAAAGAGCAGGATATTGGGAATATCTCTCTCGAAAAGCAAAGGCGAAGGTACCAACTAGTAGCAACCGTAACTCCTGCTATCAACCATGCGCCTATTCCTACGTATCAACCTCAGGTTACTCTGAGCCAACCGATTCAACAACAATATCAGCAAAGGACACAACAACCTCTTCAGCAGGCTCGTCCTCAATACAACAATAATCGTACAACGCGACCACCAGGGTTTGACCCTATACCAATTTTGTACGCAGAACTGTTTCCACTACTACTGGTCAAGGGGCATGTCCAAACCAGATCTCCTCTTACAGTACCAGAAAATCTGCCTTTTTGGTTCAAAGCGGATCAAACTTGCCCTTACCATCAAGGAGTACCAGGGCATAACATAGAAAACTGTCTCAGTTTCAAATCTGATGTGCAAAAGCTTATTAGGAGCGGGGTATTATCTTTCAAGGATAAAAATTTGAATGTTCTCACGAACCTGCTGCCTCAACACGAGAAAGCTACGGTAAATTTGATAGAATGAGAGTCTAGTAACAGCTATCAAATTTATGATGTACTCTTATTGAGGTCCAACTTGGTTAAGATGCATTGTAGACAAAGTGGATACGGCCATGTGCCACCTCATAACTATCACCAGTGTTATATCTACTCTAAAAACAATCAAGGATGTTCTGTGGTACAATCAGCTCTACAGGAACAATTGGATCTCGGATGGATCTAAGAGCATCGAGTTCGTGGAGTTAACATGACTTACACAAGTTCCAACATCATTCAGAACCACGACATCCGTGCAATGAATGTCAACTTAGTGGCAATGCACTCAAGGTAAAGCCAACATCATAATCTGCCACGACATGATTACAATTCCTATCTGACTTGCTCGGTAAACAAACATGGATGCTCTTTCGTACAAGAGGCCCTCCAGCGTCAGATCGATCTTGGATGTATTCAGGATTACCGTGATGGAAATCAGTATCAAGTGAATATGGTTCAAATCTTCGATATTCGTTTTATGAATACCAGCTTGGTGGAGTTACACGCTACATAAGTCCAGCTCGGTTTCCTGACTTCGCATAATTATCAGAACTGTAAAGTATGTCGTAAGAGTAACCAAGGGTGCGCTCTCGTTCAAAGAACTTTATAACACTTGTTAAACCACTGGTGGCTTCCGATCTATATGGATGAAGACACGCAACAAGTCAGTGTGGTTAATGGGAACCCTACTAGGAATCAAAGTCAGGATGTTTGATCAATGGAAACAGATCTAGTGAGGTTGCACTGCATTTAAAGTGGACGTGACCAGGTGCCACCGCACAATTATGAGCGCTGCAGAGTCTGCTCGAAAAATAACCAAGGATCTTACCTCGTGCGAGCAGCCCTTCAAAGTCAGTTGGCTCCCAAGGAGATTCAACCGTGTCTAAGTTCTGGATCAATCAACTGGATGCCAGACTATTTTGCTGATCAGATTAAGGATGTTGTCGTGATCTCTGATCACGAAAGGACCAAAGATGTTTGTACCATCATCCCTATACTTGACAAATCGAAGGTTCTTAACCAGGAATTGATTGAAGTTACTTACGATAGTCAGAGAAATCAGAAGGCCCCTGTAGTTATCTATCTACCGGGACCGTTACCGTATGAATCAACTAAGGTGATCCCTTACAAATACGGTGCAACAACAATTGAGAATGGAAAGTAAATTCTATTACCCTCCGTCGTGAATATTGCAGACATCAGTTGAGTAACACGGAGCGGTCGAATCTTCAACAGAGGAGTTGGAGAACCTAACAGAGAAAAGGAACCTCACACAGAAGTTCCTAATCCACCAGTCGGTCAATCCAGTGATCCCAACCTTTCAAAGAACGACAATGATATGCTGAGACTCATCCAGAAGAGTGAGTACAACATTGTAGACCAACTGTTGCAAACTCCTTCAAAGATCTCAGTGTTATTGCTTTTGCTCAGTTCCGAAGCCCACGGAGAGGCTCTACAGAAAGTTTTAGAATAAGCCTTTGTGAAACAGGATGTGTCAATATGACAGTTTAACAGTATCATCTCTAACATCACTTCCTGCAACAACTTGGGTTTAGCGATGAGGAATTGCCAGAAGAAGGCAAAAGCCACAACATGGCGCTCAATATCACAGTCAACTGCCAGGATGATGCTTTAGCCAGCGTACTGGTAGACACCGAATCGACTTTCAACGTCATGCCAAAGTCCACTCTAATGCGACTATCATTCAAAGGATCCCTGATGAGAGGCATTGAGGTCGTCGTCAAAGCATTTGACGGGTCCAGAAAAACAGTTATCGGCGAATTCGACCTTCCAATAACTATCGGTCCTCACACTTTCCTAGTCACTTTCCAGGTCATGGACATTCGGGCAATATACAGTTGCTTATTAGGAAGACCTTGGATACACCAGGCTGGGGCAGTCACTTCAACACTTCACCAGAAGCTGAAGTTCGTCAAGAATGACCAACTTGTCACGGTCTGTGGAGAACAAGCCTTGATCATGAGTAACCTTTCATTGTCCACTGGTGTAGAATCCGAGGAGGTTATTGGAACTCAGTTCCAAGCGCTTTCAGTAAGCAGTGAGAATTAATTAGAGAAAGGAACATCGATTTCCTCGTACAAAGATGCTCTCAAAGTAATCGAGAGTAACAATGCAAAGGGATGGGGACAACTTGTCATTCCTACTGATAATAAAACAAAAAGGGTCTTGGTTTTTCTGTAACCTGTACCCAGACAGCTGCTAACGATGAAATTCTTCATCCCATTCAAAACTTCTTCCATAGTGGAGGTTTCCTTCACCCAGGGTCTTAAGAAGTACATACCATCAATGAGGGAGATTCCTCCGACACAGATGAAGAATGGAAGTCCTATCTTAACGAGGACGGTTATATGTCTCAGGAAGAGGTGCCTACGCCATTTTGCTATTCCGCACAGAGTCCGCGATTTATACCAAGGTCAGACGTCGAAATGATATACGAAGATTGTGATCCGGAAGGATGCCGTGATCCACCAAATTCATTAGAGGAAGACACTCCGATGAAATACAACTTTGACCATGACTACTACGGCCCGATGGATGGTCTGCCTATCTGGTAGCCGTACCCAGGAGACTTGGGGCAAGAAAATCAGCCGAACAATGAAAATCAGCTGAGCGTCATTGGAAAAAAATACCTGCGTCCCCACCATGTCATGGGATCAACACTCAGGTCATTTAGAAAACGTCCAACACGAAGATGAATTTGCAAAGTTTGCAAGACTAGAATTAATTAACTATGCTTTTCCCGAGGTCAACGTCATCGAAAGGGATGACTCCTCCAGTTCCAAAGAAGTGTGGGACACCTTGGGGCAACCGAGTGGCAAATACGACTTCTTGGTCAAGTACACTGCTCCTGAAAGCTCTCGTATCAAGCTCGAAGACATCCAGCCAACTGGATGGGGGGATTTGCCCGAAAGCACGAATATTATGCAAAATACAACTGAGGAATCCTCCTACGACAACTCTGCCTGGGAGACAGATTCCAATGATCCTGCTCTACCAGAAATCAGCGTTATTTCTGAAGACAAATCAAGAAAGAAGGTACCAGACTTTGTGATTCACCGGGGAGTTCGCCGCCAATAGGGTGCTGTCGATGTTCCGAAGATCGTTCATAAGTCAAAGTAATTGCCATCTTTATCTTAACCTTTCACCCTGCCCAGGTGAAACAGATGTTTTGATAGGGCGCAATTTCTGTAAATATCCCTCTTCGCTTCGCCCAAAGCGACAGAGTTTTGTTTTATAGGGCTGTAGTTTCAAGAATCGACAAAATCATAAATAAAATAACGTCATTCTGTAATTTCCGCATTTATTGATGTTTTATCTTTTCACTTTTTCAGAAAATTGTAATCCTAAAAAACAATTCAAATAACAAAAACAAGCAGTAAAAAAAATACACTGCACACACTCTTGCATTTCTCTCTATCTCTTCTAAAAACAATCATCACGTCATGCAGATTGCTTGTTTTAAACCCCATTGAAACGTACGATCCAATGCCTTCTCCCAACTTTGAATTCCCGGTATTTGAGGGTGAAGAAGAAGATGACGAAGAAGTTCCAGAAGAGATCTCCTGATTACTCAGACAAGAGGAAAGGTCCATTAAACCTCACAAAGAGCCGTTGGAAATGGTCAACTTGGGCTCAGAGGAAGAAAGAAAAGAGGTCAGAATTGGGGCACTGCTCAGTTCAGCCGTCAAAGAAAGTTTGACAAAGCTTCTCAAAGAGTTTCTCGATGTATTCGCTTGGTCCTATCAGGATATGCCAGGGTTGGGTACCAGCATCGTGGAACATCATCTACCGTTGAGATCAGAATGTCTGCCAGTAAAACAGAGGTTGAGACGGACTCACCCAGACATGGCCATCAAAATTAAAGAGGAAGTACAGAAACAAATTGACGCAGGTTTCCTCGCCACATCAGAATATCCTCAATGGTTAGCCAACATCGTACCAGTTCTGAAAAAGGACGGAAAGGTCAGAATGTGTGTGGATTACAGAGATCTAAACAAGGCTAGTCCAAAGGACTACTTTCCTTTACCACACATTGACACGCTGGTAGACAGTATAACAAAGTTTAAAGTCTTCTTTTTCATGGATGGATTCTCGGGCTATAATCAGATAAAAATGTCGCCGAAAGACATGGAGAAAACTTCCTTCATTACCCCATGGGGCACCTTTTGTTACAAGGTAATGCCGTTCAGTTTGAAGAACGTCGGGGAAACCTATCAACGGGCCATGACTACTCTGCTCCACGACACGATACACAAAGAAATCGAGGTATATGTCGATGATATGATTGCCAAATCTAAGACGGAAGAGGAGCATGTGACCCATCTGTCAAAGTTATTCGAGTGGTTGAGAAAGTATAAACTCCGCTTGAATCCCAACAAGTGCACCTTCGGTGTCCGTTTAGGGAAACTCTTAGGTTCATCGTCAGCCAGAAAGGAATTGAGGTTGATCCGGACAAGGTCAAGGCCATTCAAGAAATGCCTTCTCCAAAGACTGAAAAATAAGTCAGGGGATTCCTGGGACGTTTGAACTACATCTCCAGATTCATATTCCTCATGACCACGACGTGCACGCAAATTTTCAAATTACTCAAAAAGAATCAGGATTGCGTTTGGACAGAAGACTGCCAAACCGCCTTCGACAGTATCAAGGAATACCTGTTGAACCCACCGATTCTATCACCTCCAGTGGAAGGAAGACCACTGATAATCTATTTAACAGTCTTGGAAGACTCGATGGGTCGTGTACTTGGCCAACAAGACGAAACAAAAAGGAAGAAGTCTGCCATCTACTATTTGAGCAAGAAATTCACCGACTGCGAGACTCTGTACACTATGCTCGAGAAAACTTGTTGTGCTCTGGCTTGGGCAGCCAAACGTCTTCGCCAGTATATGATTCGTCACACTACTTGGTTAATCTTAGAAATGGATCCAATCAAGCACGTCTTTGAAAAGCCTGCTCTCACGGGAAGGATTGCCCGTTGGCAGATTTTGTTATCAGAATATGACATTGAGTACCACGCTCAGAAAGTCGTCAAAGGAAGTGTTTTAGCCGATCATTTGGCTCATCAACCAATTGAAGATCAAGAATCAGTCGGGTTTGACTTCCCAGATAAAGATGTTATGTATCTAAAGATGAAAGATTGCGATGAACCGCTACCCAGAGAAGGGCCAGAACCAGGTTCCCAGTGGGGACTAATCTTTGACGGAGCTATAAATCATTATGGAAACGGAATTGGGGCAATCATCATAACACCTCAGGGTACCCACATTCATTTCACCGCTAGACTTATGTTTAGGTGCACAAACAACGAGACCGAATACGAAGCTTATATCATGGGTCTCGAAGAAGCGATCGACTTAAGGATCAAGAACTTGGACGTATATGGCGACTCAGCCCTGGTTATCAATCAGATCAAAGGAGATTGGAACACATACTAGTCAAGACTGATTCCTTACAAAGATTACGCAAGAAGGTTGTTACCCTTCTTCAGTAGAATCGAGTTTCACTTATCCCTCTGTAACACCTCAAAATTTGCCCTACTTTTTCTAACTTTTTCTGGCTTTTGTTTCGCAATCATCTGCATTTTCCATTAGGTCATAACTCATAATCATATCATCACATTGGGTTTCGGAGACACGGGATCAAGATATTCTCAGGTGGTTCGAATCTTCCGTATTCAGAGGAGTATCAGTGTGCATTTAAAGATAATGGTTCAGCTTTAAGTCAAGACCCAGTTCAAATGGATGTTTGACCTACTCTTGGTCGAACTATCAAAGAGCTGGCTTCAATCTCAGGTTACTCGCATCAGTGGCAAGATTATTCAGTGGTAGCTGCGCACTTTATTAGAGGCTTGTTGAAAAGTTTGAGATTGGTTTTGGTTTCATTTCGGCTATCCATTTGCTAAACCATGTTCTTATCCACCTTTTGATTTTCAAATCCATCGGCCATTTCCTAATATCCATATCCATTTTTCTAAACCAATTTATCCACATCATTTTTGATGTTCATCTCATTATCCATTTCATCTCATAACCAAATTCATAAAACCATCTCATTCTTAAAAAACATAAGATAGCAAACAGAAAATTTGAGAATAAACTTCAATTGCAAACCAAAATGAGTCAACAAGAATCAAGTGGTGGGAACATCAATTGTTCCAATTCTGACATCAGTTACGAAGAAGATTCTAGCCTTATAAGTGATTGCCCCCTTACTACAGTTAAGAAGATTCTATTGACTGTCAACTAATTACTGTCAATGGAGGACTAGAGGCCGGGCCTATGTGAATTTTTGGTCATTGGCCTTATTTTAGCTTGTCTCAATCCTTTGATCAAATAAAAGTCAACCCTTTGAGAACTGAAAGGGACCAGCTATGTGATATGCTTCTAAATGATCACGAGTTGGATTTTCTTGTTGCTATTATGGGTTTGCTTGTAAATCTGGTTGAGAAGGACAGTCAAAACCGATCACGTCTCGCAACAGCCAGTGTTCTACTACCTTCTTCAAAAGGCTGGGACCAGGAGGTTCGGCGGGATGCTATTCAATTATTATGCTCTATTTTTTGGCTAACCAGGGTGAAAGTGAGGTGGCAGCTTTGAAAAGAAAAATTATATAACAGGAATTGTCAGCCAGATTCACGAGCCCATTTTCAGAAGAGAGTTACAAGTAAAGGCCCACAACATTGATTCGATATACTTGCGTGAAGTCTGCGGTTGTATGTACAAGCAAAGTGAACTGCAGTAATATGTAGGTTGTTCTATTCAATGATAATGGTCAAAATACAATTACATAACAAAAAATTCCAGAAGAAATAACAAGCAGCGTCATTCAAAAATCCATAGCAGAAAATAATTCCTAACCAGTAACTCCAACAGAATTTCACAGAAAATTATGTAGAAAATTAGGCAGCAGAATTATTAACAAAAACTCATTCCCGGTAGCAAATTCACAAGGACTCCATTCCAAACTCTATCAAAAAAAAAACTTTCACTAACCACAACCTCTAACGATTTTTCTAACCCAATCTCTAACAAAAAAACCCCTTCATCCATCATTCAATCTTCTTCTCTCGATCGCTTCACCTTCATCATTCATCTTCAACCTCCACTCTTCAATCATCATCTCCAACCTTCAATTCTTCAACAACCGTACTTCATCTTCATCATTCGGATTCATCATTCCAAACCGTTCCGAATCGTTGCTTCTCTGCAATTCATCAATCTTCACCATCACCTCATCATCGAAACCTGCAACACCAGAATTCAGCAACATTCACGTTCAACGGAGGATTTTCACGGCTTCATCTTCGCGTCAATGTCGTACTTTCATCAATCTTAGCTTTGATCATCACTAACAAAGCTTCTTGGGTCCTCTTCGCATCTTCATCAATTCAACTCTGCTTGCAGAAATCACAACCTGTAACAATGGATCAATCATCAAGAATCCCAGGCGATTAAGAGCGGTAATTCGACAACAATTCAATGCAACTGAATTCAAAGAATAGGAGAATAAGATTCAGGGAAACGGTGAAAACGAAACAATGTGTACCTGACTAAACTTCACGGTTAGCTTCAACGTTCATTCGATTTCGCAGATTCGACGTCAAGCTTCAGCAACCTAATTCGAGTAGATCAAGAACGCAACAACCACTATCTATTTCTCCCAGACAAACGACATTCCATCTTCTACGCAACTCCTCCCGCATCGGCGACGTCGTTGGCAAATCCGACTCGGTAATCAAAACCATCCAACAATCAACTAGCTCCAAGATCCAAATTGAGAATTCTTCGAACGAGTCACCAGACCGAGTCACCACGGTCATTGCCTCTGGTGCTCTGGATGGCAAGGTTATACGGAGCGGCGAGGCGATTGATGTCTCTAATGCTCAAGAAGCATCGCGGAGAGCGTTTGATTGGGATTCTTAAAGCTATGACGGATATGGAAGATGTTGAGCTTAGGGGCATGTTGGCGTCTGGCAGGTTAGGTGCTGAGGTGACAGAAATGAGAGTCGTTATCGGGAACAGAGAGAGTTGAACGGCGAAGTGGAAAGGAAGAAGAAGAGGTGAGACATTTTGCTGAAACGGATTTAGGGTTTGTGCTTTTACCATGGCATAATGGACCGGGCTCAATGAGGGATTCACTTTCACCACAAAAGCCATACTCCATGGATTCATTTTCATACCCTCCACAATCAGAATTGCACCCCCTCTGTTAAGGTTTCTTTCCTTGATTAATTTCCTTATTAATTATTTTTGTAATCAGGTTAAGTC
Organism: Lathyrus tuberosus; assembly: GCA_022829125.1. Classification (NCBI taxonomy): domain Eukaryota; kingdom Viridiplantae; phylum Streptophyta; class Magnoliopsida; order Fabales; family Fabaceae; genus Lathyrus; species Lathyrus tuberosus. The sequence goes on from JALAZF010000668.1 coordinate 878,517, forward strand.
TAATAATTAGAGTTAGATTTGGCTCTAAGTTTGATGTTGGGATTATTTGTCGATTTTTGCTTAGATTAATTCCTAAGTTTCTCTAATTAGAACCTAGGCTTGATCGAATTAGACTTTAGTTTTAGGATTAAATTTAGGTATTGATTTTGACTAATCATTTTTTGGCTTAGTGGCTTAATTGAATTTTGGGCTTTATCGCCTAACCATTTTTTGGCTTAATTGCTTATTTGAGTGTTGGATCTAATTGCTTAATCATTTTTTGGCGTAATTACCTTGTTAATCGAATTGTAGATTAATTGTTTCTCTCATAGATTAATTCTAGTTAATCTTAGAATTAGAATAAACATTAGGTAACCAACTTTAGAATTAATATTAGAACTAGGTTTTAGAATTAATTCAACCTTTTGACATTGACTTCAGTTTTAATTTTGCTAATCGGAATTGGTTTTTGATAATTGTTTTCGGACGATTATTTTTTGCTTAATCGCACTAATTGATTTTTTGCTTAAGTATACTAATTGTTTAGCTTAATGGTTCACTAATCATTTTTAGATTGATTGCTTGATAGTTGTTTTGTAGCTTGATGACTTGATAATATGTTTTTGGCTTAATTGGCCACTAATTGTTCATTAATCGTTTTTAGAATTAGAAATTAACTTTGAACTAATTGACATTGACATAGTTTGAATTGATTGTGTTCTTACATTGATTTTACTTAGATCTTAATGATAACATTGACTAATCATTTTAATAGTTTCATTTGGTAACTTTGTTAATAGTTTTTAATATGTTTTGCATAGATTTTTTACTAATTGTTGTTTACATTTTAGTATTGATTTCACTTACTTCTTATTGACAATTCCATTTGATTACTTAGACTAATCGTTGATTTTGTTTTGTAGTGATTCTCACTTGTTTTGATAAGTTGTTTACAAGGTACAAGTTGCTGTAGTATACACAGCTGCTGTGCACAAAGGGTGCTGTAAAATTGTTGATATCCTGGCTGGCTGCATATACACCCATTCTGTTCTGGAAATAGTAGCTGTTATAGACTGTTTTACTTGTTGCTAGTTTTTTACAGCTATGCAGGTGCTGAAGCGCTGTTGTTGCTGCTGTTTATGGCCTATGACCTTGTTTTATTGTCTTAAGAGCATTTGGTTCCATGCCTTTCACGGACCCGTTTCACTTTCTAACACTTTTGCTCATTTATGCTAGATCGCTAGAAGTTGGCTGGTTTGCATATGTTTTGCTTGCGTTGCTACGGATTGATATTCGTTCGGTATCACTTCTCTTCTCTTTTACTAATTCCGTATTTTTCCTTTTCATGCCATGAGAAGTAGGATTGGGAGTCCGTGCCACTTGGCCGGCAATGATGGAAGTCCTCAAAGGAGGCTCTGTTTGTGATTGTTTAATATTGTGCCTGAAGACCTCTATGAGGCATCCCATTCCCATTTCCCCTGGTAAGACCTCCAAGGAGGCAATTGACTGAAGGTAGGGTTCGCAATCAACCCCCGTTATTCTAGTTGAGTCGTTCTTAGCTCTTATTACATGATTGAAGCTTTGAACATCACCTGCTCCTGTTATCGAGTCGGTCAAGTGGAAGATAGGGTTCGTAACCAACCCCCACGCTTTGTCTTTAGCTCGCATTGACCAATGCTGATGCTTATGTGATCTGATTCACATCTTCCCCTTTCTTATTCTGCTCTCCATGGTTCTTGATACCATTGGAGGAGTACCTACTTCCCACAGCTAGCTTGTTTGCCTTAGTTGATATGACCCCTTGGCTAAAGCTCCCCCTTTTCTACTGTGATTGTTTGACATGACTGTTTATTGACACTGTTTACTCTTTCATTGCTTTTAGTTCATTTTGTGATTGATTTACCCTGTGTTTACTTGTCTGATGACATGATCCCGTAGGATTCCTCGCTCCACTTAATTTTTTATTAAGTCGGAGGTAGGACAGACATTAGGATAGCAATCCAGGTATGCTAACATTAGGTAGATTTCCCTTTCTTACCTCAACCATAGGGCCATCATTGTATGATAACATTAGGACCTAGTTTCCCCTTAGCATTGTTCTTTCAAACCATTTGAGTCTCTCTTCTTTCTCATCTCAATAAAAATTAAAAAAAAAACTTAATAAAGGCATAACAAATATTGTATTTAGGCCTTTCATGTGGGAACAAGGAGGTGAGGGGTCTTCTCTTATTTCTTTGGGGAATGTTTAGTGTACGTCCCGTCTTGGGTCGATATGCTAGGCATTCGATCCTACATGAGGGACTTAAATACAATATGCGTTACAAAACACACATAATTAAAAACACTTCTTTCTAAAAGACACAAACAAATAATAACGTTTTTCCTTCAGGAATTCTTTCCTCATCTTACTCACTCTCGACGTACGAACGTGTTTCTCCTCGTTCTCTCGCAAGACGGTAACGCCTAAGTCTCCATACAATGAGCTGCAACACCTGAGCTAGAACGTTAGTCGTTCCCTAAAAAACACAAATAATCCATCCCTAGTGAGGGGAACTACGTCGCTCTGATTCTCGCGTGCGAGCGAGATACGTAGGCAGGAGATCGTGCGAGATCTCTCCGAGCACAACCTTTCTTTATCACCTCTTTGTCTCTTTTTGACCCGTAGGTTGAACTACGACTGCTCTGATTTCCTCCTTCTGGTTAGATTGAGGATACGCAGGCACGAGACGGTGATGTCTTGGCGAGCAACCTTCCCCTTTAGTTCGCGTCCGAACTACGTTGACTCTAATTTTCCCGTTCCCGAGGGAATACGTAGGCCTAGGACTCCGAGGACGTTCTATCGAGTCTTTTCTTTTCCTTTTCTTTCCCGTTTCTTCATTCTTTTCCGTACCTATTCCTTTCTCTTTCCAGTTAGCAGTTCCCTTTCCAGCATCCCTTCCTTACACCCTTTGATTGAGACAAGCAAGCGTGGATCCCATCGGGTACGATGGACGGGTGGGGGTGCTAATACCTTCCTCTCGCGTAACCGACTCCCGAACCCAATTCTCTTGGTCGTAAGACCATGCTCTTTCCTTCCTTTAGGTTTATGCGGTGTTTCCTTTCCCTCTCTTGGGATAAATACACATTGCTGGTGACTCTATTTAGGTGCCACTTTCGCGTTTGTACTAGGATGAAAATCCCGGGAGCGACAGCTGGCGACTCTGCTGGGGACCGAACCCAGAATCTCTGGTTTCCTTAGCGAGTCAATCCTAGCGCTTGTTTGCTTTTCTTTCATTGGGTGTTTACCGTGGTATTGTGCTTTGCTGTATTTATTGTTGTACTGTATTGCTATGTATTGTATTACTGCTTTACTGTACTTTATTGTATTTATCGCATTTACTGCATTACATATCATTATTATGCTGGACTGTGCTGTTTTTCTGTTTGGTGGGTAGGGTGTTCTGAGAGATAAGCCCACTACCCAGGCTTGAGTATACACATAGGTTTTAGAGTGGATAGTCATGACGCTTGCGTGGTGGTGACCACGTATTGTTGTTCATGAGACCCACAACCAGACGAGGTTCTATCAGGAGCTTTCTGCTACTGCATGTTATGCAGGTCAATAGTTATTCTCTTGAGGAACTGTCGACTCTGGTGACCATTCCCGAGGACTCAGTTGCGGCACTCCTCCCGAGATGTGACAGTGGCAGACCACGTTCTGTGGCAAACCCATTGCACATTCTCGATCCGAGGACCTAATGCTGAGAACTTGCTATAGGATATCCTTTTTGAAAGAGAATCAGTGGAGGCACTCCTCGATTGGCGATAGTACTGTACCCCGAGGGATGAATGTACTATTGCTTTTCGACCTCAGTGCCAGAAGCTGAGGACCTTTCGTTTTGGAGAATCAGTGGAGGCCTCCTCGATTAATGATGATGCCAAACCATAAATGGTGAACGTATCATCATTTCTCGACCTGAGAGCCCGGGATACTGAGGATCTTAGTACCCACATGTGAGAGGGGCGGGTTGTTTACAGGTTTGCAGGTAACCTTGACTTTCATCCTACCTGGTATTCTGGTTCTCTTATCAGTGTGGACTCACCAGCCTGGTATTATGGTATTCCGATTATTCTGGCACCCTGATTATGCTGCTATTCTCGTATTCCCGTATTCTGATCACGCCGGTGTTCTGTTTATTCTGGTATTCTGATTATGCCGATATTCTGGCATTTTGGTATTCTGATTATGCCGATATTCTGGCATTCTGGTATTCTGATTATTCTGGTATTCAGATTATGCCGATATTTGGGGAATCATACCATTCTGATTATTCAGAAATTTTGGTATTCCGGTATTTCTCTTCAGAGCATACCTGTGAACTTATTCATTTATCGACACAGCACAACACTTATTCAGACTATATGGAAGCTTTGATCCCATGTCTTATTGCATTCATATTATTGCATTGCATTTGCATCTTGCATCATTTTGCATATCTTTCTTCAGGCTAGACCAGTGAGCTCATCCATCCTTTGACTCGACTTGCAGTTGGTTTCCCGACTTTCGTATTGGACTGGAATTAACTTTTGGGAGCATCATGAACTCGGAAGAGACGAATCAGCTTGTGACCAGGGCCGATGTTAAATTGATGAAAACTCAGTTGGACTAACTAATGGAAGCTGTGGCCGCCATGACAAGGGGAGGGGCCAATATTTAGAGAATTGAGAATGGCATTCCACCTCTAATGAACAATGTTGCTCAAGCTCAGCCGGTGTGAATCCCTGTTGAGAATCAAGTTATGCAAGGACGTCCTTTTGTCCGAGGTGGACATTCATCTTCTCTCGATGATGCTGATTATAACAGTTTTGCATTCTCTGTGCCATATGTCCAAGGGGTAGTTCCAAAGATGAAGCCTAAGGATCCACGATCTGTTGATGACGAAAGATACCGTGTATTGGACGAGAAACTTAAAGCCCTGGAGAGGCGTGATACTCTTGAGTTGATTGCTTCAAGCATGTGTTTGGTACCTGGCCTTGTGTTGCCACCAAAGTTTAAGACACCGATGCTTGAGTAGTACAAAGGGGATGGTTATTCAAAGTAACATTTGGTGATGTTTTGCCGAAGAATGACCTCTTATGTCCACAACGACAAACTCATGATTCAATCTTGCCAAGACAGTCTAAGTGGGGATTAGTGTATTGGTATATGCAGTTAAAGAGTGGTTGCATCTAGTCATGGTCAGATTTAGCCAACGCCTTCATGAAGCAATACCACTATAATCTTGACATGGCTCACAGCCGAATGCATTTGTAAGACTAGTCTCAAGCAGATAATGAATCATTCATAGGGTATGCTCAGGGATGGAGAGAGTTAGCTACTCGTGTTCAACCACCAGGTTTTGATGTCAACGCCCGTTGTGACTACCATACTGGGGCACAGGGGCATTCAATTGAAGGTTGTATGGTAGGTGGGTCCATTAGTCCAAGTTATGGAAGAAGGCACCGAGAGCAGTTGTGCAGATGGTTATCAGAGTGACTTCAAAGAGCAATTCTGAAGACGATTATCTCATTAGCGAATCATGCTTGGAAGGTCCCAGTTCCTCGAAGCTGGCAATCATTATATCATGTCATTTCTTTGCATTTGTAGTTTCTTTTCTGTTAAAGTGCAAACTCATTTGTAAAACTTGTCTGTTTTTAATTGATAATGGTAATGAAATGAATATGCACGATATGATTAAATCAAGTCGTGTTCACTCATATTTTTTATCGATATCATATGCTTGTTTAAGCAGGAGCCTAGGGAGGATGACGAAATCGAAGACGCAAAAACTTCTGATGGTATGCTTTTGAACAAAAACCTTGTTGATGATGTACAGGCATTGTTTCAAATCCCCAAACATTGGAGATATAAGGGAGATAGACCCTCATTAACCCCTTTGAGCCTTGAAGTAGGAGTTTCTTTTCGTATGAAAAAACCCTCAATCTTAACCTAGGGCAAGGTAGGTGTCAGTTAATTTGACCAAGCGTTCAAATTTCAAAAGGAGTGTGCATCTGAGGATCCATTACCTTCTATTCCACCATCAAGAGGTCAAGAGATGAGAAACCACAATGGTTATCCATCAACAATCAAGGAGTGAGGCAGTCACAACCCTTTCAACAAAGTCAAGACAAGCCAGTGTCACACGATTTGTTCCGAAAAAAAAAGAAAAAGAAAAAAAGCCCGCTAAGTCGAAACTTGAAAACAAGCAACTTAGGCAAAAGTCAAGGCATCCCGCTGGACTTCAAAATCTAAAGATTCAAAAGAATCAGTTCAGGCAAACATTAGGGATCAAAAAGCAAAAGAATGAAAAAGTGAAAAACAAGGCATTCCAAAAGAAAATCCTCGAGCAAGAACAAAGTCGTGTGACTATGAACAAAAGACAAAAGGGGTGACTTTTACTCCAAAACCTCATTGGGTCTCAAATTATCAGTTTCTTGGGTTCCTTAAAGATCACAAAATCTTTTTGAGAGGCGAGCGCTTGTACAAATTAGCTGAACGTAGGACTGGAGAACATCAAGAAGAATGAGTGGGTTAAAATAAAACTTTGAGCCTTATATCCCTTCTTTCTCAAACCGTGAACCAAGCCACGTTACAACCTTTAAAAGACCTAATTGAAGCAGGGTTGTTTCGAAAGCATACTTCGGTTAATATCGCGTCAGTTCTGACTCCCAAGAGGATCTTTCTTACCATTCATGGTGGTATCGATGTGACATTCAAATAAGTGATTCGTTCACTATATGTCACCATATTTTTCCAGTGAACAGACTTGGATCTCAAAACTGTCATATGCATTACATTAAAATTGTCATTTTCAAAACGATCAGTTTTACTTGCGAGTAAGTACAGGACATCAGGAAAGTTTCTACAACGCAAAGATTGATCAAGATGAGATGCAAACGCCAGAAGACTTCGTTGAGCAGGGGCAAGCCATTGAACGATCACGCCAAATGGGCAAGCCATTCCAAGATTCATCTAATCTGGGGTAATCGCGTCGATAAATCTCTTCAATGTGTAGCCAAGCTGAGGCAGTCATGTTGAGAAAATCTTTTTAGAGAGCGGTCAATCATAGGCAGTCACGTCGAGGAATCTCTAAAAGTTCAGCCAAACTGAGGGTAATCACGTTGAGACCTGTTGAATCTCTCCAAAAGCATTCAAACTGGGGCAATTATGTCGAGATCCGATAAATCTCTCCACAAACGGGTAATATGGGGCAATCAGCTCAATTTGACAAATCTCTCTAAGATCAGTCAGGGGCGAGATCACTGCATGGATTATATTGAGGCAAGCCACCTCAAGAGCACGAGAAGCTATCCTACTCCAAAAGACAGTTAATCAAAAGCACATCTTCAAGATTCAGTATACTGGGGCAGAGTATTTCAAATCTTTACGAATTTTGTCGAGGCAAATTCTTTCATACACTATACAGTCTGGGGCAGTTACGTCGAGATCCATAAATCTCTCCGAGAGTTTGAATACCCTGGGGCATGTTGAATGTCGGGTTTTCTGTAAAATCCTCTTGAGATGATTTCTCCCTGTGGTCTGAGACGAGTCGGGAGTTCTCTTGTGATATTTGGCATGCAGTTGATCAGTAGAAGTGTGAAGCTCCAAAGTAGTTCCCAACATGGACTTTCTTTTCCCCAGCAAGGCGCCAGAGGGTATCGTTCCCCAGTGAGGTATTAGCATTGCTAGTTGCCCCCGGCCGAAATAGCCAAGACGGTATTGTCTTCGGCAAAGTATCCTCCCTAGCGAGAGACATAAGGTTTAGTTTCCCCAACCGGAGTTGGATTTGCCTTTCTCCAGCAAGAGTTCGAGTCCCTAGATAGGGTTGAGATGGTTTGATCTTCCCCTCCAAGCAGGTGGGTATCCTTTCGCGAAACGCAAATGATCGTTCATCCCCAAGCAGACAGTTCCTCAACAGGAAAGTTATTCTTGGAGGTGGTCATCCCCAGCGTATTTACAGAGCTTCATGATCCCCAGCAACATTGTCAAATGGAAGTACCGAAGCCTTCATGTTCAGGAAAGGGTTCTCATTTCACTCTTTTGTCACAACGTTTACTGATTGAATCCATTGTTCGGCCGACGGTCGCGCACGACGATTCGATATTGACAAGTCGGTTTCAAATGGGTAGTGTTGTATCTTATTAAGTCGATTCTCCTATTCAGTACTTCCAACAGCTACAAGCTTTTCTGTGTCGATAACGGTTACAAATTCCCCAGCAGAGTAGCCTCGCAGCTAATGTTCAAGACTCGGTAAGAGTCCAGGAGTTTGGAGATATCGAATCTTCTGTAAAATCCTCTTGGGACATTTTCTCCATATCAAACTTGTATCTTGGGGAAAAAGCAAGTGGTTGTCCATCCCAAGCATGGAGCATCATGAAAATTCCTCGGCAGGAGGTGTTCCAGATCTATTATCCCTAGTAGAGTAACCTCTCAATTACTGCATCCTCGCTCAAGTATCGATGTTTGTCCAAGAGTTTGAAGATGTTTGGATCTTCTGTAAAATTCTCTTAAGAAACATTCCATAGCACGAGACGCTCTGAAGTGATTCTCCCCAGCAGAGTTTGTTGTAAGCTCATTATTCCCCAGCGGAGTTACTTACCTTTCCCCAGCATTTATTTTGCTGAGGACCTCTTTGCATTTTGCATATAGTATGCATAGCATCCTTAAAACGCGTAGCATTTCCATTAAGGCGGAGCATTACAGCAAAACTCAAACATATGCATGCGAACATAAGCCAAGTTCAACCATTTACCTGCAAGTCAGAGCAATTCACAGACCAAACATTATCATGCAACCTCAGCAAAGCTTCCAACACTTGATCATACAGGGTTAATTCAATACCCGTCCGTATTGACTTTGGACATCCGTCTGTGTCCTTTCAACGCTTGTCCGTGTTCTTTTGACACTCGTCTGTGCCCGCTTCTTGTTCCTCAATACTTCGTCCGTGTTAATTTTAAACACTCGTCCGTGTTCCCCTAACGTTCGCCTATGTTCGGTTTAACGTATCAATCCCCAGTAGAGTTATCTTTTGTTTTAACCTGTCAACACTCATCCGTGTTGGGACTGCCTATTTCAATACTCGTCTGTATTGATCCTTGACGCCCGTCCGTGTCCTTTCAGCACTCGTCTGTGTCTGAACTTTTTAGCCAATACTCGTCCGTATTGACTTTTGAGATACTCGTCTGTATCTTGTTAATCATCGTCCGATACTCGTCCGTATCGTTGACTTGGTCACTCATCGTGTCCCTTTGATGATTGTCCGATGCTCGTCCGCATCGTTGACCTTTGACACTCGTCCGTGTCCTTTCAGCACTCGTCTGTGTCTGAACTTTTTAGCCAATACTCATCCGTATTGACTTTTGAGATACTCGTCTGTATCTTGTTAATCATCGTCCGATACTCGTCCGTATCGTTGACTTGGTCACTCGTAGTGTCCCTTTGATGATTGTCTGATGCTCGTCCGCATCATTGACCTTTGACACTCGTCCGTGTCCTTTCAGCACTCGTCTGTGTCTGAACTTTTTAGCCAATATTCGTCCGTATTGACTTTTGAGATACTCGTATGTATCTTGTTAATCATTGTCCGATACTCATCCGTATCGTTGACTTGATCACTCGTCGTGTTCCTTTGATGATTGTCCAGTGCTCGTCCGCATTGCTGACCTTTGACACTCGTCCGTGTCCTTTCAGCACTCGTCTGTGTCTGAACTTTTTAGCCAATACTCGTCTGTATTGACTTTCAAGATACTCGTCTGTATCTTGTTAATCATCGTCCAATACTCGTCCGTATCGTTGACTTGGTCACTCGTCGTGTCCCTTTGATGATTGTCCGATGCTCGTCCGCGTCGTTGACCTTTGACACTCGTCCGTGTCCTTTCAGCACTCGTCTGTGTCTGAACTTTTTAGCCAATACTCGTCTGTATTGACTTTTGAGATACTCGTCTGTATCTTGTTAATCATCGTCCGATACTCGTCCGTATCGTTGACTTGGTCACTTGTCCTGTTCCTTTGATGTTTGTCCAGTGCTCGTCTGCATTGTTGACCTTTGACACTCATCTGTGTCCTTTCAACACTCGTCCGTGTCTGAACTCTTATTGCAATACTCGTCCGTATTGACCTCTAACACCCGTCCGTGTCCTTCCAACACTCGTCTGTGTTTGAACCTCATATTTCAATACTCGTCCGTATTAACCTTTAACACTCGTTCGTGTCCTTCAACACTCGTCCGTGTTTTCTTTCCCTACTCATCCGTATGGTCTTTGATACTCGTCTGTATCCCTATTTTGATATACGTCGTATCAATCTATGCAGTTATTTACTGAGGCTTCTAGAAGGGTTTATATCCCTTTTCTTCTTCGTTCACAGTGCAAATTTTCTCAGTTATTTTGGTATTCAATCCCTATGTATCTTGAATTCTTGATAGCCGTTGCTTTCATCCATTCAGATTCACAGTTGATTGAATAGGGGCAGCTGTAACACCTCAAAATTTGCCCTACTTTTTCTAACTTTTTCTGGCTTTTGTTTCACAATCATCTGCATTTTCCATTAGGTCATAACTCATAATCATATCATCGCATTGGGTTTCGGAGACACGGGATCAAGATATTCTCAGGTGGTTCGAATCTTCCGTATTCAGAGGAGTATCAGTGTGCATTTAAAGATAATGGTTCAGCTTTAAGTCAAGACCCAGTTCAAATGGATGTTTGACCTACTCTTGGTCGAACTATCAAAGAGCTGGCTTCAATCTCAGGTTACTCGCATCAGTGGCAAGATTATTCAGTGGTAGCTGCGCACTTTATTAGAGGCTTGTTGAAAAGTTTGAGATTGGTTTTGGTTTCATTTCGGCTATCCATTTGCTAAACCATGTTCTTATCCACCTTTTGATTTTCAAATCCATCGGCCATTTCCTAATATCCATATCCATTTTTCTAAACCAATTTATCCACATCATTTTTGATGTTCATCTCATTATCCATTTCATCTCATAACCAAATTCATAAAACCATCTCATTCTTAAAAAACATAAGATAGCAAACAGAAAATTTGAGAATAAACTTCAATTGCAAACCAAAATGAGTCAACAAGAATCAAGTGGTGGGAACATCAATTGTTCCAATTCTGACATCAGTTACGAAGAAGATTCTAGCCTTATAAGTGATTGCCCCCTTACTACGGTTAAGAAGATTCTATTGACTGTCAGCTTATTACTGCCAATGGAGGACTAGAGGCTGGGCCTATGTGAATTTTTTGTCATTGCCCTTATTTTATCTCGTCTCAATCCTTTGATCAAATAAAAGTCAACCCTTTGAGAACTGAAAGGGACCAGCTATGTGATATGCTTCTAAATGATCACGAGTTGGATTTTCTTGTTGCTATTATGGGTTTGCTTGTAAATCTGGTTGAGAAGGACAGTCAAAACCGATCACGTCTCGCAACAGCCAGTGTTCTACTACCTTCTTCAAAAGGCTGGGACCAGGAGGTTCGGCGGGATGTTATTCAATTATTATGCTCTATTTTTTGGCTAACCAGGGTGAAAGTGAGGTGGCAGCTTTGAAAAGAAAAATTATATAACAGGAATCGTCAGCCAGATTCACGAGCCCATTTTCAGAAGAGAGTTACAAGTAAAGGCCCACAACATTGATTCGATATACTTGTGTGAAGTCTGCAGTTGTATGTACAAGCAAAGTGAACTGCAGTAATATGCAGGTTGTTATATTCAATGATAATGGTCAAAATACAATTACATAACAAAAAATTCCAGAAGAAATAACAAGCAGCATCATTCAAAAATCCATAGCAGAAAATAATTCCTAACCAGTAACTCCAACAGAATTTCACAGAAAATTATGTAGAAAATTAGGCAGCAGAATTATTAACAAAAACTCATTCCCAGCAGCAAATTCACAAGGACTCCATTCCAAACTCTAACAAAAAAAAAACTTTCACTAACCACAACCTCTAACTATTTTTCTAACCGAATCTCTAACAAAAAAACCCCTTCATCCATCATTCAATCTTCTTCTCTCGATCGCTTCACCTTCATCATTCATCTTCAACCTCCACTCTTCAATCATCATCTCCAACCTTCAACTCTTCAACAACCGTACTTCATCTTCATCATTCGGATTCATCATTCCAAACCATTCCGAATTGTTGCTTCTCTGCAATTCATCAATCTTCACCATCACCTCATCATCGAAACCTGCAACACCAGAATTCAGCAACATTCACGTTCAACAGAGGATTTTCACGGCTTCATCTTCGCGTCAATTTCGTACTTTCATCGATCTTAGCTTCGATCGTCACTAACAAAGCTTCTTGGGTCCTCTTCGCATCTTCATCAATTCAACTCTGCTTGCAGAAATCACAACCTGTAACAATGGATCAATCATCAAGAATCCCAGGCGATTAAAAGCGGTAATTCGACAACAGTTCAATGCAACCGAATTCAAAGAATAGGAGAAGAAGATTCAGGGAAACGGTGAAAACGAAATAATGTGTACCTGACTAAACTTCACGGTTAGCTTCAACGTTTATTCGATTTCACAGATTCGACGTCAAGCTTCAGCAACCTAATTCGAGTAGATCAAGAACGCAACAACCACTATCTATTTCTCCCAGACAAACGACATTCCATCTTCTACGCAGCTCCTCCCGCATCGGCGGCGTCATTGGCAAATCCGACTCGGTAATCAAAACCATCCAACAATCAACTAGCTCCAAGATCCAAATTGAGAATTCTTCGAACGAGTCATCGGACCGAGTCACCACGGTCATTGCCTCTGGTGCTCTGGATGGCAAGGTTATACGGAGCGGCGAGGCGATTGATGTCTCTAATGCTCAAGAAGCATCGCGGAGAGCGTTTGATTGGCATTCTTGAAGCTACGACGGATATGGAAGATGTTGAGCTTAGGGGCATGTTGGCGTCTGGCAGGTTAGGTGCTGAGGCGATGGAAATGAGAGTCGTTATCGGGAACAGAGAGAGTTGAACGGCGAAGTGGAAAGGAAGAAGAAGAGGTGAGAGATTTTGCTGAAACGGATTTAGGGTTTGTGCTTTTACCATGGCATAATGGACCGAGCTCAATGAGGGATTCACTTTCACCACAAAAGCCATACTCCATGGATTCATTTTCATACCCTCCACAATCAGAATTGCACCCCCTCTGTCAAGGTTTCTTTCCTTGATTAATTTCCTTATTAATTATTTTTGTAATCAGGTTAAGTCTAATAATTAGAGTTAGATTTGGCTCTAAGTTTGATATTGGGATTATTTGTCAATTTTTGCTTAGATTAATTCCTAAGTTTCTCTAATTAGAACCTAGGCTTGATCGAATTAGACTTTAGTTTTAGGATTAAATTTAGGTATTGATTTTGACTAATCATTTTTTTGGCTTAATGGCTTAATTAAATTTTGGGCTTTATCGCCTAACCATTTTTTGGCTTAATTGCTTATTTGAGTGTTGGATCTAATTGCTTAATCATTTTTTGGCGTAATTACCTTGTTAATCGAATTGTAGATTAATTGTTTCTCTCATAGATTAATTCTAGTTAATCTTAGAATTAGAATAAACATTAGGTAACCAACTTTAGAATTAATATTAGAACTAGGTTTTAGAATTAATTCAACCTTTTGACATTGACTTCAGTTTTAATTTTGCTAATCGGAATTGGTTTTTGATAATTGTTTTCGGACGATTATTTTTTGCTTAATCGCACTAATTGATTTTTTGCTTAAGTATACTAATTGTTTAGCTTAATGGTTCACTAATCATTTTTAGATTGATTGCTTGATAGTTGTTTTGTAGCTTGATGACTTGATAATATGTTTTTGGCTTAATTGGCCACTAATTGTTCATTAATCGTTTTTAGAATTAGAAATTAACTTTGAACTAATTGACATTGACATAGTTTGAATTGATTGTGTTCTTACATTGATTTTACTTAGATCTTAATGATAACATTGACTAATCATTTTAATAGTTTCATTTGGTAACTTTGTTAATAGTTTTTAATATGTTTTGCATAGATTTTTTACTAATTGTTGTTTACATTTTAGTATTGATTTCACTTACTTCTTATTGACAATTCCATTTGATTACTTAGACTAATCGTTGATTTTGTTTTGTAGTGATTCTCACTTGTTTTGATAAGTTGTTTACAAGGTACAAGTTGCTGTAGTATACACAGCTGCTGTGCACAAAGGGTGCTGTAAAATTGTTGATATCCTGGCTGGCTGCATATACACCCATTCTGTTCTGGAAATAGTAGCTGTTATAGACTGTTTTACTTGTTGCTAGTTTTTTACAGCTATGCAGGTGCTGAAGCGCTGTTGTTGCTGCTGTTTATGGCCTATGACCTTGTTTTATTGTCTTAAGAGCATTTGGTTCCATGCCTTTCACGGACCCGTTTCACTTTCTAACACTTTTGCTCATTTATGCTAGATCGCTAGAAGTTGGCTGGTTTGCATATGTTTTGCTTGCGTTGCTACGGATTGATATTCGTTCGGTATCACTTCTCTTCTCTTTTACTAATTCCGTATTTTTCCTTTTCATGCCATGAGAAGTAGGATTGGGAGTCCGTGCCACTTGGCCGGCAATGATGGAAGTCCTCAAAGGAGGCTCTGTTTGTGATTGTTTAATATTGTGCCTGAAGACCTCTATGAGGCATCCCATTCCCATTTCCCCTGGTAAGACCTCCAAGGAGGCAATTGACTGAAGGTAGGGTTCGCAATCAACCCCCGTTATTCTAGTTGAGTCGTTCTTAGCTCTCATTACATGATTGAAGCTTTGAACATCACCTGCTCCTGTTATCGAGTCGGTCAAGTGGAAGATAGGGTTCGTAACCAACCCCCACGCTTTGTCTTTAGCTCGCATTGACCAATGTTGATGCTTATGTGATCTGATTCACATCTTCCCCTTTCTTATTCTGATCTCTATGGTTCTTGATACCATTGGAGGAGTACCTACTTCCCACAGCTAGCTTGTTTGCCTCGGTTGATATGACCCCTTGGCTAAAGCTCCCCCTTTTCTACTGTGATTGTTTGACATGACTGTTTATTGACACTGTTTACTCTTTCATTGCTTTTAGTTCATTTTGTGATTGATTTACCCTATGTTTACTTGTCTGATGACATGATCCCGTAGGATTCCTCGCTCCACTTAATTTTTGATTAAGTCGGAGGTAGGACAGACATTAGGATAGCAATCCAGGTATGCTAACATTAGGTAGATTTCCCTTTCTTACCTCAACCATAGGGCCATCATTGTATGATAACATTAGGACCTAGTTTCCCCTTAGCATTGTTCTTTCAAACCATTTGAGTCTCTCTTCTTTCTCATCTCAATAAAAATAAAAAAACACTTAATAAAGGCATAACAAATATTGTATTTAGGCCTTTCATGTGGGAACAAGGAGGTGAGGGGTCTTCTCTCATTTCTTTGGGGAATGTTTAGTGTACGTCCCGTCTTGGGTCGATATGCTAGGCATTCGATCCTACATGAGGGAGTTAAATACAATATGCGTTACAAAACACACATAATAAAAAACACTTCTTTCTAAAAGACACAAACAAACAATAACGTCTTTCCTTCGGGAATTCTTTTCTCATCTTACTCACTCTCGACGTACGAACGTGCTTCTCCTCGTTCTCTCGCAAGACGGTAACGCCTAAGTCTCCATACAGCGAGCTGCAACACCTGAGCTAGAACGTTAGTCGTTCCCTAAAAAACACAAATAATCCATCCCTAGTGAGGGGAACTACGTCGCTCTGATTCTCGCGTGCGAGCGAGATACGTAGGCAGGAGATCGTGCGAGATCTCTCCGAGCACAACCTTTCTTTATCACCTCTTTGTCTCTTTTTGACCCGTAGGTTGAACTACGACTGCTCTGATTTCCTCCTTCTGGTTAGATTGAGGATACGTAGGCACGAGACGGTGATGTCTTGGCGAGCAACCTTCCCCTTTAGTTCGCGTCCGAACTACGTTGACTCTAATTTTCCCGTTCCCGAGGGAATACGTAGGCCTAGGACTCCGAGGACGTTCTATCGAGTCTTTTCTTTTCCTTTTCTTTCCCGTTTCTTCATTCTTTTCCGTACCTATTCCTTTCTCTTTCCAGTTAGCAGTTCCCTTTCCAGCATCCCTTCCTTACACCCTTTGATTGAGACAAGCAAGCGTGGATCCCATCGGGTACGATGGACGCGTGGGGGTGCTAATACCTTCCTCTCGTGTAACCGACTCCCGAACCCAATTCTCTTGGTCGTAAGACGATGCTCTTTCCTTCCTTCAGGTTTATGCGGTGTTTCCTTTCCCTCTCTTGGGATAAATACACATTGCTGGCGACTCTGTTTCGGTGCCACTTTCGCGTTTGTACTAGGATGAAAATCCCGGGAACGACACCCTCATGAAGAGAATCACATGGCTAATGCATTAGCCACTATCTCTTCCATGATTAGTATAGGTCAATGAAAGGACGCACCTAAGATTTACATAATGCCCCTGGAACGGTCCGCTTACATCTTCACGATTGAAGCAGTCATAAACGACAAACCTTGGTACCACGATATCAAATGCTTCCTTCAGAAACAAGAGTATCCACCTGGGGCATTCAGGAAGGACAGAAAGACCCTCAGAAGGTTGGCAGGCAGCTTCTTTCTGAGCGGCGATACACTCTATAAGAGAAACTTTGACATGGTCTTGCTCCGATGTGTAGACAGACCAGAAACAGACATGCTGATAAAGGAAATTCACAAAGGATCCTTTGGCACTTATGCCAACGGACACACAATGGCGGGAAAAATTCTAAGAGCAGGGTACTACTGGTTGACCATGGAATCCGACTGCCACAAGTACATGAGAAAGTGTCACAAGTGTTAGATATACTCAGACAAAATCCATGTACCGCCAACGCATCTCAAAGTTCTCTCTTCCCCATGGCCTTTTTCCATACGGGGAATCAACATGATTGGCATGATTGAACCCAAAGCTTCAAACGGGCATTGGTTCATTCTGGTAGCCATTGAATACTTCACCAAGTGGGTCAAAGCAGCGTCGTACGCCAATGTGACCCGACAAGTAGTGGTCTGATTCATAAAAAACAAGATCATTTGTCATTATGGTGTTCCAAGCCAGATCATTACTGATAATGGATCCAACTTAAACTACAAAATAATGAAAGAGTTGTGTGATAAGTTCAAGATCGAACACCATAACTCATCTCCATACCGACCGAAGATGAATAGAGCGGTAGAAGCGGGTAACAAGAACATTAAGAAGATTGTTCAAAAGATGGTTGTAACCTACAAAGACTGGCACGAGATATTACCTTTTGCTCTTCACGGTTATCGCACATCTATTCGCACTTCAACAAGGGTAACCCCTTTCTCTCTAGTATATGGCATGGAGGCAGTGCTCCCTATAGAAGTAGAGATCCCATCGATCTGGGTATGGATGAAAGTTAAGTTAACAGGAGCTGAATGGTGTCAAAGCAGACACGATGAACTGAATCTGATAGAAAAAAGCAAATAACGGCACTATGCCACGGTCAGTTGTATCAACAAAGGATGAAGAAGGCGTTTGACAAAAAAGTCCGACCTCACGTCTTCAGAAAAGGAGACCTTGTGCTCAAGAAGATACAATCATTTCTCACTGATTCCCCGGGCAAATGGACCCCGAATTATGACGGCCCATACGTGGTCAAGAAAGCCTTCTCAAGCGGCGCCTTGAGACTCGCAACCATGGACGGAGAGGAATTTGCCTACCCCACAAATGTTGATGTAGTCAAGAAATACTTCGCCTAAAAAAACGTCTCGGTGGATTGAAAACCCGAGAGGGCGGTCCAGGAAAAAATTAGAGACATAATTAAGAATCATCCCGGTGGATTGGAAATATCAAAGTACAATCCAGGCAAAAGTTAGGGATAATGGCAAGTAACTACGTCTGACAAGGTTGAATCCCTCAGCAGTCATGTCATCCATCAGGAAAACTCCAGTCAAGGTCATCTTCGACCGAAGCTCAGGATGTCTAGAATTCAAAGTTGGTAGAGGGATAACGGTCGTTATGTTTCAATGTATCCCTTTTCCCTTAAATTACCATTTTCTAACTTTGTAAATACTCCATGGAATCACGCGTTTGGCTGATTTCCATCCTATCAATAAAATTTGAGCCCTAGTGCTTTTGTTTGCAATTCTCATTTGTTTTAGCTTTACAGAACGACGTTTTAACATGATTAACGATTCTTGAAATAAAACAAAAATTAATTTTTCTTGTTAAAATTTTTCTGCTTTTCGAAATAAGGTGGCAATTTTTTTTTACTGTTGAACATCGAAAGAACAGTGATCGCTACTCCAGAAGTAATCGAGCTTCAAAGTGCAGAATCCAAGTACTCCTTCTAAACCAGTGCACCTGAATGAAGGATCAACTGTGTCAGAGGCCGTGTTTCCTCTGACCCCCCCGGTAGAGTTCTTATCTCCTAAGCTCGACCAAAAGTGTTCCCCACAGGGACTATCTCTCCTAAGCAATGCAAAATTGCCATTTTTAACCCAGTGGTACCTCTTCGTCCCCCGCAGTGGCCGAGTACCCAGTCATGTTCATCCGTTAATCTGTATGTCGTGTCAGTTTTGTCAGCATATACATACATACATCATGCATTACTGATTCATTCATATTCATATTGCATAACTATCACTCTAGTCGGTCTTGTTCCCAAGTGATAAAAGTCCTCTCAATCGAGTTGTCAGTTCTTTCCTCTTCAGGAAGTGAATCATCTAAACGATCTCTCCTCCAGTTTATTTCTGGATTGAAGGTGGGTCTTTGACCACTTTGATAACTTGAACCTCTGAAACACCAGAGAGCTTCCGACAAACATCACTCTTCGCCATTGAAGATGATATCTTTGCTTTCCCGAATTAAGGAAAATCCCCAGAGAA
The DNA here is from genome assembly GCA_022829125.1 of Lathyrus tuberosus. Lineage (NCBI taxonomy): Eukaryota > Viridiplantae > Streptophyta > Magnoliopsida > Fabales > Fabaceae > Lathyrus > Lathyrus tuberosus. The sequence continues at coordinate 897,437 of JALAZF010000668.1, forward strand.
AGCCTCTTAATCAGAGATTCGGCAGTACAACCGTTTTTCTCTGAAAAATTCGCTGACGAAAAGGTCATCGGCACTTCAAAATTGGATCACATCATATGGCATTTCTCCGAGAAGATCCCGAGAAAAGTATGATGTAGTAACCCCAAGCGAAATCGATCTCTCAAGAGACTTGTTTTCCCCCCAGTAGAGTCAACGAATGACGTCTCCGAACAGAGAAGTTTGTGCACCTCTACAGCTCAGACGAATGGGTTCTCCAGCAAGTCTGACATCAAAACTTTTTCCATCAAATGGCATCTCCCCAGGGAAATTCGGCGAGAAGTTTGAGGAAAACCGCTACAAATAGCGTCCCTTGTCAAGAAAGTTTATTGATAAAAAAAAGTGAGACCAGTTCCTTGGTAGGAAACCAGGATCGAGGGGAAGCTTATATCAGAAACTAAGACCAGTTCCTTGGCTGAAGGCCAGGATCGAGGGGAAGTTTATATTAGAAACTAAGACCAGTTCTTTGGCTGAAGGCCAGGATCGAGGGGAAGTTTATATCAGAAATTGAGACCAGTTCCTTGGTAGGAAACCAGGATCGAGGGGAAGTTTACATCAGAAACTGAGACCAGTTCCTTGGTAGGAAACCAGGATCGAGGGGAAGTTTACATCAGAAACCGAGACCAGTTCCTGGGTAGGAAACCAGGATCGAGGGGAAGTTTTATCTTTCCTAAGCATCATCGCTTAGCAAAAAAAGATGAATGCGTAAGCTACCATTCCTAACCACCATCAAAATTTTGGGTATTCCGATATTTAATCCTCTTGCACCCCGAATGCCCGAATACCTTCGCCATTCACACCTTCGGGTCCAAGAAGATTAAATAGGGGCATCTGTCATACCCCAAAATTTGACCACTAAGATTCCCATCATTGTGCAAATCATCATCACAATATGGATGAACCATCATACCTCATTATTCTCCCCAAAGATGGGTGAGCATCCACTACAATCAAACTTAGGGTTTCAAGCCCTCTCAGAGCTCTTAGACAAAGGATCAATAAAGAAATGACATGATCTTCAACTTGTCTAAGCCTCTCAAACATCTCCAATGGATCAAGAGGACTCTCACATCAAGAATCAAGCACAAGGCTACAACATTCCAAGTGGATTAAGCCTCAAGATCGCCAGTGTCGCCAAATTAGGGTTTTGGTCGACCAGGGCCTCCAGTTGGAATTTTTCCTCGGGCATGAGCCAATGCTTCAAAGCATACCCTAAGATACTCCAAGAGGCCTCATAAACCCAAGCATCAAGTCAATTTAACCTCAGGGGATGTATTCATAAAAAATCAGGAATTAGGGTTTCTTGACCTAATTCACCCCTAAGTTGACTTTTGGGACAAAACATGAGCCAAGACCTCAAGACATGATTTGAGGGTCCCTAGTAAACCACATTGATCCATTTGCAACAATGGATTGATCCAAGAATCTTGATTCACAAGTTTCAGGTTCATCAGAACCGCAGTTAGGGTTTCGCGAGAAAAGTCAAATGTGCCTTTGACTTTTGACCAGGACATGCTCCCAAACCTTAGGACATGATTCAATACACCATATAACACCTATGAAATCAATCCATCAAGTTTGATTTAGGTCAAGGACTTGATTTCATAGAGGATCGCACAATTTGGAATTCATCTGATGAAAAGTCAACTGTGCCCAAAAGTCAAAGTTTGACTTTTTGATTTTTTTTGATCAATTATGGTCCCCTAACCTTAAAATGATGTTAATGTGTGATTAGAATCATCATTCATCAAGAAAAACCAAAAAAAGTGGGATAACTTGTAAAAGGGGTAACCATAAAAAACTTAGAAATTTTCTAAGTTATGGAACAAAGTGGCTAGGGTACCAACTTCCAAGGATCATAACTTGAGATCCAAGCAACCATTTGGGCAAATCCAAAGATGGATTTAAAGCTCTCATGGCATACTTTAAAAGTGTAAACTACACCTCATTCCAATTCATCATGGATTTTGAGTTATGGTTGAATCAAAATGGCTGAAAACATGAAATGTCACTTTTTCCAACACTTAGTGAAATTTTCACTAAGTCAGAAACTGTTTCACTTTTCCAAAATGTAAGGGCATTTTTCACTTGGATCCAAAAAGTTTCAAGACAAACTATGATCACACACATGTTGTATCATATGAGAGCTTTCCAAAATGGCCAAGAACCCCATGAAATTCCACTTGAGCTAAGAGTTATGACAGCTGCAACATGCCTTGCTGCAACTGTCATGGCAAGGCAGAATTTTGCACTTTTGCTCGATTTGGAAAGATCAGATAATTCCAAGCCTTGTCATCATTTTGGACACATCTAATGATCAAATCCAAGGGGGGGTGATATGATCTCCAAGCTTCCAAAGTCTTTGGAACTGTTAGTTCTTGTATTGGCTGGAATTTTGGTAAAACAAAGTTGAACAATGTTGATGTCACATGTCTGATGTCATAACCTTGGTTCCTAACATTAGTTGTTGCAGGATTGAAGTTTTATATGCTGATGTTATACTTGATGTCTTGACATCAGTTATCAGAACATCAGAACATCAGGTTGTGATATTTTAGGGCTGCGCGTGTTAGTTTGTTTTGAGGAGATCTGTTAGAGAGATTGGATGCGAGTTTCTTGGAGAAGATATTTATATTTTCAATCAGATATGGAGCAGATCATGTAACTAACATCAGGGTTGATTTGAAAAGATTTAAAAATATTAGAAGATCAAATCTGTTTTAAATCCTGATTAAGAACAAATCAAATCAGATTATTTTGGAAGAGGTCCAAGCCCAAGTCAGAATGCTATTTAAAGCAGCCTCAACCCTTGTTGGAAAAAAATGAAGAAAGAGAAAAAAAAAGACTGAGTGTCATTTGTGCCTTTGTGTGTGTTTTGTAAACAATTCATGTTTGAATTGGTGTTACTATTTTGAGTTGTAATTGGTTTCTCTAGAGCTGTTAAGCAAGAGAGAGTTGTTCTTGATCAAAGCTGTTAAGCAGAATCAAGTTGTGTGATTAATTTGTAATCATTGGATTGTATCACTGAGGTGATTTAGGGAGTGAGGGGTTTATCATACCTAAGTTGTTTCTTAGGTAGAAGTGTCATTGGGTAGTGATTAAGTTAGGTAGATGTCAACTGGGATTGTTGAGTCTGTAATTTAATACTACTAATAGTGAATTTCCTCCCTGGCTTGGTAGCCCCCAGACGTAGGTAGTTAGACCGAACTGGGTGAACAATTCATTGTGTTATTTACTGGTTGTTATTGCCTTGTTTATATTAGCAGAGTGTGTTGTTGTGACATCGCACTTAATATCACACATCTGATACCAGAATTTCAATTGGTATCAGAGCAGGCATCCTGCTCTGCATCTGGGTGAGATCTAGGGCTGATGCTTTCTGGTGCAATGGACAAGGAGAGTGGTGGATTTGTGAATAGACCCCATATTCTAGATGGCTCTAATTATGACTATTGGAAACCACAGATGGTTACCTTCTTGAAGTCATTAGACAGCAGGGCTTGGAAGGCTGTCTTAAAAGAATGGAAAGCACCTGTTATTGTTGAAAAGGATGGTACAACAAAGCTAAAACCTGAGGAAGATTGGACAAAGGAAGAAGATGAGCTTGCACTTGGAAATTCAAAAGCCTTGAATGCCATCTTTAATGGTATTGACAAGAATATCTTTAGGCTGGTAAACACTTGTGAAGTAGCTAAGGAAGCTTGGGATGTCTTGAAAACTACTCATGAAGGAACCTCCAAGGTCAAGATGTCAAGACTTCAACTGCTGACTACAAAGTTTGAAAATCTGAAGATGAAGGAGGATGAAACCATTCATGATTTTCACATGAATATTCTTGAGCTGTCCAATGCTTCTAGTGCTTTAGGAGAAAGAATGACTGAAGAGAAGCTGGTAAGGAAGATTCTCAGATCCCTTCCCAAGAAATATAAAATGAAGGTGACTACTATTGAAGAAGCTCAAGACATCAGCAAGATGAGGGTTGATGAGTTGATTGGTTCTCTTCAAACTTTTGAGTTGGGATTGAATGAGGAGCCTGAAAAGAAGACCAAAAGCATAGCTTTGGTGTCTAATACTGAAGATGGTAAGAAGAAGTGTAATTTTGAAACTCAGGAGGAACTGTCAAATGCTGTTGTGATGCTTGGGAGACAGTTTAATAAGGTGTTAAAGAGAATGGACCGAAACTATAGACCTAATGTTAAGAACATCACATCTGACAACAACAGGTCTAGTGATCAAGTGAAGAAAACAAGAGATGAAGCAAAGTCCAATCATGACAAATGAGTTCAATGCTATGAGTGTGAAGGTTATGGTCATGTCAAGAAAGAATGTCCTACATACCTCAAAAAGCAGAAAAAAGGGGTTATCTATTTCCTGGTCTGATACAGATAGTGAAAGTGAAGAAGAGAATGCCAAGCATGTTAAGGCATTGACCGGACTATGTGCTTCTGATGGAGAGTCTAGTGATGGTGAATTGACCTTTGAAGAGCTGGCATCTTTTTATCAAGAGTTGTGTCTGAAAAGTGAAGAGGTCCTTCAAGAAGGGGAGAAGCAGAAGAAGATTATTGTACAGCTTGAGACTGAGAAAGCTGAACTTAAGAATGAAGTTTTGTTGTTAAAATCCCAGCTTGATCAAATTTCAAAATCCATCAGAATGTTAAATAGTGGAACTGACACTCTGGATAAAATACTTGAAGCTGAAAAAGGGGCAAGTGATAAGACTGGTCTAGGATATGAGGGTGAGAAGAAGATATCTGCAGAGGCTAGTTCTTCTGGGGTTAACAGAACATTCCTCATCATCATGAAAAAGGACATGGTTCTGGAATTAAGAAGGTTGTCCCTCACCTTGGGCCACAAAATAATGGAAAGGGCTATGGTCATGTACCTAAGAAGTTTTTGTCTCAACCTCAAGGAAAGCCTCAGGTTTCTGGAGCTAGGCAGTATATGCCTCCCCAATACCATAGGAGTATGCATGCTTCTAGTCTCAAACATAACATGTTCCATCCGATGTCTCAACATCAGGGGAAAATGTATGGTTTTGGACCTAATAATGATGTGCCCATGGTTATGGCAGAAGAAGGCCATATCATCATGGTAAAAGATAGCCTAATCATTACAAAAGACAGACTCAGCACTACAGAAGACAACCTAATTATGGGAGAAGACAACATCAATATCTTGACAGATGGCAGCCTCAGCATTATGACAGAAATCATCATCAAGGTGGGAGACATTTCAATCACTTCAGAGAAGAGATTCAAAGAGTGAGATATTGCTATTGTGGAAGATTTGGCCATATACAATCTTCTTGCTTTAAACTGCATGGTTATCCCAAATATGTTCCTCAACCTAGACAGAAGCAGGAAAGGCCTCAGGCTGTTAAACAATGGGTTCCTAAAGCTGCTGTCACATGTCTATTAGCTCACTCATCTGTTAGAACCCCAGCTATGGATGGTTGGTATTTTGACAGTGGTTGCTCATTGCATATGACTGGTTTCAAGAATCAGTTGGTGGATATCAGGACTTACTCCACAAACAATGTAACTTTTGGTAATGGAGAAAAATGGGAAGTTAAAGGAATTGGAAAATTGAATTGTGAGGCTGGACCTAATCTTGAAAGTGTACTTCTGGTCAAAGGATTGACTGCTAATTTGATTAGCATCAGTCAGTTATGTGATGAAGGATTCAAGATTAGCTACACTAAAGATGAATGTTTAGTGACTAATGAGAAGAGTGAAATCGTTATGAGGGGAGTTAAATCCATAGATAACTGTTATTTATGGGTTCCTCAAGAGTCCAGCTCATCATGTAATGTCAAGGATGATGTTAAGACATCTAAATGTGACATTAGAAGGATCACCAAACAACCTAGTGTCATGCAATTATTCAGAGGATATCTTGAAGAAACTAAGGTCATAGAGGTTGATCATTCAGATATGAAGGGTAATATGTGTGCTGAAATTTGTGAAATCTTAAGTAGAAATTTGGGCATGTGGAAAAGTCATCTGATGTTAGTGACTTATGGTGTGCATTTATTAAATTTCAAAAATTTAAAAGGAAATTTGTTTTGGTGGTGAAAATACATTTATTGGCTTTTAAGTGATCATCAAAAGCAGCCCCCTTACCTTAGGCTATCATTCCCTATTATTACTCTCACACGCTACGTCAATCTCCACACTCCAAGTCCGTTCATCTTCCCCCCTAAGAACATAAATTACAACACATCCTTGTACATCAATTGTTTCAAAGGAACAATGTCTCAACATGGGTCATGTCCCTCCAAGGAATCTGCTTCAAAGAGCTCTTCGCATGCAACATCTAGGGTTTTGAGGAAAGAAGTTTTGATGGATGAAGCCTTGGACATAGCGTCTCTCTCTATGATTACAGGTTCAGAAAAGACAAGGCCTGAGAAGTATCAACCTATGAGGCCTTCAAAAGGTAATACTTCTGATCAATCTACGGGTAAGAAATTTGATGATAGCAAAAGTAGAGCATTTGTCACTAGTGTTTTGTTTGGAGACAAACCTACTCCTAAGACTACCACCCCTCTTCCTCAAGCCGTTGAAGAAAGGGTAGATATGGACAAAAGTATTGATCAGATTGTCACAAAAATATTTGAGAAAGGGATTTCTGTGAAGGGAATATCTAGACCTCTGAGTCAAATGCCTGCTGATCAATCTGTTAGAGAAAAGGGTGACATGCAAACTTCTGAAACCGATCTTCACAGATTGGCTGTTTCAGTCATTGAAGATGCTGAGATTAAAGATGAAGTTGAAGCTGAAGCTAAAAGAGAAAGGGATACTCATGTTGAAGATGAGGTTGATGTTGAACATGATGTTGGAACATCACCTGCTAGGGATGTTACTCCTAGTCCCAGAGGGAAGAAGAATGCTGATGTGGTGGATGTTGTTGACTTATCTGATAATGAAGTAATTGGTAATGTTGTTCCTGGTATTGCCAATAGATTGAAGACTAGAAAAGGAAAGACCGTGGAATCTTCTCCTAAGATGACAGCTGAAGGCAAGAAGAAAAAGACATCTGTAGTTGGTCCAACTAAATCTTGGAGCAAGGTTGCTGTGACTTCCAAAAAGAGAAAGATTAGAGAAGAATCTGAATCTGAGTATGATGTTGAGGAAGATGTTCAAGACATCACCCCTGTCAGAAAGACCATTTTGAAGAGAATTTCTGATAAGGTTCCTGAAGTGCCAGTGGACAACATATCCTTTCATTATGCTAGCAGTGCTCCAATGTGGAAATTTGTGTGTCAAAGGAGATTAGCTCTGGAAAGAGAGCTTGGAAAAGATGCATTGGAGATGAAAGAAATTATGGAGCTCATTCATGTTGCTGGCCTGTTGAAGACTGTGACAAAATTCTCTAAGTGCTATGGTGGACTTGTTAAGGAATTTGTTGTTAACATTCCTATAGACATTTCTGATAAAAGAAGTGTGGACTTCATGAAGGTGTTTGTTAGGGGTAAGTGTATTAATTTCTCTCCTAGTACCATCAATAAGTATCCGGGAAGAGATGATTAAGAGGGTTGTGAACTGGAAGTGACTGATAATGATGTGTGTAAAGAGATTACAACCACTCAAGTGAAGGTTTGGCCACTGAAAGGTAAATTGACAGCTAGCAAACTCAGTATCAAGTATGCTATTTTACACAGAATTGGAGCTGATATCTGGGTACCTACTAATCACAAAACCACCATAGCTGTGGGATTGGGAAGGTTTATTTATGCTGTTGGGAAAAAGGTCAAGTTCAATTATGGAAATTACATATTTGATCAAGTTGTGAAGCATGGTGCCACTAATGCTATCAAGATGCCTATAGCATTCCCTTCCCTTGTCTGTGGAATGATCATAGATCAACATCCTAGAATTTTAACTAGCTCAGATGTAGCATGTAAGAGGGAGTCAGCTTTATCCTTGCATCCCAAGTTGTTTGTTGGGAATCATGTTCCAGACATTGTTGTAACATCAAGTTCTGGAGTTAAGAAGGCCAGTACTAAAACTGAGATGATTGAAGAATTGAAGGCGGCCTGCAAGGATCTTGATATGGTGATCAGTACTAGCACTGCTAGGAAGATGAAAATTGAGCAGATGATCAAATCCTTGGAACAAGGTGAAGATGATGTGAGTGTAAATGCTGAAGATTCAGGTTCAGAGGAAGGTGATGAGGATATTGCAGATGGTTCTGATACTAATGAAGATTGAAGTGCTGCTTTTACTATTTATTGCTTTTGTAGTTTTTTTTTTGTTTCTGCTCATTGTGAGCATGTTGTGTAATTTGGATAAATGTACTTTTATGCTTATCTGGTTTGTGTTCTATGATTTGTCTTGTCATGTGGTGCTGACTTTTGACTGACAAGGAGAGCTAGTAGGACTAACTGATGTAAATGTTTGGTGTGTGAGGGCATATCTTGTTGGTAGTTGTCCAATTATGGCTAAAAAGGGGGAGAGTTAGCCTATGTGCCTATGTGTTGCCTAGGTGTCTGATGTGATTCTAGGCTTGAGGGGGAGTTTAGCTCTGTGCAAATTTTGGAACAGCTGGTATACTGGTTCTTGTTTTGAGGGGGAGTTTAGCAGATTTGAATGTGATTGTTGCTGGTTGTGTTTTGGCTGTTTGGAGTTTGAAGTTTTTCCGCTGCAGGTACCTCTGATGTTGGCAGAGATTGTTTTAGCCAAAATTAGCCAAAGAGGGAGATTGTTAGTTCTTGTATTGACTGGAATTTTGGTAAAACAAAGTTGAACAATGTTGATGTCACATGTCTGATGTCATAGCCTTGGTTCCTAACATTAGTTGTTGCAGGATTGAAGTTTTATATGCTGATGTTATACTTGATGTCTTGACATCAGTTATCAGAACATCAGGTTGTGATGTTTTAGGGCTGCGCGTGTTAGTTTGTTTTGAGGAGATCTGTTTGAGAGATTGGATGCGAGTTTCTTGGAGAAGATATTTATATTTTCAATCAGATATGGAGCAGATCATGTAACTAACATTAGGGCTGATTTGAAAAGATTTAAAAATATTAGAAGATCAAATCTATGTAACTAACATTAGGGCTGATTTGAAAAGATTTAAAAAGATTAGAAGATCAAATCTGTTTTAAATCCTGATTAAGAACAAATCAAATCAGATTATTTTGGAAGAGGTCCAAGCCCAAGTCAGAATGCTATTTAAAGCAGCCTCAACCCTTGTTGGAAAAAAACGAAGAAAGAGAAAAAAAGACTGAGTGTCATTTGTGTCTTCGTGTGTGTTTTGTAAATAATTCATGTTTGAATTGGTGTTACTATTTTGAGTTGTAATTGGTTTCTCTAGAGCTGTTAAGCAAGAGAGAGTTGTTCTTGATCAAAGCTGTTAAGCAGAATCAAGTTGTGTGATTAATTTGTAATCATTGGATTGTATCACTGAGGTGATTTAGGGAGTGAGGAGTTTCTTATACCTAAGTGGTTTCTTAGGTAGAAGTGTCATTGGGTAGTGATTAAGTTAGGTAGATGTCAACTGGGAATGTTGAGTCTGTAATTTAATACTACTAATAGTGAATTTCCTCCCTGGCTTGGTAGCCCCCAGACGTAGGTAGTTAGACCGAACTGGGTGAATAATTCATTGTGTTATTTACTGCTTGTTATTGCCTTGTTCATATTAGTAGAGCGTGTTGTTGTGACATCGCACTTAACATCACACATCTGATACCAGAATTTCAGGAATTAAAAATAGCATGCCAAACCTAAAAAACCCTAAAGAGGGGACAAGACTCCAATTTTTTTTTGGAGCATTCAATGGATGCACCATGGTGGCATAAACTGAGCCATTTCCAACTGAATGGGTCAAGGATGATCTCTGAACTAGGGAACCAAAGGCCTGTGCTCTAACCTCTAGTCAATGGCTAGAGGAGACTTGGATTCCTATTGATCAACATTTGCCAAACCTCTGCTGCAGTTGTCATTCACTATTGCAGCCAAAAAAAACTTGCTCTACTATAAATAGAGCTCATTTGTGCTCAATTTAAGTACACCAAAGCACTACAACACTTGCTTTCCTCAAAATCTCTTTCTCTAGGCAAAAATGCCTTCTTTAGCAAGGTAACTCTGAGTTGTTGAGTTAGGGAGCAATTCCATCACAGCTCATGATCCAAACACATCCAATATGTCATATCTAAGTTGTCCAAACTCTCACAAGTGACCTGTAACACCAAAATCCCAAAGTCCTCTCTCAAAACCTCAAAATAGGACTTTTTTGCATTTTTCAAGCCATGTCTTGATTCAGTCACTTTCAAAATTAGATAAAGCCTCAAACACACTCCAAATATCATCCTTGAATTGTCCCAAATGGTTCCCCACATCTGGAACACCATTTGAGAGAGTTGCTATTTTGGTCACATTTGCCTCTTTTGCAAGAAAGGGCCAGTTTCCATTCCTGAGGTTTCCAGCTGATTCCAATTATCCTAAAAGCTTCTAAGGGATTATTTAAGAGTGTCCAAAGCATCAAATCATTTCTGGAATAAGGCACTTGACAAATTGCTCAAAAAGCTCCCAAAGAGGTAAGCATCTCAACTTGAACTCTTTAAAATATGCATTGCTTTGAAGTCCACTGATCATACACATCTCATACATGTTATATATGTTGTGTTTAGACCAATTCATCATGTGATTCATGTCTGTACCATGAGGTAGCACAGAAAATGCAAATGGACGCCTATTTCAAAACCACTATCGGGTTTTAAAATGGGGACCTCATATGAGAAAACCACCACCACCATTGGATTCCTTGTGAAATTCTAGGCAAGATAGACCTAAATTTTGTCCCAATCCAAAGAGAAATGAGAAAGTTACAAGCTTCACGTTTTTGGCCAAAACCTTGCCTTGCATTTCCTTGGCCAGGCCAAAAACACGGCAAGCCTTGTATATTTATGGCTGGGGTTTGATACACGGATGTATCACCACCCCAGTGGTAGGATGCGCGCACTGCATACAAGAGGTATGTGGTTCGAATCCCCCTCGCCCCAGATCCTATTTTTATCACTTTTTCCTATTTTTATTATTTTTCTTATTATTTTTAATTATTTGAAAAATTAATAACTCCCTCAATTTTAATTATTTTTTATTGGTTATTTTTGCAAAAAATTACAAAAATGTTGAAATATTTTATTCCACAAAAAAATCAAATTTATATTATTTATTTAATATAGTTGGTATTTTTATGAATAAATTCATTTTTAATTGTTTTTAAACAATTTTAAAAGTGAATCTTCACCTTTAAAATCAAAACCAAATGAGTTTTAATTCACCTTGTGATTAAAAACTCATTTTTCAAACCTTAACCAAAAATCACAAGTTGTTTATTCAAGCTTATTTGGTGTTTTGTCATTTTTTATTGATTTTCTTTGAGAATTTACTTTTAAAATGATAAAAATTAGGGTTTTGATTGATTCCACCCTCATCAATCATTTTCAAACACTCATGGGCCTCTATTAGAGTGCAAGACCCATCCCCTTTGTAAATACACCACTTTTTGGGCCTCAGTCATTGTATAAGTCCCATTGTATTTTCAAAAAACAACGGCGCGATCATCGCCTTTTTAACAAAACCAATTGGGCCTCTCCTCGAGCTATAAGTCCCATTCATTTTTCAAAAATAAATCTTTGGGCCTCTAATAGAGTGTAAGACCCAATCCCCTTTTAACCAAAACCATTTTGGGCCTCAGACATGTATAAGTCCCTCTGCGTTAAAAGAAAAACCTCGGTGCAATCGCCAGTTCAAAAATCAAATCATCTGGGCCTACCCTCGTGTTGTAAGCCCCAATTCTTTTCAAAATATGTGGGCCTCTAATAGAGTGTAAGACCCATCCCCTTGTACATAAAAACTTTTTGGGCCTCACGTATTATATAAGTCCCTCTGTACAGTTTTTAAAACAATGGTGCGATCATCGTTAAAACTTGGGTCTCTCCTTGAGCTGTAAACCCCAAAAATCTCTTCAAAACACTTTCTCATTTGATTTTGAATTAAAATATATGTTGTCATCAAAACTTTCTTTAATTTCTTTGTTGAACAACTAACAAAACAGCATGGAAGCTCTACAACGGGTAAGTGTTTATCTGCTTTCATTTACCGCTTTCATATGTATATAACTGTATTGTGGGGCTGTTTCACTGTAAGTCTTCTTTCACATCCTTTTATATACTTGTCACATATCCACTATGTAATACTAGTATAGTTATTTAGAGTTTTCCCCGGCAACTACGTCTAGAACTAGGTAAAGCCAAGTTGGTCACTCTTAAATACAAACAAAACTAGATCCCCCGTAGGATTCCAGATACAGTCTTCCCTCCTCTTGGGGTTAAACAATATGGAACAAAGGGAAATGCAGTATTCTCGGTGAACCTTTTATCAGACTGTCACCCTTAGAAATTGTCAAAGAAACTCTAACTCCCCAGAGATGATCTTTTCTCCGTGAATGGCATCTCTTGAGTTTCTTCCAAATCCTCGGACTTTCCTAGAATGATCTCTTCTCAGTGAATTGCATTTCTTGAACTTCTCTTGGTTTGGGGACCCACAGGCTTCTTAAAAGCATCCCCGCCTCCTCTTCGGCGTTGTACAAGGACCCTTCGGCTTCTTAGAAGTTCTCATGCCTTCTCTTGGGCTTAATACAAGGACCCTGACGACCTCTTAAAGGTATAAGATAGAACTTAGTCATCCTTTGCTAGAGCAGTCTTTCCCGCGTCAAAACTCCGACCATTGTAGGGTTGATACTCATCCCTTAATGCCCGTGCCTCCTCTTGGGCATTGTACAAAAGATAAAACTCTAGACTTGGACAGTCTAAAACTCTTGAGTCTCAAAGACATTCTCAAGTTCCTTTCAAACATAAGAAAAAACACCGATTACTCTGGATCAATCTCCAGCAAAAACCCGGTCTCTCTCATGAGAGTTCCCCACACTTGGACCCGCTTCAGGATCTAAATAATCCTCAGCAGTAAGTTAGCCTCCTCTTGGGCTTTGTACAAATGATTCTCCCCAGTGGAGCTAACCTTTTCAGACTCTCTTGTTGAGTCAACCTCCTTTTAGCCTCCGTCTTGGGCTTTGTACAAGACATATAAAACACTCTCTTGTTGAGTCAATCACTTTTAGCCTCCGTCTTGAGCTTTGTACAAGACATATAAAACACTCTCTTGTTGAGTATAAAAGACTCTCTTGTCGAGCAAATCACTTTTAGCCTCCGTTTTGGGCTTTGTACAAGACATATAAAACACTCTCTTGTTGAGTATAAAAGACTCTCTTGTTGAGTCAATCACTTTTAGCCTCCATTTTGGGCTTTGTACAAGACATATAAAACACTCTCTTATTGAGTATAAAAGACTCTCTTGTTGAGTCAATCACCTTTTAGCCTCAATCTCGGGATTCGTAAGAGACCACAAATCACTCTCTTGTTGAGTATAAAAGACTCTCTTGTTGAGTCAATTAACCTTCAGACTCTCTTGTTGAGTCAATCACTTGTTCAAGACTCTCTTGTTGAGTCAACCCTTTTTTTAGCCTCCGTCTTGGGCTTTATACAGGACAGATAAAAGTACTCTCTTGTTGAGTCAACCCCTTTCAGCCTCCATCTTGGGCTTTATACAAGATACATTCTCCCCAACAGAGTCAGAATCCCTTTTAGCCTCAATCTTGGGCTTTGTACAAGACAGAAAGAAAATTTTCCTCCTGAAAAGTCAAACTTCTAGCCTCCTATTAGGCTTTATATACCGGTTGAGTCAATCAACCTTTTAGCATCAAAGTTGTGCCTTGCTCACAGCACACAAACATCAACAATTCCTCTTTAGAGATGACAAGTTCTCTCTCAGCCAAACCTTTTAGCTTCACATCTTGGGCTTTTAACAAGACACCAAAACATCTCTTTCCTCCCATAGAATAGGAGGAAATACGATCGCTCTGATTTCTCTGTTTCGTTAAACGGGAATACGTAGGCATAAGATTGCAAAATCTTAGCGAGAACACTAATCAAAAACCCAAAATCCCGTACCTTCATACAAAGTATCAGACCTAACACCTTACCAGAAGCCTCACAAATAATCCTGACACTTGTATTCTTAAGAAAATAACCCTAAGAATGACCCCCTATTTTGATAGCATCTGTAAACCAACGGTTTTGACTGTTTAACCTCACTACGCAAGCAGTGTTAATTGGAGACATCTATTTTCCTTCCTTAATCAGCTCAACAGGATAAAAAATGAATCGAACTGTAGTACCAAAGCGATAGTGATTCGAAACCACAAAAATCGCGCTACAAGTCTAATGGCAAATTACTGGTGGGGAGACAACCATATTCATTGGAAAAACTGGAACAGTCTGTGCTAGCACAAGCTGGATGAAGGGCTGGGATTTAGAAAGCTTAGAGAATTCAACAAGGCTCTGCTTGCCAAACAGGTCTGGAGGATACACACTGAACCAGAGGCCTTTGTGGCTAGACTGATTAGAGCAAAATACTATCCTAAGACTGATATATTTACAGCCAAAATTGGAACAAATCCCAGTTACCTATGGAGAAGTATACATCACAGTTTTAAAATTATTCAGAAGGGCTCTTATTGGGTGATTGGCAACGGAAAAAGCATAAACATTTGGCAAGATAATTGGATCCCATCCTATGTCAATTACAAAACCATAACACAAAAACCTCAAAACACTCCAGTCAATAAAGTGGAAGATCTGATTATAAAAGAAGATAACTGCTGGAACAAAAGAACTCTTGAAGATAACTTCCTACAGGTGGATACCCACAACATAAGCCTTATTCCTATTACTAACACTGCAGAAGAAGACATTCTGAGTTGGGCATACACTAAGGACGGTAAATACTCGGTTAAAATAGGTTACCAGCAAATAATGCAGAGGAGTCAAGGCATAACTGAAACTAGCACATCTCACAATCAGGATAACAAGCTTTGGAAAAGGATCTAGTCAGCACAAGTTCCACCAAGAAAACAAATTCTCTTATGGAGAATCATACAAGACATTATCCCTGTCAAAGCTAACCTAAACCAAAGGCACATCCCAACTGACTTCCTATGCCCCAGATGTGGTACTGAAATAGAAACAATAAACCATTATTTTATGAATTGCAATTGGGTCATATGTGTGTGGCTGAGCAACCCTCTAACAATCAACTTCAACCAACTCAATCACACTAACCCATAATTCAGGGAATGGTGCAAAGACTATATAGAGAACTAAGATCCTGAACAAATAGCTATACTTATTCAGATTATTGACTGAATATGGTACAACAGAAACAAGAAACTACATGACAACATAGACACTCACCCGACAATCGCCACCAGACACATATGCAACAGCCAGAAGGAGTACATGAAAATCATACATAAGCCAACAAAACAAAAACAAGATAAGCAGGATATAACCAGCAAACAAACAGAACATACAAAGGAAACGTGGAAGAAAAATTATGAAAAAGACAAAGAAGAGTACCTGAGAAAACAAAAGAAGGAACAACAAAGGAACATATATAAGGAAAAAGGGAAAGCTATCATGATAGAGTCTCAAACCTGCAAGAAAAAAAGATAGTCAGTTTCTAGAGAAAAACAGCAGAAGTGAAAAAGGATGGGGGGTTCAAATATGCGAGCCTACCAATGATCTTATCCAAAATCAACACCACAACGAAGAAGCCACTGGTCTACAAAATCAACAAAATCACCTGGAAAGGAAAAAAGACAAAAGCGTGAGGAATATTCAGAGGAAAATGAAGAATCAAGAGTTCGGTATATACACACTTGATGCTTCGCTGATTGAAGAAGGAGCGTGGGGCCTTGGAGTTGCTAGCTTCGACGATAGGGGGAGAAGAGTCGCCATCAACGCAACAAAGGTTAAAGGGAACAAAAATCCCACAACGGCGGAAGCTGCGACCTTAAGATTCGCCATGGAAATAGCGCTGAAATACCAAAAGGATAACGTGAAATTTCAATCGGATAATCAACAAGTGATAAAAGCGATGAAAGGTGAAAATCAAGACCTACCCAAAACGGAAATGGGGCAAATTTGCAAAAAGATGAAGAAGAAGTTGGCTCTGTTCAATCAAGTAGAGTTTGGGTACATAGAGAAAGCGATGAATGAAGATGCACATGCGGCGGCTAGGGCTGTAGTGCAGAAAACATTAATTAATTGTAGTGAAACCTAATTGTTTGTTTTGGGACACCGTTGTGTGTCTGTATGGGTCTTAGGGCCCAACACAAATAAAAAAAAAAGTGAGTAGAAGAATAATAATTCTAAAAGTAGGTTTCACAAAAGAATGACACGCCACATTATTACCAGCTCCATGTTTTATTAGGTAGTCAACACAAACATTCTTCTTCCTAAGAGTATTATAAATTTGAACTCGTCATTCTCTAGAGAGAAGTTCTTTAATGTTGTGAAGAATCACAACACGGTGATGTCAAACATTATCAGACTCTGATATAAATTTGATATCAGAGTTAAAGTCAAAATAACATATCAGGTCTTTGATGCCAAGTTTGCAGGCCATATGCAAATCATAATATAACGTCATTAGCTCAGCATGAAGGATGTTGGAATAACCAATACCCACAAAACCGAGAATCCAAGCACCATCAATATTTTGAATCAATCCATAAAACCCGAGACTTCGAGATTACTAAGGCTACTGTCATTAATATTCTAAATCATATTACTACATTTGTGTGCATTCCATGTGATCGTTCTCGTTGGACGAGACATATGATGCTTGAGAAATCATTTAGCTAATAGATTAAAATAATTCACTGTGAGTTGTTTCAAAGTATAGGAAGACACCATTTCATTTCCAAGACATGGTTTATTATTGAAGGAAGAGGATAAGACGTTTACTAATAAAGTGAACTTGAATATCAAGGATTGTGAAAAGTCTTTTAGCGTTCAGCTCCCACTTATTTATAAGCAGAATGAGGTTGAGCGATCCAGATTTCTAATGGGAAGAAGTATGAAATCAATGGCTGAAATTCTCCTTAGTAATACATGCAAACTCAAGTACAATATAACCCGCATCACACCCTAACGCGTCATGTCAACACATGTGTTATAGGAAGATGGTAAAACATTTCAATGATACTGTTCTAGACTGGGCCAGAGGCTGGCCCACTATTGGGCATGGCCCAACCAAGCTCCTCGTTGGGGAAGGCCCAATCCATCATCTCGTACGGAGAACGCTCCTCACGCGTTTTCCCCACGGTCTCCACGTGCTCCCCATGCGAAGACACGTCATCATCCAACTGTCTGCGTTCGAGAGAATAGGTCCTCCACCTTCCGAAGTTCATAGGGCAGTTGACCCAGTACGAAGACCACGTGCTGGTCTTCTTTACTCCACGTAGATCCTGACAGTTATCCGTATTGGGCCTAATGATCCAATCCAATACAGATAAATATTAGTCCAACGCTAGGGGCACCTTATAAATACCCTCTTCCACAAGAGGGTCAGGTATTCTAATTTCTACATTTTCTGTTGAAACTTACTTTAGCATCGGAGTGCCTTGCAGGCACACCCCCTCCTCTTTTCCACCACCGGTGAATTAGGAGCTTATGAAGTGTTGCTGGCTGCTGATCTCTTTTCTGATCCGATAAGATCAGTGGCACCAACTGTGGGGACCTTTTTCTTCCCCGTCTTTTCTTCCTCCGAAATCAAAGGACCAAAGCAAATCTTCAACTTTCGTCGATCATGGCCAGCCCACGCATTGAAGATAACGTCCATGAATCTGCTTTCACCACTTCCACAAACAGCAACGACTACGATCCCAATGTGGCTGTCCCTGTCGAAGAGGGTGACCCTAGGGACGGGCGCACCGCCTCTCCCTCCCCGACGCAGTCTACAACGCCGCTCAACGGTTCAGCAGTCCAACTGTTTCCCAACTAATTCCTGTGTCGCCCAATGTCGACCTGACCATGATGGCCTTGTTCACGGCGATCAACTAGCCGAACCTGATGATTTTCCAATAGAATGAATGGATCGAGATGTTGGACAAAGAATGAAAATCGCGCTCTCCCCCACGGAGACATCAGCGCCCGGTTTCTCGTAGTTCGTCCCCGCGATGACGAGAAGCCCGTCCTCCCTCTCCCCCACAGAGACTTCAACAGGAAGATTCTCGGAGCCTCTCCCCGCGCCAACCTAGACGTCGTCCGTGACTGGAAAGGCCTTAGCCCGCGGCTACCCAGATGCGTGATCGCGGTCCTCCCCAGAAAGAGCGACGCTCCTTGGCTCCCAAGAGAAACAAAGTTGGCGGGCAGACGGAGAAACCGAGGAGTCGACCAAGGAGTTCCCTACATCGCGACAGAAGCCCTTAGTACGACCCTTCCCCGTTGCAATCACCAATCAGAAGCAAAAAGGACAACCCCCACGGTCCATTATCCAGAACCATCATGGAGACTCCCCTTCCCGCCGGGATGGAGAAACCCTCGTGTCCGGCGACCTACGATGGCACGACCGACCTGGACGATCACATTGAGAGCATAAATGTGATGCTCAACTACCGCAACTTCCAGGGAGCCATAAAGTGCATACTCTTCCTTAAGACCCTTGAAATTATGGCAATGCAGACATGAGATGTCCTAACACATGTCAAGACATTGTTCTGCATAAACATTTAAACAAAAACAGAATAACAGACTGATACCTTGAATATCAGAAACTACAGAATCTCAGATGTTACGGCATCTGATCCAGCATATTTATCAATACCAATAACATAATATGTAAATCTGCAGAATGATAGAAGACACATTAATTATTAACCCAGTTCGGTGCAATTCACCTACATCTAGGGGATACCAATCTAGGAAGAAGACTCCACTATCTGTAGAATTATCATAAAGCTAAACTCCCTCGTTTACAACTTTATCTCCTAATATCTACCCAATGAAATCCTTATTAATGAACACCCTCTTTGATATGAGAATCACCACTCACTTCTCCTAATCACAAACTGTGATGTCTACATCATCCCTGTCAATACAGAATTCTGTCAAGCATACTTGACCAACACGTTATCTTGGATTTGCTTAAAAGCTTCATCCAAGAACAATACATAATCCATTACCTAAAGGCTTATGAATTTGTGCTATACCTATGTCTACCACAGTGCATCAAACGACATAGAGGGAGACTTACAAACCTAGAGAGTCAATGACTCTCAAAACCCTAAACCCTTATTTTTACACAAGAGAACTAGGTTACAAAAGGTATCTCATAATCCAGTCCTAGGTCTAGGTATTCTTTTATAATATTATGTTTCCTTGGGCTTCAAATCTTCTGTTTATTTCTTCCTTGATCCATGTTCAAATTGCTCCTTAAATCTTGCACCAGATTAGAAACATCCTGCAATACCAGCTCAAGATGTCGAGACATTAGTTAGGACTTCATGTCTGACCAGTCTTCTTTCATCAGACTTCTTTATATCTTTTGACATTCTGTTCTTCCAAAAATTTGCTCAAATCAGCAGAGCTTTCAACCCTGAGAAAGGGCACAATGGCGTGGTATAACAGCCTCTACCATGAATCCATCACCTCCTGGAAAGAGCTGAAGACACAGTTCTCCAAGCACTTCCCGACTTCTCGGCGACATCCAAAGACGGAGGCGTCCTTGGAAGCCATTATTCAGGGGAAGGACGAATCTCTATGGGACTACATAAAGAGATTTAATCGAGAGGCTATCCAGGTATCCAATATGGACGGTATGAAGAGGTACCTGATCGAGCGAGGGCCGCGACCCTGCAGTAATTTTGCCAAGGCGGTCGGTATCAAAACACCCTAAACACTAGACGCACTTCTTCTCAAGTCCCAGACCTACATCCAATACGAGGAGAAGGAGGCCGCTAACAATGCCCGCGACTCGTGGAATTAACAGAGTGGCAAAGTCTCCAGGCACGAGGACTCCGTAGCTCCCCGGCGAAGCGGGGAGAAAAAAAGAGAAGATATTCCCTGCAACTCCCGAGAACACAGGGGGTCAGTAGGCCATTTCACCGAGTACACGCTACTCACCGCTCCCCGTGAGCGCATCCTGGCCAAGTGCATCAACTCAGAATTCCAAATAGGTGGGATCTGTTTCCCAAAGCCGATGCCCTCTAAGCCCAACGTCGACAAGTCCAAGTATTGTCGGTTCCACAGGATCCACGAATGCATCACGAAAAACTGCATCCATCTCAAGGATGCCATCGAAATCCTGATCAAGGAAAGGTATCTAAAATAGTACACTAGGAGGAACGAAGCTCCTCGATAAGAAGCCCGCAAGGCAAAGAAGGTCGAGGAGGTGACGCCACCCTCCGACAACGCTGGATTGTAAGTCGCCCTATGTGTCTCCTGGCCAGAAGACTTCTACCTCCCCTACGAGGCCAACACACTTTTGTCTGCTCGTAACGCATAGGAGAACTTCCTCTCCGCCATGGTCGTATCCGACGGAGGGTTCAACAAACTCTCCATGGGGTCAGTAAAGAGGAAATTTGACGAGCTAATTGAAGCAAGCTCGAAGCAGATGACCAACCTCGACAGGTTCGATGAAAAATCAAACCAAATCACCGTCTACCTCGAAGAGCTACTGGGTGGAGCCCCCAAATCCAACATTCATCTGCTGATCAGAGCCCAGATGGTGAACTTCGACGTCTACCGCATCCTCGTCGACTAGGGGAGCTCGGTCAACATAATGTATGCTCACATGTTCACCACTCTCCAACTCGACGAGAGGCATCTGACTCCGTACGTCGGATCCGACTTGATGGACTTCAGTGGCACCACTACGAGACCATGGGGCTATGTTGAGCTCTTCGTCACTTTTGGGTCCGAGGAGACTGTCAGACAGGTCAAAGTCCGCTTCCTGGTGATAGAGTGCCCCTCTCTATACCAATGCATTCTGGGAAAACCGACCCTGGCCGAGCTGACTGCAGTACCATCCACAATCCACCTGAAGATGAAGTACTACACAGCCAGGGGTCACATCGTCATCCTCCATGAGGACATTGAAGCTGCTATAAGGTGTTTTGAGGCGGCCACCAAGGGGTTGAACTCAATCAACATAACTCCCAAGACTTCTAGCAAGCCAGCTCGAGCCGAGGAGCAGAAGCCCCTTCCCCGGGTAAACTCAGTCGACCTCGACAGCCGCTTCCCCAGCAAGTCAGAGCAGAACGAAGCGACAACTGATGCCCCTCTAGTAAATGGCAACAACGGGCAACCTCTCCATCCTGTTCGCCCCAGTCCAGATGGCGACTTTGAGCTTATCACCCTTAGCGATGACCCGGACAGGAGCGTGAAGATTGGCAAGAGACTCTCTGACTTGGCAAGGAAGCAACTGAAGGCCTGCCTCAGGGAGAATACTAACCTGTTCACATGGAGCACTACGAAGATGCCTGGGCTTGACCCCAATGTGGCCTGCCACCAGCTCACCATAGATCCGACCGCTAGAGCCATAGTAGGCGTAGGCAGTCTCCCGAAAAAGCGGAGGCTGCTGAGTTAGCTGTAAAAGACCTCATAGAGGCAAATTTTATTAGTGAAGCCCAGTACACAACCTGGCTCTCAAATGTTGTACCTGTCAAAAAATCTAATGGAAAGTGGCGTATGTGTGTTGATTATACCGATCTCAATAGGGCTTGCCCCAAAGATGCATATCCCTTTCTTAACACCGACAAATTGGTCGACAATTTTGTAGGTTTTAAGCTATTATCGTTCATGGATGCATACTCGAGATACAACCAAATCCCCATGGCAAAGGCCGACAAGCAATACACGACTTTCATGACCGAGTAGGGCAATTATTACTACAACGTAAGGCCATTCAGCCTGAAAAACGTTGGCGCTACTTACCAATGAATAATGAACAAAGTCTTCCGAGGTGAGATCGGGGACATGCGCAAGGTCTACATGGAGGACATGATTGTGAAATCACGAGAAGAGACCTACCACACCGCTCATCTCAGAAGATTTTTCGACACGACAAGGAGATGCAGAATGAGATTCAACCCAGAGAAGTGCACCTTCGGTGTCCGAGCAGGAAAATTCCTTATCTTCTATTTAACAGAGTGAGTAATCGAGGCGAACCCCGACAAGTGCAAGGCTTTCTCCGAGTTCCCGACACCGAGCTCGAAGAAATTGATCCAATCCCTGAACGGGATGCTAACCTCGCTATCCAACTTCATGGCTAAATCTTCCCAACACGCACTCCTATTTTTCAAACTTCTGTGCAAGGAGGCCACGTTCAAGTGGACCGAGGAGTGCGAGCAAGCTCTCATCCACCTCAAATAATTCCTCTCACAACCCCCAGTTCTCTCGCGGCTGGAGAGTGGGGAAACTTTATATTTATACCTTGCCGTCACGACCGAGATCGTCAGCACGACTCTCATTCACAAAAACCCCGAAGGACAAAAACCAACTTACTTCACTAGCAAAGCCCTACATGGCCCTGAGCTCAGGCACCAACAAATCAAAAAGGTCGCTCTGGCCCTCATCAATGCGGTCAGAAGGTTACGACACTACTTCCTGGCCCACATAATTGTGGTTATGACAGACCAGATCCTCAAATGGTTGCTCGAGCTCTTTGAGTTCGACGTCCAGTATGAGAGTATGAAGGCCCTCAAAGCTCAAGTATTGGCCGACTTCGTCGCGGAAATAACCACCCCGATCTCCCCGACTGACGGAGCCCGCAAGTGGACCATCTATATCGACGGGGCATCCAGCTCGACAAGAAGTGAAGTGGGCATCATTCTTGAAAACGAAGAAGGCATCTTGATTGAGGTATCCCTCACTCTATCATTCTCTACTTTGAACAACCAAGCTGAGTCCGAGGCCTTCCTCGTCGGGGTGTGCCTAGCCGAGGAACTTGGCGCAAAGAAGGTGAAGATATTTACCGACTCCCAGCTTGTCGCCTCTCAGGTACAGGGAGAGTACCAGGCCAAAAATGACAACCTCTTCGAGTACTTAGCTCTGGTAAAAAAGAGGATGAAAATGTTCGACTCCGCAGAGGTGATGCATGTTCCCTGCGAGCACAATACCAGGGCAGACATCCTGTCAAAGCTCGCGAGCACAAAGAAGAAAGGCGAAAACAAGTCTGTCATCCAAGAGGTACTTTCTCTGCCAAGCATCGAGAAACGCACCTCGACTGTCGATGTAAATGCCATCGACGACAACAACTGTTGGATGACCCCGGGAGGCTAAGCATCGAGAAACGTACCTCAGCATGAGGGAATTGCCCAATGACTCCAAGGAGGCTAGCGTAGTCAGACGCCGAGCTTGGTCTTACATCTTGATCGAGGACAAATTGTACATGCAGTGATTTTTCATCCCTCTCCTCAAGTGTGTTGAGGAATCTAAGATCTCTCACATGCACTAGGAGATCCACGAAGGGATCAATGCCCTACACCTCGGCAGACGATATCTCGCCCGGAAGGTTTTGCGAGCATGATACTATTGGCCCACCATGAAGTAGGATGCGATGGAACACGTCAAGAAGCACGACAAGTGCTAACGACTTGGGGACATGCACCTTGCCCTGCCTAACGAGCTCAAAACACTCTCGTCCCCGTGGCCTTTCGCGTGGTGGAGGATGGATATCCTCAGGCCCTTCACCTTACGTTCATACCAGAAAAAATATTTAATAGTCGTCGTTGAATATTTCACGAAGTGGATAGAGGTCGATGCCCTTTCTAAAATCACGGCACACAACATACTCTGTTTCTACAAAAGGAACATACTTGCCCGGTTCGGCGTGCCCCAGGCGATCGTCACCGACAACGGGACGCATTTCACCGACAAAAACTTTTGGGACTTCGTTACCAAACTAGGCACGGAGCAACATTTCTCCTTGTGTGAAAGCTTTTTGTTCCGCCTCGCAGCGTGAATCTCTGCTGCATATAGTGAACCTGTGTCGAAATCAATCAGATCGATTATCCTTTGGTTCCAGTAGAGGCATCTGTCTACAATCAGCTTTAGAAGATGCTGTAACGGTTATAAAAACTCTATTAGAATGTTGCTTTAAATATTCATATTCCTATGATAACTAGCTTAAAATCACACCTACCATGACTTGCTTTTGGGCAGTTTTTCCACTTTTTATTACCCTTTCCCAGTAATACTCATCATCGTCCGACTCAGCTTCAAAATCTTCATCCCAGACCTATTCCAAGCCATCTTGCTCATCTGCAGAATCACCAGTTACCCGAATGCCCATTGAACCCGACACGACATTTGTTGTTACCTTTTCAGTTTCCTTCTTTCTTGCTTCTTCATCAACTCTTGTTGGAGGTTTGATCATAATAAAAAAATCAATCAATCACACATCAACTTTTGTGAGTACACATATGTGAACCATTTAAAAATGTCTTCTATAAACTATGGTCTTAAACACGTATAATGAGTATATCGCAAAACAGACCCTTCACAACCAACATTCTCCATTTCTTTATCCCTTACAATCAACTACAAAATGCTATTTATATCCCAGATTTACAAAATGCTTTTCTACTTCAACTATTCAGTGCAAACTCCCTTCCTTATGTGCCAAAACATTATTCTTAGTTGAAATCCCGTTTCAGTTTATGAAGTTAAATTATGGGGTTCTGACTTAGATCAATTAAACAAACTTACTTAGATAAACCATTCCTAATTAACTTTGCAATAAACTTTTCAATATTAACATGAACTGAATTTTGAATACAACAGTCAACGCCCCCGCCGTACTTAACCAAATTACCCTTCTTAATTCATTTTCTAAACAATATATCTCACTAAACAAGTATTCATTTTCATGCATGTCACGATCCACAAACTATAAAACATTTGCCTACTATATTTTTATCATTCAACTCAGTTTCGTAAATAAAACCATATCTATTCATATAACTATATTAATACAAAAACAGATACACTTGCATGTAACTCTAAATACGTTTTCGTCACACCACACATTTTTTTCATAACGTAAATGTTTTTATCTTAGTTTGTTAACATAAACACACTTTTTTCCTTTTAACATGAACTAACAAACCAATTTATCAGTTAATGTTATTAATACGTTGCAGTCATTCATTCTTCTGAGCTCTTTCAAACATGCAACATGAAAAACCAATAACTTACCTTGCGTCAATTTCACCACCATCTTGAAACTTCTTGGCCCAATCTGGATCTTCCAGTGTAAGATCAACCAACTCCACATCTGCCGGAAATGTTTCTACACGTTTTCCCTTCCCTTTGTTTTCTTTCGCCGTTACCTCTTACTCATACCATTCCCGCAGCTGATCGTCGATTCTCTTCTTCTCCATCAACCATGCTTCACCTGGCCTGAAAAACATAACCCACAGTAAAAAATAGGATGAACGATTTCAAGTTATGAAACAACATGCAAACTCTATCGCCTTCTTTAGCGTGTCCCACTTGAAGAGCCTTTTTCAATACCCATTCTTTCACAACGTTTGGGTTCAGAGAAGACGTAACTGAATTAAGGAAAATGAACACGTTTTATGCTATGAACCTATTTATGCTGTTTCTGTTTAAAAACGTTTGGTTTGTTTTTGAAATGAGTCTTGCTAACATTTAGAGTTTCAACGTTTACACAACTTACAACCTTTTATTCCCATTTTCTAGAGTTCCTCCATTATAATGGAATTTAATAATTCATTTTATCTTTTAATTTCATTTTAATTGGACTGCACATTTCACTTCTTCATACAGTTTTTTACAACAATGTTTTTTCTCAATTAACTAATTTAATTTAATGAAAACGACGGATATTTATTCTGTTACAATTAATTCTTACTTTGCAATATTTTTATTTAGCACTTTACGTTACATACAAACACATATGTTACACTTATTTATTTATTTGAAACATTTCTTAAATAACTCTTATTTTGTAACAAACTGATAAATTAAATATTTCAATTAATTTTCTTTTATTGTGTTTTTGTATTGTTCATTTCTTTTTGATCGACAATTTCTCTCCACGACCGGTACCTGTGCGGAAGCATGAGTATCCCACTAGTTTTATATAACATGAACATGCATTTTAATTTATTTTACTTTTATTTATTTAATACTGAATAATTTTCTATGTATATAACTATTGTTTGCTTTAGAGTACACAGACTTATATAATTTTAAAAATTAACTATCTGTGTTATTTTTAATAAAGTAAATTTTCTATGCAATATTTACTTAGAAATTATTTATCACCATATTCTTTATTTTATTTTTATTATATAATATCATTTTGAAGTGTTATTACATATTTAGTTATTAATAGATTATTGCTAAGATAATACTAAAATAATAGACTTTATTCTCAAATTTTATAATCTCAACATTATTAAATTATTAAATATATTAAAATATCCTTTATGCATCTATAAAAGTAATAATTAAAATAAAAAAAATTGTTTTTCTTTTATATAATATTAATATTTTATTGAATTTTTTATCTATTAATATAAATATAGATTAACAAAAATAATTTCCTATTATAATTTTTAAAATATTTTTATTTCATCACTATAATTATCATTCGAATACAATTTATCTAGGGTTAATACCCCTTTTGCCCCCTGCCATATGGGCGAAATCCCAAAAACAACCCTGTAAAAAAAAACACAGATTCCCCCCTTGTCATTTGAAGATTCTACTGTTTTGACCCCTCTTGAAATCCAGTCAACAATTTCTATGACGTGACAATGTTTTTTTATTTTTTATTATTATTTTTAATTACGTGGACGAATTATGTGGCATTTTTTATTATTTTTTATTTTTTAAATTTCATGTGGCATTTTTTTCGTATTATTTTTTATTTTTAATTTAATTCTATTTTTTTTTCAAATTAATAATTTAAAAATTATTTTATTTGGGCCAAATACATATTCCAAATTTATCAGCCCAAGTACATATTCCAAATTTATTAGCCCATGTATTTTTCCATTTAATATAAGTTACACAACTCTCTTATATAAAACCTATATTTTTGCCCACTTCAAACGATGTGGGACAACAGTTCTCTTCATCATCAATTTGCATCACATTGTTCATCAAATTTTCCTGCATCAAACAAATTCATCAACTCATCCTCAATCTCATTAACTCATGTTTTTATTCTCTTGCCGTTTTCAACTTGATTTCTTTCTATTTTGAGCATGATTTTGTAATGATGGCTATTGATGTTGTTGATTTGATATAATACGATATCCTTATCATATCTGTCCATATTTGATTGCCTTTAAATTTCTGGTTTATGGAAAGATCTGATGCCTAACTTGGAGAGCAATGCAGCTTCAGAAGATCCAACCTTGTCTCTTTTCTTAATGAGCTCCACAGGGGTAATGATTTCCACAGTTCCCTTGTTAATCTTGGTTGGAATGTTAAGCACCTAAAGTAGAGAATAAATATAAGTTTGATATCTGCGACAATAAATCTCAATTTCAATTGTTTAAAGAAGATTACAAACAAACCTGGAAGAAAGAAGTTTGAGAGGGGTCGAGCCCTGTGTTGCCTGGAGGCACAACGACATCAATTGGAGCAACCAAACCAACACGAGCAGGAGCTCCAACCTATTCAGATATTAGACAACTCAGTACTCAATAAGCATTCAATTAATGTGACAGGTGAGCACATTCAACCACATTGCTGCCATTGCCATACATCAACCAAATTTTCAGCAGAGAATTCTTAATGAGAATACAAACATATTGCAACTGTGGATAACTCACAAAAATAAAGAATACCAAAACATGCAAAGATCAAGAGAACAAAAACAATGTACAAGAATCAAATTTACAAATAAGGGATTTAATAAGCATTCAATTAATGTGACAGGTGAGCACATTCAACCACATTGCTGCAACTGTGGATAACTCGCAAAATGGAGAAGACCAAAACACGAAAGATCAAGAAAATAAAAACAATGTACAAAATCAAATTTATGAACAATATAACTTTATCGAATAAATCAGTGATCACATAACGATTTCACATTCAACGAGATTACCCATAATTCGATCAAATTCATTCATGGATCAATAAAATAATGAAATATGAAGATAAGATAACTCACGACAAGAAGGGGAATAAGGTTGAGAAATGCGTTGTTTCCAGTTTTCTCTGCATGGATACGAACGGAACGCTTCATCATGGTGTTCTCTAGTTCAATGATTCTTGATTGATTGCAGCTATGATTTGAATGCAGGAAAAATTGATGAACAGTGTGATGCAAATTGATGATGAAGAGAACTGTTGTCCCACATCGTTTGAAGTGGGCAAAAATATAGGTTTTATATAAGAGAGTTGTGTAACTTATATTAAATGGAAAAATACATGGGCTAATAAATTTGGAATATGTACTTGGGCTGATAAATTTGGAATATGTACTTGGCCCAAATAAAATAATTTTTAAATTATTAATTTGAAAAAAAATAAAATAAAATTAAAAATAAAAAATAATACGAAAAAAATGCCACATGAAATTTAAAAAATAAAAAATAATAAAAAATGCCACATAATTCGTCCACGTAATTAAAAATAATAATAAAAAATAAAAAAACATTGTCACGTCATAGAAATTGTTGACTGAATTTCAAGAGGGGTCAAAACAGTAGAATCTTCAAATGACAAGGGAGGAATCTGTGTTTTTTTTTTACAGGGTTGTTTTTAGGATTTCGCCCATATGGCAGAGGACAAAAGGGGTATTAACCCATTTATCTATTACTGCAATTAATCATGAAATTAACCCGTGCATTGCATGGGTGTAAAAACTAGTTAATTTGATTATTTTAATTATAATAAAGACATTAATAATTTAATTAAAAATATAATCAATAAATAAATATTAAAATAAATAAAATAATATCTGAGGGCGGAACAAATCCGTAATTAAGAACCAAGTTTCTCTGCACTCAATTAAATTGGATTTTGTCCGTTAATTTTACGATGGGCCTGGACATGTGCCGGTGGGTTTGTCATGCCAAAAAGCTATTGATATCCAATAAACCTAGCTTAAATATATATCTTAAAAGTAATAGTATATTAAAAAATATATATCTTAAAAGTAATAGTATATTAAAAAGACCTAATTGTACCCAGACAACATATAAGAAGTTAAATTCCTAATATTTTTTGGATTATCTAAATAGTCCTAACAAAAACAACCGAACCAAGAACCACTGCATCCATAACCTCAACCAATCCCTCCATAGCCTCCAACGCCTCCTCGCACACACAATCGATCAATAAACCAGAACTCAGAGCAGTGGTTGAAGATCAAATTCATAGTTAGGTTACATTACAATATTATCAATCAAGCATGAGTTTAATCAATCCAAAAACCGACAAGCTTGTGAGGAGATTAACCATTGCCGCAACCATTACTGCTTCCTATTTTCTCTTAACTGCTGATTATGGCCCTCAACCTAATGCTCTTGACCCTGTAAGTTTCTCTCTTTTTCCCTCTTTTCTTCATTCAAATTTTTAACCTTACCCACCTCATATTTCATGATTTCTTTGCTACCCAAGACATATATAGCTTGATGGTTGCTCTTAATTTTTGAAATTTCTAAGTAGGTTTTTCTGTTTCTAGTTGGATTATCATTTGGAAATTGGAATACTCATTGTCATTTGTGAATGTTTGTTTGAAATTGGGGTTATGTTGTTGTTGAGTTGATAGAGGTTATTGGTTTTTTCATTCTACTTGCAAATTTTGACCTAGGAAAATTTTGACCTAGAATTGATTTTGGCATGTTTGGATGTCTTCAAATAGAATTGATTTTGAGTTAAGTTAGGATTTGTAGCTTTTGACTCCATATTTGATTTTTGATTTTTGCAGTCAAATTTATCAAACCATAAACAACCTCACATTTAACTAAAACTATTTTTAAAAAAAATTCATTCCAAATCAATATTTGTCATTACAGAATCAAATCACATATTAAGCATATGTTTGGTATTTGGTTCAATGGTGAGAAAATTTGATTTTGAATTAATTGATTTTGTAAAATTGATTCTATTTAAAAGTGACTTGAATGTAAAGTGATTTATGTTTGGATAACTTTATGCAAAATTGAGTTGAACACTACATTTCAATATAAAAATCACGATTACACTCAAAAGTTACAAATTTTAGTTTCAAGTAGAATCAATTCTAGAAGTAAAATCAATTCTACTTTAGAAGAATCAAACACCTCAAAAATCATTCCAAAATCAATTCTACACCTTTAGGTTTGCTTTTGGCTCTTTCAAAAGTTAAACCAAACATAGGTCTGAGCTATTCTAAAAACTCAAGGTTGCTTGAGCTATTTCCACTCTCGTGCTTGGTTTAAGTTGTAACTCTTAGGCAACTACTGATCTTCAATATCAAGTTGCAGTAAAAAAGAAAATGTTAATCTAATTCCATGCAGTGAATGAGTGATAGTGTTAGGGTTTCTAAAACTTTTAAGCCTTTAACCTACCCTCCATTTCTTTAAAAAACAATGCCGCAACCTGTCAAATTGCGGCAATGGTGGCGCTATTGTGAATATTCAACGTAGCGCAATGAAAAAGCTGCGGCGTTGCGGATTTTGCATTGCGGCGCCATGGCAACCGCCATGAGTTTAATCCTCATGGAGGTATTACGGAAATTGTTTTTATTTTTATAAATATGAATAATTCTTGTCTGGGATTCTTTTTACCCGACCAGTAAACATGTCCAAAAGAATTATAATTGTGGTTAAATACTAATAACTTTCATTAAATACTAATCACTATCCTGATTAAATATTTATGAAACCAAACACTCTAACCTTTTCATTCAGCAAGCTGCTAACCTTTTCATTCTTCAAACTTTTATTCTTCTCCCTCTGTTTCTATTCTCTTCTCACGCAATTGACTTTTTTTTTTCTCTCTGCTATATTTTTCTCCTTTTTTTAAGTGGTTTGTTTTTATTTTATTTTATTTTCTACTCTGTGTAGTGTTAAATCTTTGAAAATCAAGAAACCTCCGTAACCTCTGGGGTTGACGGTTCAAAGAGAACTGATCCTAGATGAAAATATATAAAAATAGTTAACGGATATACAAACTCTACTTGCTTTATTTTATTTTATTATTATTTTTTGCACAAAATTGATTAATGAAGGAATAACAAGTGCCAAAAACCATCTAATGGAAAAGAAGGGAAATGTTTAAGCTTGCACCAAATGTCCACCGGAAGTTAAAGAAGAGATTATGGAATATACCAAAAACAAAAGGAAGCAAAACAACATTGATGTTGATATGACTACGATCAAACACAATCGCTCCTAGAAGTATGAGAGCAAAAAACGACCAATGGATATATACGTTAGAAAGCCTGAGATAGCAATTGGGAAGAAAAAGATAGAGAAATTGAGACAAGCAAGCATAAAAGACTCTTGTGATAAAGAAGCTATATCTTGAGTTCACCAATATATTGGTCATTTTTGGTACCAAGCGGACTTATCATTCAACATTGTTAAGCTGGAAAGTTTTGGAGATATGATTGCTGCCATTGGTTCTTATGGACCACATCTACCAGTTCCTACATATCATACTCTTAGAGTTCCACTTCTAAAGAATGAGGTGGAATACACACAAATTGATGAAAGGTCATAAGGAGCAACGGAAGAAGCGTGGTTATTCTATTATGTCAGATTCATGGACTGATCATAAACAACAATGCATTATTTATTTCTTGGTCAACTCTGCTGCTTGAACAATGTTTGTGAAGTCTATAGATCTTTGAATTGCTTGATGCTCTTGTGGATGATATCAGAGAAGAAAGAGAAGAAAATGTTGTTCAGGTTATCTTTGATAATTGAATCAATTATGTTTCAACTGGTAAGATGTAAATGGATAAAAGAAAGCATCTTTATTGGACTCCTTGCACAACACACTGCATAGATTTGATGCTTGAAGATATTTGAAAGCTTCCTTTGATAAATAAAACAATTAAAAGGGCAATCAACATATCCTTCCCAATTGTTATCCCAGACTTTTTAACATACATATCCATTGGTCCCTTTTTTGTCGTTCTAGGAGCTATTGGTTCATCATCAAAGTCATCTTCACTTGCATCACATTGCTTGCTTTCAAAATCCATGTTTCTAATTGTAGCCGTATCCACATCAATGTTGTTTTGTTTTCTTTTGTTTTTGCTATACTCAATAATCTTTTCTTTGACCTCCGATGGATATTTGATGCAAGTTTGAACATTATCCTTCTTTTCCGTTAGATGGTCTTTGACTCTTGTTATTATTCCACTAATCAATTTTGTACAAAAAAAAATACAGCGAGTAGAGTTCGTTAACTATTTCCTTTCAGGGTCAGTTATCTTTTAACTGCCAATCCCAAAGATTAGGGAGGATTCTTGATTTTTTGACATTATCTAAAAAAGAGTAGAAAATAAAATAAAATCAGAGCACTTTTTCAAGAAAAATATAATAACATGCAGATATAAAGAGAAAAAACAATTCAGAATTAAAAGGGAAAAAAACTGAAGAGGAGTATTAAGAGTTGCGTGAGAAGAGAAGAGTAATAGAGAGAGAAAAATAAAAGTCTGCTGCGTGATACAAGAATAGGAATAGACGGAGAAGAAGAAAAGTCTGGAGAAAAGTCCGGAGAACAGAAACGTTAGCGGTGTCTAGAATCAAAAGGGTGTAGTGTTTGATTTTATAAATATTTAATCAGGATAGTGATTAGTATCGATGATAATTATTAGTATTTAGTCATAATTATAATTCTTTTGAGATGTTTATGGGTCGGGTAAAAAATACCCAAACAAGAATTATTCAGATTTAGAAAAATAAAACTCCCATGAGCGTTAAACTCGTGGCGGCGGCTATGGCGCTGCAATGCAAAATCCACAACGCCGCAACTTTTCCATGGTGCTATGTTGAATTTCAACATCCGCAATGGCATCGCCATGGCCGCAATTTGACAACACTGGTTTAACCCAATCAGAGCCTGCCCAATTAGTGCCATCTCAAACTTAAAACATTTACCTGCCGCCGGATTGTATCTGCCTGAGCCTGCCCAACTAAGCCCATCTCTAACTGAAAACATTTGCCTCGGATTGTATCTGCCTGTTTTAGTCAGATTTCAAGCTGGCTGGGTCAAGCTGTCCAGCCCTACCATGCTTTATGATGTTTTCTCCTAGAAGTTGCATTGAAAAGAAAATAAGAATGTTGTGCTGGACTTGGTCCACAGACACATCAACTTTGCTGTAACTCTTATGAGAAATTGAAAGCTTTGGAAAAAGGGACCATGGAAGCTGAGTGCATGCTCTGTGAAGTATGGAAATTGTGTTTGCTGCGATGAGTAGCAACTAAAAGGATACGGATCCTCTCCATATCTCAAAAGAAATAGAGGATTCCATTACTGATGTTTTGTGTGGATAAATGTCTAATAATACATAATACATGTCAATGTTTCTAAATATATAAGCCTTTAGATACCAAAAACCTTGGCAGTGGAGATCGTTACTCAAGCTAACTCAACCCCAAAATTTAGCTTAATGGTTTAGTATTGTCCAAACCTTGTAAGGACTACTTTGGTCATATCCATAGTTGATGCAGGATCTCAACACATCCCTTCATGCCTTGTACCGAGCATATGGAGCATGGTGAATAACAGGTGGCCCGATAACATATCTATCATAGGCTCACTAACCATCTTAGAGTCGGGTTAGGCCCATCTCGATCCCCAAAACATTAGTTTAAGAGGTTAGGACTGTCAAATTTTTAAGATGGTATCGGAATCTATGATTGATTTGTTATTGGGTTATCCGCACTTGTCCAAACATGAATTGCCGTGTCTTAGATCTGATAGTCTGATTTCTTATTGGCAGATTAAAAAGCAGATACTTTCAGCAAAGAGCACCGTGAAAGACTATTTTTTGGGATCAAAAACAGAATCTAAAGAAAAGCACTTAGAGAAATTGGACAGCAACAAGGATCATCCATAAATTCATGGTCATCTTGTACAGGAATATTATTGAGCCAAGGTTTTCTTTTAGCAATGTGAACATTGTGAAAGTCTTCAATCTAATGGAATGGTTCAATAGACTAGATGCTGAGAATGTGTAAAAATTATTATCTTGATTGTGACTTATCAGCACAACCAATGTCATCAATCAGACAAGAATATCATGATCATGTATTTGGCTAATGTCTATCTGCATCTGTGTTGTTTCCCTTTCCAGTGTTTTCCTTTTATACGTAATTGACATGATGTTTTGAAAATATATATGCAAACTGTGTTTAGTATACAAGGATAGCATAGGTCACATGTACTAATTCAGAACTTTGTGTGATTAAAAAGGCCAAACGATCACCCCATTCCATATTCACTAGTATGGTATTATATTGTAACTTTTAGTGGAATCTACATGTTAATCAAAGTGTACCAATAACATTCGATTGTGATTATAGAGGTAAGGGGTTTACTCAACGCCACTCATGTGTTACTCATGCATCCTATGAAGATTCTAAAAATAATGTTCATTTCTAGAGATCGAAATTTGGACGCATTTAAAACAAACAAATTATGGAGATTGGAAATAACCTTCAAAGTACACTGTTAAACAATTCTGAATATTGGAATTCGGATGCGACTAAAAGATGACATCTAAAATAGAATCAGAACCACACAATGTTCAAACTAATCAACATTTTGAGTCTGTATGTAATCCAGAGATCGGAATCTGGATGTTTATGTTAAAGGGTCCGTTTGTTTTACCTTTTTTAAAAATGATTTTTATAGTGTAACATAATTTTGTGGAAAAAAGTTTACAAAGAAACTTTTCATAAAAGTTTCAAATGAAAATTTGGTTTGAATAGTAATTTTTAAAATGTTACTTTAAATATTATCATTTTATCGGAAAAAAATTGGATATCAAAATTTTAAAAATTCACTTAATTTTGAAGCTATTTCAAATAGTTTTTCATAAAAATCATTTTTGAGATACAATTTTTTTCAAAAATTGCAATTTCGACTATGTTTTGGTCTTCAATAATGCATGTTTATGTTTACGATGTCAAAATTTGTTATTCTCTTTAGAAAAAATGAATATAGAAAAACTTGTAATATTTTGAAAAACGGTTTTACAATATCCATTTTTGAAAATACAAAGTAAAAATCTATTTTTTAAAGCTAAAACAAACAAGCCCTAAGTAACCTGCACCTTTCCCTCTCCTTTCACATTTCCATTTCTGCAAAAGAGCAAAAACTAAGAATACAAGAGAGAGTACTCAAAAGCGATTGTAGAGCAATCTCCTCATTTTCAAGCCTCGACATAACTTATGTCCATTGCTTTGAAGCTCTACTCCACTGCATTACCTTTATTTAAAGTTCCTCTCCATTGCATTGATAAGTTGATCATTCTTTATTCCTTTTTGATTTCACATACATTATTGAAATATACTATATGTGATAATTTAAGCTTAAATACAATAGAAATTTTAGCTGTGCTTGTCTTGAACTACTATGCATTGTGTTTTTGAGCATTATGGGTTGTATGGTTCGCATGCTCAATTCTGTCTTCGCCAGTTCTAGTTCATATGCAATCCGGATCCTTAGTTCAAAAACTGGAAGTTAGATTCACGTGCTGTCTTATTTTGGGTCCGACTTCTTATTTTTATTCATGTTATGACATATCTCTATTATGCTTGTATGATTGCAGAAAAAAAGTCTGACAATCACAAAAGATTGAGACATGGTAGGGTTTTCCAACGTGTTTTTGTTCGCATGAAGAAAGCTAGATCATCGCGACCTATTGTTGAAGAGGCTTCTTTTGCTGGAGAGAGATCATCTTCACGGGTTCACAGGTCTCCGACATCGTCCTCCTAGATTCACATGTTCACTGCTGCTCTAGAAACCCCTTTTTCCTAGATGCCCCAAAGGGTTTTCCAGGAGGCCCCTTAGACCTTTAATTCTTCCTCTATATCCAGACCATACAGTTAGGCACATATGGGACGAAGAGGGAGTATAAATCTTTAAAGTATTATTTTAAATATTTGTGTTATATTCTAAATGTATAACTTTTTTTGTAGTATCGTGATACGTTAAAGTGTATCTGCCACAATACGAAGGTTGCGAGGTTGACGCAACTTGATGAGCCATAGTTCCAGGATTTACGCAGGACTGACTATAGTTATATTAACCATAGCTTATTGTTTGCTTTTGTGGAGAGATGACACTGAGATGTTGTCATTTCATCTTCCGATAGGTGAGATGTCCATTAAACTTGATGAAGCCTCATGTCTCTTTCATCTTCTCGTCTAGGGAAAATTATTAAACTATTCAAGGACCACCAGACTTGAGGCACTGGAGATGATGGTGACTTATTTGGAAGCTATTATGGGAAAAGCTCAGCATGAGTTAAATGACACTAGAGGATGTCATGGTAAGTTCTATTTCTTGGTGTATCTGTATGAGCACCACCTGGCGGCAACTGTGGAGGTTGATGGTGATGATTCTAGGTTTGCATACCACAGAACGCGTGCATTGAGGGCATACCACTTAGTTTTGATCAACACATCCATTTTTATGAAAATAGTGTGACCTATTTTGTTTTTATCTACCTTAGATAATTTATTAATTTTGAGAGGATCCACAAGTATAACTATAACGGAGGGTTTCTTGTTTGGTGTACCTCTACTCCAAACTAGCTAAGGAAAGCATGTGGAAGAGTTGACTGAAAACAATGGTCTATTTATGGTAATTTTTTTGCACCTATACTGATATTAACGTCATAACTCCTATGCTAAACGTTTCTGTTACT
This sequence comes from Lathyrus tuberosus, assembly GCA_022829125.1. NCBI lineage: Eukaryota > Viridiplantae > Streptophyta > Magnoliopsida > Fabales > Fabaceae > Lathyrus > Lathyrus tuberosus. The sequence continues at coordinate 934,246 of JALAZF010000668.1, forward strand.
AATATTTTATCTGAACTATTTTCAGACATTGATACACCAATATTTTTCACGTCTCACAGGTTGGGCATATGTGGATGACTACTCTGAGTTTCTCTTGACTGCATCATGAAAGATGATATTAACTGGATGTTGTACGTCGATCATTGTGAGACCCGACCTTTAGAGGTGATGACATTGTACTCTAGATGGTTGGTCTCTGGGTATCGACTTAAGTACCCCCATCTACCTGAGCGAGTCTTATGCCAGTTCGGATATATCCAAGGTATATGCAAATACCCCATTGTTATTGTTATTTCCATTGTCAACCGTATGGATGTTGATGAGATCTTTGCAGCGCACTTTGATCATCTTGTGCTAGAGGATGTACGATATGTGTCAGCTCCTCGTGCATGAAGTATGGTATACAACTACATCAAATGATTTTATATAATGTCACATCCTTTCATAACACCAAATGCGGAGGGAGATCCCCCGAGGACAACTCATCAGGAGATCTAAGAGGACGAGTAAGCGAGGGCGGACCATGTCGTTGATGTGTTATTTGCATGTCATTGCATTGTGGTTATTGAGAGAAAAATCATAGATATGGGCGAGTTTGTGGATGGCACCCCTCAGATGACCACTCTGCAAAACATCTCAACAGAGGCACGAAATACATTGTAGTACTAACGACAAAGGAGGAACATGGGCGTCCGATATACTCAGTAATGAGATTTTATTTTGTATATTTTGATAACTTTGTATTATGGTTTGTACTTGGATTGATCATAACATTGTGGCATCTTGTATTTGACATTTTGGCATTTATATATATATATATATATATATATATATATATATATATATATATATATATATATATATATATATATATATATGCAGTAATTATAATATTTTGACCTATCTTACTTGAATTGATTTATAAATGACTTATAATTCAAGTTTATAAAAAAATAGTCAAATTGTAAATTCAGAGATTGAAATCTGGACCTATGATACGGAGATTGGAATTCAGCCTATTTATGACAAAAATTGGGGTGCCTTGGTCATGAAGTGATTTAGTTGAAGAATAGGTGCCTCCGAAGATTGGAATTAGGAGTATAGGAAGGGCATTTTAGGATTTCTGTAGGGTGTGTGATCACAACATGAGGTGTAGTGAACACCACCCTTATATTATCATTGTTCTAGGTCGTTCATAAGGTCAAAGACGAAAAGGCCACTGCATGTCGCACTCTCCGCAGAGGTTTTAACTGCTCTCACTATATAATAAAGAAAGCGCATCATTTTGAGATATTCAAATTCATTCTCACTTTTACATCACTTTTTTTTTTCCCTGACTTGAATATTTAAGTACTAACCTTGCATGTCAACCTCCTATCTATCACACTATAAGTTTGCTCCATCGTGCTAAGGCCGCATTTGCCGCTCAGCTAACATTCTGGTTCTCCAAAGAAATATTATTGAAAGATGACTATATTTTAGAGAAGGTTTTGCCAAATCTTTAGTAGAGATGTTTGTGTAATAGTTTTTCTTTTTTAATGAAAAATATTAAGCTTAATACTCCTTTTGGTCTCATATCTTAACCTCAAGGTTCATTTGGGTCCCTGAATTTTTAAAAGGTCTATATTGGTCTTTTAACTCTTCAAAATATTTCAAATTAGTCATTTTGTCTAATTAACGCTGATTTTTGAATTTTTCCATCACTAATAGGACAAAAAGGACTATTATAAAACATTTTAAAGAGTTAAAGGATCAATATAGACCTTTTTAAAGTTAAGGGATAAAAATGAACTCCGAAATTAAGATACGAAACCAAAAAGTATTTTGCCAAAATATTAATAATATGATTGTTCTTGTTGCAAAGTTGTGTCAGAATAGATGATCAGAAATTTCTATGGCAAATTGCATAGTGGAGATGCATGTTTACATCTATCATAGCACATCATATAAGAAAATATTTGCACTTAAAGAAAAATCAACTCTTCCTTGACATTCCAACACAAAAAATACATTCCCTCTTCACATTTTAAACTTTCATAAATTAAAAACAAAAATTTGATATTTTCATTCATGCTCAATCAATCAACCAAATCAAATCATCATAGAACTAAAATGAACATCCTAGCCGACCCAACAAAAAGGGGGAGGGGGTGTTGCCAACAACATTCATCCAATCATTGTTTCTTGAGAAAAGTCTTAAAAAAAGTATGCAATTCTTTGAGGAGGTGAATCTATTATAGATGAAATTATAATCAAATATTGTTGTTGTAATCATCATCATGCAAGACACAATCATCAAGTATTTGTCTCTGTACAAAGTCTTCACTTTTGTTTCGAAGTTGCATTCCGCTTCGATTCAAGTGTTGTTCCTTCTTTAAGTGCTGCTTGAGCTTCATTCTCCATACCAACCGTTGCAAGTGAAACTGATTGAAGGTAAGATGCAATGTGCCATACCGGCGAAACAACCTGCGCTTGCATTGCGTCGTTCAGCGCTTCCTGAGCCATGTCGCTTATGAGATAACACAAACTGCGTCGTGCATAGACTGTTGGAGAAACCATCGTTCCAGCATCGATGAACTGCATATAAACACAATGAACTAAAAATGTTAACTAGAAGTCTAATTGTGACACGCATTTATCTGATCAACATGAACTTTACCTGTGTGTAGCACTCAATCGCTTCTCTAAATTCTTTCTGTCGGAAAGCGGCATCACCTTTTTTCTTGCAATTCAATGTGTCCTGCATTTGATCAGTCCACATCTGGAATGATAACTGCAATATCAGAAAAGAGAATACACAAGTTACAATCTTTTCAAAAAATATGAAATTTTCTATGTAGAAGAAACTCATTAAAATATGATTTCGATATAGAACCTCATTCGCCACTCCTTCATCATCTTTATAACCAAGATTATCCAGAACTTCGTGTATGGCGGTCAAGTCCTTTCTCGAACATGCCTCGCCAAGTGGAGATAATGAAGCAAAACTGGTGCTATGTGGTATACCCATCAATACATGTGAAGGAACCTAGAAATAAACAAGTATTAATAAATTTTGTTACAACAAAAGGAATCAAGTAACACGAAAGTGATTGAATGTAAACGCATGTGTCAGTGTGGTGTCGGTTTCTAACACTGATATGTGTCTGATACCAAACACGCCTTCAATCCGAAGTGTCAAAGGCAATAACGAGCCAACCTCAGTTTCTTTCTGAAGAGAAGCCAAAGCAGACACCAACGATTTTGGATTAGGCCTTTCTCTAGGTTCATATTGTAAACATCGAGATGCCAAGCGTACAAGCTCAGTTCCATCGTTATCAGAAAATTGTCCTTCCAGACAAGAATCTGTCAGCATCTGAAGATTTCTGTCCCGGATCAAGTCGAGGGCCTGTATCAAGTTTACACCATGCCAAAAGCGAAAAGTAAATGATATGCAAGTTCATATATAGTAGAAAAATATATTACTTTTAAGTGTTAACTTCGAGCCCTACAAGAACGACTTACATGACTCGGGGGGATATGCTTTCCGCTAAGAAGGTCAAGCAAAAGAGTGCCAAAGCTATATATTACACTTTCGGGTGTTACTCTCCCTACAGAAAATAGACGATATATAAGAAACCATGTGTCGCTCAAATCATGTAAAATATGTACGGACAAAACTAGATACCAGTTCTGAGATACTCTGGAGGAGTAAATGCCAAATTGGTGCTATAACTTTTCCCGTCCCTGCTATTTTTCATAAGTCCAAAAGTAGATAGCCTAGGATTACCGTCCTGCGAAATTTTAACACAATTTTATATCATTCTAATAATTTAGACGAGAGTATAAAAGGGTAGAAACAAAATCTCACCTCATCAAAGAGAACTCTATATGCGTTAAGGTCATGGTAGAGTGCACGTCCTTTGCTTGTGCAGTACTCTAGAGCTTGTGCAAGATGTAGAACAACCCTTAGTCGCATTGCCCATTTCATAGGTTGTGATTCCCCTGATATAGAGACATGATCACATCATGAACACACAGAAACTCAAGAGTCTGACTGATGCATATAAACCATCACTTTAACAACATGATCACAGTCAGGGTCATCTTTGAGGGCGTGCAAAACAGGCTACCGCACATAGCCCAAAATTTATCACAGTTAAACCGTGGCTAAAAAGGGTCTCGTAAAATATTTATCACAGTTAAATTGTGGTTAAATAAGGTCTCATAAAATATTTAGCACTTACAATGGAAAAGGTGCTTTGCAAGTGTTTCATTTGGCATATATTCGGCAACAAGCAACCTATCATCTCCTTCACAACAACATCCAAGCAAGTTGGCCAATCTTTGGTTACGAAGCTGACCAACTGCTCTTGCTTCCTCCTGCAGTCGTGAAAGAAAATGAATTCGTTCAATTGAAAGTGAAAAGAAAGACGAAAAGGAAGGTGTCCTAGGCCTAGCACAACTGGACGCACCGCTAGCTTCATAGTGATAATGAAACTTAGCCATTGAGATATGATAATTTCGGTTGTCGAGCAATAGATAAGTTCTTTTCAGCTTATTTATGTAAGGTCTCCACGATAGCTTACGAAAAATAACTTATAGTAATTTGACTTTATGATATCTTTTGTTATAAAAATAGCTTATGCATAAACACTTATGATATTAACACTTAATTAAGCTGTTTATCCAAACAAAATCTTGAACCTAGAGAGTGGTTGAACAAATCATGGGGAAGAAGGGACATTTACCACAAACTGTCGGGTATCAGGCCAAGCACTTCTATTAAACCGTTTAACAGCAATTCTCATTTGATTCTCCAGCTTCCCTTTATAGACAACATTCGGAGCCTTCTCTCCATGCTCAGATACAATATTCTCGACAGCAAAACCAGACGTCGCATTCTTAAGTTGCTCAAGTGTAAATTCACGGAATATAGGCCAGTTACTAACCTCACTATCATCATTTTCTGAAACAAATATCAAAATAAAACATAAATCATAACTCCGTATCAAACACCAAGAACATTATAAAACACTAAAAAATAAATATACCGACCAGCATCCGGAGTTTCAAGAACAGATGCTTTAACTTGCGAATTCACACAGCACGGAAAAAATCTCGAGCATTGAATCCCCATTTCTATGTACTAAAATTCAAACGCGCAAAAGTAACGAAAAAACCTCTTCCACTTTCAAACACGCGGTTCTATCAAACTTATGAACTCGCAAAAGACACCTTCATAACTGGAAAATAACTCGATACCAAAGCTTTACTATCTGTAACATGTTCGAATCACGGAACCACAATCATAATCACATCAAAATTCAAAACCTTCATCCAAGTGAATCTATAAAAGGGTAAGCTACAAAACTAGCATCAACAATTTTGATCTCAATGCAAACTAAGTTAAAAAGTAGCTGAAAAACAATTAACAATAAACAAAAACACAGAATCTAAAAGCACTTTTCTAGTTAATCACATATTCTCACAACCAAATCTAATGACAAAAACAACCCTTATTTAGATGCTACTACTTACTTAAGAGTTATGACAACCTAACTACTAGCATCTTAGCATTTAAAGCTAAACAACATTAAACTTAAAGATGTAGTACTTACTTGCATTCCTCCAAATATTCAAAAGTGTAAAACATAATAAACACACATGCTCAAGATTCATAACTTCATATATATCATATCATATCCTATACCTACTAGCATCTTAGCATATCTTAGCATTAGCATCTATTCATTTTTTTTCTTCAAACTTTTCTATTTTCAAAGTCAACTTAATCACTTTAACTACCAAAGAAATGCAACTCAACTCAACTCAACTCAAAAGTCCTCATTTTTCAATGTTATGTAAAGCAACAATTTTTCAAACCAACTAAAAAGCTACTTCACCTTTAAGCTTCTCCAATGAGAGAGGAAAAAGTGGAACAACCAGAAGCTGAAAAAAATGATTTTTTTTATATAATTTCTTGATAAAATCAATAAGCTTTTACAAGATCCACATTTTGAACAGCAGAGTGTAAAGTTTGAGTCTTTTGAAGGATCCAAGCAAAACCCAGAAACAGTTTCACTTGAGAAAGTGAATTGAGAGAGAGAAAGTGAAAGGTAAGAGATGAAGATCTGTGTGAGAGGAAGAAGAAGAATGTGAAAAGGGTGATGAATGATAGAGCATGCTTATTGGTTTTTCTAACATTTTCTTTTTTGGCTTTTTTTGTTTTTTAATTATAAAAAAATTGTAAGAAAATGAATTATTACCGACATGTCATGAGTGCATGTTATGAGTATGTAGATTCAAAGATCTGTGTAATCTTCATGTTATTTTAATGATTTTTTGTTAATGATTTGTTGGCACAACACATTTGTCTGTCTTTTACCAAAAATAATACTTCAATATTTATGTTTTGGATTTTTTATTGTTTTAATACTTCACAAGGTATGGTAAATAATTTTAATACCAATGTGAAAGTTTAACTTTGTTTGTATTAATTGTGGCTTAAATATGAATTTGTGACTTTTTTTTATTGGTAGACTTTATGTGAATATTTTTGTTAAGGTTTGTAGTTATGTATATTTTTTTTTATTAATTCATCAAAAAAATGTTATGTATAGTTTTTGTTTTTGTTTAAATATTTTGGTTGGTATGAAAAAGAGTTTGTTAATTTAAAGTTTGATTGAGATTGAAATAAAATCTAATTATTAATTATTTTAGTCAGTATTTAAATTCATTTTTTTCTAATAATTTATTATCAACTTGAGTTAATATTTATAATTTTGTTAAATAAGTGTCTATTTTCTAATCTAAATTTTTTATTATCAGTTTTAGAAAAGAAAAATATGGGTTGTGTATGACAATATGAAGTTTTAGCTTTATCTGATTTTGTATTTTAGAATAGAAAACCCCGAATTAACAAGTGACTTTAAAGATATAGATTTACATTCTTAAATTGATTATATAATATTTGTGAATTATGAATTAATGCGCTTTCTTAATTGTATATAATTATACTTTTAGAATATGATAGAAAATTAGACAATAGAATATTGCACATAATAATATCATGCGATTATAATTCGGTTGGTGATTGCACGAATATTTGACGTAGTTAAATGAAAATTTGATTTGAGATTTCTTATATCTCTAAGATTCTAACTTAAAACTATTCGATATAATGGATTGTAACTACTTATAAATGCTATTATCACTATTTTTACGAAAAATAATAAGGTAGAAATCATCAAAAACATCTTTTGTGACATGGTATAAGTCTAGTTAGGATCCAAACTTTTTTTTTCCATAGTTAATTGTTACTCGTTTGGTTGTGATTTTTTGCTCGTGGTTGATCGATCTTTATCATGACTTAGTTCATACTCATGGTTTCTCGCTTTGTTTCAATTTGTGATCCTCATTTACAACTCATATTCACGATTTTAACTCATTTTTTTACACTCCTCCATTTCCGTGAGTCATATTATGAATTAGTGAAAATGAATTAAAGCAATCCATTTCATTAAAGAATAATGGAAGTACATATTATATCTATAGTGTAAGATAAACATACACTAGCTTATGGTATGCTAACATGTAGATAAACTAAATAATTGCTAATGAACTTGTTAGTTAACCAATTAACTTCTTGCACAAGTAACCTATAAACATTTTAAATGCAAGTATAATAATTAATTCTAATTGTGAGGAGATGGATCACCATCCTCTTGATTTTCATGGTGTAATATCTCTCGGAAGTTGGAAGATGATAGATGTCTATCATTCCAAACTCGGATAGCAAAATGTAAAATGGTTAGGAAAAAAGAGACTTGATGAAAAATATGCTAGTTGGTCTTTAGAATATAATGATAATATCTTCATGATCTTAACTTGTAATTTATCTCCAACAATATGACAATTTGTTTTTAGGGGTTTTATTCTTTCATGGAAAATATTATTTATTGTTATGTGTGGAGCATTTAGGTTGTCATAGTATATGACATGTAGCTTAATGTACCTAATTTGTAAATCTTTGATCAAATACAATAGTCATTGTAATTCACATGATTAATGCACAATACTTTATTTCATAGGATAATCTTAACATTATGAGTTGTTTCTTTGTTAACACCCAAATATCAAAGACTTGCCAATAAAGAAGCATTATCATGACATGAATCATTTGGAGACTAACATATTCTACCTGATCAACATCAAAGAAACATAGAAAATGGATTGGTGAATCTCTAGAAAAAACAAACCATGATCTAGACAATTTTTTAGATATCTTAAGACTCTTATAGCAACATGAAAATGAGCAATTGTATGATTAAATAGGAATTGACTATGTTAAGTAAAGAATGTGATTTCAAGTCTTCTTGTGGTGAGATAGAGTAACATGCTTGTGTGATGGAAAGCTTTCATCATAGTGTAATTTCAAGGAAGGGTCGGAAAATGTTGAGTTTGGATTAGATCCTAGAAGGCTTACATCAGATAGAAGATCTAAACAATATTCTCTTTGACATGAATAAATACCTTGATTAGAGTGGGCAATTCAATTTCAATGAAGTATTCAAATTGGTCTAATATTCTTTAATCCTAAATGAATCATGTAGAATAGTTTTAATGTGACTAAATTCTTCCATATAATCCCCTACAATGATTACATCATCTACATATATAAGGAGTAAGATGAAAGAAGATTTAGTTTTCTTGATGAAGAAAGAATGATGAGATGCTTTTACCAAAACTGGTTTAAATAAAAACAACCTCTAATTGTAAAAACTTTAGGATAAGAATATAATTAAGGATAATTGGTACTCTAATGTATTTGTTTCCACGTGTAGAACAATTTTAATCATCTACACGAAAAAGGACAGATTATCTACCCCCAGATAAAGAATTGAGCCATAAAAAAGAAATGATTATTTTGTGCTAAACTCAATAGGGTTGACCATCTATACCTCAAGACAAACACGATAATGTGTACATATAAACATGACCATATGTACTCAACACATGTGGTCACATGTGCCCAAATGAAGAATGGACTAGTACTTGTGCCCAAATGAAGAGTTCACCACCTATTCCCAGATGCAAAATTGATCACATGTGCCCAGATGATTAAAGGAGTGTTATGTTAAGTCATCACAGAGAATGTCATCTCAAAGGTTGCATCATAACAATTATGTCAGTACAAGAAATGAAAGGATAGAGTTATGTGCATATAATACAATTTTAATGGCTCTATTTCTAACAAAAATATGATTGACAAGGACAAATGATCGGAAAATAAAATATCCAATGCCTACATAAAGGAATCAAAATTAAATGTTGAAGGTTACCAATTTACAAGACTTTTGAACTACTGAATAACACTTTGAATTGTTTGTAAGTTTTGTAAATATATGTAAAATTAGAAAAGAACAAACACCTAGGCACGTGTTCTCTTGTATTCATTGATCTTTATTTAAAAAGTTTAACACTTGTAATCAAGCTTTATTGGGATCCCCACTCTATGTGAGTTTTTATAAGCAAACACCTATGTATTCTTTCAACTTACTCTAGTTTGAGGCGAGGAAGTACTATAATGTGAGGTAAGGAAATATAAAACTATTTTCTCTTAGTAATTGTGTGTAATCAAATTTGATTATAGTGAAAATCTCTCAAGTGTAAAGGCAGTAAAATAACTTTTTTTAACAAGGTGAACCACTACAAATTATGTGTGTGTATCTCTTCCCTATTATCTTTACTTTATGTTATAATATATTGCATCCTTGAGAATTTTGAATATTTCAAAACCAACAAAATTCAACCCCTCCCCCTTGTTGTGTTTTTGTCACCTTCAGTTAGCATCAGAGACTGCTATCTTGTTTGAACACTTAATCGTATAAGAGTAAACAATTTTTAAGAAAAACGTGACTACCATCCCCGAGCCTTTCTCTAAACCCACTGAAAATCAAAATAGTGGAACTCATCCATATCTAACTAAATCACTTGTATTTAATGGATATGGTGAATAATTTTTGAGGAGGAAGAACAAATTGTATAGTTTCGTCATGTCTCAATATGGATATTTATGGGACATGCTTGAAAATGATCATAGTATATTAATACATAAAGATTTTCTACAAACTGGAAAACACTATCACATGAGGTTAAGAACAAGTATAAAATTCACCATAAAGTTAGATGTATTATGATGAACACCACCTCTTTCAAGGAGTTTTTTGAATTTCCTAATTAATTAACCGTTAATATCATCTTTGATTCTTTGGTCAACATCTTTAAATGAGATAAGCAAATTAAAGAATACAAATTCGGAATTCTAACTCAACAATATGAGATGTTTACGATGAATGTCAATGAATACATTTAAACCATGTTCTAAAGGCTTCAAACTATAGTCTATTGGGTTCCATGAATTGAACAAGAATTAAACTATGGGAAGAAGATTCTCAGAAGTATGTCTACCATATGGAGACCCAACGTTACAACCATTTAAGAAGGCCAAATCAATTGCCCCATAGTCAAAGGGTAAATATGTCAAAGTCAAGGCACTCCAAGTTGAGAAAGTGTAGTTAGGTGATGAGACCCTGTATGGTGAATATGTTGCAAGACCATATGATGAAGAAATAGTGTTTCTCATCATAAAAATCTAACATATGTACAAAAGTAGAAAATTTCCTAGAGGAAGGCTCTCAACCCTACAAAGGGTCAACACCCAAATCCTGCAAAGAGACTAGAAGGTTTGTTCTAGTTGCAACAAGCCAAGACACTTTAAGAATAAATATTTATAGTTTTAGAAGGAGAAACCAAAAGGGGGACCTTAAAAGGAAGTAAGAAATGGTACCATTTCTACATGGGATGACTTCGAAGACAAAGAAGATGATGAAAAAGTTAATATAGCATTAATGGCTACAACCTCTGATACTGAGGAAGACACACTGATGAAGCAGAAGATGAGATATTTTATAACTTGTATAAATCTGAACTCATTTCTACTTTGAAAGATTTGCTTAATAATGCTCATATAAAATTGTTAAATTGAAAATTTTATAAAATAATGATATCATTTTACACAAAAAAGAAAATTTTTTGAACAAAGAGATTGAGAGTTTAAAATTTGAAAACTCCATTTTAAAAAAAAAAAAAATCTTAATCATTTATACCAAACAACTCCAACTCTCACGAACATGAATTTTTTTAATAATTCTTACCTAATGGAATAGGAAGAAGCAAGATGACTTCAATGATCTATGGTGTTAACAGAAACAACAAAAGAGGAATGTTTTGTACAAAGAATGAACTTATTATTAAAAAATACACCTTCTTAGTTGGGGGAATACTTTTAATGGTTGAACCAATATTTACGGAAGAAGCTCTAGCAAATGATAAGTGGATAGTGGTTATGTAAAAAGAACTCAACCAATTCCAAAGGATGACATTTGGGACTAGTGCCATGACCACAAGGAAACATGTCATTGGAAACAAATGAGTTTTTTTTCTTCCAAAAATAAGCTTAATGAGTGTGATTGGAGAATTGAAGTTTTTATTGGCATTCAAATTAACCAAATCAAAAATTAAGTATACATTCACCAAACCAAGTACTAAAAAGAGCTTTTGAAGAAGTTTGACGGGGTGGAATATAAGCCTATGGGAACTCCAATGCACCTTACCTGCACCATAAGAAAAGATGAAAACAACACTAAGTTAGACCCAAAGATATACATACGAAAAGATGAAAACAATACTACGTTAGACCCAAAGATATACATATGTATGATAGGCTCACTTCTTTATATCACTACTTCTAGACTTAATATTCTATCTTGTGTGTATCTTTGTGCTCGTTTTCAATGAATTTCTAGAGAATCTCATTTGACTGATGTTAAGAGAATATTTAGATATCTTAAAGGTACTACTATCCTTGGTTTGTGTTAAGAAACCAAACGAGTACAAGCTAGTTGGATTCTACGATGATGATTATTATCATATTAAGGAAATTAAGATTCATATTAAGTAAAATAAGATTCATATCTACTATGATAACAATTATGCCACTTTCTTATCTAAGAATCCAAGTTTGCACCCTAGAGTAAAACATTTGAAATTAAATATCACTCCATTAGAAACTATGTTCAGAAAAGTATTTTAGATATAAATTTATTGATACAAGTCATCAATGGATTGATATTTTTACAAAACCCTTAGTTGGGAATTCATTGAGCTTTATAAATAAGAATTTAAACATCGTCTTATTAAAATAATTATGTTTGAAATCATATGGGCGATCCTTTGAATATGAAGTCTTTTTTCTTTAAATAAGAAAAAATGACTCTGTAGTATAAATGAACCTCAAGGACATTCCCCATCTCTTGTGATTTCAATCATCTTGAAAATACATCCTTTAGGATAAATACACCCTCTGGAATATTTTTGTTAAATCACTTGGACCCTTCCATATTTTAGACTTACACATGCGAAAACTCGGATGAGAAGTAAACTAACTTTATGACATGTATATTAACTCTCTCTCTCTCTCTCTCTCTCTGTGTGTGTGTGTGTGTGTGTGTGTGTGTGTGTGTGTGTGTGTGTGATCTTACATGTGGTAGATTTTGTTGCTTTGATAGTTTTGATGTTTTACGTTTTAAATTCTTATTGATATATAATGATGCAATTTCATAAGTGTTAATGGATGAAACTTTATTTACCTATTTTCATAGGCTTTTTTCACAACCCTCTACACTTCATCATTACGCATTTAATAAGTTTGTGTCTATTCATTGTTTTATTTTCACTATAAATTCGCGTTATTTTAGTCACACAAATGATCTTTCTTTTTAATCACAAACCCATCAAGAGTATCTCTTTTTCTTCTGTCACCTTCCTAAACCAAAAATGGTGTTTGAATTTTTTATTAGTTTAATTTTTTTATATTTTGAAAGTTTTTGTACACATGCTTTCTTTCCTTCTCAACTTGCGTAACCTAAAGACAAACCTTATCATCTAACAAATCACTGACTTTGCTTTACCTGTAAACATTGCCACAAGACAAACCTTATCATCTAATAAATCACCGACTTTGCTTTACCTGTAAACATTGCCACCACCATTATAAGGTGAAAAAGCTCATAAGCTTTACTAATACCTACACCACCACCACATATCCCAAATATCTCTTTAGAGTGGAATGAGGATTCTTAAATGGTTGCACCACCAGTTAATTATGAAGACACTTATTTATCTTTGTAATCTTCATCTTCGTCATCTCCTCTTAGCTCAAATTCTACTGATTGAGGTTTCATATTTTCTAGATAAATCATTGTTGCTAATGATAATGAATATATATGAAACACGACCTTGTACCTTTTTTAGCTAAACGACACATTTTTTGGATTCTACTTTAACCTTCTTCAACACCATATCCATGAAAAATAAACCTTTAGTTGTGTATCTGTTGTAATATGTCTTTATTTTGTCTTTTTGTTGTTTTATCCTTTTAGGGATATTCTTAAATGTAATGCTTTGCTTAAATTAATGAAAAATCGTTTCTTTTTTATTTAGTGTTTTTTCTTATTTATCTTTGTTAAAATTTCAATTTTTCTATTCCAAAATTCTTTTAAATTGCATGTTTTTGTTTTTCTCTCTTTAAATTTTTTTATTACAAAAGGGAGAGAAAAGTTAATGTTAAAATGTTCATGCTGAATGATAAATACAAATTAAATCAATGTGTATTTGTCTATTAAGATCAATAATCTAATTGAACCAAACTTGAATATTTACTAATATTTAAACCATGATGCCTTTATGTTTTAAATCTAATCAACATAGTTTACCATGCAATACAAGTTAATTTTTTTTAACTTTGCTTAGATTATGAGGGAGATTACAAACCCTTCCCTCTAAGCTCTATGTAGGTAAAATGAGAAATTGTTGAACAAAAATGGTTTGAAGAACAATAACTTTTAATTGTGAAGTTTTGATGGTAAGAATATAATTAAAACACTTGGCACTCTAATGTGCTTGTTTCCATGTGTATAATAATTTAATCATCTATAGTAAAAATAGAATGATCATCCTCCCCTAGATAGAAAATCGAACCCCTAGATGAAAAGAATCATTTACACGAGAGTCCAGATTTTTGACCACCTAGATCTGAAGTCTAATATGATTATCAATCCCTAAAAGAAAATGACCATATGTGTGAAATTCAACAAGGTTAACCATCTATACCTCAAGTTAAACATGATCATTTGTACATAAACATACATGCATGTTTGTACTAAACACAAGTGACCACCTATGCTAAAATGAAGATGTTAAAGTGTTCCTTAAAACATAAAGTGATAAAATAAAAGGAAAAATGACATATTTCGATACTGACATATTTTTCGGGATTGTTCTCAAATATGTTTGTTAATGGGTTGTGTTTTGGACTTTGTTATGGACCTGTTGGATTTTAGAAATTATAATTATGTATTTATTTTATTACTCTATGTAGGAAAATCTTGAGAAATTTAAAGATAAAGAGATAAATAAGGGTTTAGGGTTTAGGAAAACCTTTGGAGTTATCTAGAAGGATCAGACCATACTTCTAAATGCCTTAGGGTTTGTCTGATTACTATATTTAGTGTTAGAGAGATTGGGAAATACTTGGGTAGAAAATAGAGTTTGTTCTTGGAAACTTTGAAGACTATTTTATTGTAATTCATTTGTAATCTCTTGTAACAACTTTTGAGAGTATAGTGGATTAGAGAGATGTCCTCTCCCCCATACGTACATCATTTAGTCGAACTGAGTAAGCAAACCTTTTGTGTTTCTCGCATTATTTAATATTCTTCTTCCAAGTTAATTCATTGTCTTATTGCATTAAACGTTATTATTGTTGAAAGCCATTTATTTTGATTGTCATTGTTCTTTGTCCCACGCATCAAATTTCTTGATGTGGTTGAACTCTGAATTATTTCTTCTGAAGTGGTTTTAATTATTCAATAAATTTCACATCAAGTGGCGCCCACTATGAGGCTAAGGGGTATTGTTTACAAGTGAGCCCCATGGCTAAATGGGAGATCGAAATTTTTTCTGGAAACAACGATTTTGGGTTGTGGAAAGTAAATATACCAGCAATTTTAACTCAAGATAAATGTATTAATGCTTTAAAGGGTGAGGAATCGATGCTTGCATGCCTAACTAAAGCAGAAAAGAGAGATATGGTAGATAAGTCCAGGGCCGGCCTTGGACCAGTGCAACTAAGCCCACTTCTCAAGGCCTCCAAAAGATAGGGGCCTAAACTTTTATTGATTTAGTTAGTTATATAACAGGTCCAGTCAATAATAGGTCCAGTAAAGCAAAAGTAACTTAACCAGATTGTAAAATAACATGCCCAATTAATAATAGGCCAAACAAAACAAAACCAATAATTGTTTACGTTAAATGAAAAATAGAAATTATCTCAATAATTTGCCTTTACATCTAACCAATAGCCAATAATAGGGTTTGAGCAAATATCTCAATAATTTTCCTTTTCATTCACAACCCACACACCACCTTATCTTCCTTTAAATCATCTCACTTTTTCCTTCAAAGACACGCAAGTTTCGTAACCTTTTTCTTAATCTATATCGTTATAACAAGATTAATAAAATTAATCGAATTTGAATCCATACATAAATAATTAATTAAATATAACATATCATGTTAATGTGTTATTTACTAATTTTATTTGTTGTGTAAATGTTAGTTTTATTTACTAATTATTTCTTAATATTTTTATTTATCGGTTTAACTTCAACGATGTGGAATTTATCGATTCAATTTCAATGTTGTGGTATTGATCAATTTCAAATTCAGGTTCTAAATTTGTTTTCATTATTCCTCTATGCCTCCTAAATTGCCTCCTAAGATTAACATGTTTGATTATGGATGTGAGAAGCGTAAGAAAAATAAAAAACTTGATGAGTTAACTCAATCTCAATCGGGAGCTCTTGATAAATTTACTATAAAAGAACCACAAATTCCTGTTGAAAATCAAAATGTTAATGTTGGAATTATTGAAAATATGGAGGAAAATTCTAATGTTAATGCTACTGAAAATGATAATTTAGATGCTTAAAATATGGAGGAAAATGCTAACATTAATGCTACTGAAAATGATAATTTAAATGTTGAAAATGTTGATAATGCTAATGACAATGGTGAAGATAAAGATACATTTGATCCAACAATATGGGATTCTCTTGAGTCTAGAATGATTGATTTATTAGCAATAAAGTCCTAATAGAGACTTGTCTATTGTGAAGGGTCCTAGATATAAATCATCTATACATTTTATGGCTAATTTGTATACTAGAGTTTTATCCAATGGAGAGAAAAGTGATAGTGATTGACTTGTTTATTACAAAAAGCTTGATATAGTATTTTGTTTTTGTTGTAAAATTTTTAAAAGATGGATTGGTAGAGGTCAATTAGAAAATGAGGGTTTTTGTACTTGGAAACATGTTGGTGAAAGACTTAAGGGAGTATGATACAGACACGTAACATGGTCACAATATGACTATTTGGCATGAGTTACGTAAAAGAATGCAAAATTTTCAAACTATTGATAAAACAACTCAAAGGTTGATTGAAAAAGAAAAGGAACACTGGAAAAATATTTTAAAAAAATTATTTCAATAGTGAAATTTCCCGCTAAACATAATTTGACCTTTTGTGGTTCTAATGAGAGATTGTACCAAAATAGAAAAGATAATTTTTTAGGCTTAATTAAAATGTTAGCTGAATTTGACCCAATTGTCCAAGAACAAGTTACATGTATTACATATGATAATCTTCATGTTCACTTTCTTGGGCATAAAATTCAAAACGATTTAATGCCTTTGCTTGCTTCTGCAATTAAAAATGAAATCATTAGAAAAATTAAACAAGCAAAGTATTTCTCAATGATATTGAATTGTACTCCTGATGTTAGCCACCAAGAGAAAATGTCTTTGATAATACAATATGTGGATGTTTCTTCAACTTCTACAAGTGTCGAAGAATATATTTTTTTAGGATTTTTTAATGTAAATGATATAACAGGTCAAAGGTTTTTTGATGTTTTACAAGGTGAATTGAAAAATCTTGATCTTGACATATTTGATGTGCGGGGACAAGGTTATGATAATGTGTCAAATATGAAAGGAAAACATCACGGTGTACAAACGAAATTTTTAGATATAAATTCAAGAGCCTTTTATACTCCTTGTGCTTGTCATGGTCTTAATTTGACATTGTGTGATATGGCTAACTCTTGTGCTAAAGTTATATTTTTTTTAGTTGTTCAATGCATTTACAATATTTTTTATAATTCTACTAAGAGATGGAAAAGTTTGAAAGATAATGAAAATGGTTGACTCCAAAATTGTTGTCATTCACTCATTGGAAGAGTCACGTAGATAGTGGCAAAACTATTATAACTAAAATGCCATATTTTAAATAAGATTTACTTGAAGTGTCAGAAAAAGATCTTGATTCTAAAATAAGAAGTGAAGCTAAATCTTTAGCAACAAATGAGCTTAGTAATTTTGAGTTTTTAATGGTGATAATTATTTGGTTTAAAATATTATTCGCAGTTATTGTGGTTAGAAAGCTCATACAATCAAGGGATATGGTTATTGATGTTGCTATGGAAAAAATATCGGAGTTGACTTCATTTTTTAAGAAATATAGAGAAACCGATTTTAAAAATGCCTTGAATTATGCTACAGAAATTTTCATTGAATTGAATATTGATCCAATATTTCCTTAAAAGCATATAATTCGAAGAAAGAGACAGTTTGATGAGACTTTGAATATCCCACCTATTGAGCTATCTGAAGAGGAATCTTTTAGAGATAATTATTTTTTTCCTTGTTGATCAAACTATTGTATCTATTAATAAGAGCAATGTGATATGGAAACATAATGAGCAATGTGATATTGATGAGAAAGAATTATGTGTGGAGTTAAGGTTAATAAGAGATATGTTGTCTGTAGGAAATATTGTACCTATTGATATATTAAGATTTTTGAAAGGCATGAATTTTTTTCCTAATACAATTATTACATATAGAGTTTTATTGACTATACCTGTGACAGTTGTCTATGCAAAAAGAAGTTTTTCAAAATTAAAGTTGTTGAAGTCTTACTTGCGGTCTGCCATGTTACAAGAAATGCTTAATGGGTTAGCATTGATAGCAATTGAGAATGATTTGTTGGAGAATATAAAATATGAAGACTTGATTGGAGAATTTGCTTCAAAAATACTAGAAGGAATGCTTATTTTTTTAAATTATCTAGAAGGTATTTTGATGATATTGATTAGAATATAACATTTTTTTGTTAGTTACACGGATAAATGATTACTTTTGATGTTGTTGATGCAATTTACAATTTAAATAAATGATGCTCTCTTTTAAATTTTTTTTATTAGGGGTTCATTTTTATTATTTGTCCTTGGACTCTAAAAAGTCAGGACCGATCCTAGATAAGGCCAGAAGTGCCATTATCTTGTGCCTCGAGGATAAAGCTCTAAGAGAAGTTGCCAGGGAGCAGACTATGGTTGCAATGTTGGTAAAACTTGAATCATTGTATATGACCAAGTCTTTGGCTCACAAGTTGTGTCTGAAACAACAACACTTTTCATTCTGAATGGTGGAGAACTAATCTATAGCGAAGCAGTTGACAAAATTTTACAAGAGTATTGATAATCTTGAGAATATTGAAGTGAAGATTGAAGATGAGGACAAGGGTCTACTCTTGTTGAGCTCACTACCCAGATTCTTTGAACACTTTAAGGATATCATTCTTAATGGTAAGGAATGTACTATTACTTTGAATGAAGTCCATACGACAGTGAAATCCAAAGAATTTTCAATGGTGAAAGATTTGAAGATTGATGATAGTGATGAAGGCTTGGGTGTCTCAAGAGGAGGAAGTGAGCATAGAGGGATGTCCAAATCAAATAGGTTTGACCAGTCAAAGGTAAAATGCTATAATTATCAGAATATCGGTCACTTCAAGAGGGATTGTCCCAAGAGAAAGGACAATGATGATTCTGCTCAAGTTATGGTTTCCATAGATGAGGATGGTTATGAGAGTGGTAGTGCACTAGTGGTGTTGAGTTTGGAGACTGGAGATTGTCGGGTCTTAGACTCATGTTGCTCTAATCACAAGTGTCCAAGAAAATAATACTTTGAGACTTTGAAGTTCGACCAATGTGGAGTAGTTCTCCTTGGTGATAATTGTAAGACCTCGAACTCAATTAATTTATTTAATTGAATTTAGTTGCATTTTATTTAAATTATTAAGTGATTTACATGCTTTTATTTGAATAATTGGTGAATATGTGTGTCTTGGTGGGTACTGGAGAGAGTTATGGGAATGATAGAGATTAATTAGATTAAATTTAATTAATTTAATTTGAGAGGAATTATTAAAAATATTATTATTGAGAGGGAATTTAGATTTAAATTAAAAATAAGGTAGTTGTAGAAAAATAAGAAAAATAGTAGAATTTCGTGGAAAATTGGTTATTAGAATTAAAAGATTAAAATCAAAAGAAATTGGAGTTAGTAAGTGGAGTAAGGGAAAAAACAGGAAATATGAGAGTAAGTTGAGGGTAATAAGAGAATTACCTAATTTAGGAGAACTATGTTTTGGCTTAAATAGAAAAGAGTGAGGGCTGAACTTTGACAATACGTATTATTTTGGGAACAAGAGCAAAAAGGCAAGAAAGGAAACCTAGGGCTTGGGGAGAAAACACCATTGTTGAGGATCTTAGGGCAGAAATCCAAGGTAAGGGGGAGAGATTACACTTCTATGGGTGTATATTGTATGAAGGGTAGAAAATGATCCTCAGCCTCTTATAGGTTTTCTTTTAATTCCATCACTGTTGATGTGTTCACGTGTTCTTGACGAGAATTGTGTAAATTTCATGTCCAGTTGTTGTGATTTATGACTTGATTTGTGTATGAGATGTTTAATTGTTATAAAATTCATACATGTTGTTAATCTCATGATATGATGAGTTTGGATGTTGCAATGTGAATTGGTATGATGTACGAGGGTTAAGGAATGGAGAGGATGAAGTGTACATGTTTTAAAACTAGGATTTTTGGGAAATTGGCTAATGTCAATCGATTGACCCCATATGTCAATCGATTGATCACGTGAAAATTGGGAAAAATATGAAAAATTAAACTATGTCAATTGATTAATTTCCCCTAATCAATCAATTGTTCTCAGCCAAAAAGTGAAATATAACAAAGACAGAATGTAATAAGGAACGATGTCAATCGATTGATGGCTTGCTGCAATCGATTGATGTTAGTCAAATTTTGAAAAAATCCTGAGATGAAACCTAGTATTTTCTCCTATTGTTTTTACCATAACTTTAGTTCCTTAAATCCAAATGAAGTGCAGTTTGAAGCGTTGGAAATCTAACACGCATTGCTATCCCATATTGATTTATTAAGAGGCTAGATGAGTGCTGGAATTTGTGAAAATAATTTTTTTACTTGTTACGTAATAGTCGATGGTAATGAATGAATGGTTAATTATTGCAAATGAATGAATTAATGATGAAGCAATGTTAAGATAACTTAATATGATTGAGTGTTGTGTGGATGTTTATTTGATGTGTTAATATATGATGTGAAGTGCAAGTGTAATTATGTGAATTATTGTAATTACTTGCTGTTGATTGTTGAGATGTGTTGTTTAGAGTGAAAACTATTGTTAATGTGTTAAATGCATGATTGTTTACACTTAAATATGGGGATGTAATCATTATTGTGTTGTTGTCGTTGCATGATTGTTGCAGTCAAATGTGGGCCGTAATTATTGTTGTGTTGTTGTCATTGCATTATCGTATACCATGCATCATATGTTGCCTTTGTTTTAAAAGACGCGAGTCACAAGTTCAAATGTAGGGACTTATGATTTGTCCCAAGCTCATAGAAGAGGCTTGGAGCTCAGAGAGGGGGCTCGAGGTTTTAGATGCTGGTACCTAGTTCGTATGAATAACCATTGTTGATTTGGTACCACATGCATGTTGAGTCGAGGTGTTGTCACATTGCATACGAGTTGGCATTTGTGAATTGGTGATTGTTGTGTGAATACATTACTTGTTGATGATTGTTGTTGTTATTGTTTAGGCCACCCTTCCTGATCTTTTGCACCGCTAACATATTTGAGCATATTCTCACCCATTTGCTTTATATTCTCCCCCATGGACATATCGCAGATAATTAGCAGTAGAATTTGGTTGATATGAGTGGAAGATAGCTTCTTGGAGCTCATCTTTATTTATTTTATCGTTATCATTTTTAGTTGGTTAAATGCTATGATCTGTATCATTGAGAATTGTGCATTTTTGTTATGTTTTAAGTTGATACTGAATTATGTGGTTTAAATCCTAACACTTTATTTGTGAAATTTGATTGTGAAGTTTTATTATGTTAATTCTGTTGCATGTTATTAAATGTTTTTTTAAAGAGTTTGGATGGTTGTCGTAGTGACACCTTAAAAACTTGATTAAATCTTTTTATATAAGTTTCGGGGTTTAGGGTGTTACATAGTGGTATTAAAGCAGGTTGGTCCATCCAGTCTAGTTTTGGTAATGTTGTTTGTGCCCTAGTATACGACATATGTTTGAAAATTATTGATACATGTTTCATCTAATAGTTGTTTTGTTGGTGTTCAAAGATATGGATGGAGGAAGAAACAATCGAGATATTTTTGATGCTTTGGAGGCGATGGCTGAGGCGTTGTAGGCTCAGTAGAATCAGGCTGGTGATGAATTATGTGGATTGGGTAAATTTTAGTGAAACAACCCGCCGTCCTTCAAGGGAAGATATGATCCAGAGGGTGCACAGACATGACTCAAAGATACTGAGAATATTTTTTGAGTGATGGCTTGCACTGAAGTTAAGAATGTGCAGTTTGGTACTCATATATTGTTAGAGGAGGTCGAAGACTGGTGGGATAATGCACGTCAGAGACTGGAGGTTGTTGGTGCTGAGATTACTTGGGTTGTGTTCAGAACTAACTTCCTAGAGAAGTACTTTCTAGAGAACATGCACAGTAAGAAAGAGATCGAGTTCCTTGAGTTAAAACAAGGGAAATCGACAGTTGCTGAATATGATGCTAAGTTTGAAGAGCTGATGAAGTTTTGTCCACACTATAATAGTGCGACTGTTGAAGGATCAAAGTGGATCAAGTTCAAAAGAGGATTGCGTCTCGAGATCAAACAGGGTATTGGGTATCAAGAGATTCGTTGATTTTTTGTGTTAGTGAATAAGTGTAGAATATATGATGAGGATAGTAGAGCCTGATCTACCTACTATAACAGTCTTAGTGAGAAGAAGAGAAAAAATCAAAATCATGGGAAATTGTATAGTACTCCAGTTGATAAGGGAAAGCAGAAGACTGCAGGTGGGAAAAGGCGAAATGGGGGAGGGACTCCTACTTCTGTGAGATGTTTTAAATGTGGTGAGTTTGGACATCATGGTTCTGAGATCCAAAGCACGAATGTGAATTGCTTTAAGTGTAGGAAGCCAGATCACTGAGTTGTTGACTATAGGAGTAATAATATGACTTGCTATAATTGTGGAGAGCAGGTTCATTTTAGTACGCAGTGTGAGAAACATAAGAAGGCTTAGTTTGAAGGGAAAGTTTTTGCTTTGTATGGAGGCAGAGACTACAACATATGACAATTTAATTCAAGGTATGTGCTTTATTAATAATATTCCTTTGATTTCTATTAATGATACGGGTGCGAAACTGTTTACCGTGAAAATTGGTAAACAACCGTTGTTCTTCCAAAAAATGGTTTACTTGTAGGATCAACCAGTGAATCCTAAGGACATGTCCATTGTTTAATTTCTTTCTGGAAATTCTAAGAACACTTCGACATCATTCATACTTGTAAAAGGTTGTTTTAAAGTTTTGAAAAGATAAGCTTTGCAGAAATTGATAAAGAAAATGTAATGAAGAAAACTTCAAAGTAAAAGTGCAATAAAAGAAACAATTGATAAATGAAAATAAATTTCTATTGAAATGAAATAATGTGGTGTTTCAGACATACATTCTTAATGATAACTCTTTTCTCACTTGACTTAGATACTTTGAGTGATTTTATGAGTATTGTACAACAATTGAACACACAGAAATCCTAAACACTAAGACTCATATTTATAATATGTCGAAAATAACTGTCTTCAACGAAAATTCCTCCAAAAAATGACATGTTTTGCTCTGATGTCTTCATTTCGCCACAGCTCTCCACGCGTCTTTTCTGAGAAATAGATACGGACAAAAGACAGTTATTATCCATATTTTGAAATTCAAAACTTCTGTCGAAGGAGAGCTTCATACACCATCCATCGAAGTTGCTATCCAGACTTAGAAAATATTTCTAAGTGTTTTCCAACATGTCATTCTCATGAAGATCTCTTCGACCAGGATTCTTGCATAAACTCCTGTCGAATTCAGCAAAACTCAAGAAACACTTGCTTTTTGCTCAGTATCTTTAAACAAAAGCTTGACGCCGAAATTCCCAGCCAATAAATTGCCCCCCAAAATGTCATTTTCGACTAAATGGAGAAAAGGACATTTTTTGAAGTTCACATTCGACGCCAGAAACCCTTTGTCGGCTATGACGTCATCATCATCATGACAACTTTTTTCAAATGCCTCCTCAAAAACCCATGCGTGAATCTTTTCAATCATCACACATCTAGTCCCTAGGAGATCGTGGGTCAGATTAACTGCTATCGTCTTATCACGCATTCTCCGTATAACATGTATCCCACGATTTCTTTTACCATTAATGTGCACAGTAAACCGCTTCCACTTCATCCATTTATAAATAGTGGAAACCACCATTTTTCAAACTTTTCACTCTCTGGACTTCTTTGAGCACACTTTTCAACTCTTCATCTCTTGCAAACCTTTTTTTTTGTCTAAATCTACTTCATCAATGGCATCTTCAACTAAGAGTTCCAAGGATTCAGGCAAGATCATCAAGGATTCCAAGAAATTTGCAGAGCTTTCTCCTGTTCACAAAATCTTGGGCCCAAATGTGTTGGGTAACCAAAAATACATTCCTGAGCCACCTCTTGAAGAAGAGAAGCGCAAGATCTACCAATCCCAGGTACTTATTCCCGTCTCTGTCACTGGCAAAATACATGCCATGTTAGGTCCTCTTCCCAACCTTTCTGCTGATCCTGCTAAGGTTAAGGAGTTCTTTCCTGCTTATCATCATTATAAGCCTATAGCAAATGGTCAAAAACCTAAGTCTAGTGAGGAAATTAATGCTGATGAAAAATTAAGAGTTAATGGTAGAGGTTCCCCTTCGACTGAAGCTTCCAGAGACCCAATTAACTTAGAATACATGAACAATAGCTTTAGGGTATTTAGGTCATGTCCCTTGTTCAATGACCCATCTGACTATCTTGATTGGTTAAAGAAAGTATAGAAAGCAAAATCCCAAGTCTGGAAAGACATGGGCATCTTCGACATGATCCAGCTGTCAAAGGTGGGACCTGGCTATTGCCCGTCCATGCTGATTGCTTCTCTATATTTCTGGGATAACACTAACAACAACTTTCATCTTCCTTGTGGAATGGTGACTCCAACCCTATTCGAAGTTGCTGCCATCACTGGACTTAAGCCAACTGGAGAAACCTATGATCCTAACTTTTTAGCTGAAGATTCCATATGCTTCGACACAACCAAAACAACTTTCACCACTTATATCGCTTACTACCATGATAAAGAATCTAATGAAGTCTCTGACCAAGAGCATGTTGCATTTCTGGCTCTCTGGCTTTCCCGTTGCGTCTTCTGTTCAAGATCCCTTCAGGTGTCGAAAAGATATTTAACAATGGCCAATCAATTACACGCTGAACACAATCTTTGTCTTGGCGAAATGATCCTAGCCAACCTTTATGAATCTTTAGGGGAAGGCGTTACAACACTAAAAACCCTTAGGTCCAAAGGAAATCTACTATTTTCTGATTCTTTTTGGCTACTACAGTTATGGCTAAATGCCACGTTCGAAGCATCTCTCCCTGTTCGTAACCTTATCAATGCAGAATCTGTCGAAGTGAAAAATAGGAGAGTCGAAGGCACAAAACTTGCTTTACTAACCCCAAGTGATTAAGGGTTAAATCTTTAGCAAACCTTCATTAGTTATGTGATGATGTTTGCCAAACGCTACAACTTCTCACGCAACATGGCTCCCTTTGCAGATAGGAAGGTAGGCCCTGAGTGGTTCACCAGAAGATTCCCTGCTCATTCGAAAGAACAAGAAGCAGAGTCTCTTCATATATGAGAAGCTTTCCTTACCCCAATATTTCTAGCCACAAGACTCAATCACTCAAGGCTTCGATTTACCCTTGTTAGCTACCAACCAAACCTTGTCGCTCGATAGTTTGGTCTTATCCAAATTAAACCAAAATTACATTTCCCCAAGAAAGGCTCCTTGATTCATTACAATATGATCCACAATGAAGTAGAGTGTAACAAAGAAATGGCTAAATACATTGGCCTTACACAATTCACCCCTGTAGCTTTCAAACCATCTTTCCTTTGCACCAAGGAGTTCGACACTTAGTGGAAAGACTATTACAATACAGAAGTTTTTGACGTAACTGCTTTTAACCAGCATCTAACTCGTGCCTTTGCCCTTGTGCAGGAAAAAGTGAAGAAAGGTACTTCGACACATATCAAAGAGATCCAAGCATTCCAAAAGTACTTTGAAACTGCTTACAGACCTGATGTTCTTAGTCGAATAATTCGAGAAGAAGCAGTCACATTGAAAGAAAAATTTACAAAGAAACTAGAGGATTTAAAACACCTTCGTACGTTAGGCCTGACAAACGGTACAAGCTAGATTTTAATTTATATCCTCCAAAATTCCCTCGACTGCCAAGTGCTAATTTTGGTGTAGCTTTTAGCCCTCCATTTCTAGACTGGTTCGTCTTTGGGGATTTTGTGAAAATCCTTCGACAAGAATTACAAAAACGTGCTAAGCAAGTGGTTCCGACTAAGTATACTCTGGACAATTTCAAAGGCCACCTTCATATTGGCATAGAACACGTTCGCGTGGAGTCCCCAATATATGAAGGTGTGGAATTGGAGGTTTTTCGACACCACTTCTCTTATTCATTTTTGTTTATTTATTTTTCTTTACTTGTACTAATTGCATGAATTTTCTTGCAGCTGTAAGGATTCCTGCTAAGAAACCTACCACTATTGAGAAGGATGTCGTCGAAGAAGAAGGCGAAGACAACACCATTAAAACAACAACAAAGGTAAACTTTGTGATTATTGTTCTTATCCATATATTGCCTTCTCATTTTAATATTTAAGGTATATTTCCTTCAGGGAAGTCGAAGACCACCTTCGACACCAAAAAAGAGAAAACAAAAAGACCCTGAAGTCCAAATAATCGAATCAGACTATGGAGATCTTTCTTCAGACCACTCCAAACAACCAAAGAAAAAGAAGAAACAGGAAAAAATTTCTGATGCCAGTTCTCAACCCAAACAAAAAGGTATTAAACCTCCTATGAAGAAATCTTCCACTTCAAAAGTGGTCGAAACTGATGCCAATCCAGCCACCAGAAAACAATCTGCCAAAACAAATCCTGACCAAGTCGAGAGCGACAATTCTAGCCCTGGGGCTGAGAGTCATAAGTTAAATAAATCATCCCTTAATATCTGGAGTTTATAATTCTCTTTTTACTTATCTTCGACTTACTCATTTCTGATCCTTTTCTCTTGATTTTTCCAGAATGTTAAAGATGACAAAGGACAACCCCTCATTCAAAAAATTATTTGTACAACCAGCAGTGATCCTTATTACCATCCTACGAGTGCTCCCTCTCACCAACAAACTTCTCCTAAGGATTCCACCAAAGAACCCAGAGACGAAGTGAGTCAATGGGCTGGCGAACATCAAAAGAAATCGCCACCAAAGGTCACAACTGAGCTTTCTCAAACCAGCGACTCTGATCATGAAAAGAGCCCATCAAAGGAAGATGCCTTAGTTGATGTAGAAGGTGACATAGAAATGCCATCTGCAGAAAAAGTTATCGAAGACAAATCTGGAGATGACTCCCCAATTAACGCACAACAAGGCATTGGTGGTGAAAAGGGCGAAGAGGAAGAGGGGGAGGAAGAAGATCGCTCCATGTTTGACTATGAAACATAAGTTGTTGTGGAAGAAAAAGATGAAGACGAAAAGGATGACAAGGATGACAATGAGGAAAATAAAAAGCAACAAGATGACCAACCCAAGGCTGACCTAAAACCTGCAGCTTCGACTGGAATAACCACTATTAGCCTTTCTCATGAGGAGTTGGAGTTGTTAAAGATACGAAGACCCCTTGAGTACTTGAAGGTTATGATTAGCGCCAAATGCAGTTCAACTGAGAAAAGCGCCAGCACCTCGACTGCATCAGGTGATCAATCTGCCAACAAACTTGGGGATGAGTTGCTCCTCAAAATTAAAGAGAAGGTCTTCGACGCTGACTTATTTTAACTTTTGGAAAAAGACACTTCAGCTTGTTTTGGGATCAAAAATCTCCTAAAATAAGTCAATGTTTTGGAGGTTTCTCCAGAAGTTGCAGATGTCATAATGGAGTTAGGCTTACTGGTTGACTATGTCATTGCAGACCTTTACCGTATCAAAGAGGCTTCGAATAATATTCAAAAGAAGTTAGAGACCCAAATGGCTGAATGGGATGCAACCACTGAATCCAATGCAAAAGTTGCAGAGTTGGAAAAGGGTTCTGAACAGAATAAAAAGTAGATCGAAGCCTGCAACAACAATGTTAAAGCTTGGGAGCAGCAAATCAAAAAGTTGCAAGCCAAAATTTCCAAGGACAAGGAGTGCAAGGACGAACTCCTGAAGTTTGATCATGATGAAGTGGCCAAATAAATTGAAGTAGGCATGCACCACGTCTAACGAGCTCAAAAGCTTAGAAAACAAATTGAAGAAATTTTGACCAATAAATCTATTTGTGAGTGACGCTTGATATTCCAAAGGTCAAAATATCAGAAGATGAAGAATTCTCTCCCTTTTTAATTTGGTTATAATTGATAAACTTTTTTCTTAGTTGTAATGATGTTAAGCTCTTTGTGGCATTTAATGTAATGACTTAGCCATTTTGGCAACCTCTTTATTTTAATCCACCATTTTGGCTTCGACTATTTATGCATGAATTATTCCTTACATATTTATACTTTTTGAAGTACAGGCTTATATTTCTTCTAATATTTACTATTTACTTTCAAGATTGTTCTATCCTCATTTAACTCTTAGACTTCATATGCGCCATTGGAAAAAACCTAAATAATTTGAAAAGGGCCTTCCCACTTAGGAGACCACTTATCCAAAGTTCTATCTTTTTAATCCATGGGCAAAATTACTTTCCAAACTAAATCTCTAGTCGAAAATAACTTAACTTTCACCTTTTTTATTATATGACTTCTCCACTCTTTTCTTCTGCCTCTTCAATAACTTTAAGGCATTTAGTCTTTCTTCATCTAAGTCAACTAATTCATCCAACATCATGTTCCAATAGGACTCAGATGGGATCTCATGATGTCTCTGAATTCTAGTTGATTATAGGTAGATTTCGATTGGTAACATTGTATCATGACCATATGTTAGTCGAAAAGGTGTAGTGTTTGTAGCATCTTTGGGGGAGTTTTAACATGCCCATAAAATCTGGTCTAGTGTCTTATGCCAATTTCTTGGCTTCTTCCCCACTTGTTTCTTAATTAAGCCAATCACTACCTTATTTGCTGCTTCGACTTGACCATTAGCCTGAGCATAGTAAGGTGTGGATGTCAAAAGTTTGAACCCCATTTATTTAGCAAATTCTTGAATCTTTCGACCAGTAAAAACTGATCCTTGGTTTATTGTAATAGTTTCTGGGATTCCAAACCTATAAATAATATGTTTTTGGATGAATTCGATCACTGCATCCTGGTCAACATTTACCAATGGTATAGCCTCAAGCCACTTACTGAAATAGTCTATTCCCACTAGAATGTATTTTTGACCCTTGGATGACGCTGGTTGAATCTCTCCAACTAAATCCAAAGCCCACCCTATGAAGGGCCAACGCTTCACTATGGAGTGTAGTTCGCTTGCAAGAACATGTTGAATGCCTGCATGTATTTGGCATTCTTGACATCCTTTGGCAAATTCAATACAATCTTTAAGCATGGTAGGCGAATACATCCCTTGTCGAAATATCAACCATTTCATTTTATAACCCACTTGATGCTCTCCACATGCCCCACTATGGACATTAGAAAGAGCCAAGTATGCATCAGTCTCACTAAGGCATTTAAGTAAGACACCTTCAAGCGTCTTTTTGAATAGTTTGTTCCCAATCAGAACATAACTTAACGCACAATATTTGACCTTTCATTCGACAGATGCTGTTGCATTTTGCAAGTAGTCTACTATTGGCTTTCTTCAATATTCGTCTGTCAAACTATCTATAGCCAATATCTCAGAACTCTCTTCGTTAGCATGTCCTAACTTCATTGTCTCCAAGTCTGTTGGGGATAGTCTAGTTGATGCAACTCTTCCTCTGACTTCGATTGCATCTTGTAATTTTTCTTTCAAAAATTTGTATCCAGAAACAATCTGGGCCAAGTCATCGGCCTCTTGATTCTCCAGTCGAGGTATGTGTCGAATACTTATCTTTTCGAATCTTCGTAACAACCTATTGGCTATCACAAAGTACATGATAAGATTTTCCTTAACACATTTATACTCCTTTGTAATTTGCTTTATGACCAACTCTGAGTCACCCATTATTTCGACTCGAGTTGCCCCCAATTCCAACAAGATTTCAAGTCCAATAATTAAAGTTTCATACTCAGCTTCGTTGTTTGAGCAAAGGCCTTCGACATTGTACTTAAACTTTGTTGGAATTTTTTTAGGAGAAATAATCAACACTCCCACTCCCGTTCCATCCATATGACTAGAACCGTTGAAGTATAGCTTCCAAGGTTCAAGCTCCACATAGTTTAGGGAGTTTTCAAATATAGAGTGGTCGACTATAAAGTCTGCTACCACTTGTCCTTTTACAGCCTTTAAAGGCGTATAAGTTAAAGAATATTCAGTTAAGGCCAATGCCCATTTTCCAATTCGACTATGTAAAATTGGTTTAGAAAGCATATGTTTAATAACGTCAAAATGAGATGAAACATAAACTTCAACTAGCTTTATATAATGCTTTAATTTTACAAGAGAAGTATAGACATAGACATAATTTTTTGACTATACTATATCTAGTTTATGCATCATTCAAGACTCCACTATGGTAATAAATGGCTCTTTCGACGCCATTTTCACCCTCTTGAGCTAACATGCTCCCTAAAGTCTTGTCAGACGCAGATATGTACAATCTCATACTCTTATCCCTACAAGGAGGCGCCAGAATTGGAGGGTGAGCAAGGTAGTCTTTAATCTTATCGAAAGCCTCTTGTTGTGCTTGATCCCATTCAAATCCTTCTTGCTTGAGTCGAAGTAGAGGTGAAAAGGCTTGAGTCTTTCCACTTAAGTTTGAGATGAACCACCTTAGGAAGTTGATCTTTCCTAGCAATGACTGTAACTCCTTCTCCGTCGAAGGCATTTTCGCCTCCATGATGGCCTTGGTCTTGTTCTGGTTGATTTCTATTCTTTTCTTATGGACCACAAAGCCTAGAAAATACCCCGCCTGCACACAAAAAGCACACTTAAGAGGATTCATCTTGAGACCTTGCTTCCTCATTCTTTCAAATGATTGTGGAAGATGGTCTATATAACTTTTTCCTGAAACTGACTTAACCACAATGTCATCAATATAAATCTGCATAAACATTTCAATGAAGTCATAAAATATAGAATTCATTACTCTTTGATAAGTTACCCCATCATTCTTTAGGCCAAACGACGTTACTACCCATTCGAAGGTGCCTAAGGCTCCGGGGCATCGCAATGCTATCTTCGACACATCTTCCTCATCAATGAAAATCTGGTTGTATCCAGAATACCCGTCGAGCATACTTAGATACTCATGTCCTGCAGCAGAATTAACTAACATTTCCGCCACATGCATTGGGTACTCATCTTTTGGGGTTGCAACATTTAAGTCTCTGAAATCTATGCAAACCCTCAAAGTTCCATTTTTCTTAATAATTGGAACAATATTGGCAATCCATTCAACATACCTGGTCGTATAGATGAATTTTCATCTTAGAAGGCTTTCGATCTCCTCTTTGATCTTTGAGAGAACTTCAGGTGCAAAGTGCCTTGGAGTCTGCTTGATGGGCTTCTTCCCATGCTTTATTGGCAGCTTCAGTTTGACCAGGTCTCTGCTTAAACCAGGCATTTCATTGTAATCCCACACGAAGCAGTCCTTGAACTCCTTCAGTAGTTGGATTACTTCGACTCTGAGTTATGGGCTAATGTTGGCACAAATGTATGTTGTCATTTTAGTTGCCCCTTCTCCCAGGTCAATTTCTTCCAAAGGGTCTTACGCCAGCATCTTGATATTATTCGCCAGCGGATCCTTTTCAAAACCCAAAGGCTCGTCATCATAGATGGCGTCCAGCCTTTGACCTTGCATTACGACTTGATCCTTGTCTGATGGCTCTAGATCAAAGTCCTTCCCAGGACCTTCAAAGTGCTTTTCTTTATTTTTGGCTTCGACAACCATGTATTTTATTTCAGCCTCTAGGGCCACTTTTAATTTATTTTCAGCTATGTAAGCCGAAATTTTGCTAAGTGCCAATGACTCAGTCATCGTCACCAAACCCGCTACCCCAACCAGTTGGTTGGATTCCTACTGTTCCAAACACGTAGCCCTCTTCGCCTACCACTTCCATATCCCACTGGAAGCCATGGATTGCATGTAGGTACAAGGAACAAAATGCATTATCTGCAGGTGTGAGGTCGAACCCTGCAGGGTTGCAAGGCACTATATAGGCTAAATTTGTATCGAAATATCGCTCATTCACTTGATTGACCTCAGCCATATAGTAGCTTTGGTGCGCCTCTATATTTTCAAAAATCTCATTACTTCGCCAGATGGAGATTCGTTGCAGAAGTGAAGATGGAATTACGTCTACTTCATGAACCCACTCTCGAACAAGGAGCAAATTATAGTTTTCCTTCGACACAATTACCATGAACATTGTTGGCCTTGTAATCGTGCCAACTGTCAGATCCACTTGTATGACTCTCATAGTAGTGCCCACTTTCCCTTCATAGTTTGAGAGGACCATGTTGTGGGGCTTTGTATCAGAGTCATTTTTCCCAATCTTCTTCAGTATGTAGTGCGACATCAATTTTACAGCCACTCCGCCGTCAACTAGTATCTTGTTTATTCAAACATTTTTCTATTTTGCCTCTAATAAATAGAGGCTTTAGATGATTCTTCATGGTTTTGTTAGGCCTTTAAAGAAGGCATTTTGTTCTTCGACGCAACCATTATTTAGAATGTAATAACAGACTGGCATGTGACTAGCCACTTCTAAATCGACTCCGTCCTCTGGTTCATCCATCTCCGTAACCCTGTCGTATTTTCTACGTAGTATAAATACTATGTTGCAGATGGTATTTAACGACGACTCTGATCCTGAATCGAATTCATTCGTCATCATGTCTTCATCTGCAACAACCTGGTCAAATTTTTCTCTTACTTCCTCCTTCTGGTCAGCAAACAACTTTCTCTCGACTGGCTTCTTTTCGATAGGCTTTCTGTCTTTGTTGTTATCCTTCTTGATTAATATGTTATTGCTTGACTAAACTGTTTCCTTCTCTGCAGCCTCTCTTTCAACTTTACGCCTTCTCTGTTGTCGTCTCCATTGAGACCTTGACATTGGGTTTTTCCCCTTATAATTCTCAGAACGCCATGCTTACTGTTTGGAGGCTTGAAACTCTCTCTGGTATGCTTTCGACGAGCCTCTTTCCACTTTAAAATTTTTCCATTTGTTATGGCCATGTTCCCTTTTTTCGACTTGTTTCACCCATTTGCCCCTAGGGGCGTCAACAGTGGGTTTGAATATGGATGGCTTATTTCCACGTAGCCCTTATTCAGCTTGGTCATGTCTTCTGGGCGCTCCTTTCTTGTCGAAAGCCCCACGGTTATTAGAATCCCTCCAGTTGTTTTTGTTTCT
The DNA here is from genome assembly GCA_022829125.1 of Lathyrus tuberosus. Taxonomy (NCBI): domain Eukaryota; kingdom Viridiplantae; phylum Streptophyta; class Magnoliopsida; order Fabales; family Fabaceae; genus Lathyrus; species Lathyrus tuberosus. Next base: position 967,440 of record JALAZF010000668.1, read on the forward strand.
TGTTCATCGAACTCCCTGTATATTCTCTGCAGCCTTTCTATCAAAGACTGCACTGCACCTTGGGCATAACATTACATCAGAGTTATTTCTTTGGCATCTATGGAGGAATTTGACCAAATTCTCATCCTGCTTTGGATATGCCACCTTGACATATTCTTCCTGCTTGAGGATGTGTTCGTCCACCTCCATCGCAGATTCCCGAGTCATTTCGACCATATTGACCCCTAGGTTGGCACCTTCAGTGATGTCCAACTATTACAACTTGATTCTAAGGCCTTCAGTAGCCATAGTTTCGTTGTTAACTTATATGAAACCATCAACAGTCTCACGTGTAGTAATTATCTGGATGGAACCTTCAGTGATCCCTTTGTCGAAGCCTTCAGTAGCTTTCTTGACGAAACACTCAGTGGTTTCCATTTTGAAGTCCTCAGTGACTTCCTTGGCGAAGCCTTAAGTAGATTCCTAGTCGAAGTCATCAGTGACTTCTTGGTTAAAGTTCTTAGTAACCTGGATGAAACTCTCAGAGGTTTCTTTGTTGGAGTCCTCAGTGACTCCTCTGGCGAAGCCTTCAGCAGCTTCGACCGTCAGAGCGTCTTTGGTAAAGTCTTCAGCAACTTCCACCATGTTGACCATTGATGGTTCAGAGAAATGTGCATCCGCCACTGGGAGAGGATCAAAGTCTATCTTTATTTGATTCTTTGACTTGTCAGCGAACCTGAGTCTTCCCTCCGTGATATCATTTTGAACAAGATCCCTGAAAAGAAAGCATTGAGAAGTTTTATGGGCAAAAAAATTATGATACTTACAAAAATCTCTCTTTTTACTTTGTTCTAAGGAGGCATTTTAGCGCGAGGAGGCATTATCATATGGCCATCTTTAACTAATAAATCAAAGATTTCGTCACATTTGGTGACGACGAAGGTATAAGTTCTCTTAGGAAACCTATCATTCTTCTCTGATTCGACTGAATTTTTTCCATTTGACGGTGTTAAGACTTTACAAGAATAAGGTGGGCCTTGTTTTATTTCAGCAAGGTCGATTTCGCTCTCGTCGAAAAAAGGATCAGTACTAATTTCTTATTCATCTTTGTCAAATTCGATGTAGACTACCCTTTCTTTTCTGTTATTTTTGTTTGCCCTAGCTTTCTCAGCCTTCAGTCGTTCTACCTGTCGAACTCTGTCAGCCAACTGGGCCATGTCTCTCAGGTATTGGGTATCCAATTTTTTCCTAATTGAGTAATCTAGGCCACCAGCGGCCATTTCGACCAACTCATGCTCAGGTACTTATGTAAAACACCTGACTTTAAGTAGTCAAAACCTATTCAAGTAATCGTCTATTGGCTAAGAGAAATTCCTCTTAATGTTGGCCAATTCTTTCAAGCTTATCTTCGACTGTCCCATATAGAATTGTTCATTGAACAATCTCTCCAATTGAGTCCAATTGTGGATTGAATTTGCTGGTAATGTGGCGAACCAAGTAAAGACATTTTTTGTAAGTGAACTTGGGAAATATTTCATCCTTAGGTTCTCATTATTAGCAATTTCACCTGCCTCTATTAGGTATCTAGCCACTCATTTGACTGTGGACTCACTATTATCCCCAAAAAACTTAGTGAACTTAGGGACTTTCCATCTAGGGGTAATTCTGTTTGCAAAATATACTCAGATAATGGTGATGTATAATTTGGCCTATGAAGGCCAATATTCACCCCATTCCTTGCCATAATTCTTTCGACCATGGCTGCTAGGTTATTCTCTGTTGCTATATCATCGCGTCGAACCTGATTTATGACTTCATCAGCATTCTGGTTCCTATTCACCATTACTACCCTTGGGATTGGTTGTTCAATTCTATGAAGTTTGACCCTAGGTGGTTCGACTCCTGCCCCCTGGTTTAACACGTTTGCCTGGGGTACATTTCATTGAACTTGGTTAATTATGGGGTCTTCTTCTAAGACTACCCCTGGGTTTTCTACCATCCATTCCCTCTGGGGCTGTCGAGGGGGTTGTGGAACACCAAAGAAATCAGCAATGCATGTCATTTGCGCTGCCAATTGTTGATTTGTTTGGGTAGTATTTTGGATTAAGGGGTTGAATATAACACCCATTTGTTGGGAAAACATTTGGACCATCTCGTGATTACTTTCGTCCATCTGTTGCCTTATCATTGCTGTAGAATTGTTGGTGATATTAAGCATTTGGGTAGGAAATCATGTCCCAAAGGGCTGACTAATTTGACCCATGTTATTGATACCTGAACCAGATCCTTACAATGACAAAGTTACATTCACCACTGGGTCTGTAAATACTGATGTTGTATTGTGCAAACTTGCCATCATTGATGTTGGCATGCCATAAGGTTGTTCGCGTCCTATTGGGGGCATTGAGAATCCATGCATATAAGGCCTGAATAAATTATTTCCCCGCTGGAGGGGGGGTCACTGGTGGACCCTGTGTTCCCATATAAGACAAAATGGGACCACTTTGGGCAATTGACTGCACAGGCGTCGAACTTGCCGTAGATGGTACAATTTTAGACACAAATGCTAGAACTGTATTTCCCCCTGTCGAAAAAGAAGGGGGTGGTTCTCCATCATTTGGTGGATTTTGATTGTTTGGTGTATTTTGATTCACTAACCTCCTTACTATCTCCTCCTTGGTATCTCTTCGTTGTTTGTCGCTATTCTACCACTCATAAGTCTCATGCAACGAAGTTTGAAGAGATAGTAAAAATGAAGAACTTATGCAAAAAAATTCCTGAAAAAGAAAAATGCTTTTGAACAATAGCATTGTCCTACTGGGCGTGCCAATTTGTTTACCGTGAAAATTGGTAAACAACTGTTGGTCTTCCAAAAAATAGTTTACTTGCAGGATCAACCAGTGAATCCTAAGGACATAGCTATTGTTTAATTTCTTTATGTAAATTCTAAGAACACTTCGACAACATTCATACTTGTAAAATGTTATTTTAAAGTTTTGAAAAGATAAACTTTGTAGAAATTGATAAAGAAAACTTCAAAGTAAAAGTGCAATAAAAGAAACAATTGATAAATGAAAATAAATTTCTATTGAAATGAAATCATGTGGTGTTTCAGACGTACATTCTCAATGATAACTCTTTTCTCACTTGACTTAGATACTTTGAGTGATTTTATGAGTATTGTACAACAATTGAACACACAGAAATCCTAAACACTAAGACTCCTATTTATAATATGTCAAAAATAACTGTCTTCAATGATTATTCCTCCAAAAAATAACACGTTTGCCTCTGCATGTCTTCATTTTGCCACAACTCTCCACGCGTCTTTTTTAAGAAACAGATAAGGACAAAAGACAATTATTATCTGTATTTTGAAATTAAAAACTTCTGTAAAAGAAGAGCTTCATACACCCTCCGTCGAAGTTGCTATCCAAACTTAGAAAATATTTCTAAGTGTTTTCCAACATGTCCTTCTCATGAAGATATCTTTGACCATGATTCAACAAAACTCAAGAAACACTTGCTTTTTGCTCAGTATCTTTAAACAAAAGCCTGGCCTCGAAATTCCCAGCCAACAGACACATATGTTTATATCTACTGAGTGTGTGAAAATATTAAATCTGGAAGTGTCTGCTATGAATGGTAGCATGGTCATTGATACCATAGCTAATAGTTCAGTGACTACTTTGTTGGTGTGTGTGAATTGTCCTTTGACAATTTGTGGTAGATATTTTATTGACTTAGTTTATTTACTTCTAAGTCAACTCGATGTTATTATGGGAATGAGTTCATTGGAGTTTAACCATGTGCATATAAATTGTTTTGATAAATCAATGAAGCTTCTTGAATCCGAGGATAGTACGGAGTTGAGTTTCATGACCGCGGAGCAGGTAAGGATGTCCTTGAGAGAGAATGCTCAATTGTTCATGGTGTTTGCATCCTTGAGAGGGGGAAGCGAGAAAATGATTACAGACCTACATGTTGTGTGTGAGTTTCCTGAAGTGTTCCCATATGACATTAGTGTTTTTCGGCAGAGCGTGAGGTAGAGTTTGCTATAGATATAGTACTTGGTACTAGTCTTGTGTCAATGGATCCTTATAGGATCCATGCTTCAAAGCTAATTGAGTTGAAGAAACAATTAGAGGATCTAATTAAGAAGAAGTTTGTTCAACCAAGTGTTTCACTCTAGGGAGTGCCAGGGCTGTTAGTTAAGAAGAAAGATGGTAGCATGAGGTTGTATGTTGACTATCGACATCTGAAAAAGGTTACTATCAAGAATAAATACCCTCTTCTGAGAATTTACAATTTGATGGATCAGTTGGTTAGTGCTTTCCTATTCAACAAGATTGATTTGCTTTTGAGTTATCATCAAATTTGAGTGAAACCATAAGATATTCCAAAGACTGTGTTCGGGATGAGATATGGTCACTATGAGTATTCAGTGATGTCGTTTAGTGTGTCTAATACGCTTGGAGTGTTTATGGAATATATGAATATGATTTTCCATCCTTATCTGGACCAGTTTATGGTTGTGTTCATCGATGATATTTTGATATATTCTAAGTTTGATGAAGAACATGCAGAGCGTCTGAAAGTTGTGTTGCAGACCTTGAAAGAAAAGAAGTTGTATGCGAAGTTATCTAAGTGTGAGTTCTGTTTGAAAGAGGTGAGTTTTCTCGGGCATGCCACTAATATGTATCAAGATTTGAAGATGTTTTGGTGGCCAGGAATGAAGAGGGGAATTAACTGAGTTCGTTTATGCGTGTTTGACTTGCTAGAAGTCAAAGATTGAACATCAGAAACTATCGGGTTTAATGCAAGCCTTGGATATTTCTGAATGTGAGTGAGATGGTATTTTCATGGATTTTGTGACAAGTTTTCCTAAGACTTGTAAAGGGAATGATTCAGTATGGTTTGTAGTGGATAAATTGACTAAATAAGCTCATTTCATCTCAGTTAAGACCAGTTATTCGTTGCAGAAGTTGGCTGAAGTGTATATTGACAAGGTTGTTAGCTTGCATGGTATTCCTTTGAGTATTGTTTCTGATAGAGATCTGAGATTCACATCGAGGTTCTGGGGGAGTTTGCAGGAAACCATGGGTACTAAGCTAAAGTTGAGTTCTGCTTATCATCCGCAGATGGGCGGTCAGACAGAGAGGACTATCCAGTTTTTGGAGGATTTACTGAGAGCTTGTGTTTTGGAGCAGGGAGGTAACTAGGACAGTTACTTACATTGGTTGAGTTCACTTGCAACAACTGTTATATTCTAGTATTGGAATGGCACTATTCGAGGCGTTATATGGTAGGAGGTGTAGAACTTCTTTGTGTTGGTATGAATTCGATGAGAGTGCACTACTTGGACCTGAGATTGTTCAGCAGACCTCTTAGAAGATCAAGATGATCCAAGATAAGATGAAAGCTTCGCATAGTCACCATAAGAGTTATCATGATAAGAGGAGAAAAACACTTGAGTTCCAAGAGGGCTATCATGTGTTTTTGAAGGTTACTCCAATGACTGGTGTTGGTCGAGCTTTGAAGTCTCGAAAGCTCACGTCGTATTTCATTGGTCCATATCAGATCCTCTAGAGAGTAGGAGAAATGGCCTACAGAGTTGCATTGCCACCATTTCTCCCGAATCTTCATGATGTCTTTCATGTGTCGTAGTTAAGGAAGTATATTTCTGATCTGTCTCATATGCTTAAAGTGGATGGTGTGCAAGTTAGAGAGAACTTGAAATTAGAGACGTCTCCCTTGAGAGTAGAGGACCATAAAGTGAATCACTTGAGAGGCAAGGAGATTGCGCTAGTGATGGTGGTTTGAGGAGGAACTCCTGGTGGAAGCATGACATGGGAGCTGAAGAGTCAGATGAGAGAGTCTTATCTGGAGGCGTTTCGTTCAGGTAATTTTCGAGGGCGAAAATTATATAAGTGGAGGAGAGTAGTAACACCCCGAATTCAATTTATTTATTTAATTGAATTTAGTTGCATTTTATTTAAATTATTAAGTGATTTACATGCATTTATTTGAATAATATATGAGTATATGTGTCTTGGTGGGTATTGGAGAGAGTTAAGGGAATGGTAGAGATTAATTAGATTAATTTTAATTCATTTATTTTGAGAGGAATAATTAAAAATAATATTATTGGGATGAAGTTTAGATTTAAATTAAAAATAGGGTAGTTGTAGAAAAATAAGAGAAATAGTAGAATTTGGTGAAAAATTGGTTATTAGAATTAAAAGATTAAAATAAAAAGAAATTGAAGTAGTAAGAGGAGTAAGGGCAAAATAGAAAACATGGGAGTAAGTTGAGGGTAATAAGAGAATTACCTAATTTAGGAGAATTGATTGATCACGTGAAAATTGGGAAAAATCTAAAAAATCAAACTATGTCAATCGATTAATTCCCTATAATCAATCGACTATTCTCACGCAAAATGTGATAAATAGCAGAGACATAATGTAATGTGGAATGATGTCAATCGATTGATGGATTACTGCTAGTTAAAATTTGAAAAATTGTTGAGCTGAAACCTATTATTTTGTCTGATTATTTTTACCATAAATTTAGTTTCGTAAATCCAAATGAAGTGTAGTTTGAAATGTTGGAAAGTTAACGTGCATGGATATTCCATAGTGATGTATTAAAAGTCTAGATGGTGTTGTAATTTGTGAAAATTAATTATTTTACTTGTTCATAATAGGCTACGACAATGAACGAATGATTAATTATTGTAAATAAACGAATTAATGATGAAGCATTGTTAAGATGATTTAACATGATTGAGTGGTATGTGGATGTTTATTAGATGTGTGGATATATGATGTGATGTGCAAGTATAATCATTTGAATTGTTGTAATTAATTGTTGATGATTGTTGATATGCGTAGTTCGAAGGGAGGACTATTGTTGATACGTTAAATGCATGATTATTTATATTCGGATGTGGGGATGTAATCATTATTGTATTATTGTCATTACATGATTGTTGCAGTCAAATGTGGAGCTGTAATTATTGTTGTGTTGTTGTCGTTGCATTATCGTATGTCGTGCATCATATGTTATCATTGTTGTTAAAGAGGCGAGTCATAAGTTCAGATGTGGGGACTTATGATTTGTCCCAAGCTCAGAGAGGGGGCTCGGGGGTTTTGATTTTGGGACCCAGTTTGTATGAAGAACCATTGTTGAGTTGATACCATATGCATATAGAGTCGAGGTGTTATTACATTGCATAAGAGTTGGCATTTGTGAATTGGTGATTGGTGTGTGAATATATTACCAATTGATGATTGTTGTTGTCGTTGTTGTTTAGGCTACCTTTCCTGATCTTTTGCACCACTAACATATTTGAGCGTATTCTCACCCTTTTCTTTATGTTGTCCACCATAGAAATCTTGCATATAGTCTGGAGTAGAGTTTAGTTACTGTGAGTGGAAGATAGCTTGTTGGAGCCCATATTCATTTATTTTATCGTTATCGTTTTTAGTCGGTTAAATGCTCTGATCTGTAACATCGGGAACATGACGTTTTTATTATGTTTTGAGTTAATGTTGGATTATGTGGTTTAAAGCCTAACACTTTTTTTGTGAAATTTGATTTTGATGTTTATTATGTTAATTCTGCTGCATGATGTTAACTGTTTTCGAAAGATTTTGGATGGTTGTTGTAGTGACATCTTAAATAGTCGATTAAATTTTCTTATATAAGTTTTAGAGTTTAGGGTGTTACAACAATAAGGTTTGCAAGGTTCATGGTATTAGTACGGCCAGACTTAAAATGTTTGATGATCGTGAGTTTCTTATTCACAATGTGAGGCATGTTCCATAACTCAGTCGAAATTTGTTATCCAAAAGCATGTTTGATGATCTAGGCTATTACACTAGAGTTGAACACAAGGTGTTGAATATTACGTATGATGAAGAAATCATATCTAAAGGGTCTAATATATGTGGTATATATAAAGACTTTCATGACAAGAATAAGATATGGGATTTAAGGTCATGCATGATGATTACTTGGAAGTTATTTCAGAACACTTTAATGAGTTTTGCAAAAGACAAGGGATAACAACGCATGAGACTGATGTGTTGTCATTTAGTTTTTGGAGTAAGGATGATGCCAAAGCGGCTTACTTGGTTGGAAGATAGTCCTGTTATGGGAAGAAAAGTAATAACCAATGGATAAAGCCTTTAGAAACTATGACAGAGAAAATTCAGTTTGAGGTGGAGTTTCCTACTATGGATACTAGTATTAGTGAGGGAAAACTTACAGATGCTTCAAATTTTCATTTGACTCACGATAAGGTTAAGAAAGAGATTGTTGCATCTTAAAGGGAAGATTATCCTAGCATTAGGTGTTATGCTTTGAATGTGGCTGAAGGGTTGCAAAATTCATAAACAAATACCTTCATGGAGGCATTCGAAAGCAAGTGGACACAATGATGGTTGAAAAGCCATTCTTGTATGTGTTTACCGTGAAAATTGGTAAACAACCATTGGTCTCCAAATATTGGTTAACTTACAAGATCAACCAGTGAATTCTAGGACATGTGCTAATGATCTTTAAATTAAAGTTTGGGAAACAATGAACACTTCGACAGTATTCATGGTTGGAAGGTAGTTTACTTCGACAATGTAAAAGAAATAGTGTTGCAGAAAAGTAATCGAAAGTGCATTAAATTGCTTTAGAAATAACTTGTGCAAATAAAGAATATAAATTTCTGGGCGAAAAGCATAAACTAAATTTGGTAAAATTGTAGGACAATGGTGTTTCATCAAGCGTACATTTCTCAATAACTCTTTTCTCTATACACTGGGTACTTTGAGTAATTTGAATGACTTGTACAAACTTGACCACACACGAAATCCTAGCACTAAGACCTCTTATTTATATTAAATCGAAATAACTGCCTCTAACGGCCTTTCTCCTAAATCAATACAAGTGTCGTTCGGCATGTCTTCACTTCTTCACTGTGCTCCCCATGTGTTTTCTTGAAAACCGGATCAGAACAAAGTTCCCTCCTTTATTCAAATTTAAAATTCAAATAGAAGTACCATTATTGGCATCTCCGAAAAAAACACCATCAGTAGTGTTTCTGTCGAATTACATTTGCAAACTTAGAAAAACCTTCCTAAGTCCAACCAACCCTTCCCCCTTGCACAAAGGCAATTTCGACTAGACTTCCATGATTGTACTGTTCTGTCGAAACTCATCATAACTTCACAGAAATTACAATTTCCCTATTTACTCCATAAATCCAAACCAAGGGTCAAAATTACGAGCCAACAAATTACCCCCCAAAAATTTCATTTTCGACATCACATGAAGAAAAAGGCATTTTTTTGACAACAAATTTCGACGCCACGAGCAATTCGACATCACAAACTGTTCATATACCTCAGCACAATTATGACGTCAGGGTCATCATGACACCATTTCTGAAACATCTCCTCAATCCCACGTGAGAATCTTTTACAATCATCATGTTTCCTAGATCCTAGGAGATAGTGGGGTAGGCTGCAACTGCCACCGTCTCATCGTGAGCTTCCAAGTGGACACGCGTCCCACTCACTTCTTAACCATAAATGCTACTTTAAGAATCACTCCCACTTCAACCTTTATAAATAGCTCAGCCCTCTTCCTTTTTCACTTTTTCACCTCTTTGCATTTTCAAATACTTTCCAACTTCTTCATCTCCTCTACTTCAAAAAGCCCATTTTTTCTCAAATCTCAAGCTTTCAGCAACAATGGCATTATCAACCAAAGCTGTCAAAGAATCTGCCAAGCACGTGAAGGATTCCAAGAAGCTCTCAAATATTCCTTTTGACACGATTCCAAGTTCAACCATGGTGGGGAATCAACAGTACATTCCAGAACCTCTTTTTAAAGAACACCGCAGGATCTACAAATCCCAAGCATTGATCCCCATTACTGTAACTGGTAAGCCTTATGCTTTGTTGGGACCCTTGTCTGATCCTAATGCTGACCCTAGTAAACTTAGGGAATTTTTCCCTACTTACCATAAGTACAAACCCATAGTTCATGCTAGGAAACCTAGGGCTAGTAATGAACACCCTAATCCTGCTAACCAAAGCAACCCTCAGACGGAGGAAATCATTGACCTTAGATAATGAACAATGGCTTTAGAGTCTTTTGATCCACTCCTTCGTTTAAGGATTCCTCTGATTATTTAGGCTGGTTAACGAAGTTAGAGAAGACCAAGTCCCAAGTCTTGAATGATATGGGCATCTTCAACTTAATCCAGTTGTCGAAAGTAGGTCCTGAATATTGTCCGACCATGCTAGTCTATTCCCTATACTTCTGCGACAGTACTCACCATACCTTTCATCTTCCTTGCGGAATGATGTCACCAAAACTCTTCGACATAGTTGCCATCACGAGGCTTAAACCAACTGGCAACACTTATGACCCAGACTACCAAGCTGATGACACCATAGGTTTTTCGACATCTAGAGCTGCCTACTCCACCCATATTGCACACTACCATGACAAAACAACTGATGAAGTTTTTGAAGTAGAACATATAGATTTCCTTGCTTTATGGTTATCTCGTTGTGTCTTCTGCTCGAAGTCACTTCAAGTGGCCAAAAAGTATCTAACTATGGCCAATCAACTCCATTTTGGTCACGACTTGTGCTTAAGTGAGATAATTATGGCGAATCTGTATGAGTCTTTGGGCGAAGGTGTCACCTACCTCAAATTCCTTGGAGACAAAGGGAACTTCCTTCTTTCTGGCCCATTTTGGTTATTGCAGCTATGGCTGAATGCCTCCTTCGAGGCATGTCTTCCCATCAAGAATCCTATCAACGAGGACGCTGATTAAGTGAAAACTAGGAGAGTCAAAGGGGCACGCTTAGCCATGCTGACTCCTGGCGACGAAGGATGTCATATACAACAGACCTCCACCAATCATGTAATGATGTTCACTAAATGTTATGATTTTCCGTCGAACATGGCTCCTTTTGTTGCACGAAGACATGGTCCTGAGTGGTTCACCAGACTGTTCCCAGCTCCATCGAAAGCCCATGAAACAGAGTCCCTTGCGATCTGGGAAGCATTTTTTACTCCTAGGGTGCTAACTCTCAAGCTCAATCCATCAAAAAGCCAGGTCACTCTCATTTCCTATCAACCAAATCTTGTTGCTCGACAGTTTGTCATGGTTCAGATTCTACCCAAACCCATCTATGAAAGAAAGAACACCCTTCTTCTTTATAATGCAATTCATACTAAGGTTGTAGCCATCAAGCAAATAGCTCGCTATGCTGGCCAAACACAACTCACTCCTGTCGCCTTCAAGTCAAACTTCCTCTGCACCCCACAATTTCGACAAGTGGTGGAAAGAATATTATGGTGAGGAATTCTTCGATGTGGTTGCCTTTACTCAACATCTTACCAAGGCTTTTCTCTCTGTGTAGGAGAAAATCAAGAAAGGTACTTCGACTCATATTAAGGAATTCCAAGCATTCCAAAAGTACTTCAAAACTGCCTATAGACCTGATGATCTTAGTTGAACCGTCCGCAAAGCAGCCCTTAAAAAAATTTATTTTAAAGAAACTGGAGAACTTAAAGCTACCTTCGTACATTCCTCCCGAGAAACGGTACGAAACAACTTTTAACATGTATCCTCCTAGATTCCCTCGACTGTTAAGTGCTGACTTTGGTGTGGCTTTTAGCCCTCCATTCCCATACTGGTTCGTCTGTGGATATTTTGTAAAAATCCTTCCCTAGGAATCACAAAAACGTGCCTAGCGGGTGGTTGTAACTAAGCATACTTTAGACTATTTCAAAGGACACCTTCATATTAGCATCGATGACGTTCGCATCGAGTCTGAAATATATGAAGGTGTGGAATGGGAGGTTTTCGATCCAACCTTTTTGCTTATTTATTTTTCTTTACTTGTAATAACTATTTTGACTTTCTTTCAGCCGTGAAGATTCCACCCAAAAAACCTACAGCCAAAAAATTGGTCGAAGTGAAGGAAGAAGGAGGTAGCAAAGCAACAACAACAAGGGTAATTTTATTTTATTCATCACTTCTTTGTCATGTATTGTTTAAGTTTTTTATGCTTTGAACTATCTCCTCAGGACCACCAACTCCACAAAAACGCAAGCTCAAGGAACCTGAAGTCTAAGTGATCGAATCTGATGATGACGATCTGTCTCCTACCACCGAACAACCCCTCAAACGAAAGAAAAGGCAACTAAAGATGCCTGAGGCTTTAGCCCAAACTCTGGCAAAGGTCACCAAAGTTTCGACAAAGAAGCCTACCACTCTCAAAATATTGGAACCCAATCTTGAGGACTTGCGAAGAAATCTGCAAAGCAGATCGAGAGCGATAACTCCAGTCTTGGAGCTGAGGGTTCTAAGGTACAACAAATATACCGATTTAGCATTTTATTAAGTTACCTTATCTCTTTGACTTACTAACTTCCAACACTATCTTTAGGATGCTGCAGGTGCTTCTAAGAAACCATCGGCTAAGTCGACTGACACCCCAGTCCTTCTCAACAGCGAAGGTGAATCCACCTATCATCCTACCTCTGCCAAGGATTCCGAAAAGAGCTCGATGAGTGAAATCAATCAACCAGTCGAGGAACAACGCGAGACTTCGCCACCCAAGACTAACAATCAACATTCCCATACTAGTGGGTCCGAGCATGAAGATAAATAAGAGAAGGAAACCTAGGCTGAGGTAACCCACGATGATGTGGTGATGGAACATGCTGAGGGCAACGTCAAAGATAAAATTGAAGATGGCTCCCCCAGAATCGAAAATATAGATGATGCCAGGGATGACCAAGATGACAAAATGGAAGAAGATAAAGATCGCTCTTTGTTTCAAAATTTCTTCATACATGCTGTTGACGAATTTGAGGATGAAGATGACAATGCTGATAAGGATAAGGGGACAGGTGAAGAGGAGAAAGAGTAGGCACATAATTAATCAGCCAATACCCCAACACCTGACACTTTCCTTGTGAGCCCAAAGACTTTGACTGGAACAACTGCGGCTCTTTCTTCAAAAGAACTCGCAGCCTTAAAAAGAGCATCCCTCTCGGATACTTAAAAGCTATGATCAGCTCTAGAGGGAGTTCATATGAGAAAATCCTAGTTCTTATTTAGTGTCGGGCGACCAGTCTTCGAGCAAATCGTTGATGATGTGCTCTTAAAGATTAAAGAAAAAATCTTTGGAGTCGATTTGTTTCAGACCCTGGAAGGTGATCCTACTGCTAAATTTTCCCTGAAAGGTCTCCTCAAACAAGTGAACATTCTGACTGTTTCTCCTGAAGTCGTAAATATCATCATAGAGCTTAACTCAATGATCGAACACAACATTTTTTATTTCAAAAAAATCAAGCATGCTTCGAGTGAGATTGAAAACGTGGCTGGAACTATAGCAGCTGTATGGAATGCTGCTACTGAATCCACTGCTAGAGTTGCTGAATTGGATAAGACCCACGAGCAAAACAAAACGAAAATTGAAAGCCATGATCGAAACATCGCATCTTGGGAAGGAAAGATAAAGGAATTGCATACTAAGATCTCCAAGGCCAAGAAGGAGAAAGCTGAACTTCTAAAATTTGATGACTCTGAATTGACCAAAGAGGTCGAAGTTGGGCTGATACATGTCGACAAGGCTCAGAAGCTGGAGACCAAAATTGAAAATCTCATATCAGACAAATCTGTTTGTGAGAAACGTCCAGCGTTTCAGAAGTTAAAGTATCTCAGTATGAAAGCTTCACTTCCGTTTTAATCCCCATTTCTTTGGCTTTCCAAATTTTCTTTTTAATGCAATGATTCTGAGCCCTTCGTGGATTTTTAATGTAATGACTTAAGCCATTTTGGAAATATATGTTTGATTTACCATGTTGGCTTCAACCATTTTGTATGTAATTACTCCTTTGCTATTTTTACTTCTTGGAGTGCAGGTTTGTATTTCTTCAAATACTTTTGATTCAATCTCAGGATCCTTTTGTCTTTATTTAATTCTTCGATTTCGTATGCGCCATTTGAAAAAACTTGTATAATCTGGCAGGGACCCTACCACTTAGGGGACCATTTCCCCAAAGTTCTGTCCTTTCAATCCATGGGAAGGGTCACTTTCCAAACCAAGTCTCCAGGCGAAAATGTTTTAACTTTGACCCATTTGTTGTATGACTTCTCTACTCTCTTTTTCTGCATTTTCAACAATTCTAAGGCACTTAGTCTCTCTTCATCTAAATAAACCAACTCATCCAACATCATGTTCCAATATGATTAAGATGGAATCTCATGGTGTCTTTGGATCCTTGCTGATTGTAAGAAAATTTCGACTATGAGGACCGCGTCATGACCATACGCCAGCCGAAAAGGAGTAGTGTTAGTAGCTTCCTTAGAGGAGGTTCGACATGCCTAGAGAATCTGGTCTAATGTCTTATGCCAATTCTTTGGCATTTTCCCCTCATGTTTCTTGATTAAACTAATCACGACCTTATTTGCTGCCTCGACCTGGCCATTGGCCTGTGCATAATAAGGTGTAGATGTCAATAATTTGAAACCCGTTTCCTTAGAAAATTCTTGCACTTTTTGACCAGTAAAGACAGATCCTTGATCCGTTGTAATGGTCTCTGGGATTCCAAACCTATAAATGATATACTTCTGGACGAATTTGATTACATCATCTTGATCTACATTTGCCAATGGTATAGCTTCGATCCATTTTGTAAAATAATCGATGCCAACCAAAAAGTATCTTTGATTTTTGGATTATGCTGGTCAAATCTCTCTAATAAGATCCAAAGCCCAACCTCTAAAGGGTTAAGGTTTTGATATGGAATGCAGCTCGCTTGCAGGAACATGTTGTATATCTGCGTGCACTTGGCACTCTTGACAACCTTTGGCGAACTCAATACAATCTTTCAACATGGTAGGCTAATACATCCCTTGTCGAAACAATAACCACTTCATTTTATGGCCTACCTGATGTGCCCTACATGCCCCACTATGGACATTCGAAAGGGCTAAATATGCCTCAGATTCACTAAGACATTTGAGCAAAACTCCCTCGGGAGTCTTTTTAAATAATTCATTTCCCAAAAGAACGTAACTTAAAGCTCGATCCCTGATTTTTCGCTCAGCAGATGTTGTTAGATTTTGTAAGTACTCTATTATTGGCTTTCTCCAATCTTCATCCATCAGGATTTCTATATTCAGTATTTCAAAGTTTTCTTTGTCAGCGTATCCTAGCTTTGTTATTTCCAGATCTGATGGGGATAGTCTGGCTGACACAACCCTTCCTCTGACTTTGATTGCTTCTTGTAAATTTTCTTTTGAAATTTTATACCCAGAGGCAATCTGTGCCAAATCATTGGCCTCTTGATTCTCTAATCGAGGGATGTGTTGAATACTAACCATCTCGAACCTTTTTAAGAGTCGATTGGCTATCACAAAGTACATGATAAGATTTTCCTTAATGCACTTGTACTCCTTTTGTTCTGGACTGGGTCTGCGCCTGCCCATCAGTCGGGCAGGCCCAACCCAATATTGTTAAACAGCCCATTAAGGCCCAATCTTTCCTCGTCGGGCACGCTCAGATCCCATCGATGTCGAGCAGAGACTTCATGACACGAGGAGAGGTTACGACTCTCCTCCCCACGTTCTCCACGTGATCCTCCTTGCGGGGACACGTCATCAGGTAACTACCCACCTCCGAAAGAGTCAGTCTGCCCACTCTCTAGAGATCTTGGGACAGTTACCCCAGGGCGAAGACCACGTGCTGGTCTTCCCTACGTCGCGTAAGCCCTGACAGTTATCTGCATTGGGACTAGCAATCCATCCCAGTGCAAACGACTGTTGGCCCAGCGCTAGGGGCACAATATAAATACCCTCTCTCATGAGAGGGTCAGGTTACGTTCTATTCTAACTCTTACTCTCACTTTCTGTACTTGCTTGCTTCAGTCATAACTTTGGCATCGGAGTACCTTGCAGATACACCCTCTCACCGTCTCATCACCACCGGAGTAGCGGAGCTCACAATGTTTGCTGGCCACTAATCTCCTTTCTGATCAGGTACGATCACCTTTGTAATTTGTTTTATGACTAACTTTGAGTCACCCATTATTTTGACTCGAGTTGCCCCCAATTCCAACAATATCTTAAGTCCGACTATTAAAGCCTCATATTCAGCCTCATTGTTCGAACACATGCCTTCGACTTTATACTTGAATCTTGTTGGAATTTTGTTAGGAGAAATAATTAGGACTCCTATACCGGTCCCATCTTTATTACTAGAGCCGTCGAAATACAACTTCCAAGGCTCAAGCTCAAGGTAGTCTAATGAATTCTCAGTTATAGAGTGGTCAACTATAAAATCGGCTATCACTTGTCCTTTAACAGCCTTTAAAGGCATATAGGTTAAGGAATATTCAGTTAAAGCTAATCCCATTTACCAATTCGACTGTGCAAGATTGGTTTTGACAACATATGTTTTATAACATCGAAATGAGATGAAACGAAAACATCCACTGGTTTTATATAATGCTTCAACTTCATACATGAGAAATACAAACATAAGCATAACTTTTCGACTACGATATACCTAGTTTCTGCATTGTTCAAGACCCTACTAAGGTAGTAAATGGCTCTTTCGACGTCATTTTTATCCTCTTGAGCCAACATGCTACCTAAAGTCTTGTCTGACGCAGATATATACAACCTCATACTTCTATTCCTACAAGGTGTATGCCTGAGTCTTGCCACTAAGGTTCGAGACAAACCTCCATAAGAAATTAATCTTGCCCAGCAGTGACTGTAGCTCATTCTTAGGTGATGGCACTTTTGCTTCCATTATGGCTTTGGCCTTGTTCTGGTTTATTTCGATTCCCTTTTTGTGGACCACAAAGCCTAAGAAATCTCCCTCCTGTACATAAAAAGCACATTTGAGAGGGTTCTTTTTCAAACCGTGTCTCCTCATCCTTTCAAAGGACAGTCGAAGATGGTCTAAGTGACTCTTCCTTGAAATGGAATTAACAACAATATTGTCAATATAGATTTGCATAAAAGTCTCGATAAAATCATGGAAGATCGAATTCATTGCTCTTTGGTATGTTGCCCCTGCACTTTTTAAACCAAAAGGCATTACGACCAATTCATAGGTGCCTAAGGCTCCAGGGCATCTAAACGCCATTTTTGGGACATCTTCCTCAGCAATGAAGATTTGATTAAAACTAGAATACCCGTCGAGCATACTAAGGTATTCGTGTCCTGCGGCAGAATCGACTAACATTTCCGCCACAGGCATAGGATATTCATCTTTCGGTGTTGCGGAATTTAAATTCTATAATCTATGCACACCCTTAACTTGCCATTTTTCTTAATAACTGGAACAATATTGGCAAGTTATTCAACATATCTGGTCGTGCAGATGAATTTGCATCTAAGAAGTCTTTCGACATCCTCTTTAATCTTCAAGAGAACTTCGGGTGCAAATCGCCTTGGAGTATGCTTGATAGGCTTCTTCCTAAGCTTTATCGGCAGCTTCAGTTCGTCCAGCTCTCTGCTCAAACCAGGCATTTTGTCATAATCCCATGCAAACCAGTCTTTAAACTCCTTTAGCAATTGGACTACTTCGACCTTGAGTTGTGGGCTGACGTTGAAGCTGATATATTTCGGTCACTTTTCTGCCCCCTCTCCCAGGTCGATCTCTTCAAGTGAATTTTGTGCCAACATTTTGATGTTGCTTGCCAGCGGATCCTTCTCGAAGCCCAAAGGCTCATCATTATAGATTGTGTCTAGCCTCTAGCCTGGTATCTCATTCTGAACCTTATCAGGTGGTTCTAGATCGAATTCCTTACCAGGACCTCCTTGATCTGCTTCATTTTTCTTGGCTTCGACAACCATAAATTTTACTTCGGCCTCTAAAGTCGCTTTTAGTTTGTTTTCGGCTATATAACCCGAAATCCTTTCGAGCGCCAGTGACTCACTCATCATCACCAAATTCGCTTCCCCAGCCAGTTGGCTGGATGTGTGTTGTTCTAAAGAAATAGTCATCTTCACCAACGACTTTTCTATCCCACTGGAACCCATGGGTTGGGTGTAGATAGAGAGAACAAAAAGCGTTGTCTGTTGGCGTCATGTCAAATTCTGCAGGATTACATGGACCAATTTGGGCCAAATTCTGGTCGAAAATCCTTCTGTCAACCTGATTTACTTCGGCCATGAAATAACTCTGGTCTGCCTCGATGTTCTCGATGATCCCATCGTTGCGCCAAATAGTGATCCTTTGGTGCATTGAGGAGGGGACGACACCGATGCCGTGAATCCATTCTCTACCAAGCAGTAGATTATAATTAACCTTCGAGGTTATCACCATAAACATCGTCGGCCTAGTTATAGTGCCGATAGTTAAGTCCACCTGTATAACTCCCATAGTGGTTCCTATCTTGCCCTCATAATTCGACAACACCATATTATAAGGCTTTGTATCGGTGTCGTCTTTCCCGATCTTCTTTTGCATCTGATGCGGAAATAGGTTGACTGCTGCCCCACCGTCGACCAGGATCTTACTTATTCTGACATTTCCTATTTTTCCTCTGATAAACAGAGGTTTTAAATGACTCTTCATCGATTCATCAGGCCTTTCGAAAAAGGCATTTTATTCCTCTACACAACCATTATTCATAATGTAGAAACATACAGGCTTGTGTCGAGCCGTCTCCATTTCCATCGCATCTTCCAGTTCTTCTACTTCCATCACTTGATCGTACTCTTTGGGGAGTATTGGCACCACATTACACATGATGTCTAGTGAGGGCTCCGACCCAGAGTCGAAATTGTCAGTCATTACGTCATCCTCGTGGTCAGACTTTTTTGAAGATGCCTCCTTCTGAGGAGAGAACAATTTGCTCTCGACAAACTTCTTTTCTTCTTTCTTCACCTGTATGTTACTACTAGATTCAGGCTTTGTCTTCTCCTTGGATTCCCTTTCAGCTTTTCTCCGCCTTTGCTGCCTCCTCCACTGGGATCTTGACATTGAATTCTTTCCTTTATAATTCTCTGAAATGTATGCCATCCGCTTCAATGCTTAGAATTCTTTTCGGTACGTCAAAGAGGAACCTCTCTGGACTTCGAAATTTTTCCATTTCCTTTGGCCCTGTTCTTGATTTCCAACTGGCTTGACCTATTTGTCTTTGGGAGCCTCCCTCGTAGGTTTGAAAGTAATGGGTTCGTTACCGCTGAATCTTTGCCTCGCCTGCTCCCGTCTCCTACGGTTACTCCTGTTGTCAAAAGTATGACAGCCATGAAATGATTTCCAATTCTTTATGCTCATTGCTTTATTAACCCCTTCGAGATTCTGAGTCGCCTTCTTGTCGAAAACCACACTGCATCGAGGGCATAACATAACTTCTGATTTTTTTCTGACATCTGTGAAGGAAGTCAGTCAGGCTCTCATCCTCCTTTGGGTAAGCCAACTTATTGTATTCTTCCTGTCAAAGATCTTCATCCACCTCCATCAAAGTTTCCTGAGAGACTTCGACCATGTTCACACCCACGCCGACTTTTCCACCAATGTCCAGCTTTTTCAGTTACACCCTAAGGCCCTCAGTAGCCTCAGTAACATCATCAATTTTCATGAAACCTTTAGTGGTTTCTTTTGTTGTTATCATCGAGTTGGGATCTTCAGTGATTCCTTCGTTGGAGCCTTTAGTAACTCCTCTGTTAGAGCCCTCAGTGACCCCATGAGTGAAACTATCACCAGTCTCTCTGTCGAAACCTTCAGTGGTTCCATTGGTGAATCCTTCAGTGACTTCACAGATGTATTTTTCAATGATTTCTTTGTCAAGATCCTCAGTAACCTTGACCATGACTGCCTCGTTGACGAAGTCATCAGTAACTTCGATCATGCCAACTTTGTTGGCAAAGTCTTTAGTAACTTCGACCATGTTGATTACGGATGGCTCAGTGTAGTGGGTGTCACAACGTGAAAAATAACTGGCGGAAAAAACAGAGTCGCCGCCGAACGTAATTTATCCCAACGGGGGAAAGGAAATGATCGAAGAAACCTCAAAAGGGAGAAGACATAGTCATCGCAACCAAATCCTGGGTTCGGGAGTCGATTATGCGAGAGGAAGGTATTAGCACCCCCTCGCGTCCGTTGTACTCAACGGGATCCACGCTTGTTGTCTAATCAAAGGGTGTGTTATCTAAAGCTCTACTGCTAAACAGAAACGGAACAGGGGAAAAACAAAAGGAAACTCGATATGACATCACCGTCCTAGGCCTACGTATTCCCTCGTACAATGGGAAAGTCGGGGTCAACGTAGTTCGAAGGACTACAGGTGAATGGGAGAAGGTTGCTCGCCAAGACATCGCCGTCTTGTGCCTACATATCCTTATTCAAACGAGAATGAGGAAATTAGAGCGTCCGTAGTTCATGGGACATAACCACAAATTGGTTAAGTGTTTTTTATGAGCGACGTCAAATTCGCATTCTAGAAGTTAAGGTCGACGCCTATTTGTAGTAGAACGGAAATAACATGCTCTTTTATGAGAATAATTTGACACCAATCCCGAAGGATAAAAAGATTTGAAGTTTGTTTGTAAGTTTTAAAATGAAGTGGATTGGTTTTGGTTTGAAATGCGCATCGCACTAAATTCTATGACATAGGATCTAAACATCTCGCGTATATGAGCAAAAAGAGGGTACAAATGATGAATAAAATGAGGTAGTGTGGGAATGATGTGGAGGCAAAGTTCTTGTGGTGATTTCCAACTTTTCTTCTTTTGGTGAGCATGTACATGAAGTTACATGACATATGGAATGGTTTGGCTCATTTTGGGTAGTGTTTTGGCAAAAGAAAAATAGCATAACTCGTGTGAAAATAGTACATAAACCATGCTACAAGAAACCAACCTCATGCACATAAGAAACATATTCATGTGAGCCACTTTAAAGGATGACATTTTGGTGAAATTTTGGCCAAATGAATAGAAGTCAAGCTCACCATAAAGTATGAAAATCAAGGAATAAAAGTCATATTGGCATAATCTTGAAATGAAGCTTGAATCTTTGTGAAAATTTCACTTGAAGTCTTGTCCTCAAAACTACACATGACACTTAGTGGAATTTCACTAAGTTACCTAGTTTAGCAACTTGAATATCCTATTTTTGGAGCATCGCAACTTGAGCTACACTAAGCCAAATGAGAAGTTCTAGCTATGGTTAGAAAACTTGAAGAATGATCTATAACGTTCATGTTTGAAGGAAATTGAGTTGGAGCTTTGATTAAAAGTGAAAAAGGCCTTGGAAAGTTGGTTCTTGAAGTTGGCAAACACATTAATAAATTTGGCATGATGAAAACCTCAACTTTGTGACTTCATAACTTGGGCTCTACACATCCAATGGACGAGTTCTAGTACTCAAAAGAAAGCTTGAAGAATGCTCTAAAACTTTCATGATTGAAAGAAAGTGATATGAGACCTTGATCATGTAGAAAAATGACATTGAAAGACCATTGTTGAACTTGACAATTAACACTTAGAAAAAATTCTAAGACTAAAGTTCATTTTTCACTTTTTCTAAATTCATGGCTTCATAAATTCTTATACTTTGATCTTTTGAACATCATTCCTTCTTCAAACCTGTAGTTCATGATGTCCTCTTTAATTTGATAACAAGTTTGCCCCATTTGGGTTAAGGATGAAATAGTTAAGGATTTTGCAAGATGGCTAAAAATGGAGATTTTCCATACTTAGAAATTTCTTTCCTTTAAAATCCTAATTAACCCAATCTCCTGATTTTATGTTTCTCTTTGATTCTTCTTGCTCCAAACACATGAAAACACTTGAGATGGCATGAAATGTCCATGACTGACCTCAAAATCCAAGACTTTGACCTTGTGGAGCCACAGTTGACTTTTCTTGACCAGATGAAACCCTAGCCCTCTTTCCACTGACTGAGGCTCATGCCATGACTTGTGATGATATCTAATACATGTAGGACGCCCTTAAGATGTGTGTTGAGCCATAGAACAATGCCTTGCCCAAGAAGCTAACCACATATGCCCTTTTACAAAAACCCTAATCCAGATGATCAAAAGATAGGAGGATATGCCCAATGCTTGTAATCTTGATCTAGATGATTGTGAATGCCTTAGTGATGAAAGATCTTTGGATCTTGAAAATTCCATAAGATTGAGTAAAATCCCTTGCTTAAGCCTCTGAGAAATATACCCTCCTCTTGAGAGCCAATCAAGATACCTTGATCCCATGCTTAGAGCCAATGATATGCACAAATGAAGATGCAAATGATATGAAACATAAGCCAGAAAAGTTAAGAAAATATGAGAAAAAGTTTTGGGTGTTATAGTGGGTATCAACCACCTAAAGAGGGTCGAAATCAATCTTCATTTGGGTTTTCTAATTCTCTCCAAATTTGAGCCTTCCGTCCTTAATTGCGCTTTGAACGAGATCCCTGAAAAGAAAACATTGATACGTTTTATGACCCAAGAAATTGTGATACTTACAAAAACCTCTCTTTTTCTTTTGATCTAAAGGAGGTATTTTAGCACCCGGAGGCACTATCATTTGGCCATCCTTAACTAACAAATCAAAGATTTCGTCACATTTTGTGACGTCAAAAGTGTAAGTCTTCTTAGGAAATCTATCGTTCTTTTCTAGTTCGACTGAGTTTTTTCCACTCGAATGGGCTAGGACCTTAAAAGAGTAAGGTGGCCCTTGCTTTAGTTCAGCAAGGTCAACTTCATTTTCGTCGAAGTCTAAAGGCTCGTTATATATTCCTTCGTCATCTTCATTGAATTCGACGTAGGCTACTCTTCTATTATTTTTATTTGCCCTAGCCTTTTCCTCCTTTAGGCGTTCTAACTGACGAACCCTGTCAGCCAACTGGGCCATATCCCTCAAGTACTGGGTGTCCAATTTCTTCTTAATAGAGTAGTCAAGGCCCCCAGCAGCCATTTTGACCAACTCATGTTCTGGCACCTGAGTGAAACACATGGCTTTAAGTAGGCGAAATTTGTTCAGATAATCATCTATTGGCTCAGTAAACTTTCGTTTGATACTAGCCAATTCTTTTAGACTAATCTTTGTTTATCCCATGTAAAATTGCTCATGGAACAATCTCTCCAATTGAGTCCATGTATGGATTGAGTTTGCTGGCAAGGTTGTGAACCATGTGAAGGCGTTTTTAGTGAGAGAACCTGGGAAATATTTAATCCTAAGGTTTTCGTTGTTCGAAATCTCTCCTTCCTCTATTAAATACCTAGCCACGTGTTCGACAGTAGACTCATTGGTATCCCCCGAGAATTTAGTGAATTTAGGGACTTTCCATCTGGCAGGTAAATTTGATTGTAAAATATATTCTGATAATGGTGATGTGTAGTTTGGTCTTCGTAGGCCAAAATTTACCCCATTTCACGCCATAATCCTTTCGACTATGTGTAGGCCGCTAATTTCGATGCCAAGATAATGATTTTAATGAAAAGTTAATAATTCGACAGGGTAATTCGACTAGAAGGTTTTGTGATGGAGAAAGCTAGTCGAAGACCAATGGCGCTCAGGGGAAGCGTTGCTAGATTTTTCTAAGTGTGAAGAATACTTTCGACAAAAAAAGATGAAATAGGCTCCTTTTCGACGGGTGTTTGAAATTCAAAATTCAGGAGGGAATTCCGTTTTGAAAAGGGACGCGTGGAACGCATCTGGCAGACGAATACATGCAGAATGCCATCTGTCGCCATCAAGAGAAATAGCTGTTATAGTTGGTTATTTCGTTTGTATATAAATAGGGGGTCTTCGTGTTAGATTTCCGTGTGTGTTCAGAATTTGTACAAATCACTCAAGAAATACTCAAAGTAACCGAGAGAGAGAAAAGAGTAATTACTGAGAAAATGTACGTTTGAAAAACACCAGTTTTCATTTCTTGCATCTAAATAGAAGTTTAAAGTTCTTCATTTACAGTTTCTTTTGCTTTTCCGCCATTTCTTACTTGCAAGTTATTTACGTTTGTTATTTATTTTAAAAGACAAAGGTTATCATTTCTGTCGAAAATACAAAGATTGATAAGAAATCATGATGAATTCAATAAACAAAAGGTTTTCTCACGAAGGTTATCAAAATTGTTAGAGCACATTGTCCTAGGATTTGTTTGATCGATCCTGTAAGTAAACTAATTTTACATAAATTAGGAGATCAGCGGTTGTTTACGAATTTTCCAAGCAAACAAATTGGCACGCCCAGTGGGACCTTGTGCTATTAACATTTGAAAACCTTCATTTTACAGTGTACTCATAAGAAATTTGCTTCGTATTGTTGCATGAAATTAAGAAGTGGTAAACTAGTCATAAATAACGAAGAAAGACCCAGAAGAAGACGAGTACCCAGAATGGCAAATCCAAATCCGCCTAACAATCAGAATGTTGCGAACAATGAAATACCACCCCCTAATCCTTCGACTGGGGGCAGTATGGCCTCAATATCAGTATCAGAGGCTAATCCATCAACAGCGGGTTCGAAGCCTGCACTTTCAACACCTCAGAGTGTGCCTAGTTTTTCAACTATGGGACCCCAAATGCCTCAAATGACTCCCCCCTCAGGAAGTATGTACAGACCCTTTATGTTTGGGTTTTCGATGCCACTAAATCGAGAGCAACCATATGGAATGCCAACTTCAGTAATGGCAAGTTTGCATAACGCTCCATCAGCATTTACAGACCCAACAATGAACATACCTTCGCCCTTACAAGGGTCTGGTTTTGGTGTGAACAATATAGGTCGAATTAGCTAGCCTTTAGGAACGGGGTACCAAACTTACATGCCAAACATCACCAATAACTCTGCACAAGTGATCAGGCAACAAACGGATGAGAGTAACCATGATATGGTTCAGATGTTGGCCCAACAAATAGGGGTTATATTCAATCCTTTGATCCAAAACACTACACAAACGAATCAATAATTGGCGGCACAGATGACACGCATTGCTGATTTTTTCGGTGTCCCTCGACCTCCCCCGAGGGGACAGGAAGTGCAGATCCCAAGGGTAGCAGTTGAAGAAGAACCTACTATAAACCAGAGACCAATAAATGTTCCTCAGGCAGACCTACAAGACCAGGGAGCGGTGGTCGAACCACCTCGTGTCGAAATGCCTGTCCAGCAAGAACCTGTGAGGGTGATAGTAAATAGGGGTCAAGACGCTGATGATATTGTGCAACGAATACGTTGTAATAACATGCCGGTGGAAAACAATTTAGCAGCCATAGTCGAAAGAATAATGGCTCGAAATGGGGTAAATGTAGGACTGCAGAGGCCTAGTTACACATCACTATTATCTGAATATATATTGCAGCAAGATTTACCCCCAAGGTGGAAAGTCCCCAAATTCACTAAGTTTTCAGGAGACACGAGTGAATCGACGGTCGAACATGTGGCCCGTTACCTGATCGAAGCAGGCGAAATAACGCATAATGAGAACTTGAAGATAAAATATTTTCCTAGCTCTCTGACGAAAAATGCTTTTACTTGGTTCACGTCTTTGCCTGCAGGTTCGATCCATACGTGGACCCAGTTTGAGAGATCGTTCCATGAACAATTTTACATGGGGCAGACAAAGATAAGCCTGAAAGAATTGGCTAGCGTAAAGAGAAAGTTTTCAGAACCAATAGATGATTATCTGAATAGGTTCAGATTGCTCAAGGCAAGGTGTTTCACACAAGTGCCAGAGCACGAGTTAGTCGAAATGGCCGCTGGCGACCTCGACTAATCTATAAGAAAGAAATTAGACACCCAATATTTAAGAGACATGGCCCAATTAGCGGATAGGGTTAGACAGGTCGAAAGACTAAAAGCCAAAAAAGCTAGGGTTAATAAAAATAGGAAAGAAAGGGTGGCCTATGTCGGAGTCTTTGAGGAGGATGACGAAGAAGAATCGTCAAATTTCGACGAGCAAGAGGTAGATTTGGCAGAATTAAAATAGGGCCCACCTTATGCCTGTAAAGTTTTGGCTCCGTCGAATGGAAAAAATCCAGCCGAATCGGAGAAGAACGATAAGTTACCTAAGAGAACTTATACGTTCGACGTTACAAAATGCGACGAAATATTTGACTTATTGGTCAAGGATGGCCAAATGATAGTACCTCATGGTACTAAGGTGCCTCCTTTAGAACAAAAGAAAAAGAGAGGTTTTTGTAAAAATCACAATTTTTGGGGTCATAAAACGTCTCAATGTTTCCTTTTCAGGGATCTAGTCCAGAATGCAATAAGAGATGGAAGGCTCAAATTCGGCGACAAGTCGAAGTCCCAGGCTAAAGTGGATTCAAACTCCTTGCAGGTGGTGGAAGCCCACTATGCTGAACCATCCGTAGTAAACATGGTTGAAGTTGCTGAGAGCTTCGACAATACCTTGGATATGATGAAAGCTGCTGATGGTTTCGACCGCAACATAAATATGGTGGAAGTTGCTGAAGACCCCGCTGACAAAGGTGACATGGTCGGAGACTGACTGATGGTGTGGACCGGTCAATGATGGTCAAGATTGCTGAAGATCTTGGCGCAAAGAGCATCGAGAACTACATTACTGAGGCCACTGAGGGCATCAACAACGAAACTACTGGGAGTTTCGAGAAAGTCAACAACGAAACTACTGAGGGTTTCGACAAAGACAACAATGAGACCACTGAGGGTTTCACCAAAATCAATAAAGGAACTATTGAAGGTTCTTACAAACAAGCTGCTGTTGGGATTCTCCAGAGAACCATGGAGGACCCGAAGGACAAAACTGTTGGATTCATCACCCCACAAGTTGCCAGGAGTCCACTCCCAAAGGTTCTGTCGAAGAAAATCTCCGAGGATTTCAATCGAATGAAGAAGGAGCATGAGGTCGATGAGGGCCTCACCTTGAAACTGAAAAAGTTGGGCATGGATGCAGAATCATCGGCCAATATAAACATGGTCGAAGTAACTCAGGACGCTGCAATGCAAGTTGACGAAGAACATCGACGGGAGGAGTACCAGAAAGTGGCTTACTCAAAAGAGGAAGAAAATCTGGCAGATTTTATTCGTAGATGCCAGAGGAAGAGGTTTGAGGTGATGTTGTGCCCTCGTTGTAGTGCTGTCTTCGACAAAAAGTCAGCACAAAATTTAGAAGGAATAGAGAGGGCAAGAAAAAGAGGAAATTGGAAGCCTGCTGGAGAGAGGTTTGACCCCAGGAGAGGGAACCAAAACGGAGAGAGGTTAGGCAAAAAATGCCCTAACACGTTCAAACCAACAACCAAGGCTCCAGATGATAGGTGGGTGAATCCAATCCGACAAGCCCAGGGGCAAGGAAAATGGAAGGATTTTGAAGTACAGAGGGGATCCTCTATATCATACAGAAAGGAAATCCAGAAGTCCAAAAGGGTAACTTACCCTTCTGAGAATTATAAGGGTAAGAACCCTATGACGAAGTCACAATGGAGGAGATACCAATGTCGAAAGAAGGCTGAGAGGGAGGCTGCAGGAAAAGACAAGCCAGAAACTAGCAGCAATGTTCAAACTTCGACCCAGATGGAAGAAGTGAAGCCTGATAATCCACCCACTGCTCCAGTACAAGAAGCGCCAAAGGAGGAAGTAACCAAGGATGACGAAATGACAGATGATTTTAACTCAGAGTCAGAAGCATCATTCGATGTGATGTGTAATGTTGTTTCAGTGCACCCCAGGGAGTATGATCAAATTATGGAAATTGAAGAGGAAGAGGAAGCTTTGGAGGTCGAAACGGCCAGACACAAGCCCGTTTGCTACTATATCATGAACAACGGATGCGTCGAAGAACAGAACGCATTTTTTGAAAGGCCAGATGACTCAATGAAGAACCACCTTAAACCCCTATTTATAAAAGGGAAAGTTGGCGATGTAGGGGTGAATAAGATTCTGGTCGATGGGGGAGCGGCTGTCAACTTGATGCCGCACTTTATGCTGAAGAAAATTGGAAAAGATGATTCCGATACCAAACCTCACAATATGGTATTGTCGAATTATGAAGGGAAATTAGGAACTACTATGGGTGTGATTCAGGTAGACTTAATAGTTGGAACCATTACGAGGCCAACTATGTTTATGGTGATTGCGTCGAAAGCAAACTACAACCTTCTCCTGGGTAGAGAGTGGATACACGGTATTGGTGCAGTCCCTTCGTCAATGCACCAGTGAATAACCATCTGGCGCGCAGACGGCATAGTCGAAAATATAGAGGCAGACCAAAGTTATTTTTTGGCCGAGGTAAACCAGGTGGATAGGAGGAGTTTCGACAGGAATCTGGCTCACATAGCTCCTTGTAGCCCAACCACCTTCGACATGACGCCAACGGATAATGCTTTTTGCTCATTATACCTTCATCCTACTCACGGGTTTCAGTGGGATAGGGAGGTAGTTGGTGAAGAAAACTACATTTTTGGAACCGCACACATCCAGCCAACTGGCTGGGGCAGCGAATTCAGTGACAATGAGTGAGTCACTAATTCTTGAAAAGATCGCGGCTTACGTAGCCGAGAACAAACTCAAAACGGCCTTAGAGGCCGAAGTAAAGTATATGGCTGTCGAAGCCAATCAAATTGAAGCAGATCGACAAGGTCTCGAAAAGGATTCAAATTGGGATCCTCCGGATAAAGATCAAGGTGATTTGCAGAATCAGAGGCTTGACGCGATTTATGACAACGAACCGTTGGGCTTCGAAAAGGATCCTTTAGCATCAAATACCAAGATGATGGCACAGGATCCACTTGAAGAAATCGACTTGGGATCAGGGGCTGAGAAGCGACCCATTTATATCAGCGCGAAAGTAAGCCCCCAACTCAGGGTCAAAATAGTCTAATTGTTGAAAGAATTCAAAGATTGTTTCGCATGAGACTACGACGAAATGTCCGGTTTGGATAGAAGCTTGGTCGAATTAAGGTTACAAATAAAACCTGGGAGGAAACCTGTGAAGCAGACTCCAAGGAGATTAGCCCCAGAAATCCTCTCGAAAATTAAAGAAGAAGTCGAAAGACTTCTCAGGTGCAAGTTCATCCGTCCAACCAGGTATGTCGAATGGATTGCTAACATAGTTCTTGTAATAAAGAAAAATGGCAAGTTGAGGGTATGCATTGATTTTCGAGACTTGAATTCAGCTACCCCAAAGGATAAATATCCTATGCCAGTGGCGGAAATGCTTGTCGATTCCGCCGCGGGACATGAGTACCTTAGTATGCTTGATGGGTATTCTGGTTATAATCAAATCTTTATTACTGAGGAAGATGTCCCAAAAACGGCGTTTCAATGCCCTGGAGCCTTAGGCACTTACGAATGGGTGGTAATGCCTTTTGGTTTAAAGAATGCTGGGGCAACATATCAGCGAGCAATGAATTCAATTTTTCACGATTTCATTGAGGATTTTATGCAGATTTACATTGACGATATTATTGTTAAGTCCGTTTCAGAGAACAATCATATAGACCATCTTCGACAATCCTTCGAAAGGATGAGGAAGTTTGGTCTGAAGATGAATCCTCTCAAATGTGCATTTTGTGTGCATACGGGAGACTTCTTAGGCTTTGTGGTCCATAAGAAGGGGATTGAAATCAAACATAACAAAGCCAAGGCAATAATGGAGGCGAAAGTGCCATCTACAAAGAAGGAGTTGCAGTCTTTACTTGGCAAGATCAACTTTCTTAGAAGGTTCATCTCCAACCTTAGTAGGAAGACGCAAGCCTTTTCTCCTCTACTTCGACTAAAGAAAGGAGATTTCGAATGGGAGTAAGAGCAGCAGGATGCTTTTTACAAGATAAAGGAGTACCTAACGCACCCCCTAATCTTAGTGTCACCTTGTAGAAGTAGAAGTATGAGGTTGTACATATCTGCCCTGGACAAGACTTTAGGGAGCATGTTGGCTCAGGAGGACGAGAATGGTGTCGAAAGAGCCATCTACTACCTCAGTAGGGTCTTGAACGATGCGGAAACTAGATATAGTGTGATTGAAAAGTTGTGTTTATGTGTGTACTTTTCTTGTATGAAATTAAAGCACTATATAAAACCAGTTGATGTTTACGTTTCTTCTCATTTCGACGTTATAAAATATATGTTATCTAAGCCAATCTTGCACAGTCGAATTGGAAAATGGGCATTAGCATTGACTGAGTATTCTTTGACATATTTTCCTTTAAAGGCTGTCAAAGGACAAGTAGTGGCTGATTTCATAGTCGACCACGCTATAAATGAAGAGTCTTTGAATTATATTGAAATGGAACCATGGAAGTTGTACTTCGACGGTTCTAGTCATAGAAATGGAACTAGAATTGGGGTTCTTGTTATTTCTCCTGACAAAATTCCAACAAAATTCAAGTACAAAGTCGAAGGACTCTGCTCAAATAATGAGGTAGAATATGAGGCTTTGATAGCAGGACTTGAAATCTTGTTGGAATTGGGGGCAACTCGGGTCGAAATAATGGGCGACTCTGAGTTAGTCATAAAGCAGATAACAAAAGAGTACAAATGTGTTAAGGAAAATTTAATCATGTACTTTGTAATAGCTAATCGACTCTTAAAAAGGTTCGATATGGTTACGATTCGACATGTCCCGCGAATAGAGAATCAGGAAGCAAATGATTTAGCACAGATAGCTTCAGGGTATAGAATATCAAAGGAAAAGTTACAGAAAGCCATTAAAGTTAGAGGAAGAGTGGTGTCAGCAAGATTATCCCCGTCAGATTTGGAAACAATAAAGCTTGGATACGCTGACGAAGAAAATTTCGAAATTTTTAACATAGACGACTCAATGACTGGAGATTGGAGAAAGCCTATAATAGAATACCTGCAAAACCCAACAGGACCAGTCGAAAGGAAAATCAGATATCGAGCTTTGAGTTATGTGGTCTTGGGAAATGAACTATTTAAGAAAACATCGGAAGGAATATTACTGAAGTGTTTAGGCAAATCAGACAGGGAATGTGGTGCACATCAGGCAGGCCATAAGATGAAATGGTTATTATTCCGACAGGGAATGTATTGGCCGACTATGTTAAAAGATTGCGTCGAATACGCGAAAAGATGTCAAGAATGCCAGGTACACGCAGGGATACCACATGTTCCTGCAAGTGAATTACATTCTATAATAAAGCCTTGGCCTTTTAGAGGTTGGGCTTTGGATCTAATTGGAGAAATTCGACCTGCCTCTTCAAAAAGCCAGAAATTTATTTTGGTGGGAATAGATTATTTTACGAAATGGATTGAAGCCATACCCTTAGTGAACGTGGAACAAGAAGCAGTGATCGAATTCATTCGAAAGCATATTATTTACAGGTTTGGTGGAGGCTTAGACCTTCGTCATGGGGCGTTAGTTGCGCTAAACGGAGGCCTTCGATTCTTCTGTCCCCTAGAGAAGCTGCGTCCACAGTTGACTTATTGGGAAGGGAGGCTTCGAAGGTGGCATTGAGCCACAATTATAAGAGCCAGAAGGGTCCTGATAACAGCAGAGTTTTCTTCTCCTTAATATTCTTCAGGGTGGTAACCCCTTCGCCAAGAGATTCATAGAGGTTCGCCAAAATCATCTCGCTAAGACACAGCTGGTGTCCAGCGTGAAGCTGATTTGCTATGGTGATGTAGCGCTTCGCCACTTGGAGAGATCTGGAGCAAAAGATGTATCTCGATAGCCAAAGGGCCAGGAAGGCTACATGCTCTTGATCGGATACTTCTTTGGTCTCCTTATCATGATAGTTGGCAATGTAGGCCGTAAAAGTGGCTTTGTTGGTGTCGAAGCCTATTGAATCGTCGGATAGCAAGTTTGAATCATAATCGACTCTTACGGGACTTAAGCCAGTAATGGCAGCTATGTCGAAAAGGGTGGGAGTAATCAATTCCACAAGGAATGTGGAAGTTGTTATAAGTGTTGTCCCAGAAATAAAGGGAAGCTAGAAGCATGGAAGGACAATATCCTGGCCCTACTTTCGACAGCTGAATAAGATCAAAAATACCCATAATTTTCCAATCATTACTTTTAACCTTCTTTATTTTTTCAACCAAGCTAGGTAGTCAGAGGGATCTTTCGACAAAGGGCAGGATCTAAAAATTCTAAAATTATTCATATACTCTAATTTTATGACTTCTTCAGAGGGGATCCCTTGGCCATCCACTTTGGACTTTTCGTCTATAATTTTTTCCTTATCAGTTCTAGGTCTAACCCCGTTCGCTATGGGTTTGTAACGGTGATAAGTTGGAAAAAATTCTTGTACTTTAGCTGGGTCTAATTTTAAGTCAGGCAAAGGTCCTAGCATGGCATGGGATTTACCAGAAATCAAGATAGGAATGAGTACCTGGGATTGATAGATGCAGCGTTTCTCCTCTTCATTGGGAGGTTCCAGAACATATTCTTGATTTCCCACCACCTTGGGACCAAAGATTCTTTCTACTGGCGCTAAGCTGTTGGATTTACGGGAGTCTTTACTTGTGATTTTAGGAGTAGCAGATGACGCCATTGATGATTACAGAAGTAGAGGAAAATGGAGAAGATGAAGTGTGAAGGGAGTTTTTAGTTTGGAAAGTGAAAAGGGTGAAAAAATGAAGTTTTTTACTTATATATAGATGGAGGAATGGAAGCGGTTAGTATTCAGAAACTTTAAATGGAAAAATAGTGAAAGGATTGTGGGACACGTGGAGGTTTTGAAGTGGATGATTCAGACGGTGGCAGTTAGGTTTTGACCCACGATCTGCTAGTGTAACACCTCAAAATTTGCCTTGTTGTTTTTAGATAACTGGCTTATGTTTCTTTTCATTTCTTGCATTTGCATTGTGAATAGCATTTGGTTCTTAGCATGGGATCGAGGTATTTGGTTCAACTCAAGGGCAAAAGCTTCTTATGAGCTCCATAAGCTTCTCACATCCTTATATGGTGGCCCAAGGGCATTTCAATGAGGGATTCTCCAAGTGGTTATATCAAGGGTTGATGTCCTTACACTGATGACCAAAACTAGGGTTTTATGGTTAAGGGTCCTAAGCTCAAGGAATTGATTCAAACCTTTCACCAAGGTTCTCCATATGTCAAAATAAGTCTAAGGATGGATTTTGAGCCAAAAATTCACCATGGAAGGCCTCAGATGATTCAGTAGCTTACAGATGAAGCAATCAGTCAAACTGGTCAACTGAAAAGTCAAACTAGGGTTTTGAGAGGTCCTCATCATGGTAATCAAGCCAAGAGACCTTTATTTGGTCTATGGAAGGCTTTCATGATCACAATTTGCAAAAATCAAGCTTTGGTAAAAAGTTGCTAAATTGGGAAAGTGACTTGTAATTTCAAGTTACTATTTTTGGCATATTTTCAACCAACTTTAACCAAACTTTTCATGATCAAAAATGCTTCAAACGAATTTTTGCCCAACACCAAAGTTGTAGATCTCTTTCTCCTCTTTCCAAAGAGTGGTGGATCATGATCATATCATTTTTAGATCAAGAGTTATGGACATTTGAAGTTAAAGGGCATTTGGTGTTCCACCATGCATACCATTTTGACATAACTTGCAAGATGCATTTTAACTCACCAATATGGCTTCTAATTGTTCAGTTCACCTCACCACACTCCAATGCACCTCAATTAGCATCATTTTGAGCCAAGAATTGAATGAATCCGTGGATTACATAGTCATAACTCATCATTATGCAATTTTGCAAGTTCACTTGGAATTCATAATTCAGTTACTCTTCAGCCCCAAGATCAATCCAAAGGTGGTCCTTGCATCAAAAGGAAAACAGTCATGCACTTTTCATGAAGAATGCACGAGCCAAATACCTCATGTGCACACATTTGCAAATTTGCAAAACAGCCCAAAACTCATTGCTCTCAAGTCCTTGAAGTTTAAAACCCTAAACAGTAGCATCTGCACACTATATAAGCTAACTCACACGAATTTCTCAGCAGCTACTATTCATTTTCATCACTTTTCAAAGTTTTGCTCTCAAGTTTCTCTCCTTCGATTCTCCCAATCCTTCAAGGTTTCTCCATTTTTTTTGGTTGGTTTATGATCAGTAAAGCATAAGGAAGAGAAATCCACCACTGTTTTGAGATTTAAGCAAGGAATTCATCAAGTTGAGTTCAGAGTTTCAACTTTCGGATTCAAGGATTCAGGCCAGTTTGAAGGTCTAATTGCATTTATTTTGCAATTAGACGGTTGAAGGAGTTGATCTGCAGCTTATCTTGGAGTTTCTTGACGTATTTCCAGTTCTGCAAATCTCAGGTGAGCTCCAAATTCATAGATCTAGAATTGATTTTTGTTGTGTGTTTAATGTTCATCTTGATGTGCTGAGCTCATATATGTGTTTGGATTTGATTTTCAACGTGAATCATGGCTGGAATTTAGATCTGAAATTTTCAGATCCAAACTTGTTTCGTTCGATTCTTGAAATATATACATGCTAAATGATTTTGAGTGGCATATTTGTGATCTACGTGAGTTGCTGAACATTTTGATGTATGATTTGTTGTTTTTGGTTATTGTTTGAAGTTTGGTGACCGGAGAGTGGCCGGAGAAGATGACCGGCACTTCTCCGGCCGGTGAGGGTTTAATTAGGGTTTATGGTTTTCCAGTTTGAATCTCATGCGTTGGATTGTGATTAATTTTCCAGTTTGATTCTCGTGCGTTGGATCTTGATTATATGATGTTAATTAAGTTGATTAGGGTTTAGTGGATCTGATTAAGTCATGACCATTTGATTTCATTTAATTAGTGCATTTGAATGTGGACCATTGGATTGTTGACTTTACTTTGTTTGACTGAGAGCGTGAGCCTGTGGATCTGGAGACTTTTTGTGTTTGACTCAATCTTAGCCGTTCGTTGTTTCTGAAGGCTTGATAGCGCTTGGGCCTTTTCTGCTGTTTACACCCCCGTTTCTGAGCCCATGATCATTTGCACGCGTTTGGATTTCTTTTTGCACCCCTGTCTTCATTTCATTTTCTTTTTATTTTCTATTTTCATACCATTTCATAATTAATTGTTAAAAATACTTGCATGTGCTAAAAAATTCCAAAAAAATTCATCATTCCTCCTCATCATTAAAATTAATTTTTCACATTTTATTTTATTATTTTTACATTTTAATTGAATTAAATATTAATTTTCCAAAGTATTTTTTCTCATTTGCATTTCATATTGCATACTTCATGTTGCATTTTTCATTTCTCTCATTTTAAAAGTGATTTGATCCTAATTCTTTTTGGGTTGTGTTCATAACATGTTGAGGTATGTTTGAGATTTTTGGAATGATTTTTAGGTCCTTCTTGGATGACTCTTGATGTGTTGCTTTGAGCATGAATGTATGAAATCCTATTGATGCTTTGACCTAATTGTTGATTGACTTTGGTTCTGATTTATTGCTTGTGGATTTGATATGTCAATTATACATGTTTGAGATGCTTGAATACTGAATGAAATAATTTTTGAGGCATGTTTGTTATTTCTTTGAAGCATGAACTTTAACTTGTCCAATTTGTGAATGTATGCTTCATGTTTGGTTTGTTTGATCATGAAGGCACTTGTGCCATAACTTGGGGTCTTGTTTGAGAATTGATAACATGTTAATTGACTTTTGGTTGTGATATTTGGATCTCATCTTTGCATGTTTGATGTTTGCCTTGCACTTTAAGTCACTTGTTTCACAAGAATGAATCATGTTTCACTTCACTTCACTTCTTCTTCTTTGCTTCTTAATTGATTGTGGAAGTGTTTGTATGACTTGAATGATGTTTGAAGATCTTGTTTAGGCACATATTTAGGATTGTGTCACTTCTGGACTTGGTTTACTTTATGGAACTTTGACTTGGTTGCTTCACATGATTACTTCTTTTCATCTCACTCCTTCTTTAATGACTTGAATGGTACTTGATTGACTTCTCCCTTTTCTTTTTGACTAATTGTGCATGACTAACATTAGAGGTCAGTAGGACCCTTAGGTTCTGAACTTGATGTTTGATTTACCTTAGAACTTGTTTCTTTATTGCCTTATGCTTGTTTGAGTTTCATTTTGTCATATGTGAATACTTCTAACATTTTCAGGGGCAAATGGTAAGTTGTTTGAGTGTGGATATGCTTCCACATTTTACTTTCTTCCTTTATCTTTTAACTTTCATACTTGTGTTTGAAGTGAGCTTAGGCCACTTGTGTTTCACTTCTCTCTCTCCTCCTTCTCTTTCACTCTTTTCATCCCTCGAGTCTCAAGACTTGTTTAAGTCTTGGATTCTCTCCCTTTAGAGCTACCTAGTCCAACTTAATTTTCGATTAAGCTTGGAGTAGGATTAGCATTAGGTTAGGTAGTCGTCTCTCCTAAACCTCACTAACCATAGGACATCCATGCATGATAACATTAGGACTCTTAGTTTCCCTTTAGAGTTTCCTTTTGTGTCGCTTCTCTTCTCATCTCAAACTTCTTGAAAACACTTAATAAAATATAACGTATATTGCGCTCGAGCCTTAAGTGTAGGAAGTGAAGAACGAGGGGTCTCCTCTCTTCTTCTAGGGTGTTTAGCATACATCTCATTCGGGGGCGATCATGCGACTCACTCGTTCCCGCATGGTAGACTTTGGTGCAATGTAAGTTACGAACTAACTCAAAACACTTCTGTCTAAAAAACACAAAACAAATTCAAATATTTTTTGATCCTTCGGGATTGTTGGGTTTAAGACTTCTTTCAGAAAAGAGCTCGTCGCTCACGTAAAAAACACTTACCCACCCGTGGTCGTACCCACGAACTACGTTTGCTCTGATTCCTCTCTCTCGTCCGATTGAGGATACGTAGGCACAAGACGGCGATGTCTTGATGAGCAACCTCCCCCCAGTTCCCGTCCAAACTACGTTGACTCTGACTTTCCCATTGCACTGAGGGAGTACGTAGGCCTAGGAAAACGATACCGTCCTATCGAGTCACTTCTTTTTCTTTTCCTCTTTGTTTTTCCGTTCTTTCCGTTCTCGTTTCTTCGCCGGTCCAGTAGCAGTGGAGTTCCAAACGACGACACCCTTTGATGCAGACAGCAAGCGTGGATCCCATCGAGTACGATGGACGTGTTGGGTGCTAACACCTTCCCTTCGCGTAACCGACTCCCGTACCCGTTCTCTTGGTCGCGAGACCATGCTCTTTCCCTTCTTTCAGGTTTACGCAGTGTTTCCTTTCCCTCTCTTGGGATAAATACACTTTGCTGGCGACTCTGTGTTCTTCTGCGCCACTCTCGCGTTTGTACCGTTGGATGCGAATCTTTCGGGAGCGACAGCTGGCGACTCTGCTGGGGACTCTGGTTGACCTATGCTGGTCCATCCCTAAGCGAGTCAATCCTAGCGCTTGTCTGTTTTTTTTTTCTGGGTGTTTGTTTTTAGGGTGCTTTACTTTGTTGTATATTACTGTATTGCTATTTACTGTATTTTTACTTTACTGCTTTACTGTTTTTACAGCTTTTATTGCATTGCATTTCATATTATTACTGTCATAGTGGATATTTCTGTGCTGTTCTGCTGCTGGATTTTCTGTTTGCGGGGTGGGTTGGATTCATGAGAGAAAAGCCCAATACCAAGGCTTGAGCATTCACCTATGATTAGCGTGGAAAGTAGTGTGACTTGTTTGGCATTTGGCCAGACGAAGTATACATGAAAACTCCACATCCAGACGAGGTTTTCTTGGTAATATTTTGTCCTGTCCATTTGGGGCAGACGATGGAATATAACCTGGAAAGCTGTCGACTCTGGCGACCATCCCCGAGGACTCAGTTGCGGCACTCCTCCCGAGATGTGACAGTGGCAACCCACGTTCTGTGGCAAACCCATTGCACATTCTCGATCCGAGGACCCAATGCTGGGAACTTGCTATAGGATTTCCCTTTTGTAGTGAATCAGCGGACGACCTCTTTGATTGGCGATAGCATTGTATCCTTCGGGCTGAATGTGCTATTGCTTCTCAAACCTCTGAAGCTGAGGATCTTTTGTTTTGGAGAATCGGTTGAGGCCTCCTCTTTTGATGATGATGCCAAACCAGAAATGGTGAACGTATCATCATTTCTCGACCTGAGAGCCCGGGATACTGAACATCCTAGTACCCACATGTGAGAGGGGATAGGTGTTTACAGGTTTGCAGGTAACCTAGACCTTCAACCTACCTGGTTTCTGGGTTTCCCATCAGTGTACTATTATTATCCTGGCATTCTGGCAGTTTGATTGGGTTGTTATTCTGGATTTTTGGGTTTCTGGTATTCTGGGTCTTATTCAGTCAACAGAACAACAACAGTTTGAGCATTTTGGATACCTTGATCCCATGCCTGCATTTTGCATCATCTTTTTGCATTCTGACATGTTTGTTCATTTGTAGGGTTGCATCCTAACTTTGATTCCGGTTGTCTGAAGACTGTCCATGATGAGTATTAGCGCTGAAAAAAGAAAGAACATCATCCCGTACAAGTTCCCAGAGCTTCATCTAGACGCTGTGCACAAGATCTCGACTATGGCAAAACCTGAGGTATTGGCAGATTTCAGAGGAGAATATGGGAGGATTCTGAGTTTCGCCCGGAATGTTACCAACTATGAGTTCAGGGCTCTGCACACTTTGGCACAGTTCTATGACCCGCAACTTCGGTGTTTTCTATTTGCTGATTATCTTTTGGCTCCAACGTTGGAAGAATTTGCTCTTATTTTGGATGTTTCGGTTAAAGAGGGAGCTCCCTTCTATCCTTCTAAGGAGTTTCCTGATCTGGAAAGGGTTGCTGCTACTTTACGTTTGGATCAGTCACTATTGAAGAAAAATATTGTTAGTAAAGGGGGTTATCAAGGTTTTCACACGAAGTTTTTGATCGAACAAGCTGCTACTTGTGCTAAGGCTAAGTGTTGGTCAGTGTTCAATGCAATTCTGGCTATGTGTGTTTATGGAACGACGTTATTCCCTAATGTGAAGGATTTTGTAGATGTACATGCTGTCCGGATATTCACCACGAAGAATCCGGTACCTACCTTGCTTAGGGATCTGTATTATTCGATGCACTATAAGAATGAGAAAAGGAGAGGTGGACCTCTTTATTGTTGTGCTTCAATTTTCTATAAGTGGTTTGCTGACCGTCTTCCCAAATCTGGGGCATTCGAAGACACTAAAGGAACTCTAGATTGGGCAAAGAGATTAATGGGGTTAAGGGCCGACAACTTAGTTTGGATCAATCGTGATTTGTTGGGCCGAGAGATCCTGGTTAGTTGTGGAGGTTACCCAAACGTACCTTTAATAGGAAGGAAAGGGGGAATTAACTACAACCCCATTCTTGCTATTAGGCAATTTGGGTATGCTTTAAAGGAGCCGCCAAAAGGCCAAGATGTGCAAGAGTCTCTATTTTTGGGTGAGGAAGCCAATCTGGAGGTGTTGAAAGAAGCTGCGAACGCTTGGAGAGATCGCCATAAGAAAGGAAAGACTTCTTTTGGAAAGTGTAACAACAAAGCTTTTCGTGCATATGAAGACTGGGTTCAGAGCAGAGTAGAGAGTGTACTTTTGCCATTCTGCAGGGAACCTCCTTCTTACCCTTTGCTGATTGAACCCCCAACCATGATTGAGATGGAGAAGTATAACTAATTATGGGCTGAAAAGGAGAAGATTCGAGAGGAGAACCGTGAGTTGCAAAAGGAAATCTACCAGTTGAAACATGAGCGAGGTGAGGCTGTTCATATTGCCAAGCTGAAGACAGAACGTCTCGCTGAGAAAGAAAATGAGCTGGTTGAAGAGATAGCAGCTAGGAAAAGGGTAGGACAAGCTCTAAAAGGCGTTTGGAAGACTCTCAAATCCAAGAAGGATGACTTAGCCAGGGCTTGGGCGAAGATTCACAGGTTCAATGCTTACCGAGATACTGCAATCATGGCCAACAAGCAGAAAGAAGATAAGCATTTGGAGCAGATTGAGAGTCTGAAGTTGAAGCTCAGGAAGAAGGACGAGGAGATCTTGTCAGGGACGTTCCGAAGACACGCAGTTGAGGAACGGCTCAAAGAAGCCATAACAACCATGGAAGAGCTGAAAATACAAGCAGGAGTGAAGAGGTCTAAGTGGGAGTGCTCTAGCTCAGGCAGTGGCCCTCATACGGTGCAAGATCCTTGAAGGGAACTCTACTCAGTAGTTTGTATTTTGTTCTTTCTTTGTATTTTGGGTCATCACCAGAATTGTTGGCTGGGACCTCTGCTTATTTTTGTTTCAGGCTATTTTTTTTGGTACTTTGGGTTGTAATTTCTGACAGTGATTCACTCTGATTTATGTGAGCAGCAGTTTCATCCTATTTCACCTTTAAACTGGAATCAAGGGGTGGATCACCCCGCGAATATACAAACATGTTTGCATTTGCATTTGCATAATCATAATCATTTTTGCATTGCAGGTTATCTTGGTTTCTCTGGTTTTCTTATGCTCTCTCTTTCTTTCAGTCAGGATTGATCAACCAACTCATCGTTATTCTACTCGGCTCAATCAAAACAGAGTGATGGACAAAGTTCAGGCAGATATGGCCGCTATGCAAGCTCGCATCGACCAGTTCATGGAAATGATGCAGGGTGTGGTGCAAAGTCAGAACGAGTTCAGAACTCTGGTTCAGCCGTTAGTGGCGCAGGTCGACGAAAATGGTATCCTACACGGTGGTCTTATTAACCGTAATATCCCTCCGGGCGGAGTTGGTGCTGGTGGATAGGGCAGAATTCCTACAATGGTTGGAGAGGGAAGTACTGTTCGGGCTATCCATGGCCATCATTTTGATGATCAACAGGACGATGTGTTCTCGGTAAGAAGTTTAGATGCTACCCTTCCTGTGGTCAGTGATGAAAGAATTCGTTTAATCGAAGCTCAATTGAAAGGAGTGGTGAAACAGGGTGATTTGGGGATTGATTTGGACGACCTAGGGTTGGTCCCTGATATTGTTATTCCACACAAGATTCAGATTCCTACGCTAGAAAAGTACAATGGTTCTACCTGCCCAAG
Organism: Lathyrus tuberosus; assembly: GCA_022829125.1. Taxonomy (NCBI): domain Eukaryota; kingdom Viridiplantae; phylum Streptophyta; class Magnoliopsida; order Fabales; family Fabaceae; genus Lathyrus; species Lathyrus tuberosus. The sequence goes on from JALAZF010000668.1 coordinate 1,008,401, forward strand.
GACTCATGTGAAGGCCTATACCAGGAAGATGGCTGCTCACGCTAAGGATGAAAAGTTAATGATGCACTTCTTCCAAGACAGCCTGTCTGGCGCGTCTTTGGAATGGTACATGGGGCTAGAAAGCAGAGATGTTCGTACCTGGAGAGAGCTAGCTACAGATTTCATCAAGCATTATCAGTACAACACGGACATGGCTCCCAACAGAACTCAGCTGTTGAGCATGTCCCAGAAGAATGATGAGAGTTTCAAAGAATATGCGCAAAGGTGGCGTGAGTTGGCGGCTAGGGTGCAGCCACCAATGCTAGAGAAAGAGATGCTAGATATGTTCATGGACACACTGCCTAAGCACTACTATGAGAAGCTTTTGCCTTGTTCTCTAGGCAAGTTTGCAGATGTGATTGCTATTGGACAGAAGATAGAGGTCGGAATTAAGGCTGGGAAGGTTTCTAGCGGTGATGGATCGTCTTCCGGACAGGGAAAAAAGCCGTTTGATAATTATAAGAAGAAAGGAGAGACCAACGCTGTATCATCCCACAGGGGAACAGGGAAACAGCGCCAGTTTAACAATCAACAAGTAGCATCAGTAACCATTCCAGCAACGTTACCTCCACCACAGCAACAAAGGGGTAATGCTAATCAGAATAGGCAGCAGGGTCAGTATCAGAATAGACAGAGGAATGCAGAGAGGCATTTTGATCAACCCCCAATGTCGTATGCACAGTTGTTGCAACATTTACTGTAGTTGCGTCTAGTTGAGCTTCGTACCCTGGCTCCACCAACAGGGGAACTCCCACGAGGCTACGATGCTAACGCACACTGCAATTTTCATTCTGGTGCTCCTGGGCACACGGTGGAGAAGTGCAGGGCGTTTCAGCACAAGGTGCAGGACCTTGTGGACTCTAAAGCCATCAATTTCTCGAATGACGGACCCAATGTTATTCAAAACCCGATGCCTAATCACAATGGGCCAAGGGTGAATGCTATAATTAAGGACTGTGAAACTTTAAATTTGATCGTGGATGTGGAGGAATTGAAGACTCCATTGGTGGTGGTTAAGAACAGGTTATTGAAAGGTGATGTCTATCCGAGTTGTGGTGAGAACTGCTCAGATTGTTTGATAAAGGCTAATGGTTGTGATTTGTTGAAGAGGGGTATTCAAAATCTGATTGATGAGGGCTGTTTACAGTTTGACAGAGGTAATCAGCTAGAAGAGGTTGTTAGTGAGAAGGTCGCGACTATCACTATTCCGTTCAAAACAATTACTATTTCTGGTCCAGCAAGGCCACCTCCAGTCATTATCACAAGGGCTGGACCCATTCCGTACGAGAGTTCTAAGGCTATTCCGTGGAATTATGGTGCAGAGGTGTTTGTCAATGGGCAAAAGCAAGAGCTAATGAATACTTCACCAGTGGGTTCTAGTTCAGGGGTTAAAGTTGAGACTGATGCTATAACCAGAAGTGGTAGAGTGCTCCCTCCGGTTAACGATCAACCCAGTACCTCTAGGCAAGATAGAGGAAAACAGGCGATGGATGGTTCTGTTCAGACTCCAGTGATTGTGGAATCTACAGTGAAGCCGATTGATGATGCTTTTTCAGAAAATGTAGAGGAATTTATGAGGCTCATCCGAAAAAGTGATTATAAGATCGTGGACCAATTACATCAGACCCCGTCCAAGATCTCTATTATGTCTCTGCTCTTGTGTTCTGAGGCTCACAGGAATGCTCTTTTGAAGGTTTTGAATGCAGCCTACGTTCCTTAAGAGATCTCTGTTAATCAGCTGGAAGGGGTTGTAGCGCACGTGAATGCGGGTAACAGCCTGGGTTTTACAGATCTTGACTTGACTTCTGCTGGCAGGAATCATAACAATGCCCTGCATATTTCAATTGAATGTCGTGGCTCGCTGATGTCACATGTCTTGGTTGATACTGGCTCATCGTTGAATGTATTGCCCAAGAAAGCGTTAATGAAGTTGGATACTCGAGGACTTATTTGTACACCAAGCGACTTGGTGGTGCGAGCTTTTGATGGCTCGAAGAGATCTGTTTTTGGCGAGATTGTGCTTCCAATCAAGGTTGGACCGGAAATCTTTAATGCAACGTTTTACATTATGGATATTCAGCCAGCATACAACTGTTTATTGGGTCGTCCTTAGATCCATGGGGCAGGTGCTGTAACTTCCACTTTGCATCAAAAGCTGAAGTATATGGTTGATGGTCACGTAGTGACAGTATGCGGAGAAGAAGACATAATGATCAGTCAGCTGTCAACCTTCAAATACGTGGAAGTGGATGGGGAAATCCACGAGACGTTGTGCCAGGGATTTGAGAAGGTGAAAATTGCTGAAGAAGTTGTTCAGTATAAAGCTGTAGTGCAGCCTGTAGTGGTAAATCAACCTGAGGGTTCCATATCTTCGTTAAGAGACGCCAAAGCTGTGGTTGAAGCGGGTAGCTCACAGAGGTGGGGCCAAGTGGTTGAAGTCCAGAAAAAGAAGGATACTTATGGATTGGGATATAAGCCATCTAAAAGAGATGAGGATCCCCCAAAATTCTATGGCCCTGTCCGGTTCACTAGCGCTGGAGTTTTCTTCGACAGAGTTAATGCTGTTGATGAAGAAGGAGACAGTGATTGCGACATGGATAGCTGGATCCGTCCTTGTGTCCCAGGGGAAAGTCTGCACAACTGGTCTTCCGAGAAAGTCATTCAAGTGACAGGCTTCGAGTAATTGCTTTGTTTTCCTATTTTGTTAATCCTACGTTCTGCCCAAGACGTAGTGATTCTGTTTGTAGGGCTTTTAACTGTCACATGTTTTGCTTTATCATCAATAAAGGACTTTTCACACTCAAATATTTTGATCTCTGTCTTTCTGTTTTTATTTTTATGCATTAAAAAACCCACATCAAAATGGCAATGTGTTTCTTTTGTTGCATCATAATAAAACATACCTCATAAATCATTGCAGGTCTTTTTGTTCAGATGACACCGATCATGACTCAGCTATAGCTCGGTATGACTTTGACAATCCAATCTATCAGGCTGAAGAAGAGGCTAACGAAGATTGTGAACTGCCCAAAGAATTGGCCAGATTATTGAAGCAAGAGGAGAGAGTCATCCTACCTCATCAGGAGGAAATTGAGATTGTGAATCTGGGAACCGAGGACGCCAGAAAGGAGGTAAGAGTAGGGGCTACATTGGAAGACAGTGTCAAGGGAAGATTGATTGAAATGCTCCGAGAGTATGTTGACACCTTCGCCTGGTCTTACCAAGATATGCCTGGGCTCGATACTGATATTGTCGTACACCGGCTACCACTCAAAGAAGGTTGTGCTCCGGTCAAGCAAAAGTTGAGAAGAACTAAACCGGAAATGTCTGTCAAGATCAAGGAAGAGGTTCAGAAGCAGTTGGACGCCAGATTTCTTGCCGTAACAAATTATCCTCCATGGGTTGCTAACATCGTGCCTGTACCTAAGAAGGATGAGAAGGTCAGGATGTGTGTTGATTACAGGGATTTGAATAGAGCAAGCCCAAAGGATGATTTCCCGCTCCCTCACATTGACGTGTTAGTTGACAATACTGCTCAGTATTCTGTGTTTTCCTTCATGGATGGCTTCTCTGGGTATAACCAAATCAAGATGGCCCCAGAGGACATGGAGAAAACAACATTCATAACACCGTGGGGAACTTTTTGCTACAAAGTGATGCCCTTTGGATTGAAAAATGCAGGGGCAACTTACCAGCGGGCGATGGTGACTCTCTTTCATGATATGATTCACAAAGAGATTGAAGTCTATGTTGATGACATGATTGCGAAGTCACAGACGGAAGAAGAACATTTGGTGAATCTTCAGAAGTTATTTGAAAGGTTAAGGAAATTCATACTGAGGTTGAATCCAAACAAATGCACCTTCGGGGTGAGATCAGGAAAATTGCTGGGGTTTATTGTTAGTGAAAAAGGTATTGAGGTTGATCCTGCAAAGGTAAAAGCCATACAAGAAATGCATGTGCCGAAAACAGAAAAAGAGGTTCGTGGTTTCTTGGGGAGATTGAATTACATTGCTAGGTTCATCTCGCATCTCACAGCCACGTGTGAACCAATCTTCAAGTTGCTAAGAAAAGATCAAGCGGTCAGGTGGAATGAAAATTGTCAAAAGGCGTTTGAAAAGATTAAAGAATACTTGCAGGAAACTCCGGTCCTTATGCCGCCAGTGCCAGGAAGGCCTTTGATTATGTATCTCACAGTTCTTGAGAATTCAATGGGTTGTGTGCTCGGTCAACAAGACGAGTTAGGTAAAAAAGAGCACGCCATCTATTACCTGAGTAAGAAGTTTACTGATTGCGAGTCAAGATACTCGATGCTGGAAAAAACATGTTGTGCACTCGCTTGGGCCGCTAAGCGTTTGAGGCAGTACATGTTAAACCATACAACCCTTTTGATTTCGAAGATGGATCCAATCAAGTATGTGTTTGAGAAGCAAGCACTTTCTGGTAGAATAGCCTGTTGGCAGATGGTTCTGACAGAATATGATATTCAGTATGTTTCCCAAAAGGCCATTAAGGGAAGTGTGTTGTCAGAGTATCTTGCCGAACAGCCAATTGTGGATTATCAACCGATGAAGTTTGAGTTTCTGGATGAGCACATCATGTATCTGAAGATGAAGGATTGTGAAGAGCCTTTGCCTGATGAAGGACCTGAGATTGGATCTCAATGGAAGATGGTTTTTGATGGGGCTGTTAATTCATATGGCAACGGAATCGGGGCAATCATTACGACTCCACAGGGTTCTCATATACCCTTTACTGCCCGATTAGCGTTCATATGCACCAACAATGGGGCGGAGTATGAAGCATGCATCATGGGGTTAGAAGAAGCAATTGATTTGAGAATCAAGAACCTTGATGTTTATGGTGATTCTGCGTTGGTGGTTAATCAGATCACAGGTGAATGGGAGACTCGTCAAGCAAATCTTGTTCCATATAACAATTATGCCAGAAGATTGTTACCTTTCTTTGACAGAGTAGACTTCCATCACATTCCCCGGATAGAGAATCAGATGGCTGATGCGTTGGCAACGTTGTCATCAATGTATAAAGTGAATCTTTGGAATGAAGCTCCCTCAATCAGAATCATGCGCTTGGATATACCTGCTTTTGTATTTGCAGTGGAAGGGGTATCAGATGGCAAGCCTTGGTATCATGACATTAAAGTCTTCTTGAAGAGTCAGGAATACCCAGCTGAGACATCTTCCAAAGATAAAAAGACATTGAGGAGGTTATCAGGAAACTTCTTTTTGAACAAGGATGATGTGTTGTACAAGAGAAACTTTGACATGGTCTTGCTACGTTGTGTTGATGAACACGAGGCAGGCTTGTTAATGGAAGAGGTTCACAAAGGTTCCTTCGGTACTCATGCCAATGGGCATGCTATGGCAAGAAAATTATTGAGAGCGGGGTATTATTTGATGACTATGGAGTCTGACTGTTTTAAATACGCCCGAAAATGTCATAAATGCCAGATTTATGCTGACAAGGTGCACGTACCGCCTACTCCTCTGAATGTTTTGTCGTCACCTTGGCCTTTTGCTATGTGGGGCATTGACATGATTGGAAAGATCGAGCCGACTGCTTCAAATGGACATCGTTTTATCCTGGTGGCTATTAATTATTTCACGAAGTGGGTGGAAGCAGCATCGTATGCCAATGTCACCAAACAAGTGGTAGCCCGGTTTATTAAGAAGGACATCATCTGCCGGTATGGAGTCCCGGAGAGAATCATTACTGATAATGGTTCAAATCTGAATAACAAGATGATGAAGGAGCTATGCCAGAGCTTTAAGATCGAACATCACAATTCTTCTCCCTATCGTCCGAAGATGAATGGGGCTGTTGAAGCGGCTAATAAGAACACAAAGAAGATTGTGCAGAAGATGGCAGTGACATACAAAGACTGGCATGAGATGTTGCCTTACGCTTTGCATGGTTATCGTACTTCGGTACGCACCTCGACTGGGGCAACTCCTTTCTCACTGGTGTATGGCATGGAAGCAGTCTTGCCATTAGAAGTTGAGATTCCTTCTTTGAGAATTCTGATAGATGTGAAGCTGGATGAAGCTGAGTGGGTGCGTTCCCGGCTGAATGAATTGAACCTCATTAAAGAGAAGAGATTGAAAGCCATTGCGCATAGCCGGTTGTATCAGAGCAGGATGAAGAAAGCCTTTGATCAGAAGGTGCGTCCTCGGTGTTTTCAAGCTGGTGAATTAGTGCTGAAAAGGATCACTCCTCCTCAAACAGATCACAGGGGCAAGTGGACTCCGAATTACGAAGGGCCATATGTAGTAAGACAGGTTTTCTCTGGTGGAGCCTTATTACTCTCAACTATGGATGGCGAAGATTTTACGTCCCCTGTGAACGCGGATGTAGTCAAAAAATACTTTGCATAAAAGAGACCCGCTGAACATAAAAAGAAGGTTCAGGCAAAAATGGGGCATCCTGGCGAACCATAAAAAGAAAAGGTTCGGGCAAAAATTAGGGATAAAAAGAAAAAGAATAAACCCGCAAGGTTGAAAACCTGAAAAGGCAACCTTGGCAAAAATGGGTATCCCGGTGGATTGAAAACCCGAGAAGGGCGATCCAGGCAAAAGTTAGGGATTTTAAAGCAAAGACTACGATCCGCGTTCAATCTGTGATCACTGTTCGCACTTGGAAAATTCGGAGGAAAGGAATCAGTCCAGTTAGTCGTCTTCGAAGGCCAAAGTATCTACGGATGAACAAGTCATATGGGTTATAGCTGAGTTGAGTCATGGTGGATGTCTGTTCCCCACATTGCCGACATTTGTATTTTCTTTTGCTTTTTGTGCAATTACCTCTTTTCAGGAATTGCTTCCAGATGTAAATGCCTATTTACAGGCCAATTCATTCAATAAAGTTTGCATTTCAGTTAAAGAGCTTTTGTTTTCTGTTTTATCTGTTTTGTTTGTGAAAATGTCCGATATTTTTGATAAAAACATTACATGCTAAAACGTTGAGCTTTATGACACAAGATGGAAAAACAATGCCAATTGCTTAGGCGACAGTCACTATGATGATAATCAATGTATTCATTCTTGCACGTAGACTTGTTGTTGGTTTTACAGAATGACAGGTGTACCTCCCCAGTAGAGTTGCTCTCTTCATCTTTGAAGTCTGATCGTCCTCAGCAGCTGGATGTTTTCCCCAGTAGAGTAGAGCTCTCCTCAACGTTGAAGTCTGATCGTCCTCAGCAGGTTATTACTCTTCCTCATCAGAGTATCGAGGGTCGTCTTCCTCAACCAGAGTATAAAGGAGTAATTCCCTAAGCAGAGTCGTTAAGGATCGTCCTCCTTAGCAGGATATAAGAGGTTTTTCCTCGGCCAGAGTTGTGATTTGACTCATTTTTCTTCAGCAAGTGATGTCTCCCCACGGAGCAGGGGGCAGTTATTTGTTCCCCAGCTAGTCAGGAAGCATGTGTTATCCCCTAGCAGGTGAATGTTGACAATTACTTTCTCTCCCAAGCGGAGTCGTTGAGGATCGTCTTCCTCAGCAAAGTACAGAGGATTATATACCCAGCCGAAGTCGTGTTTGGATTATTATTCCCCAGCAAGTACTCAGAAGTTGATTGCTTTGAGGTGAATGTTGTCGTACCTCCAACAGGAAGTTTGTGGACGAAGATGTTATTATCCCCACAGGGTCCTGATGTCTACTTTCCTCGGTTGGTCAGAAAGTATAGTTTCGACGACAATGGTTTGATCTAGTACCCAGCAGGGTGAGGGTAAAGTTACTTCCCTAGCAGCAGATTAAGCTCATTTCCCCAATCAGAGTCTGGTGGTGAGTGGTATCCCCAGCAGGTCTTAAGGCCAATCGTTTTTGGCAGGCGCCGAAGCCAAGTTCTGAAATAGTTGGTCGTCCCCAGTGGTGGAATTTCCATCTTCAGTATTCATATCCCTCCCCGGCTGAGTGGGTATTCTCTCGGAGCTTCGTCCATCTCCAGCAGAGTTGTTGATCTTGATATTCCCCAACAGAGTGGATATTCTCCTGGAGTTTCGTCCATCTCCGACAGAATTGGTGATTGTGATTTTCCCTAGCAGGGAGAAGTTTTCCTCAACAAGTTTTCCTTTGTTTCAGTGGCAATTTAGTTTGCCATTCCCAGCGGAGTTGCTTCTGGTCTTCAGCATTTATTTTGCTGGGACGTCTCTTTTGCATTGCATAGGCATTTGTTTTGCATGGCATCCTCCCAAATGCGTAGCATTTCCACTTCGTGTGGAGCATTACGGCAAAATTCAAACATATGCATCTGAAGCATAAGCCAGGTTTGAGTTTTCCTTCGTCAGGAAAGCCGGATTTCAGAAAGATATCTCTACTCCACAGGTGGTGGGTTAAGCAATATTTGACAATTCCCCGACAGGGCGTTTTGCCAGGATTGTTTATCCTTGATTCTATTTGTACCCCTCCGTCCAGGTGGTCCTTTGGTTTATTCCCTCAAAATTTTACCGTCAGACACTCGTCCGTGTTTCTTTCAGCACCCGTCCGTGTTCGAACCTTTTAAGCCAATGCCCGTCCGCATTGACTTTTGACACTCGTCTGTGTTTCCTTCAGCACCCGCCCGTGTGTGAACCTTTGATTTCAATATCCGTCCGTATTGACCTTTTGATGACACTCGTTCGTGTTGCCTTCCATTCCCCAGTGAGATTAATTCCTGATAAAGTTGCTTTACAACCTTTTCAGTACCCGTCCGTATTGAAATCTTTTACACCCGTCCGTGTACCCTTTTCAGTACCCGTCCGTATTGAATGTTCGACACCCGTCCGTGTGCATTCTCAATCCCCAGAGAGGTCATCTTGAACCTTCTTTTACACCCGTCCGTGTACCTTTTTCAATACCCATCCGCATTGAAATCTTTTACACCCGTCCGTGTATCTTCTCAATACCCGTCCGTATTTGACATCCTGGATTCCTTGACACCCGTCCGTGTTCATCCCCAGCATAGCTAACACTCGTTTGTGTTTATTTCTGGACTTTTCAATACAGTTTTGGTTTCCAACACTCGTACGTGTCGTGACAGTGCATCATTTTTTGTTTGTTCCCCAGTGGAGTCGTCCCTCCCTTGAGGGTTGCAAATTTTAGGTTTCTTTTGGTATTCAATCTCCGTGAATCCTTGGAACGCATGATAGCCGTCACTATCATACCTTCAGGATCAAGTTGATTGAATAGGGGCAGTTGTAACACCTCAAAATTTTCCTTGTTGTTTTTAGATAACTGGCTTATGTTTCTTTTCATTTCTTGCATTTGCATTGTGCATAGCATTTGGTTCTTAGCATGGGATCGAGGTATTTGGTTCAACTCAAGGGCAAAAGCTTCTTATGAGCTCCATAAGCTTCTCACATCCTTATATGGTGGCCCAAGGGCATTTTAATGAGGGATTCTCCAAGTGGTTATATCAAGGGTTGATGTCCTTACACTGATGACCAAAACTAGGGTTTTATGGTTAAGGGTCCTAAGCTCAAGGAATTGATTCAAACCTTTCACCAAGGTTCTCCATATGTCAAAATAAGTCTAAGGATGGATTTTGAGCCAAAAATTCACCATGGAAGGCCTCAGATGATTCAGTAGCTTACAGATGAAGTAATCAGTCAAACTGGTCAACTGAAAAGTCAAACTAGGGTTTTGAGAGATCCTCATCATGGTAATCAAGTCAAGAGACCTTTATTTGGTCTATGGAAGGCTTTCATGATCACAATTTGCAAAAATCAAGCTTTGGTAAAAAGTTGCTAAATTGGGAAAGTGACTTGTAATTTCAAGTTACTATTTTTGGCATATTTTCAACCAAATTTAACCAAACTTTTCATGATAAAAAATGCTTCAAACGAATTTTTGCCCAACACCAAAGTTGTAGATCTCTTTCTCCTCTTTCCAAAGAGTGGTGGATCATGATCATATCATTTTTAGATCAAGAGTTATGGACATTTGAAGTTAAAGGGCATTTGGTGTTCCACCATGCATACCATTTTGACATAACTTGCAAGATGCATTTTAACTCACCAATATGGCTTATAATTGTTCAGTTCACCTCACCACACTCCAATGCACCTTAATTAGCATCATTTTGAGCCAAGAATTGAATGAATCCGTGGATTACATAGTCATAACTCATCATTATGCAATTTTGCAAGTTCACTTGGAATTCATAATTCAGTTACTCTTCAGCCCCAAGATCAATCCAAAGGTGGTCCTTGCATCAAAAAGAAAACAGTCATGCACTTTTCATGAAGAATGCACGAGCCAAATACCTCATGTGCACACATTTGCAAATTTGTAAAATAGCCCAAAACTCATTGCTCTCAAGTCCTTGAAGTTTAAAACCCTAAACAGTAGCATCTGCACACTATATAAGCTAACTCACACGAATTTCTCAGCAGCTACTATTCATTTTCATCACTTTTCAAAGTTTTACTCTCAAGTTTCTCTCCTTCGATTCTCCCAATCCTTCAAGGTTCCTCCATTTTTTTTGGTTGGTTTATGATCAGTAAAGCATAAGGAAGAGAAATCCACCACTGTTTTGAGATTTAAGCAAGGAATTCATCAAGTTGAGTTCAGAGTTTCAACTTTCGGATTCAAGGATTCAGGCCAGTTTGAAGGTCTAATTGCATTTATTTTGCAATTATACGGTTGAAGGAGTTGATTTGCAACTTATCTTGGAGTTTCTTGACATATTTCCAGTTCTGCAAATCTCAGGTGAGCTCCAAATTCATAGATCTAGAATTGATTTTTGTTGTGTGTTTAATGTTCATCTTGATGTGCTGAGCTCATATATGTGTTTGGATTTGATTTTCAACGTGAATCATGGCTGGAATTTAGATCTGAAATTTTCAGATCCAAACTTGTTTCGTTCGATTCTTGAAATATATACATGCTAAATGATTTTGAGTGGCATATTTGTGATCTACGTGAGTTGCTGAACATTTTGATGTATGATTTGTTGTTTTTGGTTATTGTTTGAAGTTTGGTGACCGGAGAGTGGCCGGAGAAGATGACCGGCGCTTCTCCGGCCGGTGAGGGTTTAATTAGGGTTTGTGGTTTTCCAGTTTGAATCTCATGCGTTGGATTGTGATTAATTTTCCAGTTTGATTCTCGTGCGTTGGATCTTGATTATATGATGTTAATTAAGTTGATTAGGGTTTAGTGGATCTGATTAAGTCATGACCGTTTGATTTCATTTAATTAGTGCATTTGAATGTGGACCATTGGATTGTTGACTTTACTTTGTTTGACTGAGAGCGTGAGCCTGTGGATCTAGAGACTTTTTGTGTTTGACTCAATCTTAGCCGTTCGTTGTTTCTGAAGGCTTGATAGCGCTTGGGCCTTTTCTGCTGTTTACACCCCCGTTTCTGAGCCCATGATCATTTGCACGCGTTTGGATTTCTTTTTGCACCCCTGTCTTCATTTCATTTTCTTTTTATTTTCTATTTTCATACCATTTCATAATTAATTGTTAAAAATACTTGCATGTGCTAAAAAATTCCAAAAAAAATCATCATTCCTCCTCATCATTAAAATTAATTTTTCACATTTTATTTTATTATTTTTTCATTTTAATTGCATTAAATATTAATTTTCCAAAGTATTTTTTCTCATTTGTATTTCATATTGCATACTTCATGTTGCATTTTTCATTTCTCTCATTTTAAAAGTGATTTGATCCTGATTCTTTTTGGGTTGTGTTCATAACATGTTGAGGTATGTTTGAGATTTTTGGAATGATTTTTAGGTCCTTCTTGGATGACTCTTGATGTGTTGCTTTGAGCATGAATGTATGAAATCCTATTGATGCTTTGACCTAATTGTTGATTGACTTTGGTTCTGATTCATTGCTTGTGGATTTGATATGTCAATTATACATGTTTGAGATGCTTGAATACTGAATGACATAATTTTTTAGGCATGTTTGTTATTTCTTTAAAGCATGAACTTTAACTTGTCCAATTTGTGAATGTATGCTTCATGTTTGGTTTGTTTGATCATGAAGGCACTTGTGCCATAACTTGGGGTCTTGTTTGAGAATTGATAACATGTTAATTGACTTCTGGTTGTGATATTTGGATCTCATCTTTGCATGTTTGATGTTTGCCTTGCACTTTAAGTCACTTGTTTCACAAGAATGAATCATATTTCACTTCACTTCACTTCTTCTTCTTTGCTTCTTAATTGATTGTGGAAGTGTTTGTATGACTTGAATGATGTTTGAAGATCTTGTTTAGGCACATATTTAGGATTGTGTCACTTCTGGACTTGGTTTACTTTGTGGAACTTTAACTTGGTTGCTTCACATGATTACTTCTTTTCATCTCACTCCTTCTTTAATGACTTGAATGGTACTTGATTGACTTCTCCCTTTTCTTTTTGACTAATTGTGCATGACTAACATTAGAGGTCAGTAGGACCCTTAGGTTCTGAACTTGATGTTTGATTTACCTTAGAACTTGTTTCTTTATTGCCTTATGCTTGTTTGAGTTTCATTTTGTCATATGTGAATACTTCTAACATTTTCAGGGGCAAATGGTAAGTTGTTTGAGTGTGGATATGCTTCCACATTTTACTTTCTTCCTTTATCTTTTAACTTTCATACTTGTGTTTGAAGTGAGCTTAGGCCACTTGTGTTTCACTTCTCTCTCTCCTCCTTCTCTTTCACTCTTTTCATCCCTCGAGTCTCAAGACTTGTTTAAGTCTTGGATTCTCTCCCTTTAGAGCTACCTAGTCCAACTTAATTTTCGATTAAGCTTGGATTAGGATTAGCATTAGGTTAGGTAGTCGTCTCTCCTAAACCCCACTAACCATAGGACATCCATGCATGATAACATTAGGACTCTTAGTTTCCCTTTAGAGTTTCCTTTTGTGTCGCTTCTCTTCTCATCTCAAACTTCTTGAAAACACTTAATAAAATATAACGTATATTGCGCTCGAGCCTTAAGTGTAGGAAGTGAAGAACGAGGGGTCTCCTCTCTTCTTCTAGGGTGTTTAGTATACGTCTCATTCGGGGGCGATCATGCGACTCACTCGTTCCCGCATGGTAGACTTTGGTGCAATGTAAGTTACGAACTAACTCAAAACACTTCTGTCTAAAAAACACAAAACAAATTCAAATATTTTTTGATCCTTCGGGATTGTTGGGTTTAAGACTTCTTTCAGAAAAGAGCTCGTCGCTCACGTAAAAAACACTTACCCACCCGTGGTCGTACCCACGAACTACGTTTGCTCTGATTCCTCTCTCTCGTCCGATTGAGGATACGTAGGCACAAGACGGCGATGTCTTGACGAGCAACCTCCCCCCAGTTCCCGTCCGAACTACGCTGACTCTGACTTTCCCATTGCACTGAGGGAGTACGTAGGCCTAGGACAACGATACCGTCCTATCGAGTCACTTCTTTTTCTTTTCCTCTTTGTTTTTCCATTCTTTCCATTCTCGTTTCTTCGCCGGTCCAGTAGCAGTGGAGTTCCAGACGACGACACCCTTTGATGCAGACAGCAAGCGTGGATCCCATCGAGTACGATGGACGTGTTGGGTGCTAACACCTTCCCTTCGCGTAACCGACTCCCATACCCGTTCTCTTGGTCGCGAGACCATGCTCTTTCCCTTCTTTCAGGTTTATGCAGTGTTTCCTTTCCCTCTCTTGGGATAAATACACTTTGCTGGCGACTCTGTGTTCTTCTGCGCCACTCTCGCGTTTGTACCGTTGGATGCGAATCTTTCGGGAGCGACAGCTAGGGGTTAGAGTAGGGATGATGAAGATCTCAAAAAGTGGGCTGAAAAGACGTTTGAAAAAGCGTAATGATGATTTTATCACTTCCAACGTCTAGTCAGGTGAATAGTCACTTCCACGATCTATTGGCGTCGAATGACATTGACAAAGAAATGTTTTTTTTTCCTATTGTCGAAAATACATTTCTTGGGGGGCAATTTGTAGGCTGCTAATTTCGACGCCAAGATAATGATTTAAATGAAAATTTAATAATTCGACAGGGTAATTCGACTAGAAGGTTTTGTGATGGAGAAAGCTAGTCGAAGACCAATGGCGCTCAGGGGAAGCGTTGCTAGATTTTTCTAAGTGTGAAGAATACTTTCGACAAAAAAAGATGAAATAGGCTCCTTTTCGACGGGTGTTTGAAATTCAAAATTCAGGAGGGAATTCCGTTTTGAAAAGGGACGCGTGGAACGCATCTGGCAGACAAATACATGCAGAATGCCATATGTCTCCATCAAGAGAAATAGCTGTTATAGTTGGTTATGTCGTTTGTATATAAATAGGGGGTCTTAGTGTTAGATTTTCGTGTGTGTTCAGAATTTGTACAAATCACTCAAGAAATACTCAAAGTAACCGAGAGAGAGGAAAGAGTAATTACTGAGAAAATGTACGTTTGAAAAACACCAGTTTTCATTTCTTGCATCTAAATAGAAGTTTAAAGTTCTTCATTTACAGTTTCTTTTGCCTTTCCGCCATTTCTTACTTGCAAGTTATTTACGTTTGTTATTTATTTTAAAAGACAAAGGTTATTGTTAGTTCTTAGATTGGCTGGAATTTTGGTAAAACAAAGTATGTTCAATGTTGATGTCAAGGTGGTGATGTTGCAACATTGAGTCTTAACACTGGGCTGTGTTAAGTGTTTAATTTGCTGAAGTTTGGATGTCTGATGTCACATGCGATGTTGTGACATTAGATCTATAGAATTAATAACATCAGGTTGTGATGTTGTTAGGGTTTGCGTGTTAGCTAGAATTGTGGAGAGTAAGCTGTCTCATTGGATGCGAATATCTTGGGTTAGATATTCTTCGCTGCATAGGAGATTTGGTGCAGATTTGTAGGAGATTTAAAAGGTTGAAGATTTGAAAAGATTTTAGGAGAAAATCTGTTTTGAATATTCAGTTTTAAATAACAAATCAAGTCAGATATTGTAGCAGTCCAAGCCCAATTCAGGTGGCTATATAAAGCGCACAAGACCAAAGGAAAAGGTACAGAAATACAGAGAGAAGATCAAGAGCAATAGGCTGAGTGTCTTGAGTATATTGTACGAGTTTTGTATACACCATTCTAGGTTGAATTGGTGAGTCGTTTTCTGTCCTCTCTTAAAAGCTGTGAAGTAATAGAGAGTTATTACTTGATCAAAGCTGTGAAGTAAGATCAAGGTTGCTCAAAGAGGGTGTTCCTTGAGTATTGTTTTTAGGGATTGAGTAGCGTTCTCATATCTAAGTGGTTTCTTAGGTAGAAAGTCACTAGTAGGAATTAAGTTTAGGAGATTGTCAACTAGGTTGTTGAGTCTGTAAATTAATTCTACAAGTAGTGAATTTCATCCCTGGCTTGGTAGCCCCCAGACGTAGGTAGTTAGACCGAACTGGGTGAACAATTTAGTGTGTTATTCTGCTGTTTATTTTGTCCATTGTGCAGAGTGTGTTGTTGTGACATCGAACCTTAACATCACACGTCTGATACCAGAATTTCAATTGGTATCAGAGCAGGCATCCTGTCTGTCTCTGGGTGAGATCTAGGGAAGTTACTTTCTGGTGTAAAGATGGACAAAGAAGTTGGAGGATTCGTCAACAGACCCCCTATTTTGGATGGATCCAATTATGACTATTGGAAGCCAAGGATGACTACTTTCTTAAAATCCTTGGACAGCAGGGCATGGAAGGCTATTATTAAAGAGTGGAAAGCACCTGTTGTGTGTGAGAAAGATGATGCTGGCAAAGATAAAGAAGGCACCTCAAAGCCAAAGCCTGAAGAAGAATGGACCAAGGAAGAAGATGAGCTTTCCCTTGGTAATTCTAAAGCTCTAAATGCAATCTTCAATGGAGTGGATAAGAATATTTTCAGGTTAATCAATACCTGTGAAGTTGCTAAGGAAGCGTGGGATATTTTGAAGGCCACTCATGAAGGTACATCTAGAGTTAAAATGTCAAGACTTCAGATTCTAACATCAAAATTTGAAAGCCTGAAGATGAGACTATTCATGACTTCCACATGAATGTTCTGGAGCTAGCTAATGCATCCAGTGCTCTTGGTGAAAAAATGTCAGATGAAAAGCTTGTAAGGAAGATCCTTAGGTCCCTTCCTAAGAAGTATAAGATGAAGGTAACTGCCATTGAAGAATCATAAGACATCAGCAAGATGAGAGTTGATGAGCTCATTAAATCTCTTCAAACTTTTGAGCTTGGGTTGAATGAGGAAGAACCAGAAAAGAAGCCAAAGAGTATAGCCTTGGTGTCAAATGATCAAGAAGAAAAAGGAAATAGTTCTGAATCCCAGGAGGATATATCTCAGGCCATAGTTATGTTGGGAAGACAGTTCAACAAAGTGTTCAAGAGGATGAATAATAACTCCAGGCCTAATGTCAAGAACATATCTTCTGACATCAGCAAGTCAAAAGAGAAGGATGAAGAGAAAACTGCCCAAGATAAATGAGTTCAGTGCTTTGAGTGTGAAGGGTATGGACATGTCAAGAAAGAGTGTCCCACCTTCTTGAAAAAGCAGAAGAAGGGCATGACAGTTTCCTGGTCTGACTCTGATAGTGAAAGCGAAGGTGGGTCAGCAAAGCATGTTAGAGCTTTGACAGGAACTGTTGTCTCTGATGATGATTCTAGTGATGGAGAAATAACCTTTGAGGAACTAGCTTCTACTTATCAAGAGCTTTTCCTAAAGAGTGCTGAAATCTGTCAAGAAAACAAGAGTCAAAAGGAACAGATTGCTCAACTTGAGACTGCTAAAGATGATTTGGAAAACGAAGTCTCACTGGTCAAAGCTCATCTTGAGCATATGACCAAATCTGTTAAGATACTGAGCTGTGGTACAGACACACTTGATAAGATCCTTCAGACAGAAAAAGTGGCTGGTGATAAGTCAGGTATAGGATTTGTGGCTGAGAAAAAAGTTTCTGCTGAAGCAAGCACTTCAGGAACAAAGGAGGAGGTGTCCCAACCAATGTCTCAAACAAAAAGACAGGATCCTACCCCTAAGAAGATTGTTCAGCCTCAGAATGTTGAGAAAAAGAATGGTCCCCATCAGAGGAAGATGCAGCTTCGAGGAGCTAGTCAGTATATGCCTCCCCAATATCACAAGAGCATGCAAGCTGTAAGGTTCAAACATAACATGTCTCATCAGATGTCTCAACATCAGGAAAACTGGTATGGATATGGATACAACAATGCTGTGCCTCATCACTATGGAAGAAGGAAGCCTCATCACCATAGGAGACAACCTAGGAGACAACATCCTCAGTACAGAAGAAGACAGTCCAACTATGGAAGAAGGAGACAACATTATGGGTGGCAGCCACAACATTATCATCAAAGTGGCAAAAGATTTAACCACTTTAGAGATGACAGAGTAAGATGCTTCTATTGTGGTAAGGTTGGACATATGCAGTCCTCGTGTTTCAAGCTCCATGGTTATCCAAATTCAATTCCTCAAACCAGACAGAAGGAGGTCAGATCCAAAGTTGCTAAACAATGGGTTCCTAAAGCTCAGGTCACGTGTTTATTAGCTCATACCTCAGATGGATATGTTGCCATGGATGCATGGTACTTTGACAGTGGATGTTCAATGCACATGACTGGATCAAAGGAGCAGTTGGTGGAGTTCAATCCTTGCCATGCAAATAAGGTTGTGTTTGGCAATGGAGAAAAGGGAGTAGTAGAAGGAAGTGGAAGAGTGAAGAATCTTGATGGTCTTACTCTTGATAGTGTGATCCTTGTCCAAGGTTTGAAGGCTAATCTGATTAGCATAAGTCAGTTATGTGATGAAGGTTACAAAGTTAACTACACCAAAGATGAGTGTGTGGTATCTGGTGAGCATAATCAAGTTGTTATAAAGGGTGCCAGAACCAAAGATAACTGCTATCAGTGGATTTCCCTTGAAGTTAATTCAACTAATGATGTTCAAGTTGATGTTATAACATCAGACTATGACATCAGGATGCTAAAAGGTCACTCAGAGTTAATGAGTTCTGATGTGAATTCTTTTAAAATTTTAAAAGGAAAGTCTTTATGGAGGGAGAAAATTAGTGATTGGTCTTTAAAAAATACACAAAATCTGGCGCCTTACCTCAGACCCTCATTTCCTATTATAGCAAAATCACAATCCATCAAAACTCATATCTCCCGTCTGTTCCTCTCCTTCAACAAGAAGAATCATCTCAACCTATACCGTCTCAAAGGAACCATGTCAAAACAGACATCTTCTCCATCAAAAAGTTCATCGTGGAATAAAGCTAGGGTTTCTACAGATGAGTACTCTGAAGACGAAGCTCTGAATATACAACCCATCTCGGTAATGCTCCCAGAGTCAGGTAAACCTAGACCTTCTAAACTTGCTTCTAAAAGGGCCGCAACTACCTTTAAAGACACTGAAACAAAGAAGCTTGTTACGAGTATCCTATTTAGTGATAAATCATCACCTAGGTCATCCACGTCTCAAACTGTGGTAGAAAAGTTTGATGTTGACAAGAGTATGGGGAATCTAGCTACCAAAATACTGGACAAAGGTATACCTGTGAAAGGAATTTCTATACCATTGAATCAGATGCCGGCAGAAAAGGTAGACATGCAAGGAGATGAGTCTGATCTTCATAGACTTGCTATGTCTGTCATTAAAGATTCTGAAATAGGAGGGGAAGAAGATGATGTGCATGAGGACATTAATGTTAGAACTACTCCTGGAGAAGAAAAGAATGAGAATGTGATCAATTTGGTTGATTTATCTGATAATGAAGTCATTGGAAATGATGTTCCAAGTATTGCCAAGAGACTAAAGACAAGGAAAGGAAAGACTGATGAATCCTCTCCAAAGAAGTCTACTGATGGCAAGAAGAAAACTGCTGTTGGTCCCACAAAACCTTGGAGCAAGGTTGTTACACCCTCCAAAAAGAGAAAGATTAGAGAAGAATCTGAATCTGAGGATGATGTTGAGGAAGATGTCCATGACATCACACCAGTCAGAAAGACCATTTTAAAAAGAATCTCTGATAAGGTCCCTGAAGTGCCAGTGGACAACATATCCTTTCATTATGCTAGCAGTGCTCCCTTGTGGAAATTTGTATGCCAAAGGAGATTAGCTCTGGAAAGGGAGCTTGGAAAGGATGTCTTGGAGATGAAAGAAATTATGGACCTCATTCATGTTGCTGGACTGTTGAAGACTGTGACCAGATTCTCTAAGTGCTATAGTGGACTTGTTAAGGAATTTGTTGTCAACATCCCCATAGACATTTCTGACAATAGAAGTGTGAACTACATGAAGGTGTTTGTTAGGGGGCAGTGTATTGACTTCTCTCCTAGTACCATTAATAAATATTTGGGAAGAGATGAACAAGAGGGGTGTGAGCTGGAAGTGACTGATAATGAAGTGTGTAGAGAAATCACTGCCACTCAAGTTAAGGTGTGGCCACTGAGAAATAAATTGACAGCTAGCAAACTCAGTATCAAGTATGCTATTTTTCACATAATTGGTGCTGCTAACTGGGTACCTACTAATCACAAAACCACCATAACTGTGGGATTAGGAAGGTTCATCTATGCTGTTGGGAAAAAGGTCAAGTTCAACTATGAAAGCTATATATTTGATCAAGTGGTGAAGCATGGTGCCACCAATGCTATCAAGATGCCTATATCATTCCCTTCCCTTATCTGTGGAATGATCTTAGATCAACATCCTGGAATCTTAATGAGTACAGAGGTAGCATGTAAGAGGGAGTCAGCTTTATCTTTGCATCCCAAACTGTTTGCTGGGAATCATGTTCCAGACATTGTTATGACATCAAGTTCTGGAGTTAAGAAGGTCAGTACAAAATCTGAGCTGATTGAAGAACTGAAGGCAACCTGCAAGGATCTTGATATGGTTATCAGTACTAGCATTGTTAGGAAAATGAAGATTGAGCAGATGATCAAAGACTTGGAATAGGGAGAAGATAATGTGAATGGCGATACTGAGGATTCCAGGTCAGATGAAGGTGATGAAGATGCTGATAGTACCAGCTCGGATGAAGACTAACTTCCATCTGCTGTTATTAGATAATAGTTTAGTTTTTTTTGTTTTGCACTTGTTATGCCGGTTATGTAATTTGTATTTTGTGCTGCTATATGCACCTTTTATGTTTTTCTATGATTTGTTTTGCCCGGTTACTAACTGTGAGGCTAACAATGAGAGCTAAGGTGTACTAATTGTAGTTAATAGGGCTCCTGTTTGAAGATTGTCTAATTGTGGCTAAAAAGGGGGAGAAGTAGCCAAAGAAAGACAGCTGCTAAGTACAAATGTATGATGTCAAAAGAGTTGTTGTGCTGTCAAGAGAATATGCAGATATTAAGGGGGAGAAATTGCTGCTAATGTTGACAGTTGCCTTGCTGGCTTTTGCATTGTTGGTTTGCATTGTTGGGGAGTTATTGCATTGAGGGGGAGTGCTCATTGCTGCTAATAATGAAATATGTGCAGCCGTTTGAATGTTTGAAGAGTGTAGCTGTTGAACCTGGTGATGCAGCAGAGTTTTGTGAAGTGATTTGAAGATGCTGCTGCTGCTTGGAGTTTCAAAATCATTGTTTGATGTTTTTCCGCTGCTGAAGTCTCTGAAGGTACAGAGATTATTTTAGCCAAAATTAGCCAAAGGGGGAGATTGTTAGTTCTTGGATTGGCTGGAATTTTGGTAAAACAAAGTATGTTCAATGTTGATGTCAAGGTGGTGATGTTGCAACATTGAGTCTTAACACTGGGTTGTGTTAAGTGTTTAATTTGCTGAAGTTTGGATGTCTGATGTCACATGCGATGTTGTGATATTAGATCTGCAGAATTAATAACATCAGGTTGTGATGTTGTTAGGGTTTACGTGTTAGCTAGAATTGTGGAGAGAAAGCTGTCTCATTGGATGCGAATATCTTGGGTTAGAAATTATTCGCTGCATAGGAGATCTGGTGTAGATTTGTAGGAGATTTAAAAGGTTGAAGATTTGAAAAGATTTTAGGAGAAAATCTGTTTTGAATATTCAGTTTTAAATAAAAAATCAAGTCAGATATTGTAGCAGTCCAAGCCCAATTCAGGTGGCTATATAAAGCGCACAAGACCAAAGGAAAAAGGTACAAAAACACAGAGAGAAGATCAAGAGCAATAGGTTGAGTATCTTGAGTATATTGTACGAGTTTTGTATACACCATTCTAGGTTGAATTGGTGAGTCGTTTTCTGTCCTCTCTTAAAAGCTGTGAAGTAATAGAGAGTTATTACTTGATCAAAGCTGTGAAGTAAGATCAAGGTTGCTCAAAGAGGGTGTTCCTTGAGTATTGTTTTTAGGGATTGAGTAGCGTTCTCATATCTAAGTGGTTTCTTAGGTAGAAAGTCACTAGTAGGAATTAAGTTTAGGAGATTGTCAACTAGGTTGTTGAGTCTGTAAATTAATTCTACAAGTAGTGAATTTCATCTCTGGCTTGGTAGCCCCCAGACGTAGGTAGTTAGACCGAACTGGGTGAACAATTTGGTGTGTTATTCTGCTATTTATTTTGTCCATTGTGCAGAGTGTGTTGTTGTGATATCGCACCTTAACATCACACGTCTGATACCAGAATTTCAGTTATCATTTCTGTCGAAAATACAAAGATTGATAAGAAATCATGATGAATTCAATAAACAAAAGGTTTTCTCATGAAGGTTATCAAAATTGTTAGAGCACATTGTCCTAGGATTTGTTTGATCGATCCTGTAAGTAAACTAATTTTACATAAATTAGGAGATCAGCGGTTGTTTGCGAATTTTCCAAGCAAACACCATGGCTACTAGATTGTTATCCGCTGGCAAATCATCACGTCGAATTTGTTGTATGACATTGTCAACGTTCTGGTTTCTATTCACCATTACTACCCTTGGTTCCTCTTCTAATGGAATTTATGGTTGATTCCTAAGGGGTTCGAATCTAGGATGTTCGACTACCTCTCCTGGGTTCACCACATTCGCTTGGGGTGTGTTCCTTTGGTTTTGTTGGACTTGGTTAATAGTAACATCCTCTCCAAAGGCTAACCCTTGATTTTACACCATATACTCCCTTTGTGGGTGTCGAGGAGGCTGTGGTACACCAAAAAAGTTCGCAATACGCGTCATTTGCACGGCCATTTATTGGTTAGTTTAGGTAGTGTTTTGGATTAGAGGATTAAAGATTGTCCCTATTGTTTAGGCAAGCATCTGGACCATTTCGTAGTTACTCTCGTCCATTTGCTGCCTAATAACTACCGCATAACTATTGGTTATGCTTGGCATTTGGGTGGAAACACCTATTCCTAAGGGTTGGACATTTTGACCCATATTATTAATCCCAAAACCATATCCTTGTAATGGAGAAGTTACACTTATTACGGGTTCTGAGAATGTCGACCCAACGTTATGTAAGTTCGCCATTACGGATGTTGGCATTCCATAAGGCTGTTCTCGACTGCTTAAAGACATAGAGAAGCCTGGAGGAATAAAAGGTTTGTTCGAAATGTTCCCTACTGGTGGTGGGTCATCGGAGGACCACGTGGCCCAATGTAAGTTAAAATGGGCTCATTGTGGGCAATCGACCCGCGTCGGTGTCGAACTTGCCGTTGCCTATATTGGTTCAGAAATAGGTGCTGACACCATTGTTCCCCCTTTTGAAGACGCTGGGGTAGGTCCTCCATTGTTATTGGATATATTTTGAGAATTTGAATTGTTTGGCTGATTTTGGCTTGCCATTCTCCTCGTATATCTTCTCCTTAGTTTGTCTTCGTTAGTAGCGGCTACTTTACCACTTCTTAATAACATACAACAAAGTTTCGAAAGAGAGAGACAAAAATATGAAGAACTTAGTAAAAACTTTCAAAAGAGAAAAATCTGTCACTAGCACGGTCCCACTGGGTGTGCCAATTTGTTTACCGTGAAAATTGGTAAACAACGGCTGGTCTCCAAATATTGGTTAACTTACATGGTCAACTAGTGAATCCTAGGACATGTGCTAGTGATCTTTAAATTAAAGTTTGGGAAACAATGAACACTTCGATATTATTCATGGTTGGAAGGTAGTTTACTTCGACTATGTAAAAGAAATAGCGTTGCAGAAAAGTAATGGAAAGTGCAGTAAATTGCTTTAGAAATAACTTGTGCAAATAAAGAAGATAAATTTCTGGGCGAAAAGCATAAACTGAATTTGATAAAATTGTAAGACAATTGTGCTTCATCAAACGCACATTTCTCAATAACTCTTTTCTCTACACATTGGGTACTTTGAGTAATTTGAGTGACTTGTACAAACTTGACCACACACGAAATCCTAGCACTAAGACCTCTTATTTATATTAAATCGAAATAACTGCCTCTAATGGCTTTTCTCCTAAATCAAGACAAGTGGCGCTCGACATGTCTTCACTTCTTCACTGTGCTCCACGTGTCTTTTCTTGAAAACTGGATAAGAACAAAGTTCCCTCCTTTATTCAAATTCAAACTTCAAATCAAAAATACCATTATTGGCATCTCCGTCGAAAACACCATCACTAGTGTTTCTGTCGAATTATATTTGCAAACTTAGAAAAATCTTCCTAAGTCCAACCAACCCTTCCCCCCCGCACAAGGGCAATTTCGACCAGACTTCCATGATTGCACTGTTCTGTCGAAGCTCATCATAACTTCACAGAAATTACAACTTCCCTATTTACTCCATAAATCCAAACCAACCGTCGAAATTACGAGCCAACAGTATGCTTGTTAGATTTACTAGGCAGAAAAAGGTGATTGGAAACAAGTGGATGTAAGTGGCGAGATCAAGTTTCAAGGGTGTCTTGAACTTGATCAAGGTTGTTGAATAATGATTCAAGCTTTGGAGATAGCAGCAAGATGGTTAGTGATTAAATTGACATCACCATCGATTTAAAGTCAAGGTGTAGATTGTTGTAGTATGCCTTAAAACCTCAAGTGAGAAAAGAGAAGGAAATATGACGCATTTCGGTACTGACTTATTTTCGCGCTTGTTCGCAGATCCATTTGTTAATGGGTTGTGTTTTGGACTTCGTTATGGATCTTCTGGATTTTAACAATTATAAATATGTATTTATTTTGTTACTGTATGTGGGACAATCTTGAGAACTTTAGAGCTAAAGAGAGAAATAAGGGTTTAGGGTTTAGGAAAACCTTTGGAGTTATCTAGAAGGATCGGACAATATTTCTAAACGCCTATGATTACTATATTGAGAGTTAAAGAGATTGGGAAACACTTGGGTAGAAAATGAGATTTGTTCCTGAGAACTTTGAAGGATATTTTCTTGTAACTGATTTGTAATCTCTTGTAACAACTTTTATAGTATAGTAAATTGGAGAGTTGCTCTCTCCTCTATACATAGATCATTCTATCGAACTGGGTAAACAAACATTTTGTGTTTATCGCGTTCTTTTATCTTCTTCTAACAAGTTAATTCATTGTTTTATTATTTTAAAAGTTATTATTGTTAAAAACCATTTATTTTAGTTGGCATTATTCTGTCTCAAGCTATTTTAGTTGAATTCTGAATAATATTTTCTAAAATAACTTTAATTATTCTATGAAGTTCACAATAGAAGAATTGATCCATGGGGTCATGCTTAAGAAATACTTTTTGTTTTTTTAGCTGATTGAGAAAGAAGAAAATATTTAAGTATTTTTAACATATACATTGAGATTTGTTGCTTATCTTTTCCACATAATGATGTTTTAGCAATATTTTTATTTGTAGATGTCTTGCTTTAGGGAAAACACAAAATGATTGTGCGTTTAGCAACTCCAACATAATTTCTCATGCTCAATTAATTGTGTTCTAATGTGTTATTACAGTTGTCATACTTATGGATTTTTTTTCTAATTTTTTCTGAGACATACTACTCCATGTATATTAAAGAGAACAATATTATTAGGTCAGGTTTTTTTAATTTCACTATTACTGTAACGTAAAACTTCGATGGTGGTGTATATTGCATAACTTACCCTCTAACATTTATTCCTTGAAGTTGTAAAAATCATTTTATAATTTTGTTAATTTTAAAGATCTAAATTATTGCTTCTTACTATAACTTAAGGGCTTAATTGATTATTTAATGTTATTTTCACACTATAAATTAAGTTAACTTTTCGACGGCAAAAAAATGGATTCTTTTACGGAGAGAAAATGAAACGGTGGTTCATGTATGTGCCTGCACAACATGTGCAACTACAAACAATAATGCTTATTTGTGTTTTCTAACTAAGCTATTTCTTATATATGATTTTAGACTTTAAAAATATAGATGTTGACAACTATTGTTCGGTTGCTAAAGATGTTTTTTTTTTTAACTTTAAAAATATGGTATAGTAGTTATGTCAACAAAAACTATAAGGTGCCATAAAAAAAAAACTATAAGGTGGTAAGTAAATTATCTTATCATTGAAAATTGTGTTAACTTCGTAAAAATTAAGGTGATTGTGATTGTGATTGTAAGTAAATTATCCCTCGTCTTTGATTTTTCCTCTGCTACTTTCTACTAAATCTGATATCGATTTGCCTTAATGCTTTGTCAAAGCTTCAAACTTTATTTTCAATTTAATGCTTTTTATCCCTCTTACTTAAAATTTTATTGTTTTTTTTCCTAGTTTTTCGGTTTACTTCCATTGTTGCAATACACTCTTCTTCTTTTCAATGTTTCTTTTCAAAATCACATTATGCAAAAAAGAAGATGAAGATCTGTTTATGGATTATGGTTGTAATTTCAACTGAAGAAGAAGATAGAGATCTCGACATGGGTTGTGCTTTAAACTTATTGCAAAGAAGAAGATGCAGATCCGAGCATGGAAGTGGGCGTGACATTTTCTTTATTTTTGAAAGGTATTGTACTAAACACTTAAAGCCTGCATTTCTAATTAATTTTCTAATTTTTTTAATTACTGTTTACTTGGTTTCTTTATGTGGACAATTATCATATTTTGTCCTTAGTTGAACGGTCTCCAAATGGGTGCTATTTCATGATAGCGACAACAGCCCCAAGGCTTCAAGTTGACAATGGGTATGTTTGTCCATTAGTGAGGCCTTGATCTTCTCATTGTCTGAAAATATTCAATTGCTTACCCATGTGCACTCTATTATGTTGTTAGTATAAGATGTTATCCAGAAGGCTACTTTTATTTTGTTCCATCGATCAATAGATTTTATTAATAAAAGTGATTAATTTGATGACATTTATGAGGTGATTGATGAATCAGAAAACACTCAATGGGAGAATATTTTGTTGGTTTTCATATGTTGGTTTCCTTGCTGACGATCTTACTCTTTCATTCACTTAGAAAGCAATTTTCATTATATTCTTTTCTTTTTCTATTGAAGGATCAAGATTTTTCACTATGACGGGTCATTGTACTTCAAGAAGATGTTAGACAAATTGTACCAGGTCAGTAGTATTATAATACTCGCTGATTATGGTTTTTGTATATCTTTTTCACATATTTTATTGTATTGTGTGCAAACTATTTCCAGGCTTATTGGAAACCAGAGTCACCAAGTAAGTTTGGTGATATCACTGAACTAATCAAGTCACTGAACTCTATCAAACTTGAAGATAAAAAACCATCAGGTTCTTTGACATGCTTATTATAATATTTTATTTTGTAATGAGCTTTATTGTCTGTTCTTTGAGGTTTGAAGCCACGAAATTTTTACTGTTCAAGGACCAAAACCAACTCAGGCATCTATAAAACTCTCTTATGCCAATCCTACTGCACAAAAACCTGTTGTGTTATTGGAAATATGAGGCCTAGAAATGAGTTATCTTAATATTTCATATACTATTTCTTATTAGTTTATAACATTTGGAGATTCCATTGATTTCTTGTTAATTAATAAGTGTAGGTTTTTCAGGATGCACTTTCTGTGCAATCAACCAGACTAGATATTTATAGACAGAGAAATTTCAAACCTGGTATACGAAAGGAACATTCGAGAGGTGAAAGCCATCTTAGTTTTAATTGGATTTGCGGGCCTTTAGATTTACTTTCTGACTGGCTGGTGCTGATGATGCTCACAGGTTTGTACGGTATGTTGGAATGCCAGAAGTTTTGGAAATGATGAGCACCTTTGATGTGGAGATGTTGGAAATATCTCCTCTTTTCATTTTCAATTCATCAAACATGTTATGTGCAGCTTCAACGCTTTTTCGTTCTTGCCTCAGAACCACCATTCGATGCTGCACCACTTTATCCTCTACCTCTCCCGAAACTCCAACACCTACCTCAACCTCTATCAAGTAATTCACATTCAGTTCAATTCTCATTTGAATTTTATATTTATTCAACTAACTAACTAACATCTTCTTTCTCCACAGGAAATGAGTTGTCTCGGGAGTTCAACCTACCGACTCAATTCACCTTTAAAATTATTTCGGCGCCATCAAGAATTGTGTTGCTATTCAGTTTTTTTTCAATTCACTCTTATTTCATGTTTTTTTGTCATAAATCACACATTAGAAAACATTGCTTAGTTTGTGCGGCTTAACACTATAAAATTTTAAGAATTAACATTACTTTCAATTTGTTGCAGGATGTGTATGATACTCTTTACTTCATTATGGATCTGCATGTAGTATGTCCATATTTCTTCTGCTAATAACTAAACTCATATAACTCCTAGTGATCATTTTTTCTTTCTCTTTTTGTTGTTCTGAACTACAGGTCTGAGGTCATATAACTAGATCTTTTGGTATGCATTGTAATGTGAAAATTAAAGGTTTTTTTAATTACATAATTTTCCCTCTAATTGTGCTGCTTATGAGCTTTAGCGAGTTTACTATTCTGCCAGCGTGGACTAGCTATGAGGTCATTCAATATTTCTTGGACAAATGTAGATTGTCTTTATATTCTGAATATCTTTATCTATTATCTTTCCCGCTGTATTGGCATATGTGTGATTATGTGGACAAGTATTGTGGTTTTATTTCAAGCATCACATTCTATGGATAATTTCCATCAACTAACAACCAGTTATGACTATGTCAATAGAATTCTAACAACATAAGTTCTCATATCAAACCAGATGTTATATCACAAAGTGATGTTTTGGAGCCTGAGTCCCATTTCATCACCCCTCAATGAATAATTTTTTGACATTGGATGCTAACTATGTCTAAAATCTAAACAATGTTATTATAAAGAACTGGGTTGCTTTAGTTCAAAAATTTCAATATGTAAGCATCATGAATATTGATAAGAGCTTTATATTCAATATGATACTATGTCTATACTAATTCTATACCCATATACTACGATATTGACAAGACCAACTCTGGGATTAACTGTTATAAGGTCCAAATAGAGACGAGACAAAAGATGATGAAAAAGTTAACTAAGGGAATAGAGGAGTCTAGAAAGGAGGATAAATTTCAATTTTATGTTTTAATAACTGGAAGCATAAATGGATCAATGAGGTAATTTATTATTTTTGTTTTGTCACTGTTTGTGTTAGTTTTCTTTTTTTGTTGACAAATCGTAGGACATTGGAGGCTGCATGAGCTTTGAAAAACATAACATCTGGAACTTTTAAGAGCACAAAAGTGGTGGTTGATTACGGAGCAGTTCCTGCATTTGTTGCGTTGCTCATTGCAATTCAACACCATTATGTCTTATCAATTGTTATATTTCCATTAATTTGTTCCATTTATCTTATTTAATAAACTACTTTGATATTTTGTACTATAACTTGGTGATAAAAAATCTGGCTTCAACTTTAAATGTTCATGATATACTTAATCAATTTGTAACGCGTTGATATTTTGAAACTCGATGAACGACCTGTTGCAACTCATATATGTCCTAATCAAAGATTGACGATTGATATCATGTAACGTTTCAATCAATATCATATTCACTATTTAATTAAGTTTTGGGCCCTAAAAACATTAATTATTCCTTTTTGTCAACTATTCTTTTACCTCTATCAATTAACATCAGTTTATAGAATCATTATCTCAAACAAACAAGGGCGGGTTATAATTCGACAATTTATCACACATAGATTAGTTCATGAAATTAGGCTAGTGGCCATAGCAACTCCAAATTCAGTAACTTTTATATGAGCAACATGTATTTAGGGAAATGAAGATAGAATGTGTCGAATTAATTTAGTAAGAAGTTGAACAATTTTTTGGCAACTGCTTCAATTTTGGTTGTACAATAATACGTTGGAATATGATCAAATAGTGCTGGCATAAATCATCATTCTGAAACGTCAAGGGGAGATATAGTATTTTTCTGGAGGTAGAAAGACTGACTCGATTTTGTGGCGCGACTTGGTGGATGTTGGGTTCGAGAAAGATCGTTCTAGCGACATGTTTTCGACTTCTGTTACTGGAAAGGTGGGTAATGGCAAATCCTTGCCCTTCTGGTATTCGTGTTGGCAGGGTGACCTTCCTCTGAAGGTTTCTTTCCCGCTTAGTTTTTCTACTTGTTTGAAGAAAGATGGTTCAGTTGAAGACTTTTGCTCTGCTGTTTCTCTATCTGATTGGTCTGATAAGTTTTTTTCTTCTTCTGTTACTGGTCCGGATTTCATCCTTGAGAGAGCTAAGCTCTTCGAGGTGGTTTCTCGCGTGGATCTTTTGCCTACTAGTTGTGACCAGGTGATGTGGAATTTAGAGGAGGATTCCTCATTTTCTGTTAAGTCCTGTTACATGATGTTGATCGAGGTTGGTTTGGCGA
This sequence comes from Lathyrus tuberosus, assembly GCA_022829125.1. Classification (NCBI taxonomy): domain Eukaryota; kingdom Viridiplantae; phylum Streptophyta; class Magnoliopsida; order Fabales; family Fabaceae; genus Lathyrus; species Lathyrus tuberosus. The sequence continues at coordinate 1,038,114 of JALAZF010000668.1, forward strand.
ATGATTTGGGGAGGGAATCGGTCAAGGCATTGTTGATTCTATGGATGGCGAAGTTACCGTCGAAGCTGCAGGTGTTCTTGTGGAGGTTGTTCCACGATCGTTTGGCAACAAAGGCTCAGCTTCTCAAGAGAGGCTTGCTCCTTGGGAATTCGAATCCGTCATGCGTGGGTTGTGGTGCTAATACTGAAACATCGTGCCACCTCTTCTTGGGATGTTGCTTCTCTGATAGGGTATGGAATAAGGTGGAGCAGTGGACTAGTTTAGCTATGGAGGACAGATCCAGCTGTGTCTCTTCTTTCGTCGATTACCACAACAAAGCAAAGACGAAGGCTAGTATAGAAGTAGGCACAATTTTATGGACCTTTGCAGCTTGGTGCATTTGGAGAAGCAGAAATAATTTAATTTTTAGAGATGATCCTTTATGTTTGTTAGATGTTGTAAACTCTATTAAAGTCTACTCTTGGAAGTGGCTTGTAGCTAACGGTCTCTTGAATCACCCTTGCTCCTATTACGAGTGGTTCACGGCGCCGTTAAGTTGTTTTTTGCGGAAGTGATCTTTGCCGCTCTTGTTGTAAGGGTTGAGTACCCCTTGTGTTCTCTATTTTAATCTTATTGCGTATTAAAAAAAAGAATCTGAAACATCAAGGGAAAATATATTGTTTTTAATACAAAAAGAATAACTCATAATTTTTAGCAAAATAAGAAAATGTACAAAGTTTGTACCATGACTTCTCATGTGGTTATTTTTTTTTCAAAGGTTATTGATTGTTGTAAAAAATGTATATAAAGTTTCGTATATGTGAGTACATTTTTTAAATTAATGTATGGTTGTTTTTTGTCCTTCAATAGTAAAATTTAAAGCAAATACTCCACTTCATATTAAGTGTTTCAAGTCAGTATTACTGCACTCCAACAACAATTTAGTTTATAGGGAAAACCATTGAAATGACTTGCCTCCTTAGTTTTTTCTTAGAAAACATCACTTAAACGTTACATTCTAGCACTCATTTGTGTCTTTAACGATGAAAATGTGATTGAAATATTCATGACATGACACGAGATACAACGAGTTAGATTTAATCAAGAAAACATTCATAAATATTGCTTTCAATGATGAAAGATTTCAAATCTTGATTATTATTTATTCCAATCTTTTCACAGTTGTATAATTGATGAATTTATTCATTCTTATTATGAAGATAATTTTTTGTTATTTGATAGGTATTGCATGTCACTAAAGTGGCATAAGACATTACAAAGATATTACTTTTAATGTACATTTGAGTACAATTGTGTCGTACAAAATAATTTTAACCCGTGCGGACGCACGGGTATTTGACTAGTCTACTATCTACCCATTACTAATAGGTTAACCAAACTGACAAAATTGCCCTTTCACTAAAAAAAATTAACACTATCAAAAGGTTATTTCTGTAACTATGTAATTATCCCTAAAATTTTAGTTGCTTTTCAACAAATTGATGCCAAGTGTTGAGTGCACATTGGTTCCAATTATAATATTACTTTTAGTTTTTTTATATCATTCTCACGTTTTCTCTCTCCCATTTCAATTTTTTCGCTCCCCCCTTTTCTATTTTCTTCCATCTTTTTCTCCCAAACCCTAGCACACAGCCGCCACCTCTTCTACACCCAATCTTCCAATCGTATGCTTCATTTCACCCTTTTCTCTCTTCTCTCTATTTTTTCCACAAACCCTAGCGCAGTCGCTGCTTTCACCACCTTCTTCAAGTTCCTTCTTCAACTGTATCAGGTATTTTTCTCCAGCTCCTTCTTCTTCAACCTCCATTTATTTCACTACTCTAACTTCTTTCGTTGTTACATTTTTATCTCTTGCTCTGGAACTCATTTCATCAAAACTTCCAAGGTTAGATCTTTTTTCCTCATCAAACCTCATGTTTTGAACTACAAGTTTGTTCCTTTGTGTACTGATTTTCTATAAATATTGTTATGCTTTCTTTTTATACTGTTAAATCATTCATAAAACATGATTTTGTTATGGTTTGTTCAAGTTCTACTCAATATGTTAGTTTCATTATTTCGTTATACATCAAAATAATTTTTGTTGTTGTTCATAAATTATTTGTTATAATTTGATTTGATGGGGTTAATGATGACTGAGGTGTTTCTTTCTGCAAATTTGAAGATAAGGAAGTTCAAAGAGACTTGAAGCTTGAGGAAGTCAAAGTAAAGAATGGTGAGACCAAGGTGTTCAATCCTGAGGAAGTCAGTGCTATGATTCTATCTAAGATGAAGGAAGCCAAACTTTCCTTGGCAAGACAATTTGTGATGTTGTCGTTAATGTCCCAAGTAAATAGCCAAATGAAAACTTCCTGCTCCTACAATAATGTTTCTGCTGTTTGTTTTTATTCTAATATAACTCATTTTCTTTTGAAATGTATAGCTTATTTCAATGATGCTCAGAGGCAGGCCACCAAGGATGCTGGTATCATTGTCAGTTTCAATGTTGCTAGAATTATTAATGAATCCACGGCTTCTGCCATTGCTTGTGGATTGGACAAGAAAGGCGGAGAGAAGAACATTCTTGTCTTTGATCTTAGAGGTGGAACTTTTGATGTCAATATTTTGACCATTGACAATGGTGTTTTTGAGGTTCTTACTACAAATTGAGATACATATCTTAGAGGTGAGTACTGAGAACCACTACAAATTCTGTATGTATAATTTTAGTAATAAGATTATATTAAGACAAGATATACCTTTTGCAAAATTTTACTCTACTTATCTGTCTTCCATTGTTTACTAAGTGAGGACTTTGATCAGAGAATAATGGGGTAGTTCATTAAATTGATCAAGAAAAAGCATGGAAAGGATATTAGTAAGGACAATAGAGCACTTGGAAAGCTGAGGAGGGAGAGTGGGCGTGCCAAGAGAGTTCGTAGTAGCCAGCACCAGATCCGTGGGGAAATTGAATCACTTTTTGATGGAGTTGATTTCTCCGAGCCACTTACACATGCTCAAGGTTAGTAATAATGTTTGGAAAATTACTACCCGTGTATTTGACCTATGAATTGTTAAAGAACGCATTAGACATCAAGGTAATGATATGATGTTCTTAGTAGGAAGTATATATTTGTCATAAAGTCAAAGCTTTTCCTAACAATTGGTTTCATGTTCTTTGTAATAACACTACACTGTTCTTTTGAAGATGTTAACATGTTACATGTATTTTACTCACTAAATTGGTAACTTAATTAGGCTTTGAGATTTTGGCATTTCCAAGTAATCAATTTGGTGAGGAAGAACTCGGAACCAATGATCAAATATTGGATTTATTTGGCTTTAGAGAAAAAGACCAGCTTATAATCAAAGCCGGAAAAGTTTTCCAGGGAATACGGAAGGCAATAATCAAATTTCCTCCAACCTATAAGTTTGAGAGGCACCTGCCAGGTTTATGAGGTAAATATAGATGGCATTGTCAAGCACTACTGGTGTCCATTTGTTACACTTTAATTTCAATTTGGTTCCTTAATGTCTAATGGATTAAAATCCGTAACTCAATGAACATGTCAGTTTTAATTTTGTCTTCTGTCAATATGGATTTAACACACTGTTTCCTAGATGGCTTGAGGTACTTTAACTTTACCTAAACACTCATGCTAGCTTTGAATTTTGAGAGTTGGCAAGAAATATTAGTTAGATGCAAATCTTACTGCACGTGCAATCTTTGTGGTTTATCTTACTGCATTGAATTCCTATCACATAATGCATGATTTTTAACCCATTCAATTTTCTATTATAACTCTCGATCTAAATAATACATGATTGTTAAATTGGGATGTTTTTTCTCTCTGTACAATCAATGTACTTTTTTATATACATTTGCAAGTATTCTCCAACTAAGAGCATCAATAGTACAATTTAAAGTAGAGTAATATATGTTATTCTATGATTTTGTTGTGCTGTGAAAACCTCCATGATTTTATGCTGTTGAAAAATGACCATAGTTAGTGGGATTTCTTGAACATTTTTGTGCATCTGGGTTTTTACTTGATTTTGTGTAGTATTCAAGTATTATGAAAATATTGATTTTGAATGGTAATGCCAAATTGGGAATGATAATCTGATTGGATTTGTTGGGTTGATATAGAATTAGGCAGAGTTTTTGTTTTCTCTGATTATTTCTTTATGTGGTTTTAGAGAATCTACATTCTGATTTTGGAATTTCTTGTGTGCAGTTTTGTTGATTATGATTGACTATGTACAAAAATGATTGGGAAAATTGAAATGATCTAAAGAGTGGTGTAGCGTTACATTAAATAGACAAAAATGAGTTCTGACACTCTTCGACTATGTCCTGTTACAATTGTCTCCAAAACTTTCATGGTGTGTCAATATAATTCATTGTTTTTCTGTTGATTATAGTTTATGACATGTTCCATTATTTTTCTTTATATTAAATTGGCATATGTGAGTTGATTGTTTCAAGTGACAGAATCACCAAAAAACTAGGTGCAGAGACGACTGATTAGTTCATGGCAAAGTCGAGGCAAAACTCGTCAAACCAGGATTCTTCACTGTCTCCTACTGCTACAAGATCAAGGGAGTGGGATGGTTCATCTAGATGGGAATACTACCTTGGTACAGATGCGACTTCTCCACTGTCTCCTACCAGTTCCAGGAATTTCAGTCACGACGGGCAGTCTCAGGGATCTATGTCGTCCCAACACAACAAGGGTCTTAACATGCAGTGGGTTCTGCAACTTACTGATGTTGCCGAGGGTCTTATTGGATAATGCTGAAATCATGTCGGTTTTGAAGAGTAAGAAGGTAAAAGATTCTGAAACATTGCAAAATACAAAGTTTGATTTATATAAAATGCTTCAAAAGAGACTTTAGGCTGCAAAAAGTGTCCAAAATCATTCATTAATATTTTATTCAAAAATGCTATGTCATTTATGCTTGTGCTGCCAACAGTAGGATAAAATAATAAGGCTAGCAGACAAAATTGACCTTTGAGAACAAATTTTAATAATACAGAAACACTTTGAGAACAAATTTTAATAATACAGAAACACTAGACTAGATATTAGATAATAATATTATTAACATTGTTGGATTTAGTGTTTTGCTAACATATTTTGGATAATACATTAAACTGCATGCTGTTGTTTTATAGATTAAAACAATTTAGATGTGTCAATTTTCACAGGATTACAAATACTTCTATTTTTTTGAATATTTTATTTTAATTTTATTTTGGAAATTGATTATTTTCATGAAGAAAGGTTGAATACCGAGAGCCAACCAACGAATATGATTGGTTCAATTTGAGTTTATCCCTTTATGATTTATTCAAAGAAGGAACTTATTGCATATGTTGCTTATTTAATGTAAGGAACAAGATGCATACAAGGAGGAAGTGCACTAGACTTTAAGAAAAGATCAATAATATGAGTTTGGAAGGCAAGTTTCTTCCAGATGAACTGAAATGGCTATGATGGCAAGGATGTCATTTGGAATGAATTCTTTTGGGCACATTGCCAAGTGAGCTGACTGTCCTTGATCTCTTAAATGCCGAGAAAATTAAAAGCTTGAGGGGATTGGAAAGTCACAACAAGGTAAATGCTTTAGCTATTTTATGCATAATGTAATCGGAAATGCACAAACTTTGGTGATTGCAACCTTATTCACAATTATTTTTGTTAGTTGATTCATGACACCTTATTTAACTTGTCTGGCTTGATTATTATGAGTTATCAACACTGCCCAAATTCTACATGTATGGATTCACAAGGTATGTTTTTGTTTCAAACAGTTTAGAAGTTCATTTGTTGTTGTATTTCTTTTTTTATAACTTGCATTTTTTTTACAGGACCATGGATTGTCTAGAAGAGTGTCGTGAAGTTGTTGCGGTTGCCTACATATTTTGCTAATACGTTAGTAGTTATTTTAGATGTTTAAATTTCACTGATTTTGATTTGTATAATTAATATTTAAATTAAATAGTGATTGATTGGTTGATGAATTAATTATAAACTAATTAACTAAGTTAATGGTGAAAACGTATAATAATAAAAGTGATTAAGCCCCCCTTCGAATCGTCTATCATTTTATGTGAGAAATTCATGATTAAACATATAATGAATATGTCTAAAATTATGAATTAATCGTTATACATATATATATATATATATATATATATATATATATATATATATATATATATATATATATAGTGAGCATATCAACTGAGAGTGATTTTAAAATGAGAGATGAGAGGAATAAATAACAATCATTAGATCAATCAAACAATAATGATTAAACTTATTCATTAATGTGACTATTAATTTCTCTCTCACTTGATAATCTGATCTAATGGCTGTTGTTTATTCCTCTCATCTCTCATTTTAAAATCACTCTCACTTGATATGCCCCCTATATATATATATATATATATATATATATATATATATATATATATATATGGAAGGTTTTCAAATCTCCCGCCACTAATCGATTATATGCTTATTTAAAAAATTAATAGGTATTACAAAAGAGTTAATCGAATAACTTAGTGTGTTAATCAATTATCTTGTGTAAAAATCACTCATAAACGTTTAAAGCAACTAGAAATCACTTAGGCACGTGCTTGAAAGTTTTTAAGTTATTTTATAAAATGAGAGAGGCTTCAAAAATACTTGAGTGTGTGTAATGTGCCTTAGTATCTTAGGAGATACTCTTATACTTTTGCAATATACTAATCACTCAGACACAAGACCAGACGATTTTTCACACTTCCTCTCTTTCACAAGCTTTAAGCTTTTACATCGCTTGCTTGATTTATCATTGATTCAACATTTCATATGGGACTTGACTTCTTCAAGTTGATGTTGATATAGATTCTTTGATAGACACCATCATCAGAAGTTTCTTGATTAAACATCTTTAGGACTCCACCAACTGCAGTTTAACATTAGGTGTTACCCTAATAAAAACCACTTGATCATCTGAAAATAGTTATACCTGCAAGCACATAGATCCACAAGAAGATATAGCTTCAAAATAAAGTTGGACTATGAACAACTAAAGATTTAAAATGTTTCTGAGTGGTGAAATTGACAGATACACCACATTAATTCCACTGAGTGAACCTTGAGGTAACATGAATGAGGCATTGAACTAACGATGTTAAAAAGTACTTGATCGCACCTGGATCAGACAGTGATGGTGGCCAACGGCGACTGGAACGGCAGCTCCGGTGATGGTGAGAGACGGCCGGGGGGGGGGGGGGGGGGGGGGTTGTACCTGCAGGGTACTCCGACACTCAAGTGAGAGAGTGCACAAAATATCAACAAATACAGAAAGCGAGAATGGTAGGAAGAAAGTGTCTAACCTGACCCTCTCAAATGAGAGGGTATTTATAGAGAGCCCCCAGCGCGGGGCCAACGGTTACCTGCAATGGGCTGGATCAACTAGGCCCACTCCAAGTAACTGCTAGGGCTTACGTGTAGTAGTGAAGACCAGCACGTGGTCTTCGCCCTAGAGTAACTGCTCCTAGACTTTCGGAAGTAGGGCAGACCGAATCTTTCGGAAGTGGGAGGTTACTTGGAACGTGTCCACGCGGGGTGGACCGTTGGGTGCTCCTCGCGGGGGAGGAGCCCCGTGTGGTCGAGGAGATGTGAATCCTGTATATTCCTCGCGAGGAGGAGCCTTATGTGTCGGGGAGAGATGATGCCCGTGGAACGGACATGGCCTCGCGGGGAGGAGCCATGTTCGTCGAGGAGCGACGTGTAGCATTCTCGCGGGGAGAAGCTAGACTGTCGAGGAGACATATCTCAGTGGGACGTGATGCCCTCTTCTTTTATTGTCAGGCGCCCGACAATGGCTCAGTGCCCGACGAAGCTGTGGTGCGCGCGTGGCAGTCACGTGTCCGCAGAAGGACCTTATTGGGCCTCTCCAGGCAGCATGGGGTTGGGCCTACTCGACTGTTGGGCAGCCTCGGCCCAGTCCAGAACAGGAGCCCCCCAAGTCGTTGCTCTGAGGTGTCAGATTAATGACTTGAGGCTTACTGGCACGTCGGGGATACGCCAGGAGAGGAACCGAGGAGGCCATTCTCGTGGTCGACGTCCATACGGTCGCACATAAGTCGGGCATCATTCAGTCACGTTTGGTCGGCACGCCGGGGATATGAGGGGTCTCAGATTCAAAGCGTTGGGGGAAATTGGAACGACACACGTGGGAAGACGCGCGACTGCATGCGTGCCACGTGTCGCCTGCCATTATTTCCTAGGGAGGCTGGCTAGGGTAGCGCACTCGAGTGCCCTATGCCCCTCGAGTTCCACGAGAATCGCTTATAAAAAGTTGTTCCCCTCGTTCATTTCCACTTTTCCGTTTCTCTCTCAAGAATCCCCTCTCCTTCTCTCTCTCCCTTCTTTAGTTGTCGTTTGCCGCCGTCACCCGCCGGACACTCCGTGCCGAAAATCTAGTCTCTCATACAACAGTCGTTCGCCGCCGTCAAACCGCCGGAAACTCCGTGTCGGAACCCTAAACCGCTGCCTACAAGGTACTTGCTTCAAAACTGACCTTTCTCTCATGTTTTTCTTTAATTTCCACTAGTATATGGCATTTCCTTGGTGAACTGATGATGTTCCCACGAGAAATGAAAGGGTTCTTGGTGAATACGGCGGGAATCCCTTGTTGTTTAGAGAGGAAGTGTTAAGAACTTTTCTCGTTTTCGTTGAATGTCTCGGGGACCAGAGATGAACATCTCGGGGACATGATCAATATCTCGGGGACCAGAGATGAACATCTCGGGGACGTGATGAATGTCTCGGAGACCTTAGCGTTTACTCTTTTTGTTAGCATTATGGGGACGAAAGGGGCAGAATTTTTCGGGGAGGCGATGAGTTCCCCGGCGAACATGTCAATCCTCGGCCGGTTATGTCGGGGACCGAGAGAGCCTTGCCCCTTCCTCGCCCGTTCGCTTGAACAGCGGTGGAGGGGTGAATTTGATATGACCCATCGAATTCACCGTTTCCTTCTGCTTTTCAGGTAAATGGATGATTTGGCTGCGAAAGTGGCCGTAGGATCATTCGAAGAAGACGACGACCAACCCGGATCTCCCATGGCTCACATGGCTTTTGCGCAGGAGCGCCCGGTCGAAGAGTGGGTGTGCGAGGAAGCACTGGAGATGTCGTCCATCTTCGTATACAAAGACGTGGACGACGCGTTCTGTACAGTCGAGCACCGGCTCATCGGGTCTGACAAATCCTGGAAGGTGTTCCGCCCAGAGGAGAACCATCGGATATGTTCGCCTTACCGGGGAATGCGCATCCCCTTATATGAATTTATGTTCGACAAGGCTGGGTGGAGGTTGCCCTTCACGGACTTACAAGAGGGAATTTTCGCCTGGTTGAAGCTGGCCCCATCGCAGATTCATCCCAACTCCCTGGCCTTCATCCGGGCCTTCGAGCTCGTCTGTAAGTATTTAAAAATCGTTCTGACAGTGTCCCTCGTTTTCCGGATATTCCATCTTCAGAGGTCGTCAGCTGGTGGGCGACATGGATGGGTGTCTTTCAAGCAGAGCAAAGCTTTGTTCCATACATATTTAGATTCTATCAGGGACTTCAAATTTCGCTACTATTTCGTGAAACCGGTCACCGTCGGGGCCGTATATTCGTTGTACCGAAAAGTCACTCACGACGTCGACGGTCGTTCCGAGGAGGTCCTGGAGCCGAAATTCCCTCTGTACTGGACGGAGGAACACTTCAAGAAGGGAGTCGACAAATACAAGGTGAAGCATACTCAGTTGGACGTCTATGAGGGGGAAGCTTACGATAAAATCGTCGCTTTCGTTGAAAGCTTTAATGAAGCTCAGCACGAGACGCTGGACGGCCGGCCTATAACGGGAGCAGACGGGCAGGTGAAGAAACAACGTCGTCTGATCAATACCCGCGTTCTGCTCGAGACCTTCTCCGACGAAGAAGCAATCGAGTTGTTAGGTGGTGAAAACGCCCACAATCTAAGCCTTCTTTGCATCTGTATTCCTTGCCTTACTAACGTTTTCTTTCTTTTTGCAGGAAAAATGGCTGGAGCCGAGGAGAGACTCAAGAAACTGAAGGCGAAGAGGGCTCGGGAAGAGCAGGCCCGGGGAGAGGCATCTCGTTCCAAGGGTCAAGATGTCGCTCCTTCTGGGGCCATGCCTGAGGGTGCTTCCTCGGCCGCTATGCCCGAAGGTTCCAGTCAGTCTCAACCTGCTGCCACTGTGTCGGGGATTTCAGAGAGGCGGACACCTCCTGCCGGGAGCCAGTCTCCGGGTACCCAAGGGACGCCGAAACGACAACGGGTTTCGAGTGTGGAGGTCGTCGACCTGGGACACGATGACAGTCCCCCGCCTCCTTCCAGCTTTGATCTTCCTCCATGCCATCAAAAGCCTCGCTTCTTCTCCGAAGTCATATATCCTCGTGTCCCTCCCTCCGAAGTCCAAGCTGTGCTGGGGGCAGCCGCAGAAACGAGGAGGAAGACGATCTTCGAGGACCTGTCTGCGGTCATGCGGCTTTGCTCGACTGCCATTGTCTTGAACGATGAGACTCGCCCCGCTGCTGAGCTTTCTCGACTGCAAGACAAGCTCGAGAAATTGGATGCTGAGATGCTCGACATGCGCAAGGAGTTAAAGGAATGTAGGGACCTGAACAAAGAACAAAGCGAGCAGCAGCAGCGGGCTGAGGCCAAGCTGAAGGAGGTCGAGGAAATGGAGAGGGGCCACCTTACCCGAATCGCTGAGCTAGAGGCGGAGGAGAAGCGGCTCAAGGAGAGGATCGCCGAATTAGAGGATGCTGTGCGGCCGGCCGAAGGCGAAACCGAGGAGGACAGGCTCCTAACCACTCGAGCAGCGCTGGTGGCTCAACTCAGGAAACTCGAGCAGGATCTCCAGCTATCCGAGGATGATGCTCTTGAAACAGCGGGCATAGGGTTCCGGAATGCAGTGGCGCAGCTTCGGGTCCTCAACCCCGACCTGGTGACCGATGGGGCAGATGCTGACTTCGAGGTGGTCGACGGCCGGATAGTTCCGCCCGGGCATGGAGGAGACGCCAACGAGGAAGGTGGGTCGGACGCCACTGAGACTGCCGCAGAGTAGGGATATAGTTTGCTTGGCCTGCGTGCCATTTTGTTTTTGCCCGGCTTGTGGGCTTATTTGATGTACTATTAGCACAATGGTTATTTTTGCCCGGCTTGTGGGCTTGTATTCGTAACATTTTTGTACTAAGGGTTTTGCCCGATTTTCATACTTCGTTATGCCTTTTTATTAATTTTGCTTGTGTGTGATATTTTATGCATTACTTATTTTTGTCTAAGTAGTTGAGATCACTGGCGCCTCGGGCGTTTGCTCGACTCTTATTATGCTCGACTGCGAAGAGAGCTTAGCCGAGTGGTCAGGGGTTGTACTCCGACCTTCGACGAGGCTAAGAAAGCGGTCGATGTCTTAGCTTCGTGGCGTGAACTTCCCATCGCGAGCTGGGTGTTCCGCCTATTTGGTACGTCGACGACGGAGCTCGGTTGAGGTCTCCTCGCCGGGCCAAAAAGTCTCACGCACACACTTCGTGGTTCTTGGCCGTCGTGTGTTATATAGAGGTGTCGCGCATGTACCGTTGCACGCCCCCGTGTTCGCGACGTTGTATTGTCTCGGGCAGTGTCTAACTGTAGTATTGCTTGAGCTTCTCAGCATTCCATGGTCGAGCAAGTTGTTCACCGTGGAGGTTCTCGAGGTAATAGGCACCCGTCCCCGTCTTCGCGCTGACGCGGTATGGGCCCTCCCAGTTTGCGGCCAGCTTTCCTTCGTGTGAATCTTTTTTATTTCTTCGTAGAACAAGACTGCCTACTTGGAAGTCTCGTTTGATAAGTTTGTCATTATAACGCAGAGTTATTTTTTGTTTTAAAGAGGCTTCTTGGAGGGAAGCATCGGTCCTTATCTCTTCGACAAGGTCGAGTTCCTCTCGCAGGGCTTCGTTGTTCATGTCGTGGTCGAGGGGAGCCTTTGTCCTCCTCGAAGGTTCCCTGATCTCTACGGGGATAACCGCTTCGGTCCCGTACGTTAGGCGAAACGGGGTCTCCCCGGTCGTGGAATGTGGGGTTGTCTGATACGCCCAGAGGACGCTGTGCAGCTCCTCGACCCACCGTTGTTTGGCCTCGCCGAGTCGTCGCTTCAGTCCCCGGAGTATCACTATGTTCGCTGCTTTGGCCTGCCCGTTAGTTTGAGGGTGTTCAACCGACGTGAAGTGGTGTTTTGTGCCCAGTTTGGCGACGAAGTCTTGGAAGTTCCTGTCGGTGAACTGTGTCCCGTTGTCTGTGACAATGGCTTGGGGCACCCCGAATCGGGCGAGGATGTTTCTCTTGTAGAAACAGAGTATGTTGAAAGCAGTGATTTTGGCCAGTGCCTCTGCCTCAATCCACTTTGTGAAGTAATCCACCCCGACTATGAGGTACTTGTTTTGGTACGACCCCATGACGAAAGGTCCGAGGATATCCATTCCCCACCACGCAAATGGCCACGGGGATGACAGTGACTTAAGCTCGTTTGGAGGAGCGAGGTGCATGTCTCCGTGTCTTTGGCAGCGGTCACATTTCTTAACGTGCTCCTTTGCGTCATGTTGCATAGTGGGCCAATAATACCCTGCTCGGAGTGCTTTTCGGGCTAGGGACCTTCCGCCGAGGTGTTGTACGTTGATTCCTTCGTGGATTTCTTGGAGGATCCCCGAAACTTTGCCTTCTTCGACACACCGAAGTAAGGGAATGGAGAATCCTCGACGGTATAGTTTCCCTTCGACGACGGTATACGCGCATGCCCGCCTCTTGACTATCCCCGCTTCTTTAGGATCGTCAGGCAGTTTGCCCGTCGTCAAGTATTCGTGAACGGGGGTCATCCAACAGTTTGCGTCTCCGATTGCGTTGACCTCCGTGGTCGGTGCGGTTTTGGTTATGCTCGGTTGGATCAGTATCTCCTGGATAACTGATTTGTTCCCTCCTTTTTTCTTAGTGCTCGCAAGCTTGGAGAGCACGTCCGCTCGAGTGTTGTGCTCACGCGGGATGTGAGCCACTTTTGCGGAGACGAATTTCTTCAACTTTTCTTGCACCAAGGTTAGGTACTCGATGAGACTATTGTATTTGGCCTGGAATTCTCCCCGAACCTGCGATGCCACGAGCTGGGAGTCTGTAAAGATTTTGACTTCTTTTGCGCCAAGGTCTTCCGCAAGCCGAAGTCCCGCGAGGAAGGCCTCGTATTCGACTTGATTGTTCGATGTCTTGAAAGACAGTTCGAGGGAGACCTCTATCAGGATGCCCTGCTCGTTTTCCAGGATAATGCCCGCTCCGCTTCCCTTCGCACTGGAGGCCCCGTCGACATAAATCGTCCATTTCTGGGAGCCACTGGTCGAGGACTCAGGGACGGTCATTTCTGCTACGAAGTCGGCCAGTACCTGGGCTTTCAGGGCTTTTCTTCCTTCGTATTGAAGGTCAAACTCGGATAGCTCGAGAGACCACCGTAGCATTCTCCCCGCCATATCTGGCCGACTGAGGAGCTGTCGGATGGGTTGCTCCGTCCTTACCACGATTGTGTGGGCCAGGAAGTAATGACGTAATCTTCTGGCTGCAGATACGAGGGCCAAGGCGACCTTTTCAATCTGTTGGTATCTTAGCTCGGGGCCCTGAAGGGCTCTGCTCATGAAATAAATCGGTTTCTGTCCGTCGGGGGTCTCCCGTATGAGAACAGCGCTCACCGCTTCGCCGGTGACGGCCAGGTACAAGAAAAGTGTTTCCCCGGTATCCGATCGGGACAAGACCGGGGGTTGTGACAAGACTTGTTTTAGATGGAGGAGGGCTTGTTCGCATTCTTCACTCCATTCGAAAGTCGCCTTCTGCCGGAGAAGCTTAAAAAAGGGGAGAGTGTACTGAGCGGATTTGGCCACGAAACGGGAAAGAGCAGTCAGCATTCTGTTGAGTGATTGGATAGACTTCTTCGAGTTTGGGGTAGGGATTTCGGAGAATGCCCTACATTTGTCGGGGTTTGCTTCGATGCCTCTCTCTGTGAGGTAGAAGCCGAGGAACTTCCCCGCGCGAACACCGAAGGTGCACTTGTCGGGGTTGAACCTCATGCGACATTTCCTCGCCGTGTCGAACACTCTCTGGAGATGAGCGGCATGGTCGACTTCTTCCGCAGATTTAACGATCATGTCGTCCATGTAGACCTCGAGCATGTCGCCGATATCTGCCCGGAAGACCTTGTTCATCATCCGTTGGTAGGTGGCACCAGCATTTTTCAAGCCGAAGGGCATTACGTTATAGTAGTAATTGTCTGACTCGGTCATGAAGGCGGTGTGCCGCTTGTCGGCCTCGTCCATGGGGATTTGGTTGTACCCCGAATAAGCGTCCATAAAAGATAGTAATTTAAATCCTGCAGAATTATCGACTAGTTGGTCGATGTTAGGTAAGGGATAAGAGTCCTTCGGGCATGCCCGGTTAAGATCCGTGTAGTCAACGCACATCCTCCACTTTCCATTATTTTTCTTAACGAGTACAACATTTGAGAGCCAAGTCGTGTACTTGGCCTCGGAAATAAAATTTGCCTCTAGGAGGTCTTTTACAGCTTTTTCAGCAGCCTCCATTTTTTCCGGAGACTGCCTACGCCTACGTTGAGCTACGGCCCTAGCGGCCGGATCTATGGTCAGCTGATGACAAGCTACTTCAGGGTCCAGTCCGGGCATCTCTGCGGCACTCCAGGCGAAAAAATCTGCATTTCTTGGAGACATGCCTTCAGTTGTCTCTTCGCCAAGTCGGGGAGTCCAGAGCCAATCTTCACGCTTTGGTCTGGGCTGTCGCCGAGAGGAACCAGCTCTAAATCTACATCTGGAACGGGGCGCGTTGGGTGGAGAGGCTGCCCGTTGACTTCAAGTGGGAGGTCCTCGCCAGTAGCTTCTTCCAGCTCCCCGGGAAATCGGCTGTCAAGGTCGACCGCGCTGACCGGCGGGAGTGGAGCCTGCACGACGTCTGAAGGTGTCTCGGCCTGAGACTTAGCTTTGGTTCCGCCCGATATGACCAGGGCCTGGGGGAAAGACTCCCAGGTGCTTCGGGTACTTATCGAGTCTTCAGCCGGGAAGTTCTTCCACATGTCCCGGACAGCTTCAGGGCTGTCGAGTTCTCCCGCAAAACCGAAGTCTTCAGGTCGCGTGATGCTCAACGCGACTTGCAGCGATCCGTTGTTGGGAGAGGGAGTTGACTCCTCGACATTCTGAGCCTCCTGGCCGCTGGGGCGGGGGACCTCTTGCTCCTTGGCGTACTTCTTCAGGTACCCTTCTTTAATCAGTGTTTCGATTGCGTCCTTAAGGTGGACGCAATCTTCAGTAACGTGCCCGTGACTGCGATGAAACCGGCAATACTTGGACTTGTCAGCATTTGGTTTGGAAGCCGTCGGTTTCGGGAAGCGGATTCCCCCTTTGACGAACTCCGAGTTGGCACAGTCACTAAAAATGCGCGAGCGGGACACGTTCAGCGGTGTGTAATCTTTGAAAAGGCTGGACGGTCCCCGTGATTCGGGGGGCTCTTTGGTCCGGGCTTCTTTCTTTCTCTCCCCGCCTCGCCTGGGTGGAGGGGAGTCTTCTCTTCTCCTGTCTCCACCTCGCCTGGGTGGAGGGGAGTCTTCTTCCTTGTTGCCGCGGGGGCCTTCTCTGCGCCTCGAGTCGAGGGCAATTTGCGCAGCCTCAGCTTCCTCGAACTCAATATGCGACTGAGCCCTCTCGAGGAGGCCTTCAAAGCTGCGGGGACGGTGCAGCCCGACGGACTATGCAAACTTAGATCCTATCCTCAAACCCTTGATGATGAGATACATTTTGATGTGGTCGGTCACGTGGATCTCGACAGCCTCTTTGTTGAACCTCTCTATGTAGCTCCGGAGAGGTTCATCCTTCCCCTGAAAGATGGCTTCCAGGGAGGCTATCGTCTTCGGATGGCGACGAGAAGCCATAAAATGTTTCCTGAAACGCTCCCTCAGGACTCTCCACGACGTGATTGACTCAAATGCCAGGTTTTTGTACCAAGCCATGGCCCCTTTCCGAAGATTCGTAGGGAATAATCGGCATTTGATAGCGCCAGAAACATTCCTGAAATCGAGCAGAGCTTCAAAACTCTCGACATGGTCGTTAGGATCAGAAGTCCCGTCATATGTCCCCAGAGACGGGGGCCTCTCCAGGCCCTTAGGAATAGGGGCGTCCATGATGTGCCTGGCCAGAGGGGTCCGGTAATCGTCATCCTCGCTGGCACCCGGAGACACAGAGGGGGAGCGGTGTCCATGAACATAGTGACGTCTCGGGGAGTGGTCCTTCGGGCGGCCTATGGTCTCCTCGGCGTCCGACTTACTCCTTTTATTTTTCGAGGAGCGAACCGGTCCCTTTGGTATCGGGGAGCGGTGGCGTTTCTAAGGATACTCCGGCTGAGCACGCTCCAAGCGTGGTCTGCGACCCCTGGGAACCGGGGAGGGGCTGCGAGACGCCTTCGGGGACGGTGAACGTCTCGGAAATGGTGGTGGTCGGTGCCTTCGCGGGGAAGAACGACCACGACTTTTCTCCAGCGCCTTGATCCGGATGTTCTGGTTGAAGATCATCTGGTTGGTCTGATTGACCAACGTAAACAGGGCAGCAGTGCTCGGATCCGCATTTGGCGGCGGGTCCACGGGTTGGAAAACGGGCTGGAGGACGGTTTCCTGTCCGTCCTGGTGAGCTGTCTCGTACTCCACTTCCTCGGAAGATGGAGAAGCAGTGAGTCCGTCTCTGACGTCGTTCTCCGCGACAGGTCGGGCAAAGTTGTTGTCGACGTGATTGCCGGTGCTAAGCTGCGCAATAACGTTGTCTAGAGCCTGATTCGCTGACGGGTTGGCCATGATGGTTGTTGAACGAAGAAAGCTTTGGTTTATCGAACAGACAAACGGGGAAGCCTATGTTGTTCCCACAGACGGCGCCACTGATCGCACCTGGATCAGACAGTGATGGTGGCCAACGGCGTCTGGAACGGCAGCTCCGGTGATGGTGAGAGACGGCGCGGGGGGGGGGGGGGGGGTGGGTGTACCTGCAGGGTACTCCGACGTTCAAGTGAGAGAGTGCACAGAATATCAGCAAATACAGAAAGCGAGAATGGTAGGAAGAAAGTGTCTAACCTGACCCTCTCAAATGAGAGGGTATTTATAGAGAGCCCCCAGCGCGGGGCCAACGGTTACCTGCAATGGGCTGGATCAACTAGGCCCACTCCAAGTAACTGATAGGGCTTACGTGTAGTAGTGAAGACCAGTACGTGGTCTTCGCCCTAGAGTAACTGCTCCTAGACTTCCGGAAGTAGGGCAGACCGAATCTTTCGGAAGTGGGAGGTTACTTGGAACGTGTCCACGCGGGGTGGACCGTTGGGTGCTCCTCGCGGGGGAGGAGCCCCGTGTGGTCGAGGAGATGTGAATCCTGTATACTCCTCGCGAGGAGGAGCCTTATGTGTCGGGGAGAGATGATGCCCGTGGAACGGACATGGCCTCGCGGGGAGGAGCCATGTTCGTCGAGGAGCGACGTGTAGCATTCTCGCGGGGAGAAGCTAGACTATCGAGGAGACATATCTCAGTGGGACGCGATGCCCTCTTCTCTTATTGTCAGGCGCCCGACAATGGCTCAGTGCCCGGCGAAGCTGTGGTGCGCGCGTGGTAGTCACGTGTCCGCAGAAGGACCTTATTGGGCCTCTCCAGGCAGCATGGGGTTGGGTCTGCTCGACTGTTGGGCAGCCTCGGCCCAGTCCAGAACAGTACTTATTGGGAGGCAACCCAAATTTATAGTCTTTAAATTTTCTTTTATGCAAATTTCTAATTTTGAAACAATATCTCAATAGGTAGTACATCAAAAAAGTTTCTAAACTAAAACAATAGGTTTGGAATTCGGTAGATATTTCGCTGGGTGAGATCATGTCCTTGCTAAGAAAATTCTTCACTTGGTGAAGCCTGTTTTCACTCAGCGAAACCTTCTCGGTAGCTTTTTTTTTTATTTTTTTATTTAACTAGTTCTCATCAATAATTGTTAATTTTTCCCAACAAACCAGATGTTATTAGTGCATTGGTAACAATTTTTCGGACTTAAAAAACCTCTTGAAAATAATTTTTACACGACCCAAACACTCAAATATCACAAAACATTTGAATTTTACTTCACTAACCTTAGGAATATCAAATCCAACACATTTTCTTCAAAATTTCACAAAATAAATTACACATCAGCACACACAAATGCAAAATTTCTATAATATCTTTTGCAATCAAAGACAAAGAAATGTATGTTCTCAAAGTTTCCCATGTTTCTTGAAATTTCTATCTTTATTGCATTTTGTGTTTCTTTGGTTCTATGTATTGATTCATGCCATATGAATCATGATACCATGGTATTGTTAAAGATTGTTGATTAGAGTTTTTTCTGTGTGTTTAAGATATTGTGTTAATTTAAAAAAAAACATTAGGGATTAATGATTAGGTTTGTATGGTGATGAACAATGTTCAATGGAAAATGTAGAAGATTAACCATATGGTGGACATTGGTAATTAGCCTTTCCATGTTGCTCACTATTACGAATAAGTGTTTTTACCTCGGTTAAAAAAAGGTTTTACCTCGGTTGAAAAAGAGGTTTCACCTCTATTTGGTGGGAGAGATAACGAATGGTGTTATGGAAAATGCTCCACTTTTCCCCTAAGTTGAACTGGCAACTGAGAAAAAAATTGAAAGTGGTCATCGACGCGATTCCCATTTACAATGTATTTTGTATTTTCAAAACTTAAAAGCACGTCACTTTTCCCCTCGGTTTTAATTAATACTTGAGGTGAAAGATGAGTTTTTACCTCGGTTGGAAGTTCCAGTCGATGGAAAATCCCTTATTTTTTGAAAGAAAAAAAAAAATAATTATACATAATTTTTTAATCTGTATCTTTTTTAGACAAAACCTTTATAATTATTTTGTGAAACATAACCAAATTTTCATTTGTGAAACAACTATATATATATATATATATATATATATATATATATATATATATATATATATATATATATATATATACTAAACCAAAAATGAAGGACATATATTTTTTACAACATTAAGCATTCAATCTCCAAAACAACAACAACATAAACCTTTTACTAGCTATCAACAATAACATTAACTTAACAACTAACATAAAGAAATTAATGTTCTAGTAATCATAAAACTCTAGTGTAGTTCCTATTGGATTTACTCTTTAGATTGGTTCAATTTTGCAAAACAACAACATGGAGAAGTCTCTAAGTGTTCAAGATTGGTCTAGCTTGGTTAAGTTGTATAAGAGACACATGATGGGCGCGACGTTCCAGCATGTTGGTACGACATGTGAGCCTTGCTCAACAGGCGCCATATTGTTGCATTTTGAATGAATCTTTTGAGAAGATTCAGTTATATTTTATTGCTAATTGACTTAGCAAAATGTTTAGGTGATTTGTTGACATCTGGATGAAGATTGGTTCATATTTAAATGAAGATTTAAATTTGAATTTAAATTAAAACAAATCATATATTGTTGGAGATATTTATGGAACAAATAATATCCAACAAATTCTATATTAATTCTGGACGAAATCAAATTTCAAATACTAGAATTATTATGCTATATAAGATGCTCAAAACTAACATTGGAAGTCAATCATTCATATTTAATATTTTAGAGTGCTAGGGTTTACAAGAGTCCTTGTTATTTTGTGTCCACCTCTATGTTTTAGTAACTTGGCATAGAAGATTTGCTTTGTTGAGTTGTATATTCAACATCTTCATGTACACCTTTATATTTCAGTAACTTGGCATAGAAGAGTTGTCTAGAGTTGAGTGGTAGTATTCTACATTGATTATTGAGTTGTAATCTCCAATCACAAGTTATGTGATTAAGAAGAAAGTGAGTAGGTTCTCATATTTAGGGGGGTCCATAAATAGAAAGTCATTGGGTAGTGTTAGGAAGAGGCATTGAACAACATAGGGTTTGTTGTTACTTGTAAGACTAATTATACTAAAATACTAATATTGAATTTCCTTTCTTGGGTTGTGAACTCAACCCCCTAGATTTTGGCGTGGTTTCACCAAATTTAGTAAATAATTATCGTGTTATTTACTGCTTTTCTGCTCCATCATCTAGTAGTTTCTATTGTGGTGTTTCTTGTTTAACTTGTCAAACCAGTTGTCTGGGACGTCATGTTCGACATATGTCCCCTGAGGAACAGAATTTCAATTGGCATTAAAGCAGACACCTTATTCTGTTTAGGTGAGCTCCATGAAAAGATTATTTTGTTCCAGATGGATAACTTTAAAGAAAGAGGAGTTGTTTGTCAACCAAAGATTTGTCATGGTGCTAAGAATCCTCCAAATATTTTTGATAGTTATGAAAACTGTGATGATGAAGCATAATGTAACTGTAAAGAGAATTTCAGGCTTGCTAAGGAGTTTAACAAGGTATTAAGACAACTTGAATAGATATCTAGGATGAATGTCCCCACCATTGTCAAGAATATTCAGCAAAAAGAGAAGGATGGTGAAAGACAAAATCTCAATTATTCCTTCAGGTGGAAAGGTATCTAATGTCTGAATTGCAAAGAGTTTGGTCATATTCAAATGGAATGCTCAAGTGTTCCAAGGGAACAAAGAAGAATCTTCAGTGTCACGAATGTTGAAGAATCTGAAGATGATCAAGTAAACAATGGTGTTTATGTCAAAGATATGCATACTGATAAGCAATTAAATTCAAAGAAGAAGTGCATTGCCCATATTCAGAAACCACAATGCAGAATGTCAGGTAACATGTTTCAGCATCGGGACAAACATGAGTATTAGTTTATTAAGTATGTCTCCTCCACTCCCTTGTACTATTGTAAGTTGTATGGTAAGAAACCACACTGTGAACATTGGTATCCTTAGTGGAATAAGGAGTTTCAAACACAACATTAGAAAGTTTGGCTTGCAAAGCCTAATCTCCTTGCTACTTGTTTCTCCCACAAGAAGTTCTCTTATGAAGATTGATATCTTAGCTGCATTAGGCAGATGATTGGAAAAGAAAATCTTACTGCTTCTTGTGATAGCCATATGAGAAGGAAATTTCTAAAGATGAATATGATGGCTTCCTGTGTAGATCAGATTGTTGAAGATCGTGTTTCAGAAATCATGGAAGACATGTTAGAAACTGCAACAAATACGTGGCACAAAAATCATGGGGATTGTTGCAGAAAGAGCTATCACATATGTACTAATCTTAATGATTAAGAGGGAAATAGCTATGAAGTTTACCACCTTGAGAAGCAAACCAAGATGTCTTACCAGATGGTTCAATGTATTTCTCATGCTTATGATTTACCACATATGGACTTTATGAGACTCAAGCAAGGATTTGTTATTGAAGGGAAGGTTGATGGCTAGTGTCTTGGCTGGAAAATTTACAGAGTCGCCACCATATTTTATTTGTTCCTAAGGAACATGGAAATAATGATAAAACCTAAAAATTAAGGATAAGACCTAGGGTTTGGGAGTCGATTAAGTGAGGGGAAGATGTTAGGCACCCTTCACCTCCATTGTACTCAATGAGATCTTTCTTTAGTTCTAGGGTTTCTATGTTGTCTATGGGACGTTTGCTTAAGGTTATATATTACTTGCTTAGTCTACTTAATTACAGGGAACTAGGTTATTATTTTAATAAAAGGATGACTTAATCAGGAGAGAGGACAAAGAAAAAGTTTTTTGTTATTGTATTCGCAACTTTATGCCTACGTACCCTCAAGCATCATGAGGGACCAGAGTATCATAGTTCGTCTAATAAATGTTTGTGTGTTTGTTGATTTTAATTATGAAAATGTCTCAATGCCCGGGGCGGAGAAATGGTTTGTTTGAAAAAGATCTCAACACACAAGGGTGGAGAAAATGATGTTTGATGTGTTTTGTTGATTTTAAAGTTTTAAATTTGTGAAAAGTGTTAAGTTGATTTGATAAAAAAAAGGTTTGATTATGCACAAGTCAAGGAATATTTACAAGTGAAAAAGATTCATTCTTGATATTTTTGGATTAATAGAGAAATGGAATATTTTTTGTATTTTTATTTTAGTTTAATGATTAAGAGATTAACCTAAATTAAACTAGAAGGTGAGAACACATAATATGTAACATAATTGATGAATTAAAATAAGACATTTGATCTTTTTTGTGTGTTTTTGCTATTTTTTTAATATTAATAATAAGATATAATCATATTAAAATAAATGAAATGAAAATAAATAAATAACTAAAAAAACTAAAGAGGGAGGACATTTAGAATATGGGCCTAAAGAAGCATGTCAAGTTAGCCCACAAACCAATCTATTTTCTAACCCTAATTTTAATTCATATAAAAAATAAAATAAATAAAAAAGATAATATAATGCTTAAAAATGGAGGTGGTGCCCAATTTTTCCTAAAATGTAATCCTAAATTTAATTTAAAAAATTCAATGCACTTAATTCATAGTTAAAACAAATCCAATAAATTTTAACTTTTCAAAATGCAGAATGTCAAGTAACATGTTTCAGCATCGGGATAAACATGAGTATTAGTTTATTAAGTATGTCTCCTCCACACATGAGTATTGTAA
The DNA here is from genome assembly GCA_022829125.1 of Lathyrus tuberosus. Lineage (NCBI taxonomy): Eukaryota > Viridiplantae > Streptophyta > Magnoliopsida > Fabales > Fabaceae > Lathyrus > Lathyrus tuberosus. The sequence goes on from JALAZF010000668.1 coordinate 1,060,783, forward strand.
GTTGTATGGTAAGCAACCACACTGTGAACATTGGTATCCTTAGTGGAATGAGAAGTTTCAAAGACAACATCAGCAAGTTTGGCTTGGAAAGCCTAACTAATATCCTTGCTACTTATTTCTCCCACAAGGGGTTCTTTTATGAAGATTGGTATCTTAGCTGTATTAGGCAGATGATTGGAGAAAGAAACCTTGCTGCTTCTTGTAATAGCCATAGGAGAAGGAAATTTCTAAAGATGAAGATGATGTTTGTCTCTGCAGATCAGATTACTGAAGATCGTGTTTCATAAATCATGGAAGATATGTTAGAAACTGAAACACAAACGCGACATAAAAAGCATGGGGATTGTTGCAGAAATAACTATCACATATGTACTGATCTTAATGATGAAGAAGGAAGTAGCTATGAAGTTTACCACCTTGAGAAGAAAACCAAGATGTCTTACCAGATGGTTCAACATATTTCTCATACTTATGATTTACCAAATATGGACTTTATGAAACTCAAGCAAGGGTTTGTCTTTGAAGAGAAAGTTGATGGTCAGTGCCTTGGCTGAGAAATTTACATTGTTGCCACAATATTTTATTTGTTCCTAAAGAACAAGGAAATAATGATAAAACCTACAAACTAAGGATAAAACCTAGTGTTTGGAAGTCGTTTCAGTGAGGGGAAGGTGTTAGGCACCCATCACCTCCATAGTACTCAATGAGATCCTTCTGTAGTTCTATGGTTGTTATGTTATCTATGGGATGTTTGCTTAAGATTATCTATTATTTGCTTAGTCTACTTATTTACAGGGAATTAGGTTATTGTTTTAATAAAAGAAGGATTTAATCAGGAGAAAGAACAAGGAAAAAGTTTTTTGTTATTGTATTCGCAACTCTGTGCCTACGTACCCTCAAGCATTATGAGGGATGAAGTACCATAGTTCATCTAAAAAATGTTGGTGTGTTTGTTGATTTTACTTATGAAAAGGTATCAACGCCCGGGGGCGGATAAGTGGTTTGTTTGAAAACGATCTCAACAAACAAGGGTGGAGAAAATGATGTTTGATGTGTTTTGTTGATTTTAAAGTTTTGAATTTGTGAAAAGTGTTAATTTGATTTCATAAAAAAAAGGTTTGATTATGCATAAGTCTTGGATTACTTAGAAGTGAAAAATATTCATTATTGATATTTTTGGATTAATAGAGAAATGGAATATTTTTGTATTTTCATTTTATTTTAATGATTAAAAGATTAACCCAAATTAAAATAGAATGTGATAACACATAATATGTAACATAATTGCTGCCTCTGCAGATCAGATTGTTGAAGATCGTGTTTCAGAAATCATGGAAGACATGTTAAAAACGAAAACAAAGATGTGGCACAAAAAGCATGAGGATTGTTGCAGAAAGAGCTATCACATATGTACTAATCTTAATGATGAAGAAGGAAGTAACTATGAAGTTACCACCTTGAGAAGCAAACGAAGATGTCTTACCAGATGGTTCACATTATTTCTAGTACTTATGATTTGCCACATATGGACTTTATGAGAGTCAAGCAAGGGTTTGTCATTGAAAAGAAGGTTGATGGTCAGTGTCTTGGCTGGGAAATTTACAGAGTAGCCACCAAATTTTATTTGTTCCTAAGGAATAAGGAAATAATGATAAAACCTACAAACTAAGGATAAGACATAGGGTTCGGGAGTCGATTAAGTCAGGGGAAGGTGTTAGACACCCATCACTTCCATTATACTCAATGGGATCATTCTCTAGTTCTAAAGTTACTATGTTATCTATGGGATGTTTGTTTAATATTATCTATTACTTGCTTAGTCTACTTATTTACAGGGAAATAGGTTATTGTTTTAATAAAGTTAGGATTTAATCAGGAGACAGGTGTTCAAATTGTTAGTGTACGTGGGTTTTTGTTATCGTCTCCATAGGGATTGTTCGATATCTTGATGCTTGTCGTTCAATAGTTTATCGTTTCAAGAAAAAGGGTTTTCAAAGTTTGGTCATAAAATTGTCACGTTTTTAGTAGCAAAGCTTATAAATTCTAAAGAGTTTGATTAACAAAGTATATCAAAAGTAGTTTTCATCTACCCTAACTTATACGTATTCTTTCAATCTTGCATGTGAAGTCGAATCCGATTAATATCATCAGGCATTCTCTCAACACCATCTATCTCTAGAGCGGCGTCGTGAGAAATACCGTATTCATCGCTACACGATCTCTCCATATAATAACCAATATATTAAGCTTTAAGTTTAACTCAAAGCAACTATCAACCATAGACCGATCTCTCCAATCTATAAATCGATAGATGAATATTTTAGGTCAGGTTTCACAAAATCTATGTCTAGAGTTTTACAAAACAAGAATGGATCATTAAGAACAAAAATATTCATCATATATTAATCATCACTTGTTCACATACAAGGTCAGTCAAAAGAAATACATAAAGCTAATGGTAGACTACCTCTACCTTTGATACAAAGGAAATTAGCTACCCATAACCACGGTAGCTTGCTTTACAAGTAATGGAAGAAGATGAATGAGCATCCAAGTCGAAGAATCGAACTTGGATGCGAATCCAGCTTCTATTTGCAAAATATCACCTTTTGGTGAAGAAATGCTGAGAAATGAAGTTTAGAGGTGCAAAATGGGTAATGATCCCCAAAAAGTGTGAAAAATACTTATATAGTACTTTTAAAATCTGTCAAGTTCACCCAGTGAACTCCTTCTTTTCCCAGTGAACTCCATTTTAAGCACCTGAAGTGCCTCTAAACAGTTAAAATCGCTCCTGAGGATATTACAAAGTTCGTTGTACGAACAATTCTTCGCCCTGCAAACTACTTCGCTACAAGTTCGCACAGCGAACTTAGGGTCTTTTAGCTACTGACTTCAGTCTGAGATAGTTCGCTGGTCCTTCGTTGTGACATCGCCTAGCAAGTATTCGCTACTAGTTCGCCCAGCGAACTTAGTGCCCTTTTCCTACTGCCATCATTCTGTGATGGTTCGCTGGGGCTTCGCTATGAGTTCGCCCAGCGAACATTCGCTGCTACTCCTCGCTGGCAGTTTTCCCAGCGAACATGCTGAATCTCTTCTTTTCCTTTGGCTTCCATATCCAATTACTTGTGTCTTACACTTTGATATTTTTATGCCTAATTTCTACACAATAACACACAAATCAAAGCAGCCAAAGGTATTTTCAACATTATTGAAGGATAGCATTATATCATGGAGTAAATCCAATAAAAACATAACAATTGAGATAAAAAATGTCAATAAATATGGATCAATTTAAAGCATGTTTGGCATTCAAAAAACTCTCCCCAACTAGATCTTTGCTTGCCCTCAAGCAAAGTATGCCTCTCATTGAAAACAATAGGATTTGCTCAAGCATTTAATTCACCCAAGAATGGATTTATGGCTCAAATAAACAAACAAATGCGCAAAAGCAATGTTCACCACTTCCTAGAATTAAACAATGAAAAAGAATTTAGTTCTTAAATAAATACCAGGTAATGCTTCAATTAAAAACTAAATTCTCATGCTTGAATCACTCTAACACTCCTCTTTGAATAAGATTGAAGAAATTAACGCGTTTGCAACCGCGGGGCAATTTCACTCACCTGACAAACAATGCAAATACAATCCAATTCATGCATTCATTTAATCAATCATCAAAGAATTCATGGAAGCAAAAGGATCATTAAGTTCTTTAAAGGTTGTAGCTTGGTTAGGTTCACAACAAAGGGACATTTATAAGGCCATGGATTCAAAGTTTCCAATGCAAAAGAAACATTCACTATACAAGGTTATGTGCACACTACAACTTCATCCAATACTTCCTTTTTCTCAATTGTTCACCCTTTCAACATCCTTTATGCACATTATTCATTTTCTATTTTTTCTCTTTCAAACAAACATGCTTTTTCTTTTTCTTTTTCACAATTCATATTCACAATTTTCTTTTCAATGCTTGTTTGAAAATTTTCAAAATTTTTGAGTAACCTAGCACTTTCTTTTCACTTTCCCCAACTTGAATTCAACCAAACCTCAAGTGAATGCTCCTATATTTTTATGGAAAGGAAAACAAATTAGGACATTATTCAAAGGTTTAAGAAAATTTTTTAGAATCCTACACAATTCAATGATGAACTAATCTTTTGATTTATGTACAAACACCAAGTTCAACACTAAATTAGGATCTAAACTATTAAGCTCAAAAGGGTTAGCAAATACTCACTACTCACAGGTAAGTTACTTTTTTAGGGAATGGTTGTGCTCAATATCAACAATTGCCTTGATCATTTCTAATGCTTCCACAAAATCAAAATAATCACAAGATTAAACATGAATCAAATGTATTCAACAAGATTTATCAGTCATCCTATGTATTTAGTAAACAATAGAGGTTTCTCACAAATTTGTGGCTATTGGAACCTAAGTGAAACAAGCATTCAAACAAAGTTGCAAAATGAAACAAAATTACATTTGCATAAAGAAAAAAAACTTAAGCATTCTAGCATCCTAGAAAAAGGTAACCATGTACCCTGCTTGCATTTACATGATCAAATACTATCATCCCCATCCAAACTTGGGAGAATATTGATTGGATACTTTTAGCAGATAGCAACCAATATAGAAGTTCTCACGTTTAATCACCCAAAAGGGAAACATTAAAAATCAAAACAAACTACCATTAACCATAAAAAACTACTAGAGTTGAACAATCCTAAACTGAAGAATTCAACTCTTAAACAACAAAACAAAAATGAAATTTGAACATTCGTGAACTAAAGAATTCAACTAAAAATAACATTAAAATTTTATGGTGTAAAAACACCAACAAAAGTACTATTACCCAAAAGTGGTACATACAAACATTATCCAAAATAATCCACCAAGTGGATATTGTATAATACAAAAGAGAATACAATAAAACAATACAAATATAGCAATGATCTAAGCTAAACAGAAAACTTCACTTAGTAGAAACCAAAGGAAGTATACTAAGACCATGCTCAAAATATCTAACATCAAAAACTAGTTCTCATCGGACTCAGTCTCCTCATCCAAATCGACCTCCTCTCTAGATCCAGTACCATCATCAGAACCAAACTCCCCATCATCTCCAGCCTCCTCAGCGTCATCTGCCTCACCAGGATCACCTACACCTGCCCCCTCTCCAAAGTGTGGCCTGGCCTCAGGCCAACCAGCATAAGCTAGGAACTGCTCCCTAGTCATCATCGATCGCTCCACTGAAGGCTCGTGGCACTGTAGCTGTAACACCTGCATAGAGTCATGTATATCAATCATGAAGCGCTAAGTAGTCGTCATCCACTCCCAGTTGTAGTTACAGATCTCCCTCTAAAATGGGTCAAAGCCCTAGGAGCCTGTAACTCCAAAACCGGAAGCCTCACCAGCTCATGAACTTGTACCAGCACCACCACCAGAAGTCTGTCCTCCTCTCATGCTCTTAGGCTTGCAAAACCTATTCACATAATTGTCATCAATGGCGGCCGGGAGGGTCACCTGATGGCGTGAGGGTAGCTTCACCCTCAAATGCACGAACAAAGTCATGATTAGACATGGGAATACCAAGGGGCAATTAGCTCGCGACCCTGGTTTAATTCCACTCTCAACAATAATGGGCATCTCATCAGCAATAATCCTAGCCACATCAATCTGAGTATTAATCAAAATCTTGTGAATTAATTGTGCAATAGGAATGGGCACAGTGAAGGTATGCGACTTTGACTTGATGTTTGTCAACACCAAGAGAATCACCAGCTGTGCTAACGGACGCATATCTTCCCTGTGGTATCTTCTTGGAACCCCAGATGGGTTCAATTCCACTGATTTGCCTTCCAACAACAATGCACCAGACATCTCCTCAATGTCTCTATGCAGCCTCAAATTCTGATGATACTCATCCACTTCATCTTCCCCAAGGTGATATGTCTACCCAAAACATGATAAATAGTATTCTGATCAAACCTAACCTCTCTTCTAAAAACAAGTGTAGTCCAAGAAAAGACCTCATTGTCGTTCGAAAGTGCATTAGCGTAGAACTCCCTCATGAGTTCCATGTTATAACTATCACTAGGTGTAATTAGCTTGTCCCACTTATTTGCATGAAGAATCACGGCTATCGCCCGGTAGGAACCTTGAGGGTTGATATTAAACCTCCTCTCAGGAAAAATGCTCCTTTTCTCTAGAGCAACATATCTTGCACCCTGCTTTGCTCCTTTGAATCGATCGACATCAAATGAGACTGGTTGCGGATGGGATGAACTTCTAACCTTTCTTTTCTTGGGAGGAGTTGTTCTTGGAGGTGCCATCTGCACATTCACCAAACATAACCAGAAAACTAAACACATAATACATTAGTAACAAAGCAATGCACAAAAAATCAGAACAAGAAATCTCAGCATAATTCAAAAATCAAACTTGTTGTCATATTTGCCTTGAGTTCTCCTAGTTAGACCTAGTGAACACTAGCTCCAGGTTCGCCCAGCGGACTCAAGGCAAACCCTGTGAATTTGAAAAATTCCAGGTTTTGCCTATTCAAAGTTTACACAACAACAATTCAATCTTTGTAATACAATCAATGACATTCAGTTTGTAACATGAGTATCAAATAAACAACAACAACCAAGCCACATTGTTCATGCAAAGGTTCAAATTTCTTAAAATTAATTCAATATAGTTTTAATTTTCCCTAAGAACACCTCAACTCTCAAATATTCTTAAAGTTCAATACCTAAACATGCATAGAAATGTAAACCAATATGAAGGTGTGAAAAATACACAAGAAGGGGGTTGAATTGTGTTTCGCGTTTTCTTATTATTTAGCTTCTAATCAGAGTTTCAGAATCATAACTGATGCTCAGATTCTGAGTTAATTCTGTTGGCAGCGGATACAGTAGAAGTAAATAAAATAGCAGCAGAAAACACAAAAGATTCATACTGGTTCCTCCCCTAACTGAGAGTAGTACAGTCCCCTTTCCTTATAAGAGCTTTTCATTATAACCACTTCATGATTACAATCGCTTATGCTTCTACATAAGACTCTTACAACTGCTCATACCAACTGTCTGAGACTTCCCTTGCTTAGAGCACATGTCTAAGACTTACCCTTTGCTCACACCGTCAGATTGGGCCACCTGCTCATCTGCCTTATGGCTGAGACTTTACTTTGCTTAGAGCACATGTATAAGACTTACCATATACTCACACCATCAGACTGAGCCGCCTGCTTATCTTCCTTCTGGACGAGACTTTACTTTGCTTAGAGCACATGTCTAAGACTTTCCATTGCTCACACTATCAGATTGAGCCGCCAGCTCATCTGTCTTCTGGCTGAGACTTAACTTTGCTTAGAGCACATGTCTAAGACTTTACTTTTTTCCAATCATACAAGTTGCACAAGACTTTCACAGCTCAAGCACTGAAGCAATAAGACTTACGTGGATTAAGCACCTTGGCTTAAGACTTGTTGCTTGAATCCCAATGAGACAAGACTTTTTTCTCTAGCACATAGCAGAAGACTTAATCTAAACTACTGAAGGCTCAGCAGAATAGAGAATAAGGTGCACATGATGCAAGCATCAGAGGTATAAGAGATCACCATAACAAAGACCTAAATCACTTAAGATTTCTAAATATATACAGAGGTAAGAAATCATAAGGCTTTTATAATTACAACCTACAACAAAAAATCTGCCTATTACATAGAGTTGATAATTACTTGATCTTGCTACTCCTTCAACAGAAGAATCCTTATTAAAAATCCAGGCTTGAATCTTCAGCCATATATGTAGCCTTTCCAGAAACTAGCCGTTGAGAAGGTTAGTTGATCAAGTATCTTTGCTTCTGCTCCGAAGTACAAGAGACGTTGAAGATGGATGCACAATAGATTTCTGAATCCATTGTGTAACACGTTTAACCTTTGAGTCTTCAAGAGGTTATGTACTAATAGAGTCATTGGGAGTAGACATTCGTAAAACGTACCAGCTTTTCTTGAGCCTTGCAATACTGTAGACTCGAGCTGACAGGATGATAAGATAATACAACATGTTTTCAGTAGTACGGATAGTCCACAACTTTATCACCAACTCTGAATGGTACCAGAAGTTGATATACAATTACTAAGTGTAGAAACTCGTCTGAATGCTGAGGCCTTCAGTTCAGAGTCTGTGTTAAGCCACACTAGAAATTGTTCTTTAGACTTTTCCACCAGAAGCTAGCAATGAAGCAACTCCAAGTGTATCTTAAATAAACAGATTCTGATTATTTATGTACAAGAACAAGAACCTGCATAAATAAAACACACATCAAATAAACCATTGTTCTTTTAATACTTTTGTTATCATCAAAACTAAAAGAGAAAATATCAAGAACAAATCTTGTTATAACAATCTCCCCCTTTTTTATAATGACAAACACAAGTATTTAAAGGACAATATTAGGCATTTAATTTTCTCTGCAACAACAGGGTATGAGGTTTGTAAGCTCTCCCTAAGTCTGATAGTTCACAACTGAGCTTGTTCTAGCATTAAGAACTATTTCTCAATAAAATTAAACTAGTCTTCTTAACAAGGTCAGGGTCTGGGGTTTTTAAGCACCCCCTGAGTCAAATAGTTCCAGGGTTGAGTTTTGTAAGCCCCCCCTTAGTTCCATAGTTAAGAACACCAAAATGATTGCATTTTAACTCCTTTTGGCAACACCAGAATACAAGGTTTCTAAGCTCCTTCTGAGTCTCATAGGCTAAGTCAGAGGTTTGTAAGCTCTATCTTAACACTATGTACAAGAGAGTTAAAATATGTCGCCCTTTTTAACTTTCTTTGGCAACACCAGAATATGAGGTTTGTAAGCTCCTTCTGGGTCTAATAGGCTAAGTCTGAGGTTTGTAAGCTCATACTCAGACCTATGTACAAGAAAGTCAAAATGCGCCCTCACAACAAGAGGTTCTACAACTCTCTTCCCGACATAGAAGAGGAATAAGTGATTGATTTAGAAGATGAGGAGGTAGACTACAACAAAATAAGAAGTGATAGATTTAAAATGCAATCATTTTGGTGTTCTTAACCTTGAATTCATCTACACCAAAATGATTGCATTTTAAGTGTACCTGGTCAATGGCTAGAGATGAATTCCAGACATCATCTTTTACCCCTCTTTGTTGTTAAAAAGTTGTAATCCTTATTTAATTAATGGAAAGTTTATTTCAGGCCAATACTTCTTTATCACACATTTACATTCCAGAATTTTACTTTAGATTTTCTGAAGGTACACTTAATAAAGTGAAACTGACATAGAAACGACAATTAGAATAGATCAGTCATAAACTCATACTAATTCAGAGAATCTTAATAGATTAGATTACATTACCAAGAGTCATTATTAAAATGTTGATTTAATCAGTACTTAAATAATATTAAACTTAATATAATAAATGTAATACGTCTATAAAAGGACTCAAAAAAGCTTTCTTCCATCGTCACTTAATCTCTAAAACACCAAGATGTATAAACAGAAGCAGCTATGGGTTCCAAAGAGAGATTTCAGGAAGACAACGTTACTGAATGCAACAACTCAAAGCAAGACACCAACTTAAAAACCTGTAAGCAAGCAGTCAGCTTCAGAAGTGCTCTCCTCTTCAGCATCCTTTGTGAAGACACGCAGAAGAAAGAAGTCTTCTGGATTCAGACGCATAAACAAATTGAGGAAGGAGGCTTTGGAGTTTTCTAAGGAAGAATGGCAAGATTTCTTAGACAATCTAGACATGTCAGATGATCCTATGGAGTTCCTTAGGACACATCCATTAGACTAGAAATATCTAATTGTCGTGTAATAGCTTCCTTTTTCAGTAATAAAATAAGTTGCAAACACTTGAGTTATTTCATCTATTTCAGATACTCGGTGAACAACACAAGTAAATATTAATTAGTTAAAACCGAACACAAGCATGAACAAACTTCTGAATTTATTAATAAGATACTTAATACAAAGATTTCAACAACAATGCAAAGCATAACTAAGCAGAAAATCTAACATCAGAATCTTTCGTAGAAACCTTCAAACTTGTCTCTCCAAATCTTGAAAGAACTAGCCTCAGAACTTATGTTAACCCCTTACTGAACAAGCATTTCAGAAATAACTCATCCAAAAGGTATGGAGAAGGTCTTTCCCTTTTTAAAATAAGAAAGAGATCTCTTCATATGGTCAAACATAACTTGAGAAAAATCAATCTTCAAATCTGAATTTAGAAGTAGAAGTAGATCTTTTTCAATAGGGTCCACTTAGTCTAAGTCTTGATCCTTTGGCAGTAAGTTTGAATTCAGAATCTGACTCCAAACAACCGCATCAGGAAGAAGATTAGAAACCACTGATGTATTATATGGATCTACAAAGATATGCCAAGTAGGAAGATAGTGTTCCCAAACAAGAGTTCCTGGAATTTCTCCAATCTCCTCACAATTGATCACATTTACAATCGATTTAGAGGTTACTGTAATAGAAACATCAGTTACTCTAGGCAGAATAACATACTCAGAATTTAGCTCAACAATGAATGCATTAATCCAAAACTCTTTGACAAGACTTGGATAAGTGAAACCACAAAGTAGCCACTCCACCTTTGTTTAGACACAGTCTCCCAGAATTTGAAACCAATATTAAGCAACTCATCAAAATCCACAAACTTTTCATTGATGACAACCAGCTGATTCAAAGGAGAATAAACTGAAGCACTCATCTCAGGTTTGGTTTGATCAGCATACACACAAGAAGAAAAGAAGAAAGAGAAGAAGAAGAAGAAGAAGAAGAAGAAGAAGAAAAAGAAAAAGAAGAAAAAGAAACTGAACAAGAATCTCACAAAAATAAGAATCTTGTCAGAAAAGGACACAATGATGTTTCACAAGACATGGAATAGTAACAACAAGTACTAAAAGAGAAAACATCATTACCCTAAGGTTCTTTATCTAGCAAATATTTCAATTCCACCAGATAAGTTTCATCTTTATGAAAGATTAAGTATTATAAAAGTTTTTAGAAAACTCTTTACTTAAACTGCTATGTCAGACTGAAAGAATCTTCTTCTGAATCTCAGAAACTGACAACTTTCAGAAGCTATCAACCATCAGAGTCTAGTAAGTCCAGACTAAGATAGAGATATCATCTGTCAATCACAAGTCTCTAAGATTTTATTCAGAACTAGCACATTATCTTGAAACAAGAGTCCTGAGTGATAGACGAATATTATATTGTCTTCTTTAGACAGCTAACAAGCAACAGTATCAACATAAAAGTGAGAAAGTTATTTTTATAAATGTGATCATCATCTGGCTTAATAAGACATTCAGTATAGATAAACACAACAGAGTTTCCTCCTAAAGATTTCTAAAGTTCTCCCTTTTCAAAATAACAATTTCTCTAAAGATCTAGCAGAGCTCTGCATTTATATCTAAACAAATGTCTTATTGAATCAAAAGATAAGTCAGACAAGAACAAACATACCACACTTTTTTTGGTCAGACTCAATTGAATATTCAGACTTGACCAATAGAGTCTGAACACAGTTTTGAGTGGATTCTGATTCAATGGTTATCTAACCACTGATTCCACTACTCTCACCAAATTCAGTACCACCAGTACTTGAATCTGGGATGTTGGCTCTTCTCCCAATCAATGTTGTAAACAACTTTATGAAAGATGCCTCTGCTTCTTTCCTTGATATCTGTAGCAGATACATTATGATACTCATATTTCTATAAGACCATACATTTAAGTACAAACAGACTCTTCTGTGCCTTACATCTCAATCTAACAGCAGATCATAAGTCACTTCAGAGTGTAAGTCTAGAATGAGATATGAACAAAATCTTGTTCTAAGAAATGGAAATAATCTCATTATCTTGGAATAAATCTTTTGACTTTGAAATCATTGACAAGCTCAGAACCAGATGGCGATAGCTATCAGAGAATGACATAAAGCAGATCAATCTCATAGAAAAGTTGAAGATTTCTCATAGGAGTGTCTTTTAAAATAACTTCCATAATGGTCCTCAACCAAGAAGCAATTGAGTTTCTTAAGATATCACCTTAAATGACAAACTCCATATAATCAAATATTTTGAAACAATATAGCTTTAACAACATCTCTTGCTTTTTAATACTTGATTTTTTATTTCAGAACGCAGATGCTTCTTTTCATCTGCATCCTGCACTAATATCAGTTTCAAATGATTAAGCATTGAACAACATCTGATATTAGGTTATGGTAGAATTTTCTTCTTGCATTCAAATTTGGGAAATCAGTTGAAATACACATATTTCAGAACCTCTTGAAGTTACTCTTCTATCAACAGATATCACAATCCATTCAGCCAGTATGAAAGTCCTTCTGACAAGAAACCTAAGTTTATCATCATTACTCATTCCAAAGAACTTAAGCTAAAGAAGAGAAGATGATCCGTTGGATTGTTTTTCATCATTCAACTTCATTTAATTTCTTTAAAGACTGCCAGACAAATCTTCAGAACACAGCAGATTTAGGATAAAAAAACAGTGACTTTAGATTTAAGTCAAGAAACAATCCTCTTCAGAATTTGCTTAAAAAGATTAGATGAAGTGTAACTACTTCAAGCTTCACAAACTGATTCCCACAAATCCAAACACAAGACTTCAAAGATAGTCCAAGCATCAGACATATCAATGATGTTGATATACTCAGAAGTGGCATAGTGCATCTACCAGAATGCAATTATCTCTTAAGATATTCAATATGCATCTTCTGAGTTGGTGAAAGAGATTTTCAAAAAGATCATATATAACACCATCAACTCCTATAGTAATACCTTTTTCAAGGATATTCTATAGACCTTCAACAACCCTTTATCAAGTCCAATGAGTTAAAAATATGTTTAGCTTTTCCATCATTTAAATTCAATGGCATCACCCATTTAAATATGGTAGGAAAAGTCGTATGATATTTTTCATGTGGCACTTGATTCCTTCTTGAAAAAGAGATATAATTTTCTTATTGGATCAATATTTGCACCACTGTTAAGTTTTAAACACAGACCATGCTCTGATACCAATTGAAGGTGTGAAAAGTACACAAGAATGGGGGTTGAATTGTGTTTTGCGTTTTCTTATTATTTAGCTTCTGATCAGAGTTTCAGAATCAGAATTGACGTTTAGATTCTGAGTTAATTCAGTATGCAGTGGATACAACAAAAGTAAATAAAATAACAGCAGAAAACACAAAAGATTTATATTGGTTTCACCCTTAACTGAGAGTATTTTAGTCCTCTTGCCTCACAAGAGCTTTTCATTATAACCACTTCATGATTACAATCGCTTATGCTTCTGCATAAGACTTTTACTACAGCTCAGACCAACTGTCTGAGACCTCCCTTGCTTAGAGCGCATGTCTAAGACTTACCATTTGCTCACACCGTCAGACTGAGCCACATGCTCATCTGCTTTCTGGATAAGACTTCCTTTTCTTAGAGCACATGTCTAAGACTTACCCTTTGCTCACACCATCATACTGAGCCGCCTGCTCATCTTCTTCTGGCTGAGACTTTCCATTGCTTACAGCACATGTCTAAGACATTCCATTGCTCACACAATCAGACTGAGTCGCCTGCTCATCTGTCTTCTGGCTGAGACTTACCTTTGCTTAGAGCACATGTCTAAGACTTTACTTTTTCTAAATTAGACGAGTTGAATAAGACTTTCACAGCTCAAGCACTTAAGCAGTGAGACTTATATGGCTTAAGCATCTTGGCTCAAGACTTGCTACTTGAATCCCAATGAGACAAGACTTTTTGCTCTAGCACATAGCAGTAGACTTAATCTAAACTACTGAAGGCTCAGCAGAATAAAGAACAAGGTGTACATGATGCAAGCATCAGAGGTACGGGAGATCACCATAACAAAGACCTAAAGCACTTAAGATTTCTAAATATATACAGGGGTAAGAAATCTTAAGGCTTTTACAATTACAAACTACAACAAAAAATATGCCTATTACATAGAGTTGATAATTGCTTGATCTTACTACTTCTTCAACAGAAGAATCCTTGTTAAAAATACATCATGCTTTCAGTAGTACGGATAGTCCACAACTTTATCACCAACTTTGAATGGTACCAGAAGTTGATATACAATTACTAAGTGTATAAACTCGTCTGAATATTAAGGCGTTCAATTCAGAGTCTGTGTTAAGCCACACTAGAAATTGTTCTTTAGACTCTGACACCAGAAGCTAGCAATGAAGCAACACTAATTGTATCTTAGATGAACAGATTCTGATTATTAATGTATAAGAACAAAAACCTTTAATACTTTTGTTATCATCAAAACTAACACAATATACAAGAACATGCAAAACAGATTCACAAGCCTAGAAGAAAGTTTCAAAGCATTTCTCAAATCAACACTAACAACATGTTTCTAATAAGAACAAGGAATGGATAAAGAATCTCAAACCTGAAATGAGTTGAATAAAGTGGATGGAATTTGCACTGAAACACAATCTTCACTTGCACAGATACGATTGAGAGAGTAGAGAAATGTGGGTTGTGTGTGTTTTTGAAAGTAAAGAGACAAGAGGGAAAAGGGAAAGACAAAAAGGGAGTGGGGAAAGGGTTTGCCCCACACAATCTGTAAAAAGGTCTTGGCCCCACGAAGTTTTAGGCCTACAACAAAATAACACTTAAGTGATGTGGCAGAAAAACTGTGATTTTTCTCTGTCTCGCTCAGTTCGCCTAGCGAACTTCCAGCAACATTTACCCCATGTTCGCCTAGTGAACTCAAGGCGAATGAGACAGATTTTTGATTTTTTTTCTTTTCTTCTCATTCTACCGCAACATTTTCTATACTATACTAACACTACAAAAGCATTAAAGATGAAAGGGTACTTACAATGTTGGGGTGCCTCCCAACTAGTGCTTTGTTTAACGTCGTTTAAGCTCGACGCTCCGACGGTTGAAACCTCGAAACTAAAAGCAATTGAATTAGCTTCCGGATGAACTCACTCTACCACAAAAGTTCTCAACCATTGTCATGACTAGTTCTTGGTCCACTTTTCTTAAAAAATGAAAAATCCCAACATGATTTCAACATAGCCTCTTTGGCCTCTTCATCCTTTTTTTTTGAACACCGCTTCCATTTTCTCTTTGTCGTCCTTCTTTTTCATTGAAGCGGCTCTAACATCTTCGTCTTTCTTTTTCCTCATTGTAACTCTAGCATCTTCCTTTATCACATGATCATTATCCTCCAATTGATTTGAATACACCACACCTTTGAAAAGTGTAAAACACACTTGTTCATCATTAGTCTTCACCTTTATTATACCTTCATCGACATCAATTAACATTTGAGTGGTCTTCATGAAGGGTCTTTAAAGGATTATTTGTGTATCCTCATCTTCTTCCATGTCCATGACTACGAAATCAACCGGAAATAAATATTTGTCAACTTTTAATAACACGTCTTCGACAACACCATTTGGACGAGTCCTTGACTTGTCCACAAGTTGAAACGTCATGTTGGTTGATTTCATCTCCATGTTCTCGAGTCTTTTGACCACGAATAAATGAATTAAATTAATACTAACTCCCATATCAACCAAAGCCTTGCATTTGAAATCACTAACTATAGTTATAGGTAGAGCTACTCATCCCGGATCTCCTTATATCTGCGGAAGGATGCTTTGGATGATTGCACTACAGTTTGCGTTGAGCTCAATGGTTTCCTTATCCGTATACCACATCTTCTTTGTAAGTATGTCC
The DNA here is from genome assembly GCA_022829125.1 of Lathyrus tuberosus. NCBI lineage: Eukaryota > Viridiplantae > Streptophyta > Magnoliopsida > Fabales > Fabaceae > Lathyrus > Lathyrus tuberosus. The sequence goes on from JALAZF010000668.1 coordinate 1,076,586, forward strand.
TTCATGAATTTTTCATACTTTTCCATTTTTTCTAGAGCCTCGAAAAATCGAATGGTTATTTGCAACCAACTAAATATGTCAAAGAATCTAGCATAATGCTTCTCATTGTCTTTTTTCGTAGGAGCAATAGGGTACGATAACTTTTTCATTGGAACTTCACCTTCATGCTCCTTTCCTTTCTTACTTTTTTTCAACTTCTCCTCCTCCAACTTCTTTTCTACTTCCTCCTTATCATTATTTTTTTCAACCTCCTCCAGAATTTCATCCTCCTTTTCAACCTCAACATTTTTTTCAACTCCCACACCAATTGTTCTCCCACTCCTAGTAAATATGGATTTATAATGCTCCTTTGGATTCACTTGAGTATTATCCGGAAAGGTTTCTTTATGTTGGTCGGCTAGTTGCTTGGACAATTGTCCAACTTGAGTTTCAAGGTTCCGAATTACCGCATCCGTACTCTTTTGAGTGGAGATGGACATTTTCATGAATTGGTTGAAAGTTTCTTCACTCTTAGAGCCTCCTCCTTGGTTTTGTTACAGTTGGTTGTAACTTTAGTAAGGTTGAGGGTTAGAAGATCCTGGTTCTTGCTTCTACCCTTGTTGGTAACCTTGGTTATTACCTCTCAGTTGGTAGCCTTGGTTATTGCATTGATACGGTGGTCTTGGTTGATAGCCTTGATTTTGGTTTCCCGCATAGTTGTCTTCTTCAACGACCGGTGGACAATAGCCGGTATGATGATCGCCTTTGCAAAGTTTACAACTTGCTACATATTGATTTTGGTTGGGAACTTCTTGCATCTCTTTGATTTGTTATGGAAGCTTTGACATTTTTTTTGTCAACAACTCCACTTATTGCGAGAGTAATTTATTTTGAGCAAGAATAGCATCATTCGTTCCCAACTCGATAATTCCTGGTTTTCTTTGCGAAGTACCATGGTTGTGTTAACCTTGATGATCTTTTAGTGCCATCCTATCAATGATGGACACCGCATCTTCCACACTTTTTGACATTAGAAAACCACCCGCCGTAGCATCCAAAAGAGTTTTATGAACGGGTTGAAGTCTGTTACAGAAAATTTGAACTTGAGTCAAATCATCAAAACCATGGCCTTTCACTTTCTCAGCATAGATTTGAATCTCTCCCAAGCTTCGTTGAGAGATTTGCTTCCACCTTGAGCAAACACTGAAATCGCCGTCTTGGCCCCATAAACCGAATGTGAGGGAAGAATCGTTCAATAAACTTTTCCTCCAATATGTTCCAATCCGTCATCACAAGAGTAGGTTGATCAAGATACCATTCCTTCGCCTTCCCAATTAAGGAATGCGGGAAATTTCTCTTGAACAGAGGTTCCTCTTCGATTTCTGGAGCTCCAGTTACACCCGTTATCTCATAAAACTTTGTGAGATGTGTAAACGGATCCTCATGGTCCATCCCCGCAAAGGGATTTGCATATAAAAGAGCCAGGATTCCCGTTTTCATCTCAGAATGCCTCCAATTATGGGCGTTGCACGCAAAATGAGCGTTGTGTCTTGGACTGTTAACACATGGGGTTGAAGCAGGGGGTAGCGGTGGTATTTCTGCCATGTTTGGCGTAACAATGGGTGTTGATGAAGAAGTTTCTCTGCGCTCTTGTCTTTCTTTAGCAAGTTGCCTCCTCCATCTGGTTCTGCTATTGAGGCTACGAGCAGTTCTTTCAATCTCAAGATTGAAAAGAAGTTGGTTCGCAAGTTCACTTCCTCGCATAAAAAGAATTTGTACAATTAACTAAACAAATTAAACAGCACAAGAAAAATGAACAAAGGTAAGAATAATAATACAAAGATCTTAAAATTACTAAACTATTGCAATGCTTGCAATATCACAACAATCCCCGACAACGACACCATTTTGTTCAAATTATTAGTGCAGGTGGGTTTTTGTTATCATCTCCATAGGGATTGTCGGATATCTTTATGCTTGTCATTCAATAGTTTATCGTTTCAAGAAAAAGGGTTTTGAAAGTTTTGTTCATAAAATTGTCACGTTTTTAGTAGCAAAGCTTATAAATTCTAAAGAGTTTGATTAACAAAGTATATCAAAAGTAGTTTTCATCTACCCTAACTTATACGTATTCTTTCAATCTTGCATGTGAATTTGGATCTGACTAATATCTTCATGTATTCTCTCAACACCGTTTATCTCTAGAGCGCCATCGTGAGAAATACTGTATTCATCGCTACACGGTCTCTCCATATAACAACCAATATAGTAAGCTTTAAGTTTTACACAAACCAACTATCAACCATAGACTTACCTCTGCAATCTATAAATCGATAGATGAATATTTTAGGTCAAGTTTCACAAAATCTATGTCTAGAGTTTTACAAAATAAGAATGGATCATTAAGAACAAAAATATTCATCATATATTAATCATCACTTGTTCACATACAAAGCCAATCAAAAGAAATACATAAAGCTAATAGTAGACTACCTCTACCTTTGATACAAAGGAAATTAGCTACCCATAACCATGGTAGTTTGCTTAACAAGTAATGGAAGAACATGAATGAGCATCCATGTCAAAGAATCGAATTCAGATGTGAATCCATATTCTATTTGCAAAATATCACCTTTTGGTGAAGAAATGCTGAGAAATGAAGTTTAGAGGTGAAAAATGGGTTATGATCCCCAAAAGGTGTGAAAAGTACTTATATAATACTTTTAGAATATGTCAAGTTCGCCCAACAAACTCCATTTTAGGAACCTGAAGTGCCTCTGAACAATTAAACCGCCCCTGAGGATTTTACAAAGTTCGCTGTACGAATAATTCTTCGCCCTGCGAACTACTTCGCTACAAGTTCGCACAACGAACTTAGGGTCCTTTAGCTACCGACTTCAGTCTGAGATAGTTCACTCGTCCTTCGCCCAGCGAATATTCACTACCATTTCGCCCAGCGAACTTAGTGCCTTTTTCCTACTGCCATCATTCTGAGATGGTTCGATTCACTGCTACTCCTCGCTGGCAATTCGCCCAGCGAACATGCTGAATCTTTTCTTTTCCTTTGGCTTCCTTGTCCAATTACTTGTGTTTGATGTTTTTATGCCTAATTTCTGCAAAATAACACACAAATCAAAGCAACCAAAGGCATTTTCAACATTATTGAAGAATATCATGATATCATGGAGTAAATCCAATAGAAACATAACAATGGAGATAAAAAATGCCAATAAATATGGATCAATTTAAAGCATGTTTGGCATTCAACAATAGGACAAAGAAAAAGTTTTTTGTTATTATATTCGCAACTCTGTGCCTGTGTACCCTCAAGCATTTTGAGGGATCAGAGTATCGTAGTTCGTATAAAAAATGTTGGTGTGTTTGTTGTTTTACTTATGAAAAGGTCTCAACATCCGGGCAGATAAGTGGTTTGTTAGAAAAAGATATCAACACACAAGGGTAGAGAAAATGATGTTTGATGTGTTTTGTTGATTTTAAAGTTTTAAATTTATGAAAAATGTTATATTGATTTGATAAAAAAAAAAGGTTTGAATATGCACAAGTATTGGATTGTTTATAAGTGAATAAGATTCATTCTTGATATTTTTGGATTAATAGAGAAATGAAATATTTTTTGTATTTTTATTTTATTTTAATGATTAAAATATTAACCTAAATTAAATTAAAATGTGAGAAAACATAATATGTAACATAATTGATGAGTTAAAATAAGACAATTGATTATTTATTTGTGTGTTTTTGCTATTTTTTAAGGGTGCTGCTAACCAGTGTCCCCGAAGCACTAGATTAAATGATCTTTAATTAGAGTTTTATTTTATTAAAAAAAATTGTAATTAAATATATGTAATTATTACGTTGACTTAAATTAACTTATTCACTCACTTTCTCTCTCATAGTACAAAATTTATAGACAATTTATACACGTGAAAATAAATCATTTTTGGAGTTAAAATAAACTAAACCAAAAAATTAAAAAAAAAAACTCATAATAAACTAACAATAAAATATTGCAAAAATAAAATAAAATAAAATAAAATAAAAACTAAAAAAACTTTTAAAAAAATTCATATTCAATTTAAATATCAAATACATAGATTTAAATGTTTTGATAAAAAAAAACTTAAATAAAATATGATGTAATCTCCGTACTTGTATCACCAACTTCAATTTCTACCGATCCATAATATATCAGCAACATATTTCTGCTACAAAAAATAAGTATAAGTAAAAAAAAATAATGTTAATTAGTAACAAATATACATAATCTTAATAAAATTAGAAATTTAATGAATTTAAAAATAAATGTGTACCTAAACTTTTGAAAGAAGAAATGGATTTTAATTTGCATATGCACAATTTTTCTTTTTCTGTCTTGTCTTCTTTTTTTCTTTTAGGGGACATGTAACAACATTATGTTCTTGACCTTTGCATAATCCACAAGCATTCATATTATGAGATAACTCTTTTCCACCTTTAATGCGTCTTCGTTTGGGACGACCTTTTGTTTTAGAAATTGGAGGACAACAAACATTTTTTGTGAATCAACTTCATTGTTGCAATCCTTTATTTGATCCTCGACTACATCATCATATTTGTGTAATGCTTGAAGCCACCACCGTGATAGCAAGTAGTTATAAGGAATTTCATGACAATCTTTATGAAGAAAAATACTAAGAATGTGGTTGTTTCCCATAAAAATTGGTAAACAACCGCTGGTCTCCAAATATTGGTTAACTTACAGGATCAACCTGTGAATCCTAGGACACGTGCTAATGATCTTTAAATTAAATTTTTGGAAACAATGAATATTTCGACAACATTCATGGTTGGAAAATAGTTTACTTCGTCAACATAAAAGAAATAGCGTTGCAGAAAAAGTAATTGAAAGTGCAGTAAATTGCTTTAAACATAACTTGTGCAAATAAAGAAGATAAATTTCTGGGCGAAAAGGATAAACTGAATTTGATAAAAATCGTAAGAAAATGGTATTTCATCAAACGTACATTTCTCAATAACTCTTTTCTCTACACTCTGGGTACTTTGAGTAATTTGAGTGACTTGTATAAACTTGACCACACACGAAATCCTAACACTAAGACCTCTTATTTATATTGAATTGAAATAACTGCCTCTAACGTTTTTTCTCCTAAATCAAGATAAGTGGCGCTCGGCATGTCTTCATTTCTTCACTATGTTCCACGTGTCTTTCCTTGAAATCGGATAAGAACAAAGTTTCCTCCTTTATTTAAATTCAAAACTTCAAATCAAAGATACCATTATTGGCATTTCCGTCGAAAACACCATCACTAGTGTTTCTGTAGAATCACATTTGTAAAATTAGAAAAATCTTCTTAAGTCCAACCAACCATTCCCCCTTGCACAAGGGAGATTTCTACTAGACTTCTATAATTGCATTGTTCTGTCGAAACTCATCATAACTTCACAGAAATTACAATTTCCCTATTTATTCCATAAATCCAAACTAAGCGTCGAAATTACGAGCCAACAAATTGCCCCCCAAAAATTTCATTTTCGACATCACATGAAGAAAAAGGCATTTTTTGACAACATATTTCAACGCCACGAGCAGTTCGACGTCACAAACTGTTCATATACCCCAGCGCAATTATGACGTCAGAGTCATCATGACACCTTTTCTGAAACGTCTCCTCAATCCCACGTGAGAATCTTTTATAATCATCACGTTTCCTAGGTCCTAGGAAATAGTGGGATAGGCTACAACTGCCACCGTCCCATCGTGGGTTCCCAAGCAGACACGCGTCCCACTCACTTATCAACCATAAATGCTACTTCTAGAACCGCTTCCGCTTCAGCCCCTATAAATAGCTCAATCCTCTTTCTTTTTTCACTTTTCACCTCTCTACATTTTAAAATACTCTCCAACTTCTTCATCTTCTCTACTTTAGAAAACCCATTTTTTCTCAAATCTCAAGTTTCCAACAACAATGGCGTCATCAACCAAAGCTGTCAAAGAATCTGTCAAGCACGTGAAGGATTCCAAGAAAGCCTCGAGTCTTCCTTTTGACACGATCCCTCCAACCGTGGTGGGTAATCAACAGTGTATTCCAGAACCTCTTTCTGAAGAACAACACAGGATCTACAAATCCCAAGAATTGATCCCCGTTACTGTAACTGGTAAGCCTTATGCTTTGTTAGGACCCTTGTCTGATCCCAATGCTGACCCTAGTAAGCTTAGGGAATTTTTTTCGACTTACCATAAGTATAAACCCATAGTTCATGCTAGGAAACATAGGCCTAGTAATGAAGACCCTAATCCTGCTAATCAAAGCAACCCTCAGACGGAGGAAGTCATTGACCTTAGATACATGAATAATGGCTTTAGACTCTTTCGATCTAGTCCATTGTTTAAAGATCCCTCTGATTATTTTGGCTGGTTAGCGAAGTTAGAGAATACCAAGTCCCAAGTATGGAAATACATGGGCATCATCGACTTAATACACCTGTCGAAAGTAGGTCCTGAATACTGTCCAGCCATGCTAGTCTCTTCCCTATACTTCTGGGACAATACTCACCATACGTTTCATCTTTCTTGCAGAATGATGTCGCCAACACTCTTCGACATAGTCGTCATCACGGGGCTTAAACAAACTGGTAATACCTATGACTTAGATTACCAAGTCGATGACACTATAGGTTTTTTGACATCTAGAGTTGCCTACTCCACCCATATTACGCACTATCATGACAAAACAACTGATGAAGTTTCTGAAGTAGAACACATAGCTTTCCTTGCTTTGTGGTTATCCCATTGTGTCTTCTGCTCGAAGTCACTTCAGGTGGCCAAAAAGTACCTGACTATGGCCAATCAACTTCATTCTAGTCACGATCTGTGTTTAAGTGAGATGATTCTGGCGAACCTGTATGAGTCTTTGGGCAAAGGCGTCACCCAACTCAAATGTCTTGGAGACAAAGGGAACTGCCTTCTTTCTGGCCCATTCTGGCTGTTGCAACTATGGTTGAATGCCTCCTTTGAAGCATGTCTTCCTATCAATGAAGACGCTGATGAAGTGAAGACTAGGAGAGTCGAAGGAACACGTTTAGCCATGCTGACTCCCAACGACGAAGGATGTCATATACAACAGACCTTCACCAGTTATATAATGATGTTCACTAAACGTTATGACTTTACGTCGAACATGGCTCCTTTTACCGCACGAAGATATGGTCCTGAGTGATTCACCAGGCTGTTCCCAGCTCCGTCGAAAGCCCAGGAAGCGGATTCCCTTGCTATCTGGGAAGCCTTTTTTACTCCTAGGGTGCTAACTCTCAGGCTCAATCCATCGAAAAGCCATGTCACCCTCATTGCCTATCAACCAAATTTTGTCGCTCGACAATTTGGCTTGGTTCCGATTCTACCCAAACCTATCTATGAAAGAAAAAACACCCTTCTTCTTTATAATGCAATTCATACTAAGGTTGTAGCCATCAATAAAATAGCTTGCTATGCTAGAAAAACACAACTCACTCTTGTCACCTTCGAGCCAAACTTCCTTTGCACCCCATAATCCGACAAGTGATGAAAAGAATATTATGGTGAGGAATTATTCGATGTGGTTTCCTTTACTCAACATCTTACCAAGGCTTTTCTCTCTATGCAGGAGAAAATCAAGAAAGGTACTTTGACCCATATCAAAGAAATCTAAGCATTCCAAAAATACTTTGAAACTGCCTATAGACCTGATGATCATAGTCGAACCGTCCGCGAAGCAGCCGTTACGTTAAAAGAATTTTTTTAAAGAAAATGGAGAACTTAAAGCTACCTTCCTACATTCCTCCTGAGAAACGGTATGAAACAGATTTTAACATGTATCCTCCTATATTCCCTCGACTACCAAGTGCTGATTTTGGCGTGGCTTTTAGTCCGCCATTTCCAGACTGGTTTGTCTGTGGGGATTTTGTAAAAATTCTTCGTTAGGAATCACAAAAATGTGCCCTGCGGGTGGTTGCGACTAAGCATACTTTAGACAGTTTCAAAGGACACCTTCATATTTGCATCGAAGACGTTCGTATTGAGTCTGAAATATATGAAGATGTGGAATGGGAGGTTTTCGACCCAACCTTTTTGCTTATTTATTTTGCTTTACTTGTAATAAATATTTTGACTTTCTTTCAGCCGTGAAGATCCCACCCAAGAAACCTACAACCAAGAAGCCGATCGAAGTGAAGGAAGAAGGAGGTAGCAGAGCAACAACAACAAGGGTAATCTTATTTTATTCATCACTCCTTTGTCGCATATTGTTTATGTTTCTAATGTTTTGAACTATTTCCTCAAGGAAGTCGAAGACCACCACCAACTCCACAGAAACACAAGCCCAAGAAACCTGAAGTCCAAGTGTTCGAATCTGATGATAATGATCTGTCTCCCATCACCGAACATCCCCTCAAAAGAAAGAAAAGACAACTGAAAATGCCTGAGGCTTTAGCCCAAACTCAGGAAAAGGTCACCAAAGTGTCGACAAAGAAACCTACCGCTCTCAAAATATTAAAACCCAATCCTGAGGATTTGTCGAAAAAATCTGCAGAGAAGATCGAAATTGATACCTCCAGCCCTGGAGCTGAGGGTTCTAAGGTACAAAAAATATAACAAGTTATTATTGTATTCAGTTACCTTATCTCTTTTTTTTTTACATACTAACTTCCGACGATATACAACCATCTGCCAAGTCGACTAACACCCAAGCCCTTCGCAACAGTGAAGGTGAACCCACCTATCATCTTACCTCTGCCAAGGATTTTGAAAAGAGCTCGATGAGTGAAATCAATCAACCGGTCAAGGAACAACACGAGACTTCGCCACCCAAGACCAACACTCAACATTCTCATACCAGTGGGTCCGAGCATGAAGATAAACAAGACAAGGACACTCAGGCTGAGGTAACCCAAGATGATGTGGTGATGGAACACGCTGAGGGCAACATCGAAGATGAAATGGAAGACGGCTCCCCCAGAATCGAAAATATAGATGATCCCAGGGACGACCAAAACGACAAAATGGAAGAAGATGAAGATCGGTCCATGTTTCAATACTTCTCCATTCCCCCTGTTGACGAATTTGAGGATGAAGATGATAATGCTGAAGAGGATAAAGGGACAGGCGAGGAAGAGAAAGAACAGACACAAAATTAATCAACCAATACCCCAACACCTGACACTGCCTTTGCAAACCCAAAGACTTCGACTGGAACAACTGCGGCTCTTTCTTCAGAAGAACTAGCAACCTTAAAAAAGAGCAATCCTCTTGGATGCTTAAAAGCTATGATTAGCTCTAGAGGGAGTTCGTCTTAGAAAAGTCCCAGTTCTTCTTCAGTGTCAAACAACCAGTCTTCGAGCAAACTTGTTGATGATGCGCTCTTAAAGATTAAAGAAAAAAATCTGTGGAGTCGATTTGTTTCAGACCCTAGAAAGTGATCCTACTGCCCAATTTGCCCTAAAAAGTCTCCTCACACAAGTGAACATTCTGACTGCTTCTCTTGAAGTCGCAAATATCATCATAGAGCTCAACTCAATGATCAAACACGTCATTGCTGATTTCAATAGAATCAAGCGTGCTTCGAGTGAGATCGAAGAAGTGGTTGGAACTATAGCAGTTGTATGGGATGCTATTACTGAGTCCACCACCAGAGTTATTGAATTGGAGAAAACCCAGGAGCAAAACAAAACAAAATCGAAAGCCATGATTGAAACATCGCGTCTTGGGAAGAACATATAAAGGAATTGCAAACTAAAATCTAGAAGGCCAAGAAAGAGAAAACTGAACTTTTAAAATTTGACGACTCTGAGTTGACCAAAGAGATCGAAGTTGGGCTGACACATGTCGTTAAGGCTCATAAGCTGGAGAACAAAATTGAAAATCTCAGATCAAACAAATATGTTTGTGAGAAACACCTGGCATTTCAGAAGTCGAAGTATCTTAGCATGAAAGCTTCGCTTCTGTTTTAATCCCCATTTCTTTGGCTTTTCAACTTTTCTTTTTAAATCAATGACTTTGAGCCCTTCATGGCTTTTTTTGTAATGACTTTGAAATTCTGGCATAGCAGACAACAGATGTCCTAACACATATCAAGACATTGTTCTGCATAAACATTTAAACAAAGAGCAGAACAACAAACTGATACCTTGACTATCAGAACTGCAGAATCACAGATGTTACGACATCTGATCCAACATGTTAATTAAGACTAAACTAAAAATAGCAGAATGATAAACAACACAGAATATGATGACCCAGTTCGGTGCAACTCACCTACATCTGGGGGATAGCAATCCAGTAAGAAGAAATCACTATCAGTAGTATAGTTTTATGTAAATAACCTTAGGTTTACAGAAAGCAACCACGCTAACCTATCACTACCCAATGAAGTCTTTATCATTAGAAGTCACATCTAATTGATAATAGAAACCCATCTCACTCCCTAAATCACAACCTATGATTGTCTAATAGTTAATACCTCATAACTGTATCTACCCTATTGAAAGACACACCTTCCAATACAAAGTTTAGTTAAACAACCTTAACTAACAAGTTAACTTGGATTTACTTCAAAGCTTCATCCAAGAACAATACACGATTCATTACCTACGGGTTTCTGAATCTGTACAAGTATCTATGTCTACCACACTGCATCAAATCGATACAGAGGGAGACTTACAAGAGAAACCTACGACTCTCAAACCCTAAACCCTACTTTACAAAATAGGATTCCTAAGTCTATGTCGTCCTCTCTCTCCTTTTCTGCTCGGTCTTGGTCTTCTTTTATAGTCTTCTGCTTTGTTGGGCTTCATATATTTGATCTTTGATCCACTGCCAATCGTGCCTTGAGTCTTAGAACATATTTAAAACAAGCATGATGTGACAGTCATGATGTCGAATCTACATGCTGTGACATTTCACTCGACATCTTTAGTCTGGGGCTGAAACCTTCATGTTAGAACATCTTTCCCAACATTATGTTTTACCAAAATTTAGTCAAACTCTTGGAGCATTCAATCTCCCCCTTTTGACAAATTTTGGCTAAAACATCCTTCAGTCTGATGGTGCATGCAGTGGAAAAAAATACTTGAAGCAAGTGCTAAGGAAAAGGGAGAAGATAATTTGGAGTTACCCTCTTCATTTCCTTGTGACACCGAGTACATAGAGAATGTAACTCAGATCACAAAACACAACTTGCTTCCTAACTCTGATCACAAAATATAACTCCCCGAGATGTTAAAACCAGGATGTTTGAACATCCTTTGGAACATTTTTGCATACCAGCATCACAAATGCACATACACCTCTTAGCAGTAAGCCATATACACCTCTCAGCAGTAAGTCATTCTCTCCCTTTTTAGCCAAAAGTTGACAACAATGACCCATGCAGAACCATACCCAGATTGTGCTTTCCCAAAGACGGACAAAACCCATTTTCTCTCAACTTAATAAGAAGAGATTTTACACTTCAAGCCTCATAACTCTCCTTACCTAATGAAGAAGTTATGTAGGTATAGCCAATCCGAAAGACTAGTCAAAGAGTGCAATAACTGCTGATCGAGTTAGTTTCAAAAGTTTCCACCTTTTCTGACTTGTCCTTGAAACTGCTTCTGAATAGTGTCCTGATACCTAACCTAATTTTGTCAGGCTTATGGTCCCCACAGATAGGACTTTCTTAATCCAAATTAAGCAAACTCGATTACAACAGAATTCTTTCATTTACCCTTCCATTAGCAGAGAACCAATTTCTTCCAGACAGCAACAAAATTTCCCAAGATACTTGTACCACTTCTAATTCAATCCATTGACACCCAATGACAGAATCAGAACATCCTGATAAGTTCACCCAGAACTCATATCATTAGGGCAATGTCACGATATCTCGTCAGACATATCAACCTTACTTGAGGCAATCTATCACAAACTGCTTGAAACCACAAACAATATTGATAGCCAGTCTGCACCATTGCATCTATATATCTAAAACAAAGATCTAACTCCCCCTGTCGTAGACAACCAGTGCCCCTTTGCCAGAAGAACACCCTAAATGAATGGAAAACATAAGACGTATCTTCATGTCTTCAAGAGTGCTCCCTCAGTTCAACACACCTGCTGAACGCATTCACCTACTGCTTGACCCTCAAGCAGACCATGTACCACACCAGTACATAAATCAGATATAAGTTCTCCCCTATCTTTCTCAAAAGATTCTTCTTCACCAAGAACCACCCCAAAACCACTACATGATATCCCATGACAGCTTCATGATCATATAGTGTGTGAATACCCAGAACGCATCCGTGTATCACAACTAACAAACTCTTGGATTGAGACCAAAGCTCCATTTGATCCCTTTCATCCAGAAACCATCTATACACCACACGAATTCCTCCTGAATTCTCTTGTATAGATCTCCTTGTTCCCTGAGATACAACCCAATTGAATCAGAATACTTCACATTCCTCAAAGAGACGCACAGGGCTCCTTAGTTTGTTAGCTCGCTCAGATGTTCTTCACACTCGAAGGACATCAAACACATGCTCCAGAAATCTTCAGCCCATTTGCTCCACAAGCACCAAACTGATCCACTTCTAGCATGTCCCATTCACATCAGACTTCCAAGACAATCCTTTACCCATCATTCTCCCGTATGATAAGATAAATACTTCTTAGACAAGATGTGAGTGTCAAGTTCTACACTCAGAACTTAGTATCCTACTCCAAGGATAACCAACCCAGAAAATGTTCTAACATCTATTAGGACATTCTTCACACATCACTGATACCACACACCATGGTTCTTGATATGCTCCACCACTGGACTTACTATCTGCATAGTAATCCAACTGAAGATCTTCACACAACACTGCGCCACCAGCTTGATCAAAAGACTCCAGTAACCAAAGAGAGAAATAAACTCTCGTCCACCAAAATAAGGCATACTTCTATCTTCCACCTAGAACTTCTACCACAAGCTCCAAGATGAACCATAACCTCCTTACGTTTTCAACCAACTACCCTTCTGCCCAAGAGTAATTAGTTCCAAGCACCCTGCTTGAATGCACACTATGAAACCAACCAAATTCCACCTTTTAATTGATCTCACTCTTCTTCAGAACTCCCACAAGATACATTGATCCACCAATGAAATCTGATCTTTAAGTCACATGAACTACTTGCTCCATGGCAAGACATCTTGGATCCACCAAGACTCTAGACATGTACCATCTTCTTAAACCACAGCTCCCGCAAACTGTATGAGATAGACCTTTTTGAAGCATCCATAACTTCCATTCTCCTGTAGATCACCTTATCTTAAGTTGATGTTCCACATCACGAGCTGAGATCCTGATGTTAAGCTAGATGTCAGAACATTCTGATACGACATCCAGCTGTTGAATTCAGCTCCTCCTTCTGCCACTTAGAAGAACCTCCTCCCTATTACAGAACAAGAGTTCCATGCTCTCGTAGAATTGATTCAACAACCAAGTTTGAGTAGACAACCTCCATCCTGCTTAAACATATCACAGATATTCCCTTCAAGCTCACACCTTGATGAATAACTGCTATGAAACTCCAAAGACTTCACACCTGCCATGTTTGAATCTTTAGAAGATAAAGTAGTCCTAGACTACACCATAGCCATACCAAAGAATGCCAATTTCCTTAGTAGAGTAGTCTGTAGAAAGTCAGAGATAACTGCCACTTAACCTTGACCTTCAAACTGAGCAAGATCATATACTCCCAAGTACCTAGATCAGAAATAAACTGATCTAAGTTGTGCTACCACCAGCACTCCATTCCTCCTAGATCAGAAATAGAATGATCCAAGAAGTAACCATCAAGATTATGATGTCTTCATCTTCATCTTCCAGCACTATTGTCCAGACCAGTTTCTTGCCAGGAAACTCTCCAGAGATCACATGCTTCTGTCACACCAGACTGAAGCAGATCCTTAGGTCAACACCCAAGACTAAAACAGATGCTCAAGTGAATGCAGTACCCCTCCCATGATTCTGCACAAACTCTGATGATGAGATGTTCCAACATCTTGTTGAACATCAGTAATCTTGACTTTCAAGGATAATCAATTAAATACTTGTGAATTCCACAAATAGCAATTGATCTTAAATCCTTGTCCAATAACCCTTCTTCACTGTTGTAGCTAAGCTCCACCAGATCACTTCATGAACACTTATCAGGTATTCAATCTTTTGCAAGTATCTTCTTTGACAAATAATGTTGAGATACCAAGGTTGCCACCCTTGACACAAGTAACTAAGATTCTCTCTGAATGAATCCTATTTACCTCAATGATTCTGAGAAGTCCAATCAGATTCGATCCACCCTTAGGGTTAAGAGAGATAAATCTTTCCTTGCTGTTTTTGGATAGTGAAAATAAATCACCTCCACTTTATTCAAATTTATGTTTCATAGAAACACCTTCTAGTCAGAAGAACAACTAGAAGACTCCAGATGCACGACTGAGATGCCTTTATGAGTGGACTTAAGAGAATTCTCAAGTATATTTGACAACCTATCCGATCAATAATTTATCAAACTCCCAGAGCAAGAACTTGATAAACCTAAACTCAACTCCTCTCCTCTTTTACTGACTTTAAACTGTACCATGGAACCATGCTTCCAAGTACAACGTCACCATAACAGACATCTTCTAACAACTCCCTTCATTCTATCGCTCTCGACTTTGGAATAAAAGAATGCAAATATCTTCACATATAGAGGCCGACGATTGAGACCTTCCATCACCTATCTTCAGTAACAACTCCAGAATCCCATAATTCTAGAGCTCTTCCATCAGAAACATAAGCAGCGAAACCACCAAGAAATTAATTCAACTTGCCCTAATAAGATGTCAGAACAACTTATAAGACACCCCAACAAGAGAACTAGCCACTTCTCCTGCAGTTGTTGTAGAACCTCCTCAGCAAAATGAACAACCACCGGGTTGTTACCTTCGATCCAAAACATCCATCCCATCCATTAATACCCTTGAGTATGTCTGAGTTGATTGATCTGATCTTTAAAACTCCTCCTTGTTTAAACGCCAGAAAGTATCTCCCAAAGATCTCATCCAGAAACATACAGGATGCCTGCTCTGATACCAATTGAAATTATGGCATAGCAGACAACAGATGTCCTAACACATGACAAGACATTGTTCTGCATAAACATTTAAACAAAGAGCAGAATAACAGACTGATACCTTGACTATCAGAACTGTAGAATCACAGATGTTACGACATCTGATCCAACGTGTTAATCAAGACTGAACTGAAAATAGCAGAATGATAAACAACACAGAATATGATGACCCAGTTCGATGCAACTCACCTATATCTGGGGGATACCAATCCAGGAAGAAAAAATAACTATCAGTAGTATAGTTTTATGTAAATAACCTCAGGTTTACAGAAAGCACCCACGCTAACCTATCACTACCCAATGAAGTCTTTATCATTAGAAGTCACATCTAATTGATAAGAGAAACCCATCTCACTCCCTAAATCACAACCTGTGATTGTCTAACAGTTAATACCTCATAATTGTATCTAGCCTATTGAAAGACACCCCTTTCAATACAAAGTTCAGTCAAACAACCTTGACTAACAAGTTAACTTGGATTTGCTTCAAAGCTTCATACAAGAACAATACACGATTCATTACCTATGGGTTTCTGAATCTGTACAAGTACGTCTACCACACTGCATCAAATCGATACATAGGGAGACTTACAAGAGAAACCTACGACTCTCAAACCCTAAACCCTACTTTACAAAATAGGATTCCTAAGTCTATGTCGTCCTCTCTCTCATTTTCTGCTCGGTTTTGGTCTTCTTTTATAGTCTTCTGCTTTGTTGGGCTTCATATCTTTGATCCTTGATCCACTGTCAATCGTGCCTTGAATCTTGGAACAGATTTAAAACAAGTCTGATGTGACAGTCATGAAATCGAATCTACATGTTGTGACATTTCACTTGACATCTTTAGTCTGGGGCTGAAATCTTTATGTTGGAACATCTTTCCCAACATTATGTTTTACCAAAATTTAGTCAAACTCTTGGAGCTTTCAGACTTAATCCATTTTAGTAATATATGTTTGGTTTACCATGTTGGCTTCGACCATTTTGTATGTAATTACTCCTTTGCTATTTTTACTTCTTGGAGTGCAGGTTTGTATTTCTTCAAATATTTTCCATTCACTCTCAAGATCCTTTTGTCTTCATTTAATTCTTCAATTCCGTATGCGCCATTTGAAAAACTTGTATAATCTGGAAGGGACCCTCCCACTTAGGGGACCATTTCCCCAAAGTTCTATTCTTTCGATCCATGGGAAGGATCACTTTCCAAACCAAGTCTCCAAGCGAAAGTGTTTTAACTTTGACCCTTTTGTTGTATGACTTCTCTACTATCTTTTTCTTCCTTTTCAATAATTCTAAGGCACTTAGCCTCTCTTCATCTAAATCAACCAACTCTTCCAACATTATGTTCCAATATGATTCAGATGGAATCTCATGGTGTCTTTGGATCCTTGCTGATTGTAAGTAGATTTCGACTGGTAGGACCGCATCATAACCATACGTTAGTCGAAAAGGAGTAGTGTTAGTAACTTCCTTAGGGGAGGTTCAACATGCCCAGAGAATCTGGTCTAATGTCTTATGCCAATTCTTTGGCTTTTTCCCCACATGTTTCTTGATTAAACTAATTACGACCTTATTTGTTGCCTCGACCTGACCATTGGCCTGTGCATAATAAGGTGTAGACGTCAACAATTTGAAACCCGTTTCCTTAGCAAATTCTTGCACTTTGCGACTAGTAAAGACAAATCCTTGATCCGTTGTAATGGTCTCTGGGATTCCAAACCTGTAGATGATGTACTTCTGGACGAATTTGATTACATCATCTTGATCTACATTTGCCAATGGTATAGCTTCAATCCATTTTGTAAAATAATTGATGCCAACCAAAATGTATCTTTGATTTTGGATGATGTTGGTCGAATCTCTCCAATCAGATCCAAAGCCCAACCTCTAAAGGGCCAAGGTTTCACTATGGAATACAATTTGCTTGCAGGAACTTGTTGCATACCGGTGTGCACTTGGCACTCTTGACAACCCTTGGCGAACTCAATACAATCTTTCAACATGGTAGGCCAATACATTCCTTGTCAAAACAACAACCACTTCATTTTATGGCCTACCTGATGTGCCCCGCATGCCCCGCTATGGACATTCGAAAGGGCTAAAAATGCCTCAAATTCGCTAAGACATTTGAGCAAAACTCCCTCGGGAGTCTTTTTAAATAATTCATTTCCCAAAAGAATGTAAATTAAAGCTTGATACTTGATTTTTTGCTCAGCAGATGTAGTTGGATTTTGTAAGTACTCTATTATTGGGTTTCTCCAATCTTCATCCATCAGGCTTTCTATATTAAGTATCTCAAAGTTTTCTTTGTTAGCGTATACTAGCTTCATTGTTTCCAGATCTGATGGGGATAGTCTGGCTGACACAACCCTTCCTCTGACTTCGATTGCTTCTTGCAATTTTTCTTTTGAAATTGTATATCCAGAGGCAATCTGTGCCAAATCATTAGCCTTTTGATTCTCTAATCGAGGGATGTGTCGAATACTAACTATCTCGAACCTTTTTAAGAGTCGATTGGCTATCACGAAGTACATGATAAGATTTTCCTTAACGCACTTGTACTTCTTTGTAATTTGTTTTATGACTAACTCTGAGTCACCCATTATTTCGACTCGAGTTGCCCCCAATTCCAACAATATCTCAAGTCTGGCTATTAGAGCCTCATATTCAGCCTCATTGTTCGAACATAGGCCTTCGACTTTATACTTGAATTTTGTTGGAATTTTGTTAGGAGAAATAATTAGGACTCATATACCGGTTCCATCTTTATGACTAGAGCCATCGAAATACAACTTCCAAGGCTCAAGCGCAAGGTAGTTTAATGAATTCTCAGTTATAGAGTGGTCGACTATAATATTGGCTACCAATTGTCCCTTAACAACCTTTAAAGTCATATAGGTTAAGGAATATTCAGTTAAAGCTAATGTCCATTTACCAATTCGACTGTGTAAGATTGGTTTAGACAGCATATGTTTTATAACATCGAAATGAGATGAAACAAAAACATATACTTGTTTTATATAATGCTTCAATTTCATACATGAGAAATACAAACATAAGCATAACTTTTCGACTATGCTATACCTAGTTTCTGCATCGTTCAAGACCCTACTAAGGTAGTAAATGGCTCTTTCGACGCCATTTTCATCCTCTTGAGCCAACATGCTCCCTAAAGTCTTGTCCGACGCAGATATATACAACCTTATACTTCTATTCCTACAAGGTGGCATCAGAATTGGAGGGTGGGCCATGTATTCCTTGATCTTGTCGAAGGCTTCTTGCTGAGCTTGCCCTCATTCAAAGTCTTCCCTCTTGAGTCGATGCAGAGATGAGAAGGCCCGAGTCTTGCCACTAAAGTTCAAGATAAACCTCCTTAGGAAATTAATCTTGCCAAGTAGTGACTGCAGCTCCTTCTTGGTTGATTGCACTTTCGCTTCCATTATGGCTTTGGCCTTGTTCTGGTTTATTTCGATTCCCTTTTTGTTAACCACAAAGCCTAAGAAATCTCCCTGATGTACACAAAAGCATATTTGAGAGGGTTCACTTTTAGACCATGTCTCCTCATCCTTTCAAAGAACTGTCGAAGATGGTCAATGTGACTCTTCCTTGAAATGGACTTAACAACAATATCGTCAATATAGATTTGCATAAAAGTCTCAATAAAATCATGGAAGATCAAATTCATTGCTCTTTGGTATGTTGCCCCCAGCATTTTTAAACCAAAAGGCATTACGACCCATTCATACGACCCATATAACCAGGATACCCGTCGAGCATATTAAGGTATTCGTGTCCTGTAGCCGAATCGGGTAATATTTCCACCACAGACATAAGATATTCATCTTTCGGTGTTGCGGAATTTAAATCTCTAAAGTATATGCACACCCTTAACTTGCCATTTTCTTAATAGCTGGAACAATATTGGCAAGCCATTTGACATACCTGGTCGTGCGGATGAATTTGCATCTAAGAAGTCTTTCGACCTCCTCTTTAATCTTCGAGAGAACTTCAGGTGCAAATCGCCTTGGAGTCTGCTTGACAGACTTCTTTCCATGCTTTATCAGCAGCTTTAGTTCGACTAGCTCTCTGCCCAAACCAGGCATTTCGTCGTAATCCTATGCAAAGCAGTATTTAAACTCCTTTAGCAATTGGACTACTTCGACCTTGAGTTGTGGACTAAAGTTGGCGTTGATATATGTCGACCTCTTTTCTGCCCCCTCTCCAGGTCGATCTCTTCAAGTGGATCTTGTGCTAGCATTTTGATGTTGCTTACTAGCGGATCCTTCTCGAAGCCCAAAGGCTCATCATCATAGATTGCATCGAGCCTCTAGCCTTGTATCTCATCATGAACCTTATTAGGTGGTTCTGGATCGAAATCCTTTCCAGGACCACCCCGATCTGCTTCATTTTTCTTGTCTTCGACAACCATAAATTTTACTTCAGCCTCTAGAGCCGCTTTCAATTTGTTTTAGGCTATATAAGCTGAAATCCTTTCGAGCGTCAGTGACTCACTCATCATCACCAAATTCACTTCCCCAGCCAGTTGGCTGAATGTGTGCTGTTCCGAAGACATATTCCTCTTTGCTAACGACTTCTCTATCCCACTGGAACCCATGGGTTGGGTGTAGATAGAGATAACATAAGGCATTGTCTATTGGCGTCATGTCGAATTCTGCAAGATTACAAGGACCAATGTGGGCCAAATTCCGGTCGAAACTCCTTCTGTCAACTTGATTTACTTTGGCCATGAAATAACTCCGGTCTGCCTCGATGTTCATGACGATCCCATCATTGCGCCAAATAGTGATCCTTTGGTGCATTGAGGAGGGGACGACACCGATGTCGTGAATCCATTCTCTACCTAGCAGTAGATTATAATTAGCCTTCAAGGCTATCTTCTTTTTCTGACATCTGTGAAAAAAGTTAGTCGAACTCTCCTCCTCCTTTGGGTAAGCCAACTTATTGTATTCTTCTTATCGAAGATCCCCATCCACTTCCATCGAAGTTTCCTGAGAGACTTCGACCATGTTCACACCCGTGTCGGCCTTTCCAGCAATGTCCAACTTTTCCAGTTTCACCCTAAGGCCCTCAGTAGCCTCAGTAACATTATCAATTTGCATGAATCCTTCAGTGGTTTCTTTTGTTGTTATCATCGCGTTTTGATCTTCAGAGATACCTTCATTGGATCCTTCAGTAACTCCTTCGTTAGAGCCCTCAAGGACTCTATGTGTGAAACTACCAGCAATCTCTGTGTCGAAACCTTCAGTGGTTCCGTTGGTGAAGCCTTCAGTGACTTCACATATGTAATTTTCAATGATTTCTTTGTCAACATCCTCAGTAACCTTGACCATGACTGCTTCATTGACAAAGTCATCAGTAACTTCGATCATGTCAGCTTTGTTGGCTTAGTCTTCAGCAACTTCGACCATGTTAGCTTTGTCAACGAAGTCTTCAGTAACTTCGACCATATCAGCTTTATCGGCGAAGTCTTCAGTAACTTCAACCATGTTGATTACAAATGGCTCAGTGTAGTGGGCATCAGCCACCTGAAGAGGGTCGAAATCAATCTTTATTTGGGCTTTCGACTTCTCTCCAAATTTGAGCCTTTCGTCCTTAATTGCGTTCTGAACGATCCCTGAAAAGAAAACATTGAGACATTTTATGACCCAAGAAATTGTGATACTTACAAAAACCTCTATTTTTTCCTTTGCTCTAAAGGAGGCATTTTAGCACCCGGAGGAACTATCATTTGACCGTCCTTAACTAACAAATCAAAGATTTTGTCACATTTTGTGACGTCGAAAGTGTAAGTCTTCTTAGGAAATATATCCTTCTTTTCTGGTTCGACTGGGTTTTTCCCATTCAAAGGGGCTAGGACCTTACAAGAGTAAGGTGACCCTTACTTTAGTTCAGCAAGGTCAACTTCGTTCTCGTCGAAGTCTAAGGGCTTGTTATATGTTCCTTCGTCGTCTTCATTGAATTCGACGTAGGCTACTCTTTTATTATTTTTATTCGCCCTAGCCTTTTCCTCTTTTAGGTGTTCTAACTGTCGAACCCTGTAAGCCAACTGGGCCATATCCCTTAAGTACTGGGTGTCTAATTTCTTCCTAATAAAGTAGTCAATGTCCCTAGCGGCCATTTTGACTAACTCATGTTCTGGCACCTAAGTAAAACACCTAACTTTAAGTAGGCAAAATCTGTTCAGATAATCATCTATTGGCTCAGTAAACTTTCGTTTGATACTAGCCAATTCTTTTAGACTAATCTTAGTTTGTCCCATGTAAAATTATTCATGGAACAATCTCTCCAATTGAGTCCATGTATGGATTGAGTTTGCTGTCAAGGTTGTGAACCATGTGAAGGGGTTTTTAGTGGGAGAACTTGGAAAATATTTAATCCTAAGGTTTTTGTTATTTGAAATCTCTTTTTCCTCTATTAAATATCTGGCCACATGTTCGACAGTAGACTCATTGGTGTCCCCTGAGAATTTAGTGAATTTAGGGACTTTCCATCTGGCAGGTAAATCTGATTGCAAAATATATTCTGACAATGCTGATGTGTAGTTTGGTCTTCGCAGGCCAAAATTTACCCCATTTCGCGCCATAATCCTTTCGACCACGGTAGCTAGATTGTTACCTGCCGCCAAATCATCACGTCGAACTTGTTGTATGACATTGTCAGCATTCTGGTTTCTATTCACCATCACTGTCCTTGGTTCTTCTTCTAATGGAATTTGTGGTTGATTCCAAGGGGGTTCGACTCTAGGTTGTTTGAATACCTCTCCTGGGTTTACCACATTCGCTCGGGGTGTATTCCTTTGGGTTTGTTGGACTTGGTTAATAGTAACATCGTCTCCAAAGGCTAACCCTTAATTTTCCACCATATATTCCCTTGGTGGGTGTCGAGGAGGCTGTAGTACACCAAAAAAGTCCACAATAAGCGTCATTTGCGCGGCCATTTGTTGGTTGGTTTAGGTAGTGTTTTGGATTAGGGGATTAAAGATTGTCCCCATTGTTTGGGCAAGCATCTGGACCATTTCGTGGTTACTCTCGTCCATTTTCTGCCCAATAATTGCCGCAGAACTATTGGTTATGCTTGGTATTTGGCTGGAAATACCTATACCTAAGGGCTAGACATTTCGACCCGTATTATTAATCCCAGACCCTGAGCCTTGCAATGGAGAAGTTACATTTATTACAGGTTCTGAGAATGTCGACCGAATGTTATATAAGTTCTCCATTATGGATGTTGGCATTCCATAAGGCTGTTCTCGACTGCTTAAAGGCATAGAGAAGTCTGGAGGCATAAAAGGTTTGTTCGAAACGTTCCCTATTGGTGGGGGTCATCGGAGGACCCCGTGGCCTAATGTAAATAAAAATGGGCTCACTGTGGGCAATCGACCACGTCTGTGTCGAACTTGCCGTGGCATGTATTAGTTCATAAATAGGTGTTGACGCCATTGTTCCCCCTGTCGAAGACACTAGGGTAGGTTCTCCATTGTTATTGGATGTATTTTGAGAATTTGAATTGTTCGGCAGATTTTGGCTTGCCATTCTCCTCGCATATCTTCTCCTTGGTTTGTCTTCGTTAGTAGCGGCTACTTTACCACTTCTTAATAACATACAACGAAGTTTCGAAAGAGAGAGACAAAAATATGAAGAACTTAGTAAAAAAATTCAAAAGAGAATTTGTAAAAAATCTGTCACTGGCACGGTCCCACTGGGCGTGCCAATCTTTTACCGTGAAAATTGGTAAACAACCGCTGGTATCCAAATATTGGTTAACTTACAGGACTACCCAGTGAATCCCAGGACATGTGCCAATGATCTTTAAATTAAAGTTTTGGAAACAATGAACAACCGCTGGTATCCAGATATTGGTTAACTTACAGGACTAACCAGTGAATCCTAGGACATGTGCTAATGATCTTTAAATTAAAGTTTTGGAAACAATGAACATTTCGAAAGCATTATGGTTGGAAAATAGTTTACTTCGACAGCATAAAAGAAATAGCGTTGCAGAAAAAGTAATTGAAAGTGCCGTAAATTGCTTTAAACATAACTTGTGCAAATAAATAAGATAAATTTCTAGGCGAAAAGGATAAACTGAATTTGATAAAAATCGTAAGACAATGGTGTTTCATCAAACGTATATTTCACAATAACTCTTTTCTCTACACACTGGGTACTTTGAGTAATTTGAGTGACTTGTACAAACTTGACCACACACGAAATCCTAACACTAAGACCTCTTATTTATATTGAATTGAAATAACTGCCTTTAACGACCTTTCTCCTAAATCAAGATAAGTGGCGCTCGACATGTCTTCATTTCTTAATTGTGCTCCACGCGTCTTTCCTTAAAACCGGATAAGAAAAAAGTTCCCTCCTTTATTTAAATTCAAAACTTCAAATCGAAGATACCATTATTGGCATTTCCGTCGAAAACACCATCAGTAGTGTTTCTGTCGAATCACATTTGTAAACGTATAAAAATCTTCTTAAGTCCAACCAACCCTTCCCCTTGCATAAAGGAGATTTCGACTAGACTTCCATAATTGCACTGTTCTGTCGAAGCTCATCATAACTTCACAGAAATTACAATTTCCTTATTTATTCCATAAATCCAAACCAAACGTCTAAATTAAGAGCCAACAGTGGCGACATTATATTCCCCAAAATTCAAATAGCTTGCAACTACATGTAGCTATCTTACCATCCCAAAACACTTCATGTTTCCGACTATTATCATCTTTATAATATTGCAACACGAACACATTACCATTCTCATGATGAATTGAATATTAGATGGACCTTTCAAACTCATCTTGAAACTTATGAAAAGAAATATGTGTTAGAACACTATAAGCTTGCTCTTGTAATGGCGACATCATCTTCATATTTGACCTTTTGCACGTTTCTAACATTATATCAAGCTCTTCTTTTTGCCTAATATCATCAATTTCTATATCAACCTGAAATTAATTTAAATTCTTTAATACAAAAATTCAGAAATAATAAGTACTAATATAGTTGAAAATACAGCATACCTATTTTGCAAAGTTAGTTAAGCTTGTGTGAGAATTGATGAATCTCTTTATAAATACGTTAATACTCTCTGATCTTTCAGTGGTTCTCATTCCATCAAAGAAATATTCACGAAGATAAGCGAGTGCCCAATAATTTCTAATCTCGTACAATCCTTTCACATGTTTATTTGTCTGCAAGTTATAATTAGAAACAACTTCTAGCCATTGATGCTCAAATTCTTCACATGTTTCCAACTTATATAATCCATAAAAACCAGAACACCATTTTGCATATTTGTCTCGAAGTATAACATCAAACCAAGATCTAAACTTGAACGTTATGTGCCATATACAGAAACTATGTTTTGTTGATGACATTTCTTTTGGGATCGCTTCTTTCATCCACAGATTTTGGTCAGTTAATATAGTCATCGGTGGTTTCTTCATCACATCTATAAAAGTATATAAAAAAGGCACAAATAAATAAATTAAAGAAAAAGGATCAAACCATCAAATAAACAAAGAAATAAAGCAATAATTACCTTAATTAACCAATAAAATGCAAACATCGTTTCATTCCGTAAAAGTGCACATCCAAATAGTATAGTCTTTCCATGGCTATTCATACCCATAAAAATCCCAAATGGCATTTCATAAGAATTTACCTTGTATGTAGTATTAAATACAAGAACATCGCCATATTTTTTGTACCAATCAAAACAAGAAGCAAATGACCAAAATATATGCTCTAGCCTTTTTTCTTCATCAAGTGTATAAGAGTATTGAAACTTTGAGCAATTATTTTTTGCATTCTCACAATACTTCAGAAGATCCATAAATCAGTTCCTTCGACTTTTTTACTGGATTTCAAAAAAAGATTGCGAATATCTTTTTCAGCAAAGGGAAGATATCAATGCTTCACATTTTTCTCTAACTCTAAGACACACATTATTTGTCTAACTGAAAGTCCACCTTCTTTTAATAAGAAAATGCGATCATAATCCTTTTCTAAGATAGTTCGATAACATGGTAAAAAACGCACCTCTGATTGGGTTATTAAACCATAATTATGTTAAACAACAAACGTTGTAACTCACCACTCACTTGAAAATATATCTTGAGACTTTTGTAGTTTAATTCCTAAATGAGATTTACATTCACACTTTACTGATTCTCTTTTTCTCTGTTCTTTTGATGGATCTATGTCTTTTGAGGAAATTCTACCTGCACGATGACAAAAAAAATCACGCCGACCGATAATTCCATCTTTTTTCTTTACGAATCTACCTTTTCAAATTGAGAATCCATTATGATATGCATATCTCTTGTAAAAACAAAATGCTTCTTCTTCACTAAGAAAATTTGACCAATAAAAGGTACCATATTTGTCTGATCACAAACTCCATCTTTATCAACTTCTTCTGAAAAATTATTTATCACAATTTTTTGACTTGAAGGTATATGATTCTCATTTTGTAAAGTTCCAATTTTTTCAACTTCTAACATGTCTTTCTCAATGATATTATGATCAAAATGGTCAACAATTGTTTATGAATAACCATTCTCTAAAAAAAGTTCTTCTATTGAACATTCATTCAAATTAAAATTTCTTTTACTAACATCCATTGTTTATTAACTACAAATAAAAATAATTAAAAATAAATTATAAAATATTATTGTAAGTGTTGAAAACTAAAAAAAAAATATAAAAAAATAAATAAATCAAATAAACAAATAAAACACATATAATATTAGAAATTATAAATAAACAAATACATATCATATTAAAAAAAAAAAAACAAATAGAACATATTAAAAAAAAGAACAAATATAATATGTACCTGTAATACATCACAACTTAGCGTAGGAGCCAATATATACAATACACTTAGCCACTATATCATTCTTTAAACTAGCTATGCAAAGAAAAGTAGTGTTTTTTGAAATTAAAAAGTTGCAAGTAGGGCTGGACATCGGTCGGTTTGGATTGGGTTCGGACCCAATATGTCAAACCGGCCGAAACCATGGGTGGATTTGGTAGGCCCAATTCCGACTGAACTTTTAATCGATTTGTTCGGATTCGGGTTAATCGGTTTATCGGGTTAACCGATCTTTAATTTTGTCATACAAAATTTCAGCTACATTATAACTTTTTAAATAAAACAATATTAAATAATACATTGAGCCTTCAAATATTCAAATATTTAAAATTAAAAAAAAAACTCATTACATGA
The DNA here is from genome assembly GCA_022829125.1 of Lathyrus tuberosus. Lineage (NCBI taxonomy): Eukaryota > Viridiplantae > Streptophyta > Magnoliopsida > Fabales > Fabaceae > Lathyrus > Lathyrus tuberosus. The sequence continues at coordinate 1,103,025 of JALAZF010000668.1, forward strand.
ATTATGAACACCCTCTTTGACTCTGTTCATGTTTGACTCTGTTCATATTTGTAGTTCAATGATATTACATTAGCACAGTAATGTTCATTAGCACAACCTATTTCATGATGCAGTAATGTTCATGTTTGAGTCTTTGACTCTGATCATGTTTGACTCTGATCATATCCAGTAATGTTCATTAGCACAACCTGTTTCATGATGCAACCTGTTTGATGCTGCAATGATATCACATTAATGCTCATTAGCACATTTTAAATCACAATCACAAACAAATGAACCTGATTTCAATGATATCACATTAATGCTACAATGATATCACAATAATGCAATGATATCACAATAATTCCCAATAAGAATTATGAACAGATGCTTGTCTCTACTTCAAAATTCTTAAAGAATCAATTTTAGAATAAGGAATATCAGAATTTCTAATTTGCGATGCAATAAGAATTTCTAAGCTGCAATGGTATCAGAATTTATACGCTCCAATGCAATAATTATTTCTATGCTTAAATGATACCAGAATTTCTAAGCATAATTTTCTAGATAGAATTTCTAAGTTGTGAATAAGTTCTAATCAGAATTTCAAACTAAATTTTCTAACTTGTAGGCCTGGCCACAAAACTAAATAGATCAGAAAATACCTCTCCAGTAATACTCCAAATTGCTTTGACAGATTCAAGAACTCAGTGGAATGAATTAGCCACAGGTATATCCAAAAAGAATTTGGTTTCAATAAGTCCTACACAAATTCAGAAAGATTTCAAACACAAACTCTATGAGTAAGTTATAAACAAAATGTCACAGAATTACTAAGCTATGAATAAGTTCCTAGCTGTGAAACACAGCAAACATTTTTATTTGAGAAGCATTAAATCTTTAGTTTCCAAAAAGAATCAATTATATTTGTAAAAGAATCAACTGATTAATATTTCACAAACTGGTTGATATTTCAATAATATTCACAAACAGATTAATATTTAACTAATATTCACAAAGTGATTAATATTTCCAAAAGAATCAACAATTACATCTTGAGTTTTCCAAAAGAATCAATAATATTTGTACTTCAATAATACAAAAACTATTGTAAATTTGTAATTATATCTATACTTTAAAAATTGAAAAGATTAAAAAAAACATTAAATCCTCAAAAATTGCATGTCAAAGAGAAATTATAATGAAAATTATTTCATTTCAGAATAAAAAAATATTTCATTCAAATTTTTCCCAAAAAATAGTAAAAAACCTTGAAGCAATAAATCCTACATATGTTTCACAGAAATATTTCATGCATTTTGTATCATTAAAGCATAAAGGTTTCATTTTTTATCACTCCATTGTTAAACCATAGAAGAAGAAGAGCAACCATGAAAGCTTTAAAAATAGAAGCTTTTAAGTTGTTAGAGAGAAGAAGGAAAAGGAGAGCAACAATGAAAGATTGAAACTTACAAACAGTGGTCGCGTGGTGGGGTGTGGCGGCAGCAAGATGGAACGACGATGTTAATTTCGAATGAGAGAACTTTTTATGAAACCCTAGACACACTACTCAGTACACACGTGAGAAAGAAACAAATGAAAAGGAACGAAGGATATGTGTTTTTCATCTGTTCAAACTAAAGTTATTTAACCGGTCGGGTTCGGTTTTCTAAGGGTCCAAATTAACCATCCGAACCGACCCACCCAAACCCATGTGAAACCAGATATTCTAAATATGATAACCCGAAATTCCGACTCATCCGACCCGGAAACATGCGGGCCAAATGGGTAGGGCGGTTTGGGCCGGTTTCAAAATATTTGTCCAGCCCTAGTTGCAAGCATTATTCAATGAAAATGGAAAGTAAATAAAGTTTGTTAATGTCTAATGGTTCAATTTTTTTTATTATGATTTAGAAATTTTCAATTTTTTGTTGTGTTAAATAAATTTTTGAGAATATAACCTGCCACCCCATAAATTAAACATGACACCTCCCATTATTTTATAATGCCAAAATTGCCCCTAGGTGAAAAATACATCAAATTTTTGTATGACATTTCTGATAGGCATGTTAAAATTTTTGGTAGTTCATTTTGAATTTCCGGTGTACCAGAAATTTCAAAATTTCCGGTAAAGTGCAAAATGTAACACCCCCAATCTATACCCCCAATTTATTAAAGCGATAACAAACAATCAGAGTATAATTAAAACATTCATGGCATAGACGGAGACGTCACATCAATTGAGACAAAACACAATAAACCTGCTCATAAAGATATGCAACAATCAGATAGCAAATAACAGAGGAACTTAGTTCCTAATACCCACAATTCAGGTACAGAATAAAAGCGGAAAATCTGCAACTGAAACCTCATATATATATCACATAAAAAGTTTGTCTGTCATATACAGAGTCATATGTAACACCCCCCAATCTATACCCCCAACTAATTAAAGCGATAACAAACAATCAGAGTATAATGAAAACATTCACGGCATAGACTGAGGCGTCACATCAATTGAGACAAAACACAATAAACCTGCTCATAAAGATATGCAACAATCAGGTAGCAATTAACAGAGGAACTTATTTCCTACTACCCACAATTCAACTACAGAATAAAAGCGGAAAATCTGCAACTGAATCTCATATATATACCACATAAGAGTCTGTCTGTCATACACGGATTCATACATGTACAATCCAAAAGATATAAATACATATACACATAAATCACAACGATCTCCCCGACTACCCGGTGCTACATATCAGAGCCGACCGACAAAAGAATGAAGACCTAACCTTCACAAGAAGACCTCCAGCATCTAATCTGCAATGCCTCATAGAGCATTCAAAACAGCTGAAGGGTGAGAAACACAATCATAATATAATTGCATACAATTATATAATAACACAGAAATACACATGTAAAAATATTCTCACCACAACTTACACCAGAATTTAAACACAAAACAACACAAATCATATCTCATATATCCATCACAAAGGCATATATAATCATGCACAATACATTTATCAACAACATATATATATATATATATATATATATATATCTCAACTCATCAATTCCATTCACAATTCCACACAAAATCAATCCATTCATGATTTATGCAAATGCAAAGAGATCGACACAACGACTCTATGCAAATGCAATGCGGTACCGTTCCATCCATCAATCTCAACACTAGTTCACTCAGGAACTATTGGAATAATCGCTTGTTACTTAATGTAACTCCCCGTCGAGAAAACGATGTTCCCCGTCGCTTTAGGTCCTCTTGGTATAAGGCCACGACGTTTATGGATCGCTTTAGGTCCTCTCGGTATAAGGCTCACGATTCGATCGCTTTAGTCCTCATAGTATAAGGCACACGATCGTCTATAATCATCGCTTTAGGTCCTCTCGGTATAAGGCTCACGATGTTATAGCGGATTCCCTCTGCACAAACTTGGTCAAATGTTCGTTAGGATCTTCTGTAGGATTTCCAGAGAATTGATGTTGTTGTACGGCTGACAACAATGAAGGTTTCAACTCGAAATCGTTTCGGTTGATAGCAGGGCAACAATGCTACTATGTGGTTCTTGGTCAGACGGGGTAGCATAGAACTTAAGAGGACGATTTTGTGGTCTTTCACCCATGTTTTGTTCTTTGACTGGTTCAGGAGTATGAGCAAGGAGATCGGGAATATTGTACTTGCGTTGATACTCTAGTATTCTGCGTCTTAAATGTAAGAAACGCTCTAATTCGGTGATTGGTGGTTGCAAGTCTTCGCTTTGTGAGCGAGTACTTGGCATACAATCGAGAAAAAGGAAAATAAAATTTGTTGCCTTAGTCTATACTGCGCAACAAAGAATCGTACTATTGACTAAATCAAAGTCCCCGACAACGGCGCCAAAAACTTGATCGCGACTTTCTGAGTCTAACGGTTACTAACTGCAAGTGCACAACCTATCGCGTAGTAATAAAGATATTGATCCCACAGAGACCTGATAATCAACCTAGTGCTATGGTTTTGTTACTGCGTTTAGCTAAGGCGAAGATGTTTTGGTTTTAGGTTCAAAAAGGAAACTAAAGGGAATCTAAATATTAGAAATAAACTAGTTAAGATTAGGATATCGGTACATAATCCAGTACACCATCGTGGATTCAATGAAACATAAGCATATAAAAATTAGTCACAATATAATTCTGTAGAAAATACCAGTTTAAAAGCCCTCACCTCACACTCTCGTGGTTATTGCTTCGGACTATACCTTTAAATCATAATGTCTGCTCTCGATAGCCCATTTGAGTTTAAAAATAATTTTTGAAAACTAATAAGTCCTAATTAACTTTAAAGCGCTCTCACTGTTTTTAAAACCAATGCCCGATTTCAGCTATCCGGGTAAAATCTCACACTCTCGTGGTCTTGACCTTAACCTTTGCTACCTTTTTACTCTCGTAATAAAACTTGATTTTAAATTAAGAAATCGAAGCCAGAAAATAAGTTATTTTATGATTTTAGCTTAGAATTATTGAATCCATTCCGGTTACTCAATTACATACCGATAAAATGAGTTTAGCTCGACATATTAATTAAAGCAAACATAAATACGCATGAACAATTAAACATTAACACAAACATGGTAAAAACAAATAATACTATTATTGAAATTATGATAAAAACCTGGTGAATGCGGTTCTAGCAATTCCTCCACAAGTCGGCAGGCTTTTGCTTGAATTTACGAAAACGAATGAATAATGAAGGCAAACTTAAAACTAAACTAAGGTGTGATAGCCCCTCGATGTGAGAAACTATCACTATTCGGTAATGAAGGGACAAAAGAATGGTAAAGGAAAGCAAAAACGGGAAGGTAAAAATTCTGGAAACAAAATGCAGAAATATGGAATTCTCGGGTAAAAGCTGTGTATCACGTCCTTGCCAAAATTCACTATATATAGACCTCCAGTATGAGAGAATGTAGGAGCACTAGTTGGAACTGCCACTGTGTTTTAGTCTGAGGGAATATAGGAGGAAATGTCGAATGTGTGAAACTGAAAACCTCTCTCTTCGTGACCACATCTGCCTCCAATGTTACGTTTCTGTTTTTGAACCTGTGACGATCGTGGGGGCTGCGTCACGGTCGTGACAGATTTTTAATTCATGACGGTCGTGGCACTATGTGTAACGGTCGTCACACTCACAAAATCTGATTTCTCTGCTTTTTCTGCTATTTTTCTCTGTTCTTTCCTTATTTTGCTACTTTTTCTGCTCTTTTCTCATTCTTGGCTTGGAAACTGAAATACATGCGAAAACACTTGAATATCCTCGGAATAATCGGAAATTAGACGGAAATGGGATAAGATTTGAGCATAAATCAAAGTAAAAATACGATATGTTTTCGTGTTATCAAACTCCCCTACACTTGAATCTTTGTTTGTCCTCAAGCAATCAATCAGTTAAAATCGGACAAACTTTATCAAATGCACATACATGGTACACCTATGGTTTTGAAAATGTTAGAGGGCTTCTTGTTAGTAAGACAGGTACTTGTATAGAACATTAAAGATACATTAATGACACATAGCAACAAGCATGATCATAGACCTCTCTTTTCTACAATCCAGTTCTAATCATTCTATTATAGTTCAACCCAAAGCTTTCGTGTCTGTTTCACCCGGTTTCATTCTAACGCAATCACATTAAGCCTTTTGCCTTTTTCACGCATGTAGTGGAGTAGCCGGTTAGTGACTTTGATCCCTTTTTTGCACGGGGCCTGATACACGAGTGTGGTAACCCTTTATACATCCTATTCGTAGATTGCGGGGGATCGAACCATAGTTCGCCCTACCAAGTCCAGAATCAGGTACCTCTGAACCAATCGACAACGGATTTCTTTCTTTTCTTGTAAGTCTTCGCAACCGTAAGATTTGGTGCATCTTCTATTTTTCTCAGCAGACAAAAAATAAGAAAGAATCTTCTTTTCATGATTGGGCATCAAACACTTATATTCATCGGCTCCCCACGTGGTTTGTGATTAAGACGGTGTTGACTGCTAATATAAACTATTGGGGGTTACTTTAGGACTGAGCTCGAGGTATCGGAATAATAAGTATTGAAACTAACATCGCATACGCAAGAGGTCTAAGGTGTCAAGACGGTATCGATCTTGTTAGAACTTTCCCAACTTCCTAACATAGCCTATATCTTGGTATGTCACGTTGTGCATTGATCGTAAAAAAATTTTATATAGCAGAGTAAAGCGGGGGAATCAAATATTAAACAAAAATTCTCATATATAGACTTTGATAAAAGGGAAATATGAAAAAGGAAAAATAAAAAGGGAAATAAAGTGAAAATAGACTAGCTCTCCCACACTATATCGGACATTGCCTCAATGTTGCGATATGAAGGGGAACAACAAGAAAAAACTAGTAAAAGAAACAAAAAATCAAGGAGCCCCACGTCCTCTGCCTCTAGAGCGCCCTCGTCCATGCTGTGCCACATGATCTGGAATGCCGACGTGATGGATGTAATCATGTAAGTCCTGCACTCGCAATGTCAAGGCACCCATCTCATCGATGATGCCGTCAAGCGTCTGACCTTGGCTGACTTGCCCCTGCTGGATTTGACGCATGAGAGTCATCATTTCATTGTGTTGCTCCTGTTGTTGTGCTTCTCTCTGGGCAGCCAGCTGGTTTTGTTGCCATATTGCTCTTAAGATTTCTTCATTTGTAACGGGGTCTTGGTCGGGTCGGCTGCGACGTCGGGAGGTCGAATGAGCATCATGGGCAGGCGGTGGTTGGTTTTCTGGGGCGGTTTGGTCCATCTCTTATTCCATCTCATCAACAGGTGCGTGATTTTGATCATCATGTGCAGCCGCATTTTGCTCGGGAGCATTCAAATCAAATATCCAATTCGTCATATTCTGAGGGTCAATGCGGTTCCTGTAAGGCAGAATGATACTTCTAACTGTTCTTGTGCGGACCATTGGATGATATTTGCCATCTCTTCTTAGTTTGATGAGGTGTGAGTTGCGGCAGTAATCGATGTCGAGCCACACCAGAGGCATGGAAGGTAATCTATTAAGTTCGTCCCCTAAGTTCAAACTTAGAGCAATAGAAGTGACAATCCCTCCAAAATAGAAGGGTTTGGAGCCTCTAGCACAGTTTGCTTGGATGTGTGCTAACAGAAAAGGAGCGGCGTTGATAGGCTCGGGGTTGAACACACAATGGAGGAAAAAGAGTTCTTTTGAGATCACCTTGTGGTTGCTGTCCCTTGCAAATATAGTGTTTCCTAAAATGCGGTGAAAATATCTGATAGCCGGGTTGTGAATGTATGTTGCGTTGAGGCTGTCCCAGCTATCGACCGTAGTCCCGATCAATCTATTCCAAAGATCAAATGCTGCTTGGAAAAATGTTTCCTGTGGCACCTGGCAATGAACATTCTCGCCATGGTGGAAACCAAGCATCTCGGCAAGTTGATTTTGGCCGATTTTATACTCAGAACCAAACATGCGGAACGTGGCTATACCGGTGAGTTGGTTCGTTTCTCCAGAAGGTGTTACATATGTGAACGAACTCAGAAACTCGAGCGTCAGGAGCGTCCATTTAACTCCCTCAAGCATCCCCAATTCTTCGTGACATGCAATGTCGACATATCGAGTGGGTTGCACGGATCATTGGTGGAAACTAATGTAGTTTGTCCTCTGACGTTCATCGGCTACTCTTGCTCTGAAATTTACAGTTGTAAGGTCTGGAGCTTGCCTTTGTTGTTTAGCCATTGTGCATGCACAGAGAAATAAGTGTTATAGAAGAAGTAGGTGTTCGGAGAAAGTGGGTGTATGTGGGAATGGTTTACTGCGATGTTTAAATAGAATGTGGGAAGATGAATGTTTGTGGAGGGTTTTAATTTTGGTAAATGGAATAATGGTGTGACGGATTTTTGAAAGATGAGGGTTAATGGGACGGTGGGGGAAAACGAATGGGGAGAAAAGAAGAAGAAGAAGAGGCAGCGTCTCTGTTTTAACAGAGAACGCGCTCTTAACCCGTGTGACGATCGTCACACGCCTGTCACGGTCGTGACAGCTGCAAAAACTGGGATCGTTAGCAGTTTATCAGCAAGCATTTTATTTTTTCTTTTCCGCATAAGGATTGTTAGCAGTAGATAGGTAACACTATAATGCAGAAATTAAAAATGGATAAATGACAGAATAAATTAAGAGCAATGTAAAATGACAGAAACAATTAAATACCATCAAGATCAATAATAATGATTGAAAATTTGAATAATTTATTAAACCCGGAAAAATGCTAGCAAAGACTAGCAGTGTATTCATGCAGTAGAAATTAAAATTGAAGGTAAATTATTTTGTTCCTGAACATAAAAAGGCAGAATGAAAGCAAAGTAAATTGTTTCAAAATAAAGCAGTAGAGTAGGAAAAAGCAGTGCTTCAAAATCTAGCCAAGGTGTTTCTTCAAAGATGCCACGACTTGATTTAGGTGATCAAATTGTGCTACCGTGAGATCCATAAGGTCGACAATATCTTGTCGCATGGTCTTCAGTTCACCCTTTACGGCGGTGATCCCTTTGTGATAATCATCCAAATTTTTAAGGATGGTAGTCAGATTTGCAGCATAAGTATTAGCATCAACCTTAGGAGTGGCAGTGTCATCTTCATTTTGGTATTCCATAAAGTCAAAGTCAATTAGGAGGTGTCTTAGGGTCAATATCAGGCTCGGGAAATGTTTCTTTGGGTTTAGGCTGTGGTTCGTCCAGGTCGTATAGCCAGTTATGTTCGTTATGCACACTCGTGCGCTCATGATTGGGTAAAGTAAAATGTGGCACAACTACATTATATATTAGGAGCTGGAAATGATGTGGACCACGGTCTCTAATCATGGCTCTATTGAAACAGAAGGTAATATTCATAGGCCTAAAGTTTCCAAAAGGGTTAATTTCAGAGAGACGTGTCCTGAATCCCATAGCATCGGCTATTTTAGTCACTAGACCACCTATTAGAATCAGGTTATTTTCATTTCGGATAATTTTGCAAAAGTTATTAAACATGAAGGTAAGTCCGTTAACCTCTCGAGACTGAAATGCACAAAAGATAATAAAGAGTTCATCCTTAGAAACGGTATTGTCATTCTCAGGCTTTCCAAATAGGGTATAGGCTAGGATCACGTGGAAGTATCAGATGGCTGGGTTATGAATCTCAGTTGACAGCATAGGGTTCATGTCATAATCATGTTTTCCTGAAATCCTACCCCAAAAAGCATTATGCTCACCTACCAACATCAAATCCTCTTGTACCACGGAGAAAACGGTGGGTCCTTCAGGGAAACCTAAAAGATCCGACAGTTCCTTAATGGTAAACTGGCAGTGGTATCCAAACAACCTAAAGGTAATTCGGCCCCTAGTAGTGCCTTTTCCATAGTAAGGATTGTAACTCAATGAACTTAGGAATTCTAAAGTCAGTCTACGATAAGTTTTGTGTTTCTTCTTAGCAAAACCCTCCCATCCTAGTTGGTTAAACAGGAAATCAATACTCTCACCTAAACCTAAGGAGGTCATGGTGGGTCCATGGGCAAATTTTGTCAAGGCGAAGGGTCGAAGAGACAAAGCCTCACAGCGATGCCACTGAGCTGCATCTCTGAATTCTACCAACATATTATCTTCGTTCTCCATTTTTTAAATGATTAAGCAAGAATGAAATCAGAAGAGGAGAACAGAAAATGTAAAAAGACTTTGTAATCCTGTATTTTGCAATTATATGATTAGCACAGCAATTTCCAAAAAATTTAAGAAAATAGAAATGAAACTAGAAATTTGAAAACAAAGTAGAATTTAGAAAATGTAAAGAAATAAAAAATTAGAAAGAAAGAAAAAAACAATCATCATGGGTTGCCTCCCACTAAGCGTTGTTTTTAACGTCGTAAGCCTGACGAAAACAAATAGATAGTTTAGTTAGGGGGTCAGCGGGCAACTCTAAAAGTCTAAGACTATTTAAATAGTCACTATTTTCGATACTATGATAATGCTTTAAACGTTGCCCGTTTACTATGAATGGTTCGCTATTCCTACCCTTAATTTCTATCGCTCCGCTTTGTAACACTTTGGTTATTTCAAAAGGACCGGACCATCTTGATCTCAGTTTCCCAGGAAAAAAGTTTAAGTCTTGAGTTAAATAGGAGCACAACATCTCCCACACTGAATTCTTTTCTAGATAGACGCTTATCATGCCATTTCTTAGTTCGTTCCTTTTATATTTTGGCGTTTTCATAAGCGTCTAGCCTTAGTTCTTCTAGTTCATGCAGATCTAGGATTCGCTTTTCACCTGCAGTTTCGTACCTTAAGTTTAGGGTTTTAATAGCCCAATAGACTTTGTGCTCTAATTCCACTGGTAAGTGGCAGGATTTACCATAAACTAGTTTGAAAGGTGTAGTTCCGATTGGTGTTTTGTAGGCCGTCCTATATGCCCATAAAGCTTCATTAAGTTTAGATGACCAATCCTTCCTAGAGGTGGCGACGGTCTTCTCTAAGATTTGTTTTATCTCTCAATTCGAGACCTCAACATGTCCACTAGTCTGTGGATGATATGGTGTTGCTACGCGGTGTCTTATTCCATACTTCGATAGTAGCTTGTCAAATATTTTTGATATGAAGTGGGAGCCACCGTCACTTATGACAAGTCTCGGCACACCAAATCTGGGAAAGATCGTGTTTTTAAAAAACTTTATGACTACTCATGTGTCATTTGTAGGAGAAGCTAAAGCCTCAATCCATTTTGAAACATAGTCGACAACTACGAGTATATATTTATTTCCAAAGGATGATGAGAAAGGTCCCATGAAATCAATCCCCCATACATCAAAGACTTCTACTTCCAATATGCCTTTTTTGGGCATCTCATCGCGTCTTGATATGTTACCAGTGCGTTGGCACCAGTCGCAGTTTAGTATTGCAATGTGGACATCCTTCCAAAGGTTAGGCCAGAATAGGCCGGATTGCAGAATCTTAGCGCATGTCTTTGAAGTACTTGCATGTCCTCCATAAGAAGCAGAGTGACATTGAGAGATGATGTCTTCTATTTCAGTTTCAGGGACGCAACGACGGAAAATACCGTCGACTCCTCTCTTAAAGAGCAGAGGTTCATCCCAATAATAATGTTTTAGATCATGAAAGAATTTTTTCTTTTGTTGATAAGATAAGTCTGGTGGAAGTACTCCAGCTGCTAAGTAGTTGACTATGTCAGCATACCATGGTAGTATTGTGTGTGAGTTAATTTCTTCCACGACTTCTTCTATTTTTGGTTCATTTAAGTGTAGTTTAGACATATCATTTTCAAGTTGGGCTATGAGTCGTTCATAGGGAAATCGTCATTAATAGGGACTGGCTCTGGTTTGATGCCATCTAATTGGGATAAGTGGTCTGCTACTACATTTTCAGTTCCTTTCTTATCTTTGATCTCTAAATCAAATTCTTGTAAAAGCATGATCCACCTTAGCAGTCTAGGTTTTGCATCCTTTTTGTTTAATAAATACCTAATAGCCGCATGGTCTGTATAAATGATGATCTTCGCTCCCACTAGGTAAGAACGGAATTTGTCAAGGGCAAAAACCACGGCTAGAAGTTATTTCTCTATGGTGGCGTAGTTCATTTGAGCAGGGTCTAAGGTTCTACTTGCATAGTAAATAGCATGGAGTTTTCTATCCCTCCTTTGTCCTAAAATTGCACCTACAGCATAATCACTCGCATCACACATGATTTCAAATGGTAGTCTCCAATCTGGTGGTTGCATGATAGGTGCGGTGATGAGAGCCGTTTTCAATTGTTCAAACGCTTTTAGACATTTCTCATCAAAGATAAATTCAGCGTCTTTCATTAATAGACCGGTAAGAGGTTTGGTAATTTTTGAGAAATCTTTTATGAATCGTCGGTAGAAACCCGCGTGTCCTAAGAAACTTCGTATTTCTCATACGGTTTTCGGAGGTTGAAGATTTTCTATAATCTCTATCTTAGCTTTATCAACTTCAATCCCTCTATCAGATACTACGTGTCCAAGTACGATTCCTTGATTTACCATGAAACGGCATTTCTCCCAATTTAATACGAGATTGACTTTTACGCATCTTTCAAGTACCATTTCTAGGTTCGATAGACATCCTTCAAAACTCTGCCCACAAACAGAAAAATCGTCCATAAATACTTCCATAATGTCATCTATAAAATCAGCAAAGATTGACATCATGCATCTTTGGAATGTGGCAGGAGCGTTACATAGTCCAAACGACATTCGTCTATAAGCAAATGTACCATAGGGACATGTGAAGGTTGTCTTTTCTTGGTCATCGGGATGTATCGGGATTTGGAAGAATCCTGTATAACCGTCTAAATAGCAGAATTAAGAATGTTTTGCCAATCGTTCCAACATCTGGTCGATGAAAGGCAATGGGAAATGTTCTTTACGGGTGGCTTTGTTCAATTTTCTATAATCGATACACATTCTACTTCCAGTTACAACTCTTTGTGTTATAGATTCGCCTTTGGAGTTCTTAACAACTGTAACACCTCTCTTCTTTGGTACGACATGTACTGGGCTAACCCATTTACTGTCTGATATCGGGTATATAATTCCTGCTTCTAAAAGTTTTTTCACTTCATCCTTGACTACAGTACTTAAGATTGGATTGATCCTTCTCTGATGTTCTCTAAAGGTCTTACAGTCTTCCTCTAGCATAATGTGATGCATACAAATAGAAGGGCTTATTCCTTTAAGGTCAGCGATGTTATAGCCTAACGCAGTTGGGTATTTTCTTAAGACATCTAAAAGTTTCTTAGTTTCGGTCTGTCCTAGGTCTGCATTGACTATCACAGGTCGTTCGAGTTCTGCGTCCAGGAATTCATACCTTAAATTATTGGGTAGTGTTTTCAGTTCTAGAGCTGGTTTCTTCGGGCAAGGCAGATGATCTGGTGTAAGTCTAAACATTTGCTTAGGCTATCGTCTTGATAAGGTTCACGCCAATTATCATCTTCAAAAATCTGAGGTATTGGAATTTTTAGAATATCTGAGTATGTGGTTGGTTCCATCTCTATTTCTCTTACGCACTCATCCATGACATCTAGTAGATAACATGTGTCGTCTATAGCTGGAGCTTGTAAGAATTATGTCAAAATAAACTCAACCTTCTCTTCACCGACTTCAAAAGTTAGCCTACCCCTCTTCACGTCTATAATGGCTCCAGCGGTAGCTAAGAATGGTCTTCCTAGTATGATAGGAGTAGTGGAGTCTTCTTTAATATCCATGATTATGAAATCGGTAGGGATGTAGAATTGTCCTATGCGAACTGGAACATTTTCTAGTATACCAACTGGGTATTTAATAGAGCGGTCAGCTAATTGAACAGACATCTTAGTTGGTCTTAATTCTCCCATATCAAGCTTCTTGCATATGGATAAGGGCATTACACTAATACTGGCTCCTAAGTCCCATAGAGCTTTGTCTATGATGAACTTTCCAATTACACAAGGTATGGAGAAAGTACCTGGGTCTTTCAGCTTAGGAGGCATATTGTTTTGAATTATTGCGCTACACTCAGCAGTAAGTGTAACTGTTTCGTTATCCTCAATCTTTTTCTTATTGGATAGGATTTCTTTAAGGAACTTAGCATATGAGGGCATCTGAGTGATAGCTTCTGTAAAAGGTATCGTGATGTTCAATTGTTTCAGAAGTTCAACAAATTTCTTAAATTGCCCTGCAGTTTTAGAAATTGCAAATCTTTGAGGATACGGAATAGGTGGTTTATAAGGTGGTGGAGGCACATAAGGTTTTTCGTTGTTTACGGCCTCTTGTTCATTATCTTCCTTTTCCTTGGGTTCATTTTCCTTCTCAGTTGTTGTGCTATTAGGCCTTTGGTACATGGCTGGATTCTGAAGTCTCTGATCAATGGGTTCGTCTAGTTCTTTACCACTTCTCAATATAACGGCATTTGCATGTCCTTTCGGATTAGGTTGTGGCTGTCCAGGAAATGTTCCAGCAGGAGCAGTAGTAGGTGCTTGTTGTTGTGCCACTTGTGAAATTTGTGTTTCAAGCATTTTGTTGTGGGTGGCTAAAGCGTCTACTTTGTTTGCTAATTGCTTAATCTGTTCACTAGTGTGTACGTTTTGATTCAGGAACTCTTTGTTTGTTTGAGTCTGGGCAGCTATAAAGTTTTCTATCATCAATTCAAGGTTAGACTTCCTAGGAACATTTGGAGCAGCTATGGCAGCCTTTTGATAACCTGGTGGTGTAGCAGGTGCTTGACCAGGTGCATACAATGCATTGTTGTTTTTGTAGGAGAAGTTTGGATGATTCTTCCAGCCCGGATTGTAGGTATTTGCATAAGGGTTCCCTTGAGCATAATTCACTTGGTCACTGGAGACTCCTGCCAAAATTTGACATTCAGTGGCGGCATGTCCAGGTGTTCCGCATAATTCGCAATTTTGAGCTACGGCAGCCACGGTGGCTGCAGGCGTTATGGTCAAGTTATCAATCTTTTGGGCAAGGGCATCTACCTTAGCATTGACATGATCAAGGCTACTAACCTCGTACATTCCACCTTTTGTTTAGGATTTTTCCACTGCAGTTCTTTCTCCTCCCCATTGGTAGTGGTTTTGAGCCATGCTTTCGATCAGTTGATAGGCTTCTTCATATGGTTTATCCATAAGTGTACCACCAGCGGCGGCATCTATTGTCAATCTTGTATTGTACAAGAGACCATTGTAAAATGTGTGGATGACTAACCAATCTTCAAGACCATGATGCAGACACATCCTCATCATGTCTTTGTATCTTTCCCATGCATCGTAAAGAGATTCGTTGTCCTTCTGTCGAAAACTATTGATTTGGGCTCTCAGCATAGCTGTTTTGCTTGGGGGAAAATATCGTGCTAAGAATACCTTTTTCAACTCATCCCACATAGTAACGGAGTTTGATGGCAAGGATTGCAACCAAGCCCAAGCTCTGTCTCTTAATGAGAAAGGAAAAAGATGTAGTCTTATCGCGTCTGCAGTTACACCATTTGCCTTCACTGTGTCCGCGTACTGCACAAACTTGGTCAAATGTTCGTTAGGATCTTCTGTAGGATTTCTAGAGAATTGATGTTGTTGTACGGCTGACAATAATGAAGGTTTCAACTCGAAATCGTTTCGGTTGATAGCAGGGGCAGCAATGCTACTATGTGGTTCTTGTTCAGACGGGGTAGCATAGAACTTAAGAGGACAATTTTGTGGTCTTTCACCCATGTTTTGTTCTTTGACTGGTTCAGGAGTATGAGCAACGAGATCGGGAATATTGTACTTGCGTTGATACTCTAGTATTCTGCGTCTTAAATGTAAGAAACACTCTAATTCGGCGATTGGTGGTTGCAAGTCTTCGCTTTGTGAGCGAGTACTTGGCATACAATTGAAAAAAAGGAAAATAAAATTTATTGCCTTAGTCTATACTGCGCAACAAAGAATCGTACTATTGACTAAATCAAAGTCCCCGGCAACGGCGCCAAAAACTTGATCGCGATTTTCTGAGTCTAACGGTTACTAACTGCAAGTGCACAGCCTATCGCGTAGTAATATAGATATCGATCCCACAGAGACCTGATAATCAACCTAGTGCTACGGTTTTGTTACTGCGTTTAGCTAAGGCGAAGATGTTTTGGTTTTAGGTTCAAAAAGGAAACTAAAGGGAATCTAAATATTAGAAATAAACTAGTTAAGATTAGGATATCGGTACATAATCCAGTACACCATCTGGATTCAATGAAACATAAGCATATAAAAATTAGTCACAATATAATTTTGTAGAAAATACCAGTTTAAAAGCCCTCACCTCACACTCTCGTGGTTATTGCTTCGGACTATACCTTTAAATCATAATGTCTGCTCTCGCTAGCCCATTTGAGTTTAAAAATAATTTTTGAAAACTAATAAGTCCTAATTAACTTTAAAGCACTCTCGCTATTTTTAAAACCAATGCCCGATTTCAGTTATCCGGGTAAAATCTCACACTCTCGTGGTCTTGACCTTAACCTTTGCTACCTTTTTACTCTTGTAATAAAAGTTGATTTTAAATTAAGAAATCGAAGCCAGAAAATAAGTTGTTTTATGATTTTAGCTTAGAATTATTGAATCCATTCCGGTTACTCAATTACATACCGATAAAATGAGTTTAGCTCGACATATTAATTAAAGCAAACATAAATACGCATGAACAATTAAACATTAACACAAACATGGTAAAAACAAATAATACTATTATTGAAATTACGATAAAAACCTGGTGAATGCGGTTCTAGCAATTCCTCCACAAGTTGGCAGACTTTTGCTTGAATTTACGAAAACGAATGAATAATGAAGGCAAACTTAAAACTAAACTAAGGTGTGATAGCCCCTCGATGTGAGAAACTATCACTGTTCGGTAATGAAGGGACAAAAGAATGGTAAAGGAAAGCAAAAACGGGAAGGTAAAAATTCTGGAAACAAAATACAGAAATATGGAATTCTCGGGTAAAAGTTGTGTATCACGTCCTTGCCAAAATTCACTATATATAGACCTCCAGTATGAGAGAATGTAGGAGCACTAGTTGGAACTGCCACTGCGTTTGAGTCTGAGGGAATATAGGAGGAAATGTCGAACGTGTGAAACTGAAAACCTTTCTCTTCGTGACCACATCTGCCTCCAATGTTACGTTTCTGTTTTTGAACCTGTGACGATCGTGGGGGCTACGTCACGGTCGTGACAGATTTTTAATTCATGACGGTCGTGGCACTATGTGTGACGGTCGTCACACTCACAAAATCTGATTTCTCTGCTTTTTCTGCTATTTTTCTCTGTTATTTCCTTATTCTGCTACTTTTTCTGCTCTTTTCTCATTCTTGGCTTGGAAACTGAAATACCTGCGAAAACACTTGAATATCCTCGGAATAATCAGAAATTAGACGAAAATGGGATAAGATTTGAGCATAAATCAAAGTAAAAATACGATATGTTTTCGTG
The DNA here is from genome assembly GCA_022829125.1 of Lathyrus tuberosus. NCBI lineage: Eukaryota > Viridiplantae > Streptophyta > Magnoliopsida > Fabales > Fabaceae > Lathyrus > Lathyrus tuberosus. The sequence continues at coordinate 1,120,034 of JALAZF010000668.1, forward strand.
TTATCAGTCGCTCACACCCACTAGGGCACACGACATCACAAGAATGCATATCATGATGCTTGGCATACAATGACTCATGACATTCAAATGCACACATATATGCAACCATAATCATGCATTTACAACCAAACACAACACATTGCATTTACTTTCCCTTAGGCCACAAACCATCATCACAACATTTCATCGTATGCATTTTCATCATACAACAGCACATAAGTCATACGATATCCATATCAATAGCACATTGCATGATACACCTCAATTACTCACAATTACAAAGGCAAAAGTCGACAAAACGACACTATTCTAAATTCCCGACATAATTAAATTGGACAACAATCTCAAAACCATTATAATAAGAAAGTACAGCTCAATAGCTTTCCAACGATACCAAGAATGTTCAAAACAGATAATCGGAACACAAGTTACGGAATCGAAAAGAAAAGGAATCGCGAAAAGACAACATTCTGCGCCCTCTCTGGTCATACGCGTATTGCCCTGAGCCATACGCGTAATGCCCAGCTCACTCGCCCATTCCATACGCGTATTGCCCAACTTGATACGCGTATGGGCAGAGACCAAATTCTCCCAAAAAATCCCACCAAAAGCTCCATACGCGTAATGCCTCACACGTTACGCGTATTGCCTTGCTAGATACGCGTACCCTTACGCAAATCAGCAGATGGCCGAGAAAAATGAACTTCCATATGCGTAATGCCCAAAATTCCCCTTGCCATACGTGTATTGCCCAAACCAATACGCGTATTGCCCTGTGTGTTACGCGTATGGGCAGAGAAAAATCCAGAATTTCCTGCAGAATTTTTCTGCTACAGGATCACTCAAAATCAACCCCAAATCTCACCAAAACACCAGAAAATTACCAAATGAATACACAACAACACATATCTAACATGGTTCAGCAATTAGGAACATCAACACATGATTTCAGACACAATTTAAATCAATTTCCAACAATTTCCACATATTATGGTTTTTACTCTATATCAAATTTCAACTCAAAAACAACCAAATACATACATACATAATCATACACAAGTATAAGATAATAGAGTTTCGCACCCTTACCCGATTTAATCGTGTTTGAAAAGTCGGTTGATTGATTTTCTTCCTTTCCAAGTTTTTCTCTCTTTTCCTCTTTCTTTCTCTTTTCTTTCCCTTTTCCTTCTTCTCTTTTTCTTTCTCTCTATTTTTCTCTCTTTCTATTTCTATTTTACTAACTTAAGAAAAATAAAGTGAAATGACCAAATTACTCTACACTCAAATATCTCGCAAACGCTCTCAAAACGCAATAAAACATAACAACGATGAAAAATAATATATTATCATATCTCATATATCCATCACAAAGGCATATATAATCATGCACAATACATTTACCAGCTATATTCTGTTCATATCCAATAACAGCAACTATGGTTAAACAAACAGCTCACCAAAACACAAAGACCGACACGGACTGGCACGAACTGACACAAACTGACACGGACTGGCTCTGATACCACTTAATGTAACACCCCCAATCTATACCCCCAATTTATTAAAGTGATAACAAACAATCAGAGTATAATTAAAACATTCATGGCATAGATGAAGGCGTCACATCAATTGAGACAAAACACAATAAACCTGCTCATAAAGATATGCAACAATCAGGTAGCAAATAACAGAGGAACTTAGTTCCTAATACCCACAATTCAGGTACAGAATAAAAGCGGAAAATTTGCAACTGAAACCTCATATATATATCACATAAAAAGTTTGTCTGTCATATACAGAGTCATACATGTACAATCCAAAAGAAATATATACATATACACAAATAACCACAAATGATCTCCCCGACTACCCGGTGCTACATATCAGAGCCGACCGACAAAAGAATGAAGACCTAAGCTTCACAAAAAGACCTCCAACATCTAATCTGCAATGCCTCATAGAGCATTCAAAACAGCAGAAGGGTGAGAAACACAATCATAATATCATTGCATACAATTATATAATAACACAAAAATACACATGTAAAATATTCTCACTACAACTTACACCAGAATTCAAACACAAAACAACACAATGCATATCTCATATATACATCACAAAGGCATATCAACCATGCACAATACATCCATCATCAACATATATATATATATATCAACACATTCGATTCCATTCACAATTCCACACAAAATCAATCCATTCATGATTTATGCATATGCACAGAGACCGACACAACGACTCTATGCAATGCAATGCTGTACCATCCATCCATCAATCTCATCACTAGTTCACTCAGGAACTATTGGAATCATCGCTTGTTACTTAGTGTAACTCCCCGTCGGGAAAACGATGTTCCCCGTCGCTCACACCTCTTGGTATAAGGCACACGACGTTTATGGATCGCTCACACCTCTTTGTATAAGGCACACGACCCGATCGCTCACACCTCTTTGTATAAGGCATACGATCGTCTATAATCATCGCTCACACCTCTTTGTATAAGGCACATGATGTTATAGCGGATTCCCTCTGGAATCGTTTCGTCGCTCACACCCACTAGGGCACACGACATCACAAGAATGCATATCATGATGCTTGGCATACAATGACTCATGACATTCAAATGCACACGTATACACATCCATAATCATGCATATACAATCAAACACCACACAATGCATTTTCTTGCCCTTAGGCCACAAACCATCATCGCAACATTTCATCACATGCATTCACATCATATAACATCACACAAGTCATACGATATCCATATCAAAAGCACATTGCATGATACACATCAATTACACACAATTACAACGGTAAAAGTCGACAAAACGACACTATTTCAAATTCCCGACATAATTAAATTGGCCACAACTCTCAAAACCATTTTAATAAGAAAGAACATCTTAATAGCTTTCCAACGATACCAAGAATGTTCAAAACGGATAATCGGAACACAAGTTATGGAATAAAAAAGAAAAGAAATCGCGAAAAGACAAAATTCAGCACCCTCCCTGGTCCTACGCGTATTGCCCTGAGCCATACGCGTATTGCCCAGCTCACTCGCCCATCCATACGCATAATGCCCCAAGTGATACGCGTATGGGCAGAGACCAAATTCTCCCAAAAAATCCCACTAAAAGCTCCATACGCGTAATGCCTCACACATTACGCGTATTGCCTTGCCAGATACGCGTACCATTACGCAAATAAGCAGATGGCTGAGAAAAATGGATTTCCATACACGTATTGCCTCAATTCCCCTTGCCATACGCGTATTGCCCTGCGTGTTACGCGTATAGGCAGAGAAAACCCAGAATTTTTCTGCAGAATTTTCTGCTGCGAAATTCCACCAAAATCACTCAAATTTTCACCTAAACATCAGAAAATTACCAATAGATTGCACAACAACACCTATCTAACATGTCTAAGCAATTATGGTCATTAAAACATGATCTCAGACACAATTTGAATCAATTACCAACAATTTCAACATATTATGGTTTTGGTTCTATACTCAATTTCAACCCAAAAACAACCAAATACATACATACATAATCATACACAAGTATAAGATAATCGAGTTTCGTGCGGCTGTGATTGCACCGACAGTTTATGTGGTCCAGAATAGATTCAAAGTTGTATAAATATGGGTCACCTGTTGTTGATAAACACATCTCAAAATATGCCTCTTCCCTAATTTTTGATTAAGACAGAAATGTACTTCAATGAAACTTCTCCTCCTAAAGAGTTCAAGCTTCCCTATGGCACAACATCTTTTGCCGCCCTGACGTCAAAGTTGAATGAATTATGGCCTGATGGTGACAATAGAAAGGTGAGAAATATTGAGTTTCGTGAAGATTGGATTGGTACAAACGAGAAGGTGAAATACAACCTTATTGATTTGAAGACTGACGAAGATGTGAAGGAAATGTGGAGATTATTTCGCCGTAGGATAACAAAGGGGCCGATCAAGTTTGATGTGAAGCTGTCAAGATCCGTTGATGACATAATGAAGATGCTGAAACGTCCTGAAGCATCTGGTAGTGTTTAGGTTTTTCTTATTTATTAATCATATTGTAATGTTAAGTGTTTTCTGTTTAAGTTATGAAAATCATTGTCGGGTGTTAATTAACGTTCACACTGCAATTTAAGGAAGATCACTAATATTAGCTAATAAAGTGTAATGATAAAGATGTCTGAATAATATACAAATAATACAAAATGTATCTAAATAGCCCCCCCCCCCCCACGGGCTATGTGTGCAGCCCGAGCTAATCCAGTATATACCTCACTATCTGGGTTTACCAAACCCATGAGGTTATCCATAATCACTGCAATCATCTGGAGGCGCTGCTGCTCATTGGCGTGATCTATTGGAGGAGGCGGCGATGCGTCATCAACAGGTACCCCCGTCATCAGAAGACCCATCATCAGCTGGGGGAGGGGTGATGCGATAGTGTGATACAATAGGGTACCCCTCTAAGTAACCATCTTTATACTATGAGGGGTGCTGAGCAGTGATCGCTCGATCTCTGATGGCACGACCAGAGTTGATGAAGTTACTCTAAAGCCACCAATCAATCCTTGAAGCTGGGATATCTGGAACTAGTCGTGGAATACCCTGAACATAACCATAGTGTCGCAGACACCTCTCAGGAAAGTGTCTCGCAACCATGGTCTCCCACCGCATGTAACTTGAATATAATGATGACTCCTCAAACTCACGGTGGACTTTAAGATCAGTGTATGGTGTCCATATGCCATTATCTACAGTAAGAGAATCTAGCATCCTCCTATACTCAGCAACACCACCAGGATGTGCCTTTCTCCCCTTCCACCTCTTCGCCTATGGGCCCCCCACCTCGCAATGATGCACCCTCCTGTCACAGATGGTAGGGAAATGCCTGTATATCCAGCACTAAAATCACAACATAGACACAACAAATAATAATTAAGAAATGATATTCGCAAAAAATAAATACAAAAGCAACAACATATAATAATTTCAAGTATACCTGTAACAGACTCAAATAGCCAGCAAGCTGTCTGGTCTCAAAGATCGTCGCCACTCCAAGGATTGTATACAACTAGGTCAACGGAGCACACCCCAAGCCCAGATGGTGTCCTTGAGGCTACCGAAGAGGCACAAGTACTGGGCATCAACATAAGTACCAGACTTGTCCGCAAAGAGCATACATGCTACTATATGTAGCATGTACGCCATAGCGACAACCTCATACCTCCCATCAGCTACAAGTCGATCATATATCTTCCGAAGTTAACGCATTCGAAGGTGTCTCTGGTCTCACCAAACTTCTTCAGCACCTCCGCCTCAGACAAACACAAATCATGTGACACAACCTGACAAGCAGTGGTCACGATTCTTAGCGTGACCACCGCTTGTCAGGTTATGTCACATGATTTGAGTTTGTCTGAGGCAGAGGTGGTGAAGGAGTTTGGTGAGACCAGGGGTGCGCACCTTCACATGCATTGGCTTCGGAAGATATACGACCGACTTGTAGCTGATGGGAAGTATGAGGCTGCCGCTAGGGCGTACATGCTACATATAGTAGCATGTACACTCTTTGCAGATAAGTCTGGTACTTATGTTGATGCCTGGTACTTGTGCCTCTTCAGTAGCCTCAAGGACACCAGTTGGGCTTAGGGGTGTGCTCTGTTGACCCAGTTGTATACAATCCTTGGAGTGGCGACGATCTTTGATACCAGACAACTTGCTGGCTATTTAAGTCTGTTACAGGTATACTTGAAATTATTATATGTTGTTGCTTTTGTATTTATTTTTTACGAATATCATATATAAATTATTATTTGTTTTGTCTATGTTATGATTTCAGTGCTGGATATACAAGCATTTCCCTACCATCTGTGACAGGAGGGTGCATCATTGCGAGGTGGGGGGCCCATAGGCGAAGAGGTGGAAGGGGAGACAGGCACATCCTGGTGGTGTTGCTGAGTATAGGAGGATGCTAGATTCTCTTACTGTAGATGATGGCATATGGACACCATACACTGGTCAATGAGTCCACCGTGAGTTCGAGGAGTCATCATTATATTCAAGTTACATGCGGTAGGAGACCATGGTTGCGAGACACTTGCCTGAGAGGTGTCTGTGACACTATGGTTATGTTCAGGGTATTCCACGACCAGTTCCAGATATCCCAGCTTTAGGGATTGATTGGTAGTTTTAGAGTAACTTCATCAACTCTGGTCGTGCCATCAGAGATTGAGCGGTCACTGCTCAACACCCATCGCATTGTGAGGATGGTTACTTAGAGTGGTACCTCACTGTATCACACTATCGCATCACTCCTCCCCTAGCTGATGATGTGCCTTTTGATGATCGGGTACCTGTTGATGACGCATTGTTGCTGCCTCCTCCAGTAGATCACGCCGATGACCAATAATGCCTCTAGATGATTGCAGTGATTATGGATAACCTCATGGGTTTGATAAACCCAGATGGTGAGGTATATACCAAATTAGCTCGGGCTGCACACATAGCCTGTGGGGGGACCTATTTAGTTACATTTTGTATTATTTTTATTATTTGTCTATTATTCAGATATCTTTATCATAACACTTTATTAGCTAATATTAGTGATCTTCCTTAAATTGCAGTGCGAATGTTAACTAACATCCGACAATGATTTTCATAACTTAAACAGAAAAAAATTAACATTACAATATGATTAATGAATAAGAAAAACCTAAACACTACCAGACGCTTTAGGACGTTTCAACATATCCATCATTTCATTAATGGATCTTGACAGCTTCGCATCTAACTCGATCGACCCTTTGTTATCCTACGGTGAAATAATCTCCACATTTCCTTCATATATTCGTCGGTCTTCAACTCAATAAAGTTGTATTTCACCCCCCCCCCCCCCCCCCCCCCCCCCCCGCGTTTATATCAATCCAATCTTCACGAAACTCGATCTTTCTCACCTTTCTATTGTCGCCATTAGGCATCAATTCATTCAACTTCGACGTCAGGCCAACAAAAGAGGTTGTGCCATCGGGAAGCTTGAACTCTACAGTAGGAGAAGCTCCATTGAAGTACACTTCAGCCTTAATTAAAAATTGGAGAAGAGGCATATTTTGAGATGTGTTTATCAACAACAAGTGCCCCATATTTATACAACTTTGAATCTATTATTGACCACACAAACTGTCGCGTAATCACAGCCGCATAAAATTGTCGGCAAAATCCTGATCATCCACGAAGACCCTAAAAAGACAACTACCGAAAATTTCACTTAGGGTGAAATTTCCGGTATCAACACAGAACATTTTGCACTTTACCAGAATTTTTGAAATTTCTGGTATACCAGAAATTCCAAATAAACTACCGAAAATTTCAAACTGTATCGAAAATTTCAACATGCCTACCAGAAATTTCATACAGAAATATGATTTATTTTTCACCTAAGAACAATTTTGGCATTATGAAATAATAAAGGATACCAAGTTTAATTTAGGGAATGACAAATTAAATTCTCTAAATCTTTTAATAATTCTAATTTTAGTGGACCCATATTATAATTAAGGCTTAATTCATCTTTTAGTCCCTTATGTTATTTTGTTGTTTCTAATTAGTCCCACAACAAAAAAACGTTCCAATGTAGTCCTTTAAGGACACTCCGTTAGCACAATAAATCCATTCCGTTAGTTTCTTTGAAAAAACGTTAAAACTCGTCTAGGTGGCATGTCTTGATACATATCTGGCACTTCTTGATACTTAGGTGGCATTGTTTTCTTTCTGATGTGTCATTAGCAGACCTTTGGTTTTCTTAATATGTTTTTGTTTTCATTTTTAGTAACTAAAATGCTAAATATTTCAGCTACTCTCAGTTTCATTGTTGCTTCTTCGTTCCTAAAAAAACCCTATCAGCTGCGAAGAACAAGACGATCGTGGTTGAAGGCGACGCTGGTTTGCAAAGACGATAGCAGAAGAAGACGGTCGTGGTTTAAAGAGGTACGTGTATGAACTCATCATTTTAAGAAGCTTTTTTACTTTCAATTTCTTTTACTGTGATGTGCGTTTTCTGAGGTATCTTTTGTAACTAGGTGATGAGTGGTGATAGGTTTGAGTGTGTTATCCATTATGGGGGTGGGTTTGGTGAGTTTAACAGGAATGTTTACAATGGTTTAGAGGAGGTTTGGGACGTTGGCACGAATTTTTGGAGTTATTTTGAGGTTCTAGGTGGGTTGAAGGATTTAGGGTATCCCAAAGTTGAGAGCTTGTGGTATTATGATGTAATGGATGATAACGAGCTAGTGATGTTGATAGATGATGTAGGAACCAATAGAATGAAGACCATTGTCCTGATCAATGGGAATGTTCATCTCTATGTGATGCATCCAGTGTATGGGGAAGAGCATATATTGCCTCTTGAGAATAATGTAGGTCAAACTGTTGACAACAATGTAGGTCAAAATGCTGACAGAAGTGTAGGTCCAAATGTTGACAACAATGTAGGTCCAAATGTTGACAACAATGTAGGTCCAAAGGTTGACAACAGTGTAGGTCAAAATGCACTAGAAGAAGACAGTTTGAAAGAAGACATGTTGGATGAATTGAATAATGGTTTAAAAGGAACTTTTGATGACTTGGGGACCATTAAAGAATTGAATACTGTAGGTGGCAATTTCGAAGAAGGGGGGTCCACAAGATTTGAAGATTCAGTTTCAGTTGACCAAGAAGCTTCATTTGAGGGTGTTAATATGGATAGGACCACTGAGGGCACTAACTTGGATGTTAACTTTGAGGGGGGCATTGTGTCTGAGGAGGCCATAATGGATATTACTTTAGATGGGACCACTGGACATGTGGTATGTGACCAAGAAGATGATGTATTGTATGCTACACCCTATTTAGTAAGTGTGCAAACTGAACTTGTATCTGAGGGACTGATTTGTAATCAAGATTTACATCAGGGAGCATAATGTAACCAAAAAACTGAGGGGCTTAAAGGTAACCAAAAAGGTTGTGGGGATAGTGAAGATGATAGTGTGTTGAATGAGGTGTTTGGGGATTCTGATGCTGATGAAAGGGGAATTGCTGAAGAAATTGATGTTGATCTGGATGATAGTGTTGGAAATGTGCAAGGCAAAGGTAAGGGCAATGAGAAAGGAAAAGGTAAGGGTAAGGGGAGAGGGAAAGGTAAGGGTAAGAGAAAAGGGAAAGGTAAGGGTAAGGGGAGACCAAAGAAACAAAAAGTTGTGGAAGAAGCAGTTGAGGGGAGTGGTGTATTTGATGATGTCAATGAATGTGAGGCTACCAAAGAAAGCTTTAGAGGGTTGAGTGACATTGAGGAGTATGACAGTGATGAGTTACCACATAATTATGATACTGAAGATGATGAGATTCTAAAAGATGACTTTCCTACTTTCAAACTTCCAAAAAGAATGTATGATTACAAGTGGTAATTAGGCACTTATTTTGCTTCTAAGGAAGACTTTAAAGAGGGAATTAGAACCTATGTTATTCATTCTGGTAGAAACTTACAATTTAAGAAAAATGATAATAGGAGGTTGAGAGTCATAAGTAAGAAAGGTTGTTCATCGGAGTCCTACTGTGCAAAATTACAAGATAATAATACTTGGCAGTTGAGAAAGATTGTTGACAAGCACACATGCAGTAAGGACTATAAGGTGAGGTTCCTAAATTCCAAATGGTTGGGGAAAAAAATTCAAAGTAATGTAAGAGAGAATCCTAATCTGAAGTTGAGTGATATAATGGAGAAAACAAAACAAAAGTGGAATGTAGGGATCAATAAGACACTTGCATACATAGCTAAGTCACTTGCTATTGATATTATTGATGGTTCATTTAGAGAGCAATATACAAGAATCCATGATTATGGTCATGAGCTATTAAAGGCTAATCCTGGTTCAACTGTAAAAATTACTAGTCAGCCTAGTCAACTAAGTCAAGTTGGAGAGGAAAGTAATGAGAATGCTGAAAGACCTTTGAATCCACATTTCCAAAGGATTTATATCTGCCTCAAAGCTTGCAAGGATAACTTCTTTAAGTGCAGACCTATCATAGGGTTGGATGGATGCTTTTTGAAAGGCTATTATGGTGGACAAATTCTTGCAACCATTGGGAGGGATCCTAATGACCAAATGCTGCCAATAGCATTTGCAGTAGTTGAGGGAGAAACCAAGGATTCTTGGAGTTAGTTTTTGGATCTGTTAACACAGGATTTGGGAGGTGTGAGACTATGCAAAACATATACTTTTATAAGTGATCAACAAAAGGTGTGTACTTTTATAATTTGTTTCTGTTATTTTTTAAACTAATCTATGTTGTTATGTGTACTAATATCTGGTATGACTAAAATACAAGGTTTGTTACCTGCCCTTGATGAGTTGCTGCCAGAAGTTGACCAAAGGTTTTGTATTAGGTGTGTACCTATAATATGTACCTATATTCTTCATATTGCTATTGATATATAACACTGTAACTGCATATGTATTAATTGATCTGTAGTATTATATAGCACTGAATTGATTGATGATTGTGATCTGTAGTGTTATGTTGCACTGTACCTATATTCTTCATATTTGTTATCTGATGTGGATGTCTATTTGGTGTTATTGGCAGGCACTTATATAGCAATTTCAGGAAGAAGTTTCCTGGTGTCAAGTTAAAGGAATTGATGTGGAAGGCTGCCAATGCTACTTATTCCAATGCTTGGGAAAGAATTATGTGTGAAATGAAAGAGGTGAATGAGGAAGCATTCAAGCACCTTTGGAAGACCCCTCCTAGGTTCTTGAGCAAATCTAGGTTTAGAAATGGCCCAAAGTGTGACAATTTGGTGAACAACATGTCAGAAGCCTTTAATTCTGTTTTTGCTGCTGCAAGGGCCAAGCCCATCGTGACTATGCTTGAGGAGATTAGAGTGTACCTGATGCAAAAGTGGGAGTCTAACAGACAAAAGATTTCCAAATATGCTGACACCATTCTGCCAAATATCAAAAAGAAGTTGGAAAAAGAATCACAAAGGACTAACAGTTGGATTGTGAGGTAATGTCTCATACATGATTTTTTAGATTATGAGGTTAGGCACATATCACTGATTAATGTTTTTGTAACAGGCGTGCAGGTGAAGTAGATTATGAGGTTAGGCACATATCACTCATTGAAGAAAAGTTTACTGTTAATCTGGCAAAGCATGAGTGTTCATGTAGAAGGTGGATGTTGACTGGGCTACCATGCTGTCATGCCCTTGCATGTATGAAGGATCAACGTTTACAGATAGATGATTTTGTTCCTGATTATTACAAAAAGGAGTGTTATAAAGCTTGTTATGCACCAGTGATTTATCCAGTCAATGGAGAATCACTTTGGACAAAAACAGATGATGTTAACCTACAACCACCCTCCCATAAAAAGACAGTCTGGTAGACCCAAGAAGAAAAGGAACAAAGACCCTGGAGAACAAGTTAGAAATGAGACATAACTCAAAAGGGCCAAGTTTCGTATCAAGTGCAGCAGGTGGCATAAAGATGGTCACAACAAGTCCACTTGCAAGCTGCCTGCAACATCAACAGCACCACCAATTGCCGCTGCTACAACAACAACAACAACACAAACTGTTGCTGCTACATCAACAACAACAACACAAACTGCTGCTGCTATATTAACAATACCAACACCAGTTGCTGCTGCTACATCAACAACACCAACACCAATTGCTGCTGCATCAGGCCTACCACCAACAATAGTTGCTGCTGCATCAACCCCACTACCAACCTCAGTTGCTTTTACATCAAGCCAGCCAACACAAGATGGAGGATCAACTCAGCAAGTATCCAAAAAAAGAAAGAGACTTCAAAAGGGTCTAAAACCTGTTCTGAGCCAACCATAACATTATGTAGTTTAAGACTATGGATTATAATGCCACTTTTGTGTTGGATTGTGTACTACTTATTCCAGTTTTAGCCTGTTATGTAGTTTTAGACTAAGGCTTGTAATGCCACTTTTGTCTACCATGTGTACTACTTATTTCAACTGCTGTAACATATGGCATAAAATGCATGTACTCTACTTATGTCTATTGGCTTTCAATGCCACTTTTGTAATGACTTTGGATCTGTTTATATTGCAACTAATGCTATGGTTTTGTGACTATTGTTGCGACCATTTTATAGTTTGGTAAATTTTGACAGAAACAAAATGTTACAATACTCAAACATACTAAAGTAACAATACTTAAACAAACTAAAGTAACATTTCACTAAAATAATTCATTGATAAATTTTGACAGAAACAAAATGTTACATTTCTCAAACAACCTAAAATAACAATTCTCAAACTAACTAAATTTTGACAGAAACTAAAGTAACAATTCTCAACCTAACTAAATTTTGACAGAAACCAAAACTATTGTTACACATAAATTTTGACAACTACAATTCAACCTCCTTGTTACACATAAACAACCAACCTAAAAAACTATTGTTACAAACATAACATTAAACAATAAACTCAATATTCCAATGATTATAGACAACTTCAGTCATCCCTTTGTGTTGATGATCTCATTCTTCAATCTGTAAAATTTCTTTTTCTGCCTCTGTATCTTCAAATCCCTTTCATCGACAATGTCGTCGTCGAACCATTTGAAGAAATTACATCCCTTATTCACATGATTTCTGAAATTTCTGCAACCCCAAAACTTTTTCCCAAAATTGACACTACTCATGTCACCCACAGTCTGAAGCACACATTCATCTTGGCAAAAACACTCCCTCCTTCTGTTTCTTCGAATGACAAACTCAGATGTACCAATTGAAGAACTGCTTGACATTTTAGGCATTGGACACGAAGACGATAATAACCTACAGAGAAACCCTAGGAATGGAGACCAAAAGAAAAAAACAGGAAGAAGACAACAAGCTGCAGAGAACAAGATGAAGACACCAAGAAGAAGGAAAAGAGACTATCGTGTTTTCTGAAAACCATTAGCATGAGCCAAACATTTAACCCTTTAAAAACTAAGAAATTTATTCATTTCATGACTGGACAGACAGTAGGCGTGCCACCGTGGCAGTAAGTAACGGTAAAACACTTGAATGAACGGAATGAATCAAATATGCTGACGGAAGTTACAATAAGGGACCAAATCAAATCGTTTTTTATTGAGGGACTATATCGCAACTCATAAATAACTTACAGGACTTGGGGACTAATTATAATTATGCTTATAATTAAAGATTTTTAACCAGTGTCCCATTTAGCAAACCTTTTTTTAATCATAAAGAATAAGCTTTATTTTCGTCCTCTCTAATAATTTTTCAAGTATTTTCAAATTTTTTATTATAAACCATTATAAATGTAAATATATAAGTTGAAGGACCAATTACTAAATAACTGAACTTGGTATGAGTTAGGTCTTTCCCAAATTTGTATGAATTAGGGTTTTGTGAAAAATAACTGCGTCTTCGAGATTCTGCAACACACGAAGGAAAAATGTCGAAGAAGAACAATCTCGCAAAGAGAAAGAGGCAGCACGAATTCGAACTCCGAAGTACTCTCTCACTTTCGATTTTCCCCCAAATTTTCAAACTCACTTTTCGATTTTTCATGTTCTGATTTCATAGTTGTGACGATTTCTTTCAGGAGAAAAACTCGAGAAGGAGAAGAAAGATAAGAAGCTTCAGGCGAAGAAAAACAAGATGAAAGTGAGTGCTTCCTTTTGATTCCTCAAATTCCTTTTTCTGCTTTGATTTTTATTTACTGTTTTATGTGCAATAAATTGATATGAACAAATATGTGATTTTGTTATATGTAATGTGTGTGTTTTTGTGCGACAAAATCTGAATATTAGATTTGCAATTTTGGTCCGTTGGGACACTGGTTGCGGTCATAGTCGGAGCCTGAATTGACCACAATTTGTTATTTAACATAAAAACGGTGAATGACAGTATCGGTACTGGCATCTACCGATACCGTTTTGTCGCGGCTTTTTGCAGTTGTGGACCGTCTTATAAAGTTTGGATTTTAAAGATTCATAATTGTATGGTTTTGTTTGAAAAATTTGTTTAGGTTGATGGTAGTGACAGGAAAAAGAAGGGTGGAAGTGGGTTTCAGGTGGGAAAGAAGAAACTGAAGACCAAGTTATCAGCTTTGTCTAAAGCTAAAGCTGCACAGGCAATGGAGCTTGATAAATGAGGTAGCTTTGCTAGGTTTTGTTTAATTTAATGCCGATGCTGATGCATTTAAATTGATAGATGACAGATTTGTTTTGAGGTTCTGTTTCTGTATTTTTTTTTGTTTTGAGCTATTTGACTATGAGGTATGAGATGTATATTAGGTATAGCTAATCTCATTGTAGTTGCTGTCCCTCTCTTGCAATTTTGTCTCCAATCAACTTTCTACTTTTATCTTTATAGTAACTGATTGATGAAAATTTACAGTTATTACTTGAAAACAGAATTATTCCGTCATGAAATTCACCATTGGAAAGGGTTACATGCAATGCCAATGTGGCCTAGCATGTGTTTGTTTTGACAACACGTTCTAAATGTGTTGGAAGTCTAACTAAAAACACACCCACAAACGAACGTGCATGATCTGTTTTGACATAAGTGTTTGGTAGATTATGGTTTTGTTTGGTAAAAATAGCGGTTGATTGATAAGTTAGCTTATAGCTTATATTTTATGGCTGATGACCGATGACTTGTAACTTATAGTTTATAGCTGATGGTTGATGACAGATAGTTGTAAAATGACATAAGAGACATTTAATGCATAAAGAGTAAAAGTGGGTTTTAGTTAAAATAATAAGAATGTAAAATGACATGAGACATTTAATGCATAAAGGGTAAAAGTGAGTTTTAGTTAAAATAATAAGAATAAATATGGAAGAAAAAATTATAAGGTATTAACTTAAACGCTATTTGAAAAAGCGCCTAGAAAGTAAGCTATAAGCTAGTAACATAGCTATAAGCTCATGATGAAAACACCATTATCAAACATGTCTTTTTTTGTCGGATGAACTTATAAGCTATAACCTATAAACTAAAAAATACCTCATGCCAAACAGCCTGTGTATTATGAATTTTTGTTATCCTTAGAATACATTTGTATATGCAGGTCTCCATATAGTCGGCAAGTTATTTTGCTTTTACAAAAATAAATGATAAATGATATTCATATTTATGAATCTATACGAAAAAGGAATTTTCAGTTTCGCTTATCACACACAGGTAAACATGTTAGGGTAGGTGAACCAATCAGTGTGTTAATGACTGGTTTATAGTTTTTGCTTGAAACTGATACCAGTAAAGTTTGATAGATTTCATATACAAATCATAACTTATAGCTCTGTTTTCATTTCACTTATGACAATTTGGCAACCTGAAGTATTTTACCTGTCTCTGCTAGGTTAATGAACTGCCAATCGCATGTTCTTTCATGGCCATGAGAATTGTTTATTGAAGCTTAAAATGCCCAATTTGTATAGAATAGAAAGCTAAACATGTTTTCTAAAAAATGCAATATATAATTGTTTTTTTATAAAGATATATTGGCTTCTTGAAGAGCATAGTTTTCATGAGCCACTGTCAAAAGATTAAAAGTCTACATTTAGGTGGGAATGAGGTTCTGTCCAGCCCTGACTAGAAGGCATGTGAATGGGAGTGGATTTTCTCATAATCACAAATTTAATAATATAAATAAATTGAGAAATAAATACTAAACTATTTTGTCTGGAAAAAATGTTTTTATGCTTGTACAACCTTGGTTTAGTGTGGGTGGGGTGGTTCAAGTATGGCAAAGTTAGGTGGCTCTGATTGCAGAGTTAGGAGGAGGAGAATTGAAGCTCTTGGGAAAGAAAATTTGAAAAAAAAAAAGAAGGCTATTTTTAACATTTTTTAAAAGAATGATTTTGTATAGAATGAAAAGATTTTATCAAAATTCTCCGTCCAATGTCCGTTTAATTTTCAAATCTTCTCCGCCCTTTCTCTTTAAACTCAAACAAAATTTTAGTGGAATGACTTCAGAATTCCGGCTAATAGATAAAAAATTCAGCACATTGAGAAGAAAAATTCTCCTTTGTGATATTCTCTTCCTACTAATTCCTATTTTCTATTGAGTTACTATTATCTTCCACTTATTTCTTAATAGTCACAAATTATCCATTTATCAAATTGGATAGAAAAAATACTATTTTTTCCATGCAACAAATACATATAATGCCGTCCATCCTGTATCAGAAATGAAATTGAACCGTGCCTGCTCCGTAACAATAGAGACTAAAAACAATTAGAACTCGAATAGTTGCACAGCTCAAAATGACTGTTTTCATAAAAAATCTGGTATCACATTAGAATACCAACTGTCCATGGACTCTACCCGACTACAACCATACAACAAACTCTAGAAATTATGCATTGCCCCAAATCCACACTACTTATGGTGTACCATGGCAACAACTGTCTGTCTATCCGAATCCTAATAGTGCGCCCTCACCTCAAATCCACACAGCCTGCAGTGAAAATAGTGTGCCCTCACCTCTGCATCTAAACATCAATAACCAGCTGAATCCGATCAAATCACAGAAGATCGAAAGCCTCCAAAACAGTATACCTCAACCTATGACCAAGTTTAGCAGATTGGCCGAGCGACTCGCGATTAAATTGAACTCTTGCACACAGATGCCATATATTCACGCGTTCTGAATTCTTAAACACACCTTAAGATGCAAAAACCATTGAGTGATGTTATCTTTGATCCAACTTAAGTTATTTTAATGATACGATTTTTGCTTCTTCCACCATTTTTTTGACAATGATTTTCTCATTTCAAAAAATCTTTTCGATCCTTATCTTCAGTTTCATTCGGGAACCAGAGATGGATGCTTTAGTTCTGCAAAGGAACCAGAAGGGATGAGAGTTGGATAACTGTTGATCTTGATTGGTGGCTCCGATTTCCTTTACGGTGGTGCGAGGTGGACCTGCATGGTTAACACTCTAACATCCAAGTCAGTTCAAGATTCAAGATGTGTAAAGTGAAATTGGAGATCAGAGATTGTGTACCTTCTCATAATGTGTGAACTATTTTTATATTTTGGGTTAAGTTGAGTCGGTTTGAGCTGAATTGGGTTTTGGGCAGTTGGGCCTTATAGTCGGTCTAGAACATTTTTCCTCAAGGATTTGTCGGGTACTGGAGGAGTCGGGCGTAGGGATGGCAACGGGTCGGGTTGGGTGCGGGTTTCACACTACCCAAACCCGCACCCGAAATCACCGCCCGAACCCGAACCCAAAGGCTATTCGGGTGGTAAAATAACACCCATGCCCACACCCGTTGGGTTCGAGTTTTTTCACCTAAACCCAAACCCGTAGCAAAAACACAAAAATACAACAACATTGAAATTTGTAACACAAGAATTCCATCAAGGTCTCTCAAAGAAATTAAGGAATTAAATTACAACTTTCCATCAAGTTTGGTAACATTACAATTAAAATTAAGGTCTTCAACATCTTAACATTACAATTAAAATCAAAGTCTACATATATATTTAGGGGCACTTATGTATTTTCATGTCTAAGCGGGTGTGGTTTCGGGTGTAGGTTTCACACTACCCAAACCCGCACCCGGAATATCGGGTGGCAGCCGAACCCGAACTTGAACCCAATCAACTCGGGTTTTCACTCGTTGACTCGGGTTCGGGTGCAGGTGGGCCCCGCGAGTTTGGGTATGCCTGCCATCCCTAGTCGGGCGAAACCTTAATTAATTCATATCGGCCTTTAAGACGAATATGGTGTGAAGTGGAATTGGAATATCCCATAGTTCGTTAAAAAAGTAATGAGAAACATGAGCATTAAATACTTTCTTGTCTCAAGAACACTTAGATACCTGCTGCCATCACACTAGTCTAATGATCTAATATAGGGAATGGTTTCTATATTTAGGACACTTGAGTGTTCTGTCATTGAGCGGCATGCCAATTGTCCTTGGATTAATATTCTACATTAATCTGGGCCATCAATATTTGATCGATTTCCTATAAATTTTTGGTTTCGTTCCCTAGTCTTCATTGGACTCATTTGTGATTGTTTTTTTTATCATTGAATATCGTCTCATTTGTTTAATCTAACAGTGTGTACCGCGATTCTCCTTCCTTTTGTCCAGGTATGTCGTCAAATTTTACTGTTCCTTTTTGTCGTTTACATGGTCTGTCTTTTTCTGGTGACTTGTCAAATTCATTGGATTTACTCGTATGAAGTAGTGAAAATACAATTGATATGGCCGTAAGCAATGTCAAAGATTATTCATGGGTAAATCCTCAATATTCAAGGATCCTTTTAGAGCATGTTGAAAATGATGGGGAAATAGAGGTTCCCTTTGAAGCCGGGTCTTTTTCAGACTAGAAAATTGTGGCGATCTCTGCAGATAATAGGGTACGTCATACGTTCGTGGGGGGTGCTCCATCCCCTTTTATTCTTGCATCTTCGAGAAGTTAGGATTAGGTGTGGGAATAGGTCAGACCAACTAACAGGGGCCTACGACCTAGCCTACACAGCTCTGGTCAGGTTAGGCTTTTTTTAAATAGAAAAGAGCTAGGCTTTTTTATAAGCCTATTTAGTTAAAAAGGCTAGGCCAGAGGCCATAAAAAAAGTCTTTTAAGCATATCAGGCCGACCTATTTAAATAAATATGAATAATTTTATTATTATTATACTATATTTGTATTTTGAATTAAAATAAAAAAGTAAAGCTTAGTTATCTTGAAGAACTTTTGAAAATAAGTTTTAAAAAACCTTATGAACAATGTCGCAAGTTGTTTTCATAAGTTCTCTCAAACAAATAGTATCACAAAATTTATGTTAATATGTAAACTTGAATAAGTCAATGCAAATAAGCAGTTAGTCTCATTGATCTTTTAATTTGTTAGTCTATTTAAACATTAATGTAATTGCTTATTTATAAATGATCAAATACAATAGGTTTTTATGTAGGCTAATAGGCCAAACAAGCATTTGAAATGGCCAGACTCAGGCATAAAAACAAGCCTACGATAGGCCATAAGATAGACTTAGGCTTTGAAATTTTTAGCAGGACAGACTCAGGCTTGGCAGAGCATAGCTTGACCCAGCCTATTTCCACCCATAGTTAGGAGTACAACTCCCCTTCATTGCTTTTGAAAAGGGATTATTGGATCATTTTTGCATTCCCCTACCGCACCTTTATCCCCGTGTTTGAGCTTTTGTGAGGGTTTTCTAATACTGGTATGAGTATTAGGGAAAATGGACTCGACTTCTATAAATCTCTTCTTCCATCTCTTTGAAGTTAATCCATTTTCTAAGAGAAAAGGAAGTGGACTTGTTTCTATTCGCCGTTTCAGAAACAAGATCTTTCGTGTTTATATCGATAGTTGGAAGAGTTTCAAAGAGCATTATTTTCTGGTTTCCCCCTCTCCCCCTCAGATTACTTTATTTAGAAAGCTAGGAATTACTATGTTCCTTATGAATCTCTAACCGATAGGGAAAAGGAGATGAAAGAGACAGTGTTTTCCTTTTTCGATTTAGAAATATACTGTCATAACATTGTTGAGGCAAAGTCTGTGGAGGATCGGAGGAGACTTTTTGGTATTGTATATTCTCTTCTTTTCTTGAAATAAGTGGATTTGATTATTATCTTATTGTTTAAACACATGCTTTGCACAGATGATCGAAAAAAGAAAGATCCATCAGTTGGCGGTGTCACTCCTGTGTTAGATTTCGGGGCTCCCATAGTTACTTTTACGTATTCAGAGAGTCGGAGTAAGAAATACCACGACCATCCTGCTAACAAAAGGTCGGGTAAAGCAGTCGTACATATGAGTCATGCGAAGAAGAAAAATTTGAAGCATTATGGTTCTGTATCGGGTATTTGTTTAGAGGATACTCTGACCCCCCTGCCCTCTGTGATGGTAAGCCGTCTGCCACAAATTACAGCGGAGATGAAAAAGTGTGTGCCGGTTGACGACTATAAGTATATTCGTCAGCTCTCGTCTGTTGGAAAATCCAGTTTGTTGGATGAATAGGACTATCAAGTCCTTCGGGCCATTCCTCTGTTGAATCAGATCACGGACGATCATATAGATATTTTGTTTCCTCGTTCTCCTTCTCAAGAGATTGAGGGCTCTAAAGCTCATTATGAATTTCCTAAGGTGAATGCGTCTAGCTTCGAAAGGAAATGTTATGAACTGTGCGCTCGCTTGATCGAAGATTCTCCTTCCCTGGATGAAGTGAAACAGTTTGGGTACCTAGGTGCCCTAGCTGACCGCATAACAAAACTTGAGAAGCTATTTGAAAAAAAGAACCAAGATGCCCTCCAAAAGGAAGTTGAATCAGAATCTTTGTCACTTGTAGTCCAGAGTTTCATATCGGGGTTTGAGGATAAGAAAGTTGGCCTAACTGGAGGTCTAGATGCTCTCCGTTAAGAACGAGTTACCTTAAGCATCAAGTTGCGTGCTATTTTTGATGAAGACTTGAAAGAAGTTGTCTTTAATGATGTTCTTGTTCAGCTGGAATCTCTAGTGCCTAGCCTTAGGGCTTTTTATTACTCATTTTCTTTAACATAATCCTTTGTAGTATGTACCTTTGATATTTTGATGCATTAAATAGCTTTCGCTCTGTCGTTCATTATGATTTTATTGGCTTGTTGTATTCACACCTTATTTTTAACATTTCTGGATACCACTGCGCCTTGCAGTGGGGATTCAATTCACTGAGATATAGTCGTGCCTTTGAATTGTGCCCGTGTCACAGAGGATCATTCCCTGGCCAAGGGTGGGATCCCCGTCCCTTCCCCCGAGGTATGACTCAGATCGAGGTGAACGTCCGTGGGCTCCACCATATAACACCTTTGGTTTGGCTAGATTCGAATGGGGTGCGTGTTGAAACTGTAATACAACAGCAAGAAAAAACTAATTAAGTACAGTTTTGTCATCTCCTCAGGGATCAGTGCGAGGTAAAGAATGTCGTTCGACGGTCTCTATGTTTCTAAGCTTATGGTTCAAAAGTTTTGGTTTTAAAAGAGGAACCAAAATTAAATGCAGAAAATGTAAAGACGGAAAATATAAAGTAAAGACTGAATTATAAACGGAGCCTTGTTGGAAGTGGATCTCATTAATTGTTAACACATGCATTCTTCTAATCATATTATACATAAATCAATCATTCGCCTAATATCCTCACGTATCACCCACGCCAGAGGTTATGTCTAACGCAACGTCGAGAGATCGACCATATTCCCTCATTGGTGATGTCTCACGCAACAAAACCAACACAGAGCATTAAGAGCTGATACTCACGCAAGTGTTTAGCCTAAATCTATTTCTAGAGTTTAGAACAAAACAGATAATCATCTTAGATCCAGATCTGAAGAGTATATGTCTATAGCGGTTCAAATCAAAGATAAACAGGTAAACAAAGATGACACCCAAATCAGATAAATGACTGCTTCATATAAAATGCCAATGATCAGAATACGTACATACGTTTAACCCTTTTTACATGTATTCAACTAATTTGCCAAATGAATGTGAATATCGTTCTTCATCACTATTATCACGCATCCTCTCAATACCATATCGATCCTACTCATGCTAGCCATGCTACTTAATCAACACAATACAACAAAAGATACAATGAATATCAACTCACAAAACCATGTCAAAAGTTTGTTCATTGATAGATGAAAATCTAAGATCAAGGATTTGTATAGGTTTTGTCAAGACCACAAATAACCAATCAAAGATACACAACAATAGAGAATCAAACATATTCACAAACATATATTAGATGAAATACATAAGGTATCAAAAGATTACATCCAAACCCAACAAGAGATTGAAGATCCTACCTTTTCCCTCTTGAAATGAAGAGATATAAAGTTCTGATCTTTTAATTACAAGTTATAATATTTCTCTCAAGTCTATATCTTGATATCTTTCTCAAAAGTGTGAAAAATCTATTTATAATACATTCAGGAAATTCCATGTTCGCAAAGCGAATGTTTCACTCGCACCGCGAATGGTAAAAAATGGCACCCGAGGTGCCTCTGATAGTTAAACCGCCACCGAATTTCTTCATGAGTTCACAATGCGAAGGATAGTTCGCAAAGCGAACACTCGCCTTCAAGTTCGCAAAGCGAACTTTAGTGCCTTTTTCTTCTGCCATAATTCTGGGACCATCCGCAGGGACTTCGCCAACCTTCGCAAAGCGAACCTTCGCTAGCTAGTTCACAAAGCGAACTTCTTGAAGTTTTCCTCTGTTCTTTGGCAACTTGCACCATTTCTAGTGTCTTACAACTTTGATCAATTTATGCCTTTTTCTGCACAATAACACACATATTACAAGCACCAAAGGTATATTCTCAAGGTTAGAAGAATAACAACAATCATGAGTAAAACTATTGAAAACATGAGAATTGAGTAGAAAAATGCCAAGAAAAATGGTTCATTTTAGGTAAAATCCGCACCTAACAACTCTCCCTAACTAGATTTTTGCTTGTCCTCAAGCAAAGTATGCCCCTCATGAAAACAAGAGGATTTGCTCAAGCTTTTAATTCAACCAAGAATAGATGAAAAGTCGCACAAGCAACGTTCACCACTCAATAGAATCGAACAATGACAAAGAATTGAGTTCTTAAACAAATATCATGGCATGGTTCAAAGAACAACTAAGTTTTCATACTTGAATCACTAACACTCCTCTTCAAAAATAAGAATGAAGAAATTGACGCGTTTGCAACCGCAGGGAAATTTCACTCACCTGACAAACAATGCTAATAGCAATCCAATTCATACAATATCTAACAATCAAAAATGAAAATATGGAAGCAAAAAGATCACTAAGGACTTTAAGGGTTGTTGCCTGGTCGGGTTAACAATAAAGGGACATTTCTAAAGGCCATTGAATCGAAATTGGCGATGCATGAAGAACATTCACTATACAAGGTATTTACACATCACAACTTCATTCACCATTTTCATTCCTTTATCACCAACCTTCTCAAACTTCCTTATGCACAATTATTTCATTCTCTATTTTTCTTATTCAAACAAGCATTCTTTTTCTTTTGTTTTTCACATTCATATTCACACTTTTTCTTTTCATGCTTGTTTGAAATTTTTCAAAAGTTTATAGCAACCTACCATTCTTCTTTTTCATTCTCCCCAACTTGAATTCAACCAAACCTCAAGTGAATGCTCCTTGCTTTTTACGACAAGGAAATCAAAGTAAAACAAAGTTCAAAGGTTTAAGAATAAATTTTTAGAACCTCGCAAAATTCAATGATGAACTAAACTTTCAAATTATGTACATAAACCAAGTTCATCACTAAAATGAGATCTAAACTGTTTAGGCTCAAAGGGGTTAACGAATTCTCACTACTCACGGGTAAGATACTTTTGGATACGGTTGTGCTCAATATAAACAAATGCTTTGATCATTTCTAATGCTTCAACAAAATCACATTAATCAAAAGATAAAGCATGAATCAAACGAATTAAACAAAGTTATCAGTCATCCTAGCTTATAGTAAACAATAGAGGTTTCTCACAATTTGTGGCTTTTGGACCTAAGTAAAACAAGCATTCAAACAAGTTGCAAAATGAAACAAGAATACACATTTGCACAAAGCACAAATTCTTAAATCATTCTAACATTCTATAAAGCGGTACAATTTACCATGCATACTTTCAACGCTCAACATCCATCCAGACTCGGTCGAAGCTTCATTGAATACTTTTATACAAATAACAACCAATCTAGGCGTTCTCATCATTCCTGATCACACTAAAGAAAACATAAAAGAAAACAAATACATACAATATAAACAAATGTACAAAGCTCAAAAATATAGAAACTATCGCAATGCGATTCAATATCTAAACACTGATCCTCGGCAACCGGCAACGACGCCATTTTGTTGTAACTGTAATACAATAACAAGCAAAAACTAATTAAGTAACCCAGTTTTGTCGTCTCCACAGGGATCAGTGCGAGGGAAAGAATGTCGTTCGACGGTCTCTATATTTCTAAGCTTATGGTTCAAAAGTTTTGTTTTAAAAGAGGAACCAAAGTTAAATGCAGAAAATGTAAAGACAGAAAATATAAAGTAAAGGCTGAATTATAAACGGAGCCTTGTTGGAAGTGGATCTCAACAATGGATAACACATGCATTCTTCTAATCATATTATACATAAATCAATCATTCGCCTAATATCCTCACGTATCACCCACGACAGAGGTTATGTCTAATGCAACGTCGAGAGATCGACCGTATTGCCTCATTGGTGATGTCTCATGCAACAAAACTAACACAGAGCATTAAGAGCTGATACTCACGCAAGTGTTAAGCCTAAATCTATTTCTAGAGTTTAGAACAAAACAGATAATCATCTTAGATCCAGATCTGAAGAGTATATGTCTATAGCGGTTCAAATCAAAGATAAACAGGTAAACAAAGATGACACCTAAATCAGATAAATGACTGCTTCATATAAAATGTCAATGATCAGAATACGTACATACGTTTAACCCTTTTTACATGTATTCAACTAATTTGCCAAATGAATGTGAATATCGTTCTTCATCACTATTATCACGCATCCTCGCAATACCGTATCGATCCTACTCATGCTAGCCATGCTACTTAATCAACACAATACAACAAAAGATACAATGAATATCAACTCACAAAACCAAGTCAAAAGTTTGTTCATTGATAGATGAAAATCTAAGATCAAGGATTTGTATAGGTTTTGTCAAGACCACAAATAACCAATCAAATATACTCAACAATAGAGAATCAAAACATATTCACAAACATATATTAGATGAAATACATAAGGTATCAAATTATTACATCCAAACCCAACAAGAGATTGAAGATCC
The DNA here is from genome assembly GCA_022829125.1 of Lathyrus tuberosus. NCBI lineage: Eukaryota > Viridiplantae > Streptophyta > Magnoliopsida > Fabales > Fabaceae > Lathyrus > Lathyrus tuberosus. The sequence continues at coordinate 1,144,981 of JALAZF010000668.1, forward strand.
TACCTTTTCCCTCTTGAAATGAAGAGATATAAAGTTATGATATTTTAATTACAAGTTATAATATTTCTCTCAAGTCTATATCTTGATATCTTTCTCAAAAGTGTGAAAAATCTATTTATAATACATTCAGGAAATTCCATGTTCGCAAAGCGAACGTTTCACTCGCACAACGAATGGTAAAAAATGGCACTTGAGGTGCCTATGATAGTTAAACCGCCACAAAATTTCTTCATGAGTTCGCAATGCAAAGGATAGTTCGCAAAGCGAACACTCGCCTTCAAGTTCGCAAAGCGAACTTTAGTGCCTTTTTCTTCTGTCATAATTCTGGGACCATTCGCTGGGACTTCGCCAACCTTCGCAAAACGAACCTTCGCTAGCTAGTTCGCAAAGCGAACTTCTTGAAGTTTTCCTCTGTTCTTTGGCAACTTGTACCATTTCCAGTGTCTTACAACTTTGATCAATTTATGCCTTTTTCTGCACAATAACACACATATTACAAACACCAAAGGTATATTCTCAAGGTTAGAAGAATAACAACAATCATGAGTAAAACTAATGAAAACATGAGAAGAATTGAGTAGAAAAAGTGCCAAGAAAAATGGTTCATTTTTAGGTAAAATCTGCACCTAACAGTGCGCCAGCTACGCATTGATGCATGTAATGCATTTTAAGTTGTATAAAATACGTAATAATGTGTTTAGTTTGTATCAGATACGTATGAATGTGTGGAGTGCGTTTTAAGCCGTATTTGATACACAATAATGTGTTTAGTTTATATCAGATACATATGAATGTAAGTGACTTTGTATTCCCATGTCTTGCAACATGGAAAACAAGAATGATCGCAATATCAAGCAAAAAGTGGTATTCATATTCGATTAAATTAGTTATACAGAAATGGAATTAAGACAACTTATACAATGACATTAATACAAATTGTTAACTGTAATACCACTTCAGTTTAGCGACATTCCATGTCCTTGGTATCTGTTCTCCTTCGAAGGATTCTAGGAGATAATCTCCTCTCCCGGTGCCAGCTCTTACGCGGTAGGGTCCTTCCTAATTAGTAGCTAGCTTCCCATCTCACGCATTCTTCTTTTCGATGTCTATCGTAATTAGTACTAGATCCCCTGCATGGAATTCTCGAGATCAGACGTGAAGATTATACCTCGAAGCAGTTCTTTTCTTAATGATTGTGATGGTTAAGGCGATTGCTATTCTCTTCTCCTCTAAAAGTCGATTTCCTCTCTGATACCTTTTCCGTTGCTTTCTAGTGGCAATGGATTTGCTTTTCAGCTTATATTTCATATGTTAAACGAAAAGGAGTCTCTCCTATAATGGAATGTGGTGTAGTACGATAGGTCCTTAAAACATATGGTAGTTCATCGGCCCAATTGCCTTGGGCTTCCTCCAACCTCCTTTTCAAGCCTCTTATTATTATCCGATTGGCAACCTCAGTTTGACCTTTGTTTAGGGATGTTCTATCGACACGATTGACTTTTAAAATTTATGAGCTTTAAAATTTTATTTTAACAACCTTGATAAAATAGGCTTTTAAATTAGCTATAAGGTTGGGCTAGACTTTTAAATATCAGGTCAGACAAAAAATATCTATAACAAACCATAAGTCAGACTCAAACTAAAAAATAAATAAAAATAAAAATAAAAATAAATATTTGTCTTTGATACAAACATGATACCTATTTTTCATTAAAAAAAAACAATAAACAAATACAAAAGTTAATATTGACAATTTAATTTTTATATTCAAAACCAAACAATGTTCCTCATATTAAAATGCCTAACTAAGCCCCATGACTTTTCGATTGAGTTAAGTCATAATCAACTAAGTTAACATTTATTGACTTCAATTTAAATATTTCAATCTCAATTTACACTAATAAGTAAGCATCACTTGACATTATTTGATCCACTAAATAAAATATAGAAATATATTTATCATTTGATTAATATAAATAATACGGATCAAATATTTCGTACTGATTACTTTTAACAAAAAATTACAAGACAAATATTTTCAAATGAAACATAATAATTAATTAAAATAACTTCAACATGAAAAGGGAATATTTTTAATAAAATAATTGTAGTTTATGACTACACACGAGATAAATGTTTGTTGGATTCTAATTATAAAAAAATTAAATATTTTTAAAGTTATTTTTCTAAATAAGAATCACATAAAAATGCCATGGATTACACAATGAGTTTAATTACTATGCACTGACAGTATAAAAAGTTTTACACTGTCAATACATCACTATCATCCGTTTGGGTTACTTTACAGATTATTAAATTAAAAGTCAAACTCCTCTTTACATCCAACGATTATAATTAACTGACAATGTAAAATTCTTTTACACTGTCAGTGCATTTCAATTAATTCTTTACACAATTTAGATTTGACAAATTCTCTATCATCAATCAATTGATTTTTTTTAATATATATATATATATATATATATATATATATATATATATATATATATATATATATATATATATATATATATATTGTTCTGGACTGAACCAATGGTCAGGCATGACCCAATCCACTTCTGCTCCAGAACGACCCAATTGCCTAAGTCCAATCCACAAACGGGCAAAAATTACCTTTCTGCCCCTCCAACTGGGCAAGGACTGCATCGCTCCTCCCCGGAAATGCTGCCCGTTACGCACGACTTCTCCACTCCCCGGACAGCTGAGGGCATGTGTCTGAAACTATGCTTATGCCCGACATAACGGCTAGTTTTTGGGCACCCTGCCCGACATAACGACTAGTTTAGGCAGTTACCTATTCTTCAGGAAAACGGTTATTTCGCCCCGAAAATAGGACTGTTGGCCACGCGCTGGGGGCACTATATAAACCCTCTCGCTTGAGAGGGTCAGGTATCAAATATTCACCCTACAAACTAATACTTTGTACTTGCCCTTTTTCTCTGACCCTTTCTTACTTGAGCGTCGGAGTGCCTTGCAGGTACACCCCCTTCCTCCTCTCCATACGCCCAGCATCTCAGACGTACTTGGTGGCCCACTTCAACAGGATCTGATCCAGCCTTCACGATCAGTGGCGCCGTCTGTGTGAACCTTGTTCTCCCCATCTTTCTTTCCCCGGAAACCAAAGATCAAAGCAAATTTTCAAGATCGTCATCATGGCCTCTCAAGATCGCGCCAAAGGTGCTCTCCAACCCGCTGTCCTCCCCGTCAATAAGACTAACGTTGACGGTCCGTCATCCCTTCTCGGAGATTCCCGTTTTCTGAGGGACGGTGCCACAACTTCCCCTTCCCCTACCCCTGCTGACCGCAACAACGATCATCCTTCGCTGGACATCCAACCCATTCTTGTTCCGTCTAACGCCAACCCGGCCGTGGCGGCCCTCCTGGAGGCGATCAACAAAACCAACACCCTGATCCTGCAGCAGAACGAAAGGATCGGGGCGCTAGAAGAGTCCAACCGTCCAAGATCCCCCCTCCGAGGAGGAACCAACGGCGATCAAGGAGCCCGCAGCCCCGGCGAGATATCGATCGAAGACTGCGCCAAGAACCCGACTCTCGCGCCGTCCAGAAGCGTGACCAAGTTTCCCCGCATAACCAGCACTCTCCCGGTCACAAGAGGACCCGAAGGGACGAGCAGTCGCCCCCGATCAAGTCTAAAGGCCGGGCCCGATCACCTTCTCCCCGAAGGAACCACTCACCTTCTCCCCGGAGGAACCACCGCCGCGAGCGTACCCTTCGGTCCCCGTCATTCACCAGTTCCAGCAGCGACGATGAGCCTCGCGACCCATTATCCCAAGAAATCTTGGCAACCCGTCTCCCTAAGGGCCTGGAGAAGCCCCCATCACTGGGCACATACGACGAGACTACTGACCCCGACGAGCACATCGAGAACATCGATGCGCTATTGGACTACCGCGGCGTTCGGGGCGCCATCAAGTGCCGGTTATTTCTGACCATGCTCCGAAAAGGGGCAATGACGTGGTACAAACAGTTGCCCGAAGAATCCATTACCTCATGGAGACAACTGGGCAGAATATTCTCATGGCATTTCACAGCTTCTCGCCGTCACCCCAAGACTGAGGCCTCCCTTGGGGCCATAATCCAAGGAAAGGACGAACCTCTTCGCGCGTACATCGAGAGGTTCAACAAAGAAGCAGTACAGGTCCCTACAACGGACGAGATGAAAAAATTTCTGCTCGAGCAAGGACTCCGCCCGGGCTCAGAGATTTCTAAGGCCGTCGGCCTCGCACCTCCAAGGAACCTAGATGCCCTCCTCCTCAAAGCCCAGTCGCACATTCAGTACGAAGAGAAGGTTACGGCCAGCAACGTCCGAGCGTCACGCCATCAGGAGAACGCTCGGGCCTCCAGAGGCGAGGAAGCCTCGGCATCTCGTCGAGGCGAAAGGAAGCGCGAAGACCGTCCACGGGACTCCCGCGACAGCAAGGGACCCTCCGGGCGATTCCACGACTATACCCCCCTAACCGTCTCCAGGGAGAAGATACTTTTCGGATGTCAAATTTGGAAAGTTCAAGCGACCATTTGAGCATTCGACCGACCATGTTCGGTTGTCCCAGCAGCTGCTTTATGGGTTGATCTGTTCGAACCACGATCGTGTGGGGTAGGAAATAGTGTCTTAATCTTCTGGCTGCGTTGATGAGGGCCAGAGTCACTTTCTCTATCTGTTGGTACCTTAACTCTGGTCCTTGCAGTGCTTTGCTCGTGAAATATATGGGTTTCTGCCCGTCAAGTGTCTCGCGGATGAGAGCGGCCCTTACCGCTTCGGTTGCTACGGCGAGGTACGGGTATAAAGTTTCGCCGTTGTCCGGACGAGAGAGGACGGGTGGTTTCGAGAGTGCCTGTTTCAGGTGGAGAAGTGGCCGTGAAATCCACGAAGGAATCAACGCCCAACATCTCGGTGGAAGGTCTCTTGCCCGAAAGGCCCTTCGAGCAGGATATTACTGGCCGACCATGCAGCACGACGCTAAAGAACACGTGAAGAAATGCGATAAATGCCAACGGCACGGGGACATGCACCTGGCTCCACCTAACGAGCTCAAGGCTATGTCCTCCCCATGGCCATTTTCCTGATGGGGCCTAGACATCCTAGGACCCTTTGTGATAGGATCAAATCAGAACAAATACCTAATAGTGGGCGTAGACTACTTCACAAAATGGATAGAAGCAGGGGTCCGCTTCCCCAAACAACTACCGGCCAAGCCCAACCCCGACAAATCGAAGTACTTCCGTTTCCACAAGAGTCACGACCACACTACCGAAGACTGCATCCATTTGAAGGATGCTATCGAGATACTGATCAGGGACGGCCACCTGAAACAGTTCACTAAGAAGAAGGACGTTCCTCGGCAAGACGCCCAGGAGTCCAAGAAGATAGAGGAAGAAGTACCTTCCTCGGAAGAAGCCAGCATCCAGGTCGCCATGGCCGTGTCGCGACCAGAAGACTTCTACGTCCCGGACAGGCTCAGCGCCCCTGTCTGTAACGGTCCGTTTTTAATATTTCCTTTTCCCGTGCTTTTTGGTGTTAATTGGTCGAGTATTTATTTTTAATTGAGCAATATTTATGTTAATTGCTAATTGGTGTGAATATATGTTATTTTTGCACATTGTGTATTTTTACCGTTTTTGAGAGTTGCGGGGAAAATTGGAATATAGGGTATTTGACATATTTCATAATAAATAGTATTAGTTAATAATAGTTAGTTTAGATATTTATTAGAAATGTTTAGAATTTTTAAGTTAAGAAAATATAAAAGAAAATAGTTAGTATAAGTTTAGAAAAGTTAGTAAGAATTTCCAAAAGAGAAGAAAAAGAGAGAAGAAGAAAAGAGAAAAGAAAGAAGAAAAGAGAGGAAAACTTGTGAAGGAAGAAACCAATCTCCCGACTTTCTAGAACACGATTAAATCGGGTAAGGGTGCGAAACTCGGTTATTATATCATTGTGTATGATTATATATGTTTTGTGTGGATGTTTTGGATTGGTTTTCCATATGTTTCCGTTTATGCCGTATTGGACGAAATCGTTAGAAACCGATGTTTTTACGGTCGAAAAGTCGTATAAATACATGTGTTGGTTGGTTATATGTATGTGAGTTTCTGTTTAAAGTCTCATGAGGTTTGGATATGTTTCGGTTAGTTTTCGCTATGTTTCCGTTATTTTGTCCGTTTAGGTCGAATTGTAGGAAGTCGATAGGAACCGATGTTTTCACGGTTAGAATTCGAAATAAATTACGTAGTTGTATCGAGTAAGGTTAGGTCGTCGTATGTCGTGATTTTTATTCGATTTGATGATGTTTGAAAATTCTGGTTTTTGGAAGGTTGAAATTTAATCGAAAAATCGAACGTCGTAGAAATTCCGTTTATGTGTTCTAAAATGTTCTTATGTATTTGGTGGTTGCGCGTATATGTTTGTTTCGGTGAAAATGTTTGATTTAGTCGAGTTTTCGGGGATTCGGGAAAAGGACAGCAAAGTTGTAATTTGAAAAATCTGGTTTTTTGTGAAAAACAGGGTTAGGGATCGATACATAATCCCAGGGATCGATACATAATCCCAGGGATCGATCCCTACTGTGAAAATTGGGAAAAATGGAATTTTTACTACAGCAGGGATCGATACATGCGAGTTAGGGATCGATACATGAGGTCTTTATGTATCGATACATAAAGCCTATGTATCGATACCTACTGTGCTGAAGCAGAAATTCTGGTTTTTCGGGGAAACTTCGGAAATTCATATCTCTTGAACCGTAAGTCGGTTTTGATCCCCGTTCGAAGCGTTGGGAAGCTAACGAGATGTTCTTTCTAGGAAAAATAGTTTTGGGGTCTGAACTTGGTCCAATCGGTACAGTTTTTACGAACCGTTTCGTTGTGTCGGGCGTCCGGTTTATGTTTCGCGTTATTTTGAAATATTCATATCTTGTTAACCGTTTATCGTATTTAAGAGTTCTTTATACCGAATCGAAGCTATCGATGAGTACTTGTTGATGATGGTAGAAAATATTATTTTTGGCCGACTTTTAGCCGACTTTTCCGAGAAACCGTAAAATGGAATTTTTGAGTTATTTTCTATATTGTGCGATAGAATGTGATATGTTATGAGATGGTTTGTGTGATGATTCTTTGATGGTATATTGGTGTTTGTGGCCATTTTGGGCAATTGTGTGCATTACTTTATATGTACTTGAAATGCATGATTTAATGTATGAGCTTTGATTGCCATGGGTCATTATATGACATGCATCATGTGGTAGACATTGTAGATCCCTTCGTGGGTGTAAACAATGCAGTTAGACATTGTAGATCCCTTTGTGGGTGTAAACAATGCATGAAGACATTGTAGATCCCTTTGTGGGTGTAAACAATGCATGTTGAATTGTAGATCCCTTATGGGTGTAAGCAATTGTTGTATTGATCGTGTGCCTATTATAAAGGACTAAAAACGATCCATAACGTCGTATGCTTGGTGATAAGTGGTAGCGACGGGGAACATCGTATGCCCGACGGGGAGTTACCCTAAGTAACGAGCGATGATTCCAAGAGTTCCTGGAGGACTAATGGTACCGCATGCATAGAGTCGTGGTGTCGGTCTCTGTGCATTTGCATAATTCATTACTTGAATGTTTATGTGTTGAATTTTGAGAAGGAATTGTTATGCATTGTGTTAATGTATAGGCTTGTGTGATTGATGTGTGAAATGGGGTTAATATGTCTTGTATTGTTTACAAGTATCATATTTGTATGGTGAGAATAATTGTGCATATTTTGCTAAGTGTTATATAATGATATGCAAGTATATTATAATCCTGTTTCTCACCCTTCTGCTGTTTTATAATGCTCTATGAGGCATTGCAGATTAGATGCTGGAGTCTTTTGCGAAGATTAGTGTCTTCGTCTTTTTGTCGTTCCGTCGGCTCTGATATGTAACACGGGTAGTCGGGGTTCGAGTGTAGATGTTTCTTTTGGCCTGTATCTAGTGGCTTTGTATGAACATGTATTTGACATACTTATCTTTTGTGATGACATCAGTTATGGATGTTCCGCTTTAATTCTGTAACTGAATGATGGTATTTTGGAACTGAGTTCCTATGTTTATATGGCTATCAGGTTGTTATATATCTATATGAGCAGGTTGTTTTAGTTCACGTTGGTGTGGCATCTCTGGCTATATCATGATAAATTATTCTTTGCTCTGATGTTTTATTTATAAGAATAGTTTATTCCGATTTTTGTACGGGGTATAGAAGGGGTGTTACATTAAGTGGTATCAGAGCCAATGTTTGGTTTGTCCGACCATGTTGTCGTGTCGGTTGTGTCTGGTTGGTCTGTTGCACTCTGTGGAGTGGTTGTTTAACCATAATTTGCTATCATTGGGAATGTTCAGATTATGGCGGCAAGACGTGACGCTGCTATGACTGCGGCCATGCAAGCTATGGCGCAAGCGATGCAGCATTTACCCAATGCTGCGGCGGACGAGGAGTCGCGTAGTATGGATAAGTTTCAGAAGAATAATCCACCGAGCTTCAAGGGTACTCATGATCCTGATGGAGCACAACTTTGGCTGAAGAAGATTGAGAAGATCTTCCGTTTCATTAGGTGTTCCGAGGAACAGAAAGTGCAGTATGGTACTCATGTGCTGGAAAAGGAGGCTGAGGACTGGTGGATAGATGCTTCTCAGAGGTTTGAGGAGGATGAAATTGTGGTTACTTGGGCTGTGTTCAAAGATGCTTTTCTGGAAAAGTATTTTCCGGAAGATGAGAGAGGTAAGAAGGAAATTGAATTTCTTGAACTGAAGCAGGATAATTCCTCTGTTGCGGATTATGCTGCTAAGTTTGAAGAACTGGTGAAGTTCTGTCCTAATTATAATACGGCTGGTTCTGAGAGGTCAAAGTGTTTGAAGTTTGTGAATGGCTTGAGGCCAGAAATCAAGCAGGGTATCGGTTATCAGGAGATCAGGCAGTTTCCAGTGTTGGTGAACAAAAGTAGGATTTTTGATGAGGATAGCAAAGCACGTGCTACTCATTACAAGAATCTGAATGATAAGAAAGGAAAGGGGCAGTTCAGAGGTAGGCCTTATGTGACTTCTGTTGATAGGGGAAACAGAAGGCTACTTTTGATAGGAAGCCGAGTGGAGGAGGAATGAATTCTTCTGTGAAATGTTACAATTGTGGTGGTTTAGGTCATCGTATATCGGAATGTAAGAGGAATATGAATAATATGAATAGGTGTGCTAATTGTGGGTTGAAGGGTCATGTGGCTGCTGATTGTAGGAGGAATGCAATCAAGTGTTATAATTGTGGGGAGAATGGTCACTATAGTACAAAGTGCACGAAACCAAGACAAGCTCAAGCGGGCGGAAAGGTGTTTGCATTGGCTGGGACTCAAACTACGAATGCAGACCGTTTGATTAAAGGTACATGCTTTATTAATAGTACACCTTTAGTTGCTGTTATTGATACGGGAGCGACTCATTCGTTTATTTCGTCTGAGTGCGCGAAGCGTTTGAATCTTGCGTTAACTTTGATGGGTGCTGAAATGGTTATTGAGACTCCTGCTTCAGGGTCGGTAAATACATCTTTGGTGTGTATGAGTTGTCCTTTAACCATGTATGGTAAAGACTTTGTTATGGATTTAGTATGTTTGCCGTTGGTGGGATTAGACGTGATCTTGGGTATGAACTGGTTGCAATTTAATCGAGTTCATATAGATTGCTATCACAAATTAGTAAGGTTTCCTTCTATGGAAGATGATGAATTTGAGAGTTTCCTATCCACTAAAGAGTTGAAGAGACTTTTAGCGGACGAAGCTCAATTGTTTGGTTTGTTTGCATCATTGTCGGTGGAGAGTAAAGTTGAGCTTGATGTGTTTCCAGTGGTGTGTGAATTTCCAGAAGTATTTCCGGAAGATATTACGGATGTACCGCCGAAAAGAGAAGTTGAATTTTCTATTGATCTAGTTCCGGGTACTAGACCGATTTCGATGGCACCGTATCGTATGTCGGCATCGGAATTGGTAGAATTGAAAAAGCAATTGAATGACTTGTTGGACAAGAAATTTGTAAGACCAAGTGTTTCTCCTTGGGGTGCTCCGGTATTGTTGGTAAAGAAGAAGGACGGGAGTATGCGGTTATGCATTGATTATCGACAGTTGAACAAAGTGACAATTAAGAACAAATATCCGCTTCCAAGGATCGATGATTTGATGGACCAATTGGTTGGTGCGAATGTTTTTAGCAAGATTGATTTGAGATCAGGATACCACCAGATTCGTGTGAAAGGAGAGGATATTCAAAAGACGGCCTTTAGGACACGGTATGGTCATTACGAATACTCCGTGATGCCATTCGGGGTTTCTAACGCGCCGGGTGTGTTTATGGAATACATGAATCGTATTTTTCATGAACAGTTGGATCGTTTTGTGGTTGTGTTCATCGATGATATTTTGATTTACTCTAAGTCTCAAGAGGAGCATGAAGAGCATTTGAGAATTGTGTTGCAAATTTTGAAAGAGAAACAATTGTATGCTAAGTTGTCAAAATGTGAATTTTGGCTGTCGGAAGTAAGTTTCCTTGGACATGTTATTTCCGGTAGTGGTATTAGTGTTGATCCATCCAAGCTAGATGCGGTGATGCAATGGGAGGCTCCTAGGTCGGTTACGGAGACTCGAAGCTTTTTAGGCTTGACAGGTTATTATCGGAGGTTTATTGAGGGATTTTCGAAATTGGCACTTCCTTTGACGCAATTGACTTGTAAAGGAAAGGCTTTCATTTGGGATATTCATTGTGAAGAGAGTTTCAATGAGCTAAAGAGAAGGTTGACAACGACTCCGATCTTGATTTTGCCTAATCCTAATGAACCATTTGTTGTGTATTGTGATGCTTCATTGACGGGTTTAGGTGGTGTTTTGATGCAAGATGGAAAAGTTGTGGCATATGCTTCTAGACAATTGAGAGTGCATGAAAAGAATTATCCTACGCATGACTTGGAGTTAGCGGCCGTGGTGTTTGTTTTGAAAATATGGAGGCATTATCTTTATGGTGCGAGATTTGAAGTTTTTAGTGATCACAAGAGCTTGAAATATTTATTTGATCAAAAAGAGTTGAACATGAGACAAAGGAGGTGGCTAGAACTTTTAAAGGATTATGATTTTGGTTTGAATTACCATCCGGGTAAGGCAAACGTGGTGGCCGATGCTTTAAGTCGGAGGTTGTTACATATGTCCGCATTGATGGTGAAAGAGTGGGAACTTCTGGAACAATTTCGAGACTTGAGTTTGGTTTGTGAGCTTTCACATGAGAGTGTGAAGCTTGGTATGTTAAAGATCACTAATGATTTTCTGTTGTCTGTTATAGAGAAACAGAAGTTGGACTTGAAACTTGTTGATTTGTTGCTAGTTGGAAATAAAGAAGTGAACGGTGACTTTAAAGTGGATGATCAGGGTATTTTGAGATTCCGTGGTAGAATTTGTATACCGGATGATGCAGAGTTGAAAAAGATGATTCTTGAGGAAGGACACCGGAGTAGTATGAGTATACATCCTGGTGCTAATAAGATGTACCAAGATTTGAAGAAAATATTTTGGTGGTCTGGTTTGAAACGAGATGTGGCTCAGTTTGTTTATGCGTGTTTGACTTGTCAAAAGTCTAAGGTGGAACATCAAAAACCGAGTGGATTTATGCAACCGTTGGATATTCCGGAATGGAAATGGAATAGTATATCGATGGATTTTGTTACGGGATTGCCGAATACGCAAAGAGGTCATAATGCTATTTGGGTAATTGTTGATAGGCTTACTAAATCTGCTCACTTTATTCCAATTGATATTAGTTATCCTTTGGAGAAGTTAGCCGAGATTTATATTCTTGTGGTGGTGAAGTTACATGGAGTTCCTAAGAGTATTGTATCGGATAGAGATCCTAGGTTTACATCGAGGTTTTGGGAGAGTTTACAAAAGGCTTTGGGTTCTAAGCTAAGATTGAGTTCGGCTTACCATCCGCAAACGGACGGTCAAACCGAGAGGACGATTCAATCGTTGGAGGATTTATTGCGTGCTTGTGTACTCGAGCAAGGTGGTGCTTGGGATGGTTATTTGGCGTTGATTGAATTCACTTACAATAACAGTTTTCATTCAAGTATAAGTATGGCACCATTTGAGGCTTTGTATGGTCGGAGATGTCGAACACCTTTGTGTTGGCATGAAACCGGCGAGAGGACGATAGTTGGACCGGAAATGGTACAACAAACAACGGAGAAAGTGAAGTTTATTCGGGAGAAGATGAAAGCTTCTCAAAGTAGACAAAAGAGCTATCATGACAAGAGAAGGAAAGATCTTGAATTTCAAGAAGGCGACCATGTGTTTTTGAGAGTTACACCGGTTACGGGTGTGGGTCGTGCTCTGAAGTCGAAGAAGCTGACTTCTCGTTTTATTGGTCCATATCAGATATCCGAAAGAGTTGGTGCAGTGGCTTACAGGATAGCATTGCCACCGAATCTTTCGAATCTACATGATGTTTTCCATGTTTCACAGCTACGGAAGTATGTTCCAGATCCGTCTCATGTGATTCCGACGGATGAGGTTGAGGTAAGAGATAATCTTACGGTTGAGGTTTTACCGGTGAGGATTTTAGATCGCGAGTTGAAAAGGTTAAGAGGCAAGGAGATTGCACTTGTGAAAGTGGCGTGGGGAGGCGCTGCTGAGGGCAATTTGACTTGGGAATTGGAAAGTCGGATGCGGGAATCGTATCCGGAGTTGTTTGGATCAGGTAATATTTTCGAGGACGAAAATTTCTAAAGTGGGGGAGAGTTGTAACGGTCCGTTTTTAATATTTCCTTTTCCCGTGCTTTTTGGTGTTAATTGGTCGAGTATTTATTTTTAATTGAGCAATATTTATGTTAATTGCTAATTGGTGTGAATATATGTTATTTTTGCACATTGTGTATTTTTACCGTTTTTGAGAGTTGCGGGGAAAATTGGAATATAGGGTATTTGACATATTTCATAATAAATAGTATTAGTTAATAATAGTTAGTTTAGATATTTATTAGAAATGTTTAGAATTTTTAAGTTAAGAAAATATAAAAGAAAATAGTTAGTATAAGTTTAGAAAAGTTAGTAAGAATTTCCAAAAGAGAAGAAAAAGAGAGAAGAAGAAAAGAGAAAAGAAAGAAGAAAAGAGAGGAAAACTTGTGAAGGAAGAAACCAATCTCCCGACTTTCTAGAACACGATTAAATCGGGTAAGGGTGCGAAACTCGGTTATTATATCATTGTGTATGATTATATATGTTTTGTGTGGATGTTTTGGATTGGTTTTCCATATGTTTCCGTTTATGCCGTATTGGACGAAATCGTTAGAAACCGATGTTTTTACGGTCGAAAAGTCGTATAAATACATGTGTTGGTTGGTTATATGTATGTGAGTTTCTGTTTAAAGTCTCATGAGGTTTGGATATGTTTCGGTTAGTTTTCGCTATGTTTCCGTTATTTTGTCCGTTTAGGTCGAATTGTAGGAAGTCGATAGGAACCGATGTTTTCACGGTTAGAATTCGAAATAAATTACGTAGTTGTATCGAGTAAGGTTAGGTCGTCGTATGTCGTGATTTTTATTCGATTTGATGATGTTTGAAAATTCTGGTTTTTGGAAGGTTGAAATTTAATCGAAAAATCGAACGTCGTAGAAATTCCGTTTATGTGTTCTAAAATGTTCTTATGTATTTGGTGGTTGCGCGTATATGTTTGTTTCGGTGAAAATGTTCGATTTAGTCGAGTTTTCGGGGATTCGGGAAAAGGACAGCAAAGTTGTAATTTGAAAAATCTGGTTTTTTGTGAAAAACAGGGTTAGGGATCGATACATAATCCCAGGGATCGATACATAATCCCAGGGATCGATCCCTACTGTGAAAATTGGGAAAAATGGAATTTTTACTACAGCAGGGATCGATACATGCGAGTTAGGGATCGATACATGAGGTCTTTATGTATCGATACATAAAGCCTATGTATCGATACCTACTGTGCTGAAGCAGAAATTCTGGTTTTTCGGGGAAACTTCGGAAATTCATATCTCTTGAACCGTAAGTCGGTTTTGATCCCCGTTCGAAGCGTTGGGAAGCTAACGAGATGTTCTTTCTAGGAAAAATAGTTTTGGGGTCTGAACTTGGTCCAATCGGTACAGTTTTTACGAACCGTTTCGTTGTGTCGGGCGTCCGGTTTATGTTTCGCGTTATTTTGAAATATTCATATCTTGTTAACCGTTTATCGTATTTAAGAGTTCTTTATACCGAATCGAAGCTATCGATGAGTACTTGTTGATGATGGTAGAAAATATTATTTTTGGCCGACTTTTAGCCGACTTTTCCGAGAAACCGTAAAATGGAATTTTTGAGTTATTTTCTATATTGTGCGATAGAATGTGATATGTTATGAGATGGTTTGTGTGATGATTCTTTGATGGTATATTGGTGTTTGTGGCCATTTTGGGCAATTGTGTGCATTACTTTATATGTACTTGAAATGCATGATTTAATGTATGAGCTTTGATTGCCATGGGTCATTATATGACATGCATCATGTGGTAGACATTGTAGATCCCTTCGTGGGTGTAAACAATGCAGTTAGACATTGTAGATCCCTTTGTGGGTGTAAACAATGCATGAAGACATTGTAGATCCCTTTGTGGGTGTAAACAATGCATGTTGAATTGTAGATCCCTTATGGGTGTAAGCAATTGTTGTATTGATCGTGTGCCTATTATAAAGGACTAAAAACGATCCATAACGTCGTATGCTTGGTGATAAGTGGTAGCGACGGGGAACATCGTATGCCCGACGGGGAGTTACCCTAAGTAACGAGCGATGATTCCAAGAGTTCCTGGGGGACTAATGGTACCGCATGCATAGAGTCGTGGTGTCGGTCTCTGTGCATTTGCATAATTCATTACATGAATGTTTATGTGTTGAATTTTGAGAAGGAATTGTTATGCATTGTGTTAATGTATAGGCTTGTGTGATTGATGTGTGAAATGGGGTTAATATGTCTTGTATTGTTTACAAGTATCATATTTGTATGGTGAGAATAATTGTGCATATTTTGCTAAGTGTTATATAATGATATGCAAGTATATTATAATCCTGTTTCTCACCCTTCTGCTGTTTTATAATGCTCTATGAGGCATTGCAGATTAGATGCTGGAGTCTTTTGCGAAGATTAGTGTCTTCGTCTTTTTGTCGTTCCGTCGGCTCTGATATGTAACACGGGTAGTCGGGGTTCGAGTGTAGATGTTTCTTTTGGCATGTATCTAGTGGCTTTGTATGAACATGTATTTGACATACTTATCTTTTGTGATGACATCAGTTATGGATGTTCCGCTTTAATTCTGTAACTGAATGATGGTATTTTGGAACTGAGTTCCTATGTTTATATGGCTATCAGGTTGTTATATATCTATATGAGCAGGTTGTTTTAGTTCACGTTGGTGTGGCATCTCTGGCTATATCATGATAAATTATTCTTTGCTCTGATGTTTTATTTATAAGAATAGTTTATTCCGATTTTGTACGGGGTATAGAAGGGGTGTTACACTGTCTACTTCGCGGCCCACAGCCCGTGGAAGACATTCCCCTCCGCCATGGTCATCTCGGGCGGGGGCTTCAATAAAGTCACGGTGGGCTCAGTGAAATGAAAATTCGAGCATCTAATCAACACAAGTTCTAACAAGGTGACCACACTCGATCAAGCCCAGAAGGGCTCCACCCCCATCTCCTTCTACCGGGAAGAGCTCCTCGGGGGGTCTCCAAACTCGAGCATACCTTTGCTCGTCAGAGCTCGAATGGCGAACTTCGACGTTCGCAAAATCCTCATCGACCAGGGCAGCTCGGTCGACATTATGTACTCCCAGCTATTTTCGACACTTCAGCTGGACGAATCGCACCTTACCCCCTACGTGGGGTATGATTTACAGGGATTCAATGGATCAGTGACCAAGCCATGGGGATACGTCAAACTGATCTTAACCTTTGGATCAGCTGAGATGGCCAGATCCGTCAAAGTACAATTTCTGATAATCGACTTCCCGTCGCTATACCAGTGCATATTCGGAAGACCAACTCTGGCCGAGTTGGTAGCTGTGCCTTCAATAGTTCACCTCAAGATAAAGTACTACACTTCAAAGGGGATGGTCGCCACCCTCCACGGCGACATCGAAGCTGTACGACGGTGTTTCCAAGCAGCCACAAAAGGGCTCAACGCCATTGCGTCCAAACTAAAGGCATCAAGCAAGCCACCATTGCCCAGCAGCTCTGAGGAAGCCAAGCCCCTGCCTCAGGTCAACTCCATTGACCTCAACAGCCGCTTCCCCGAAGAAGACCAATAAGGAGACCAAGCAGCTTCAGCCAGCTTGTCTACCTCGTCTAGCAGCAGCTCCCATCCGATGCACCCGATCCCAGATGGCAACTTCGAGCTCGTTTTTTTCGGCGACGACCCTCAGCGGGGAGTGAAGATTGGAGCAGACCTGCCTGACATCGCGAGGAAGCAGCTCAAAGCATGCCTCCGTGAGAACGCTGACCTCTTCGCTTGGAGCGCCGTCGAGATGCCCGACTTAGACCCATCCGTCGCCTGCCACCAACTGACAATTGACCTGGCCGTTAAGGCCATAGCACAACGTAGGAGAAAGCAGTCTCCGAAGAAAACGGAGGCTGCAGAAAAAGCTGTAAGGGACCTCCTCGAGGCCAAATTTATCTCGGAGGCCAAGTACACCACTTGGCTGTCCAACGTTGTACTTGTAAAGAAATCTAATGGCAAATGGCGAATGTGCATTGACTACACCGATCTTAATAAGGCATGCCCGAAGGATGCCTATCCCCTCCCCAATAATGATAAACTTGTTGATAATTCTGCCGGTTTTAAACTTTTATCATTCATGGACGCCTACTCGGGGTATAATCAAATACCAATGGCAATGAGTGATAAAAACTACACGACCTTCATGACCGAATCGGGCAACTATTACTACAACGTAATGCCCTTTGGCCTAAAGAACGCCGGCGCGACCTATCAAAGAATGATGAACAAGGTCTTCTGGGGAGAGATAGGCGACATGCTCGAAGTCTATATGGACGACATGATCATAAAATCCCACGAGGAAACCGATCACACTGCCCATTTAAAGAAGGTCTTCGAACAGGCCAGAAAATACAAAATGCATTTTAACCCGGAGAAGTACACGTTCGGTGTCCGGGCAGGCAAGTTCCTCGGCTTCTACTTAACAGAATGAGGAATCGAAGCCAATCCCGATAAGTGCCAAGCATTCTCCGAGTTTCCAACACCCAGGTCAAAAAAATCCATCTAGTCCCTCAACGGGATGCTCGCGTCATTGTCACGTTTCATGGCCAAGTCTGCCCAACACGCCTTACCATTCTTCAAACTCCCCCGCAAGGAGGCAGCATTCGAATGGACCGAGGAATGTGACAAGGCTCTTGTCCACCTGAAATGGGCACTCTCAGAACCACCTGTCCTCTCTCGTCCGGACAACGGCGAAACTTTATACCTGTACCTCGCCATAGCAACCGAAGCAGTAAGCGCCACTCTCATCCGCGAGACACCTGATGGGCAGAAACCCATATATTTCACGAGCAAAGCGCTGTAAGGACCAGAGTTAAGGTACCAACAGATAGAGAAAGTGGCTCTGGCCCTCATCAACGCAGCCAGAAGATTAAGACACTACTTCCTAACCCACATGATCGTGGTTCAAACAGATCAACCCATAAAACAGCTACTAGGACGACCGGACCTGGCCGGTCGAATGCTCAAATGGTCGCTTAAACTTTTCAAATTTGACATCCAGTATGAAAGCAGGAAATCCCTCAAGGCCCAAGCTGTGGCCGACTTCGTCGCAAAATTGACGTTCGCAGACTTCCCCGCGATCGAGGCGCACAAATGGACCATTTTCGTGGACGGCGCCTCCAGTTCGGTAGGAAGCGGTGCGGGCATCATACTGGAAAGCAACGAAGGAATCATCGTTGAAGTGTCATTCACCCTGTCCTTCCCAACCTCTAACAACCAGGCTGAGTACGAAGCCTTGCTCGCTGGATTATGTCTAGCCGAGGAACTAGGCGCAGAAGAAGTCGTCATTTGCACATATTCACAACTCGTGGCCCTTCAGGTCCGAGGAGAATATCAAGTCAAAAACGACAACCTAACCTAATACTTAGCCCTGGTCAAAAAGGAAATGGCGAAGTTCACAACGGTAGAAGTGAAACATGTTCCCCGCGAACACAACGTCTGAGCAGATGTTTTGTCCAAACTAGCCAATACAAAGAAGAAAGGCAGAAACAAGTCCGTCATACAGGAGGTTCTACCTCGACCCAGCATCGAGAAGGCTTCCCCGACCCTTGACGTACACGTGATTGGCGACATCAATTGTTGGATGACCCCTGTTTACAACTACCTCGCCAAGGACGAACTCCCGTCCGACCCCAAGGAGGCCAGCGTGGTTAGGCGAAAAGCCTGCTCTTACGTCCTGGTCGAAGATAAACTCTATCGACGAGGATTTTCCATTCCTCTGCTCAAATGCATCGAGGAAGAAATAGTCGCTCACATCTTGCGTGAAATCCACGAAGGAATCAACACCCAACATTTTGGTGGAAGGTCTCTTGCCCGAAAGGCCCTTCGAGTAGGATATTACTGGCCGACCATGCAGCACGACGCTAAAGAACACGTGAAGAAATGCGATAAATGCCAATGGCACGGGGACATGAACCTGGCTCCACCTAACGAGCTCAAGGCTATGTCCTCCCCGTGGCCATTTTCCTGGTGGGGCCTAGACATCCTAGGACCCTTCGTGGTAGGATCAAATCAGAACAAATACCTAATAGTGGGCGTAGACTACTTCACAAAATGGATAGAAGCGGAGGCCCTGGCCAAAATAACTGCCCTCAATATACTACGTTTCTACAAACGAAACATCCTCACACGTTTCGGCATCCCCCAAGCGATAGTAACGGACAATGGGACATAATTCACGGACAGGAAGTTCCAAGACTTCGTTGCCCAACTAGGCACGAAGCAACACTTCACGTCCGTCGAGCACCCTCAAACAAACGGGCAGGCTGAAGCAGCTAACCGGGTAATCCTTCGAGGTCTCAAATGGAGGCTGGACGAAACAAAGAAGGCTTGGGTCGAGGAGCTACACAGTGTCTTATGGGCATACCGCACAACTCCACACTCTACAACGGGGGAAACACCTTTTCATCTAGCATATAGGACCGAGGCTGTAATCCCCGTCGAAGTTCACGTACCCTCTAGGCGGACAGAGTCGCCCCTAGACGAGGAGATGAACGACGAATCATTAAGAGAAGAACTCGACCTCGTCGATGAAATCCGAACTGGGGAAGCCCTCCGTGAAGCCTTATTAAAACAAAAAATTACCATCAGGCACAACGCCAAGGTGATACGGCGAGAGTTCGACGTGGGAAGCCTTGTTCTAAGGAGAAACTACAAAGACTCTCGCGAGGGAAAACTAGCCACCAACTGGGAAGGACCCTATCATGTCCGAGCAAAAACGGAGAATGTGGCCTATTACCTAGAATATCTCAACGGGGAAGAACTTGCTCGACCATGGAACGCCGAAAAGCTAAAACAATACTATAACTAAGGCCTTAATTCTCGGTTCGACCCGTCACGACGACGAACGTCAGCTACCGACCACTATGCACGCCTAGGTACAAGCGTCGCATACCAATAAAGCAAAACCCTGCTCAGTAACGAGCCGAGTATCTGCTCGACAACGGTCCTCAATCGAGCATCACCGTCGTCAAAGTACCATGACTGGCAGAACCCCAGCTCGCGATGGGACGTTCACGCCGCGAACTCAGGCCTTAAACGCGACCTGAGCTCCGCACCCCCGCCAGGATATTCCCCGGCCATTCGACCAGTACCCCTCACTGCCGAACACATCTACAACGAGCAATCCCCTGAAACTTCACATAAGTCAAATATTCCCTATCATGGGCAGACATACGTTCACAACGAGCATGAGTACAACACTTAGCAGAAAATAAAAGCAAGTAAAACCATGCAAATAACAGAATCGGCCACCAGGACCAGACACATAATTTAAGTATGATAAATGTCCACCAGGACCATGATTGTACTGAATTACATAGACCCGGGGCCATGCCCCCAAAATAGGTTACAACAAATACACGGCATGTAGGCCGGACAAATTACAACAACAAAAAGAATATCATTCACTCATCCATCTGGTCGGCAGGCTCGGGCTGAGGCTCCTAGTTTTCCGCGGGCTGATCCTCGGCATGCTCTTCAAGAAGGGAGTCAGGCATAGCGGTTCGGCCGTCATCAACATGCGCCAGATAATGAGTACCCTCGGTGGAAAAGTAAAGTCCGGGGTTCACCACCCGCAGTTGAGACACGACATTCTTGAAGGATTCGTCCGTAATGACGATATTATCATCCTCGGCTGACAACATACGGGTAACTAGCTCAGACCTTGTCTTCAGTTCCTTCACATCCTCGGGTTCATCTTCGCCCGGAGCATTGACCTCCCTCAGCTGTTGGACCAGCTCCTCAGCCGGTTTCTTCTCCGCAGCCAGCGTAGAATTCTCCTTCTTCAACCTGGCCACCTCCTCGCCAGCCTTCTTTCGGGCATCGTCAGCACTCTTCACCTCTTCCGTGAGAGATACCACGGTATCCCGAGCAGCCTTGAGTTCAGACTCAGTTGCAGAGTCCCCTTCAGCATATATGGCCGCCATTTCCAGAACTCTGACCAGTGCAGAGGCATCTTGGGCCACCAACGCCCTCTTGCTCGAGCGGTCCATGCTTTCCAGCCGAAGAGATTCTGCCTGCGGCACGACCAAGGAGTTCCCCTCAAAGAATCTTCTATCAAGTATGCAAAGGGGAAGCTCGAACCTCCCTTTCCTTGGGGCCCGGCTGAGATCCACGGCGTCATTGGCCCTTGGCCGCTTGGTTCGTGAGGTCAAAGGCAGGGGAGATCCCCGGGGAGCAGGAGTGGGAGAAGAGGTCCCTGCAGCAGACTGAGCAGGAGTGGGAGCACGCGCATTGGCAAATCGAAACTTCGGAGGAGCCGTTCCGGGCTTGTTCCTCGCAAGAGCATTCTTCACCATCCTCTCATGAGCCTGAGGCATCTCACCTGCACAAACAGAATATGAGCATTATAGATACGAGAAAATAAAATAGTTCAGGCAAATTAAAATAACTGAGACAACCGAGCAGCTTCTGGGCTTCCGCAGGAGTCTTGCACTCCAGGAGTGCCTTGGTATTAATAAAGCGGTATTCAACCCTCTGGCTACCATCCTCCTCGAAGATCGGGTCACCCTTCTTCGTCCAGCATTCAGCGAACAGGAAGGAGTTGTTAGTTATTGTATTGGCTGGAATTTTGGTAAAACAATGGTGTTGTTAATGATGTCATATGTTTGATGTCTTAACATGAGTTCTTAACCTTGAGTTGATGTTATGTGCAGAAGGGTTGCAGTTTTGTATGAGTTCAGAAGGGCGCTGATGTTAAACCTGATGTCTTGACATCAGTTGACAGAACATCAGAACATCAGTCTGATGTGTTTTGTTAGGGCTACATTTGTTTAAGTGTGTTTTGAGAAGATCTGGTGGAGAGATTGCAGGCGAATATCATGGGACAAATATATTCTGTTGCAATCTTATATTGAGCAGATTTTGTTACTATTTTCATGCAAAAAGATATGGAGAATAATCAGATTTAATTGAAGATTGAATTGAAGATTTCATCGAAGATTTATTTAGTAGCAGAATCTTTTGCAGATTTGTAGCGGCTGATTTGTTATGATTTGAAGGCCCAAATCCAGTTGGGAACTAGGTTATAAATAGAAGCATTGTAACCTAGTTTTGGGAAGCCAGCCATTATGTAAATTATAAGGGCTGTGTTGGTCGATGAACCACCCGGTTTGTGGGATGGTCATCATGTTTATCTCTAAGCCTGTAGGCAAGAGATGTATTGGTCTTAGAGGAAGCTGTTAAGCAACTCTAAGCATTGTTCTTAGTCATGAGGGTCATGTCTAGGTATTGTTATAGGAGTGTGTCTTCTATTTTTATGTGTTTGGAGAGTTGTTAGAAATCAAGTTGTTGATGCAGTAACTGAGATGTTGACTGCTAGACATCATTGCGATGATTGGAAGTGAGATGAAGTCTCTTACCTAGGAAAAACTTAGGTAGAAGGGTCATTGGGTAGGGATTAAGTGAGTAGATTGTCAACTGGTATTGTTGAGTCTGTTATTTAATACTGCTAATAGTGGACTTCCTTCCTGGCTTGGTATGCCCCCAGATGTAGGTTGTTAGACCGAACTGGGTGAACAAATTCTGTGTGCACTTTTCTTTTCAGCAACTTATTTAATTGTCTATAATTTCCTTGCTGTTTATGTCAGACCAGATGTCTCGACATCATGTAGGACATCTGGGATCTGTTATACCAGAATTTCAATTGGTATCAGAGCAGGCATCCTGTCTATTTCTGGATGAGATCTAGGGAAGATACTTTCTGGTTCATGAGCAAGGAAGATAGTTTTGCTGAGTTATGGACTTGGTCAGTTCATATAGTTGTTTGTTTGATCCCTTGAAGTGAAGGATGGACTATTCATGACAGGGTATGTATTGGACCTGTCTGTTGTTATCAGGTTTGTAGCTTTGGTGGAGAACTGCTGTTGTGAGTTTGATTTATTTTCAAACCTTTTTGTTGGCACTTGAATTATGGTGATGGTGTGCAAGGATTATTGAGTAGTGCCTGAAGGGTGTTGAGGAGTTGTTGTGTGTTGCTGCATGGTATCTGATGTAACCCTGGTTGTTTCTTGTGTCTCTGGTGGTGAGACTTTAGGAAGGTATTTTCTTGGAAAGACTTTAGAGTTTGGTCTCCTCAGCAGAAGAAGAATATATTTCAAATCAGGTATTGAAGACCAATCTGTCCAGAACATTGATGATGAAAGAAGAGGGTGGAGCCAAAGCAAAAGAGTATCACTGTCAAATCTTTCATGCAGGAGTGAAGATCTTGATAAGTTATCTCTTAAGCGTATTTATGGTGACCTAATTAGGAGATCTTCCTGGTTATGGTATCCAATGTAGTTCTGGTATATCTGAAGATGAATTCTCTTGTGAAGATACATGTTTCTGATTTTCAAATCATGAACTGGAGGAAGTTTCATCAAGAAAGAAGCCGAGCTTGATATGTCAATCCTAATGTCTCGACATCGCGCTACACATCAGCAGTTTATGGTAAATTCTGAGTCAAAGTCCTATTAGATTGTAGCTGTTTTGAAGGATCACTGAAGTTGTGAAATTGAACAATTTTTGAGATGTTGTTCATAATGTCATAGCATCTCAGCTGTGCTGGTTGAAGAAAAGGTAGTAATCTTGATAACAGAAGAGAAGGAGATGATCCTTGTTTAAGCTAAAATGTCTGAGGACAATTTTATAGGGAAAATGCATCCAAGAGTCTGTGTGCAGTAGCAGTGTAAATCAGCCTGTGGTTAATTAGTGTATGCATGAGCTCTTTCAATTTTGTGGCTTGAAGGATTAGAAGTAGTAGATTGTCTATGGTATGTTATCACTCTTAAGTTAGACGAGAGGTCTGAACCTTGTGCTTATAAGAAGAAGCTTCTGGAAGAGTGTGTTATGCAAGTTACTACAGTTTTGTTGGTCTGATCTTGGAAGTTGATCAGATGTTGATATGTTCTCGTGTGCTCGCTGCAAGAGATATGTGTGGATTACTATGGTTGTAGTCTCTAAATCCTAGTAGATGTTTAATGTGATTTAGACTGATGTCGGAACTGATGTTGAAACATCACTTCAGTTCTTTGCTCAGGGTGGAGTGAAAGATCAAGACACTGACCTAACCAGGAAGGCTTTGTGGTATGAATGGTTGTCATGAAGAAGATTCAAAAGATGCTAGAATCTGAAGAAGGGTTAAACCACAAGGATTTAAGATCAATTGCTATTTGTGATATTCACAAGTATTTAATTAATTATCCTTGAAAGACAAGATTAAGGATGTTCTGTCAATTGTCAGAGGGGTTCGACATTCGCTCACAAGTCGCCTAGGTGTTGACCTGGGATTATTGCTTAGCATCTGCTCCTAGAAAGTATTGTGAATGACTTGTCCAGATGGTGGTGTTGTTGAAGATGAAGACATCATAATCTTGTTGGTTATAGCTTGGATCAGTTTATTTCTGATCTAAGTGGTTTGGAGCATGGTGTTTGCTCTGGTTGTGAAGGTCGAGGATAAGTGGCAGTTATCTCTGGCGTTCTATTGACGGCTCTACTAAGGGAAGTGACTTTCTTTAGTATTGCTATGGGGTAGTCTTGGACTACTTATTTTCTGAAGATTCAGATGTGGTAGGTTTGAAGTCTTTGGAGTTTCTAAGCAGGATGGAGGTTGTCTACTCAAACTTGATTGTTGAATCAAGTCTATGAGAGCATGGAAATCTATTTCTGCAAAGGGAGGAGGTTCTTCTGAGTGGCAGAAGGTAGAGCTGAATTCAAGAGTTGGGTGACATAATGTTCTGACATCTAGCTTAACATCAGAAGTCTCAACTGGTGATGTGGCACATTAGCTTATGATATGATGATCTACAGGAATGAACAATAGGATGTTTCAAAAAGATCGTTCTCATGGCAGTTTGCGGGAGCTGCAGGAAGGAGAAGATGTTACATGACCATGGCTTAGGGAGTCTAAGTGTGTTTGCTATTGAGCAATTGGAACATGTGACTTGAAGATCTGGTTTCCTTGGTGGATCAGGATATCTTTGTGAGAGTTCTGAAAATCATGAAAAAGGTCAAAATGTGGCATTTGGCTGTTTTCATATGAGGATTCATGCTTGAGGTGATCAAACTGTGGCATTTGGTTGGTCTCAGAAGTGAATTCGAAGAATCAAGATAATCAGAGTGTGGCAGCTGGTTATTATTGAGGATTGTCTTGGAACAAGTTACTCTTGGGCAGAAGGGTGATGAGTTGAAGACTCAAGGAGATTATTTTTCTTGAAGGTGGATGAGAGTTTATTCCTCTGGTTCTTTGGATTACTATGCTTGAGTAAGTCCAGTTGGTGGAGCATATCAAGAATCATGGTGTTGATATTTTGGTGTATGGAAGATGGTTTAACTTAGGACATTATCTGGGATGATTACCTACATTGTATCTAAAGAGAATCTACCTAATCATACGGGAGAATAATGAAGTAGAAGGTCTGCTTTGGAAGGAGAATATAGAGAAGACTGAAGGAGATCAGGTATTGATTGCTTGAAAGTCTGAATGTGGATATTCATCAATTGATCCAAATGTCAAAGATAGATGATTGGATGTGTATCGCTAAAGGCAGAAGAAAAGCATGTGAAGGGGACATAGCCCTATTGTCAAGTTATCCTAGAGAGTAGTTGATCAGCCTGGCAAGATGTGGAGTTTTGGAGCATGTGAAGATAACTAACCAAGAGGGAATCATGTGTGTATACTAATTTGCAGTCTGAACTCTTTTCTTCAGAGAGAGTGTGCGTGTGGAGTTGGATGCTCAAGCATTTGTGTCAGAAGAGATGTTTCTGACTATGTGAATTAGAATGTGGAGATTCTGGTCTTGTTTTTAGTAGTTTGTTCTGGAAAAGCATGACTACTAATTTTGAAGACTTCACTAGTATCAACAACTACTGGTGGATGTAATGGTAGAGGGATTGTGATGTGATCTGATCAGAACATTTTTTTTTAGAGTTGTTCCTTCTTCTGCTACAAGTATCTCTTGAAGAGATTAGATCTCAGTAAAGCAGAGAATTTGTGGAGTCTGTGAGCAGTGTCAAACAAGTCAGGATACTTGGTTGTGTTCTCCAAAAGTGAAAGTACAGTATGTGAATGTGCTCAGCAAGTGTGCTCAAATGTTCATCTCCATCTAGAGCATTAGTTAACCATGACAGAGGGAGTACTTGTCTATGGATTCTGCAGCAAAGGTACATATATTGTGAAGCTTGCATGCTGATCAAGCGTGTGGAGATTGGTTGCCTCTTATGAGGAGATAATGTCAGATAACATGTTATGACATTAGGCTGTTGGATGGCATGTTGGTGTGGACATGAATGGTTCTATCCATGTGAAGCTAATTGTTTGTATCATGTGGGCACATGCTTCTGAGGAGAAGTCTGAAGACAATTTTATGCAGTTTTGGAAAAACTTTGTGAGGGTCTTTGTTGATTGGAGATGTCACACTTGTCTTGATGTGTGTTATTAATTCTAAGTAAGAGGAGTTTACTTAGAGTTCAGTGGAAGGCATTGTGAGTGTGCTTCAGAACTTGTGGATGATTGTGTGAAGCATTCCTGACTGGATGGATGAAGACTGTGTCTGGATTTTCCAAATGCTATGATGTACTGGTCAAGGAGCATCAGTTGTGAAATATAAGGGGATAATTTCTGTCTGTACTAGTGTGGTACTTGGATTGTTTGAGGATTAAGCATTTTGTGAATGCGTTCAGCAGGTGTGTTGAACAGAGGGTGCGCTCTTGAAGACATGAAGACGAGTCTTATGTTTTCCATTCATTTAAGGTGTTCTTCTTGCAAAGGAGCACTGGTTATCTTCGATAGGGAGAGTTGATCTTTTGTTGAAGAAGTTGTTTATCCAGATTGTAATGTCAGACAAGATGTCGTGACATTGTGTTACTGGTGAAGTTCATGGTGTACTTGACAGTTTAGACCTGGTTCTATAGATTTGTGTGTCAATGGATTGAATCAGAAGTATACATTTACACCAATGTTTGTCAATTTTTGGCCAAAAAGGGGGAGTGTGTAGTTTGTGCAGCTGTTTTGCTGGTTGCAGTTTTGAGGGGGAGTTGCTGCTGCTAGTTGTGTGCTGATGTTAGTTTGTATGGTGTTTTTCAGCGGCTGGTATCTCTGGTGTAGGCTGAGATTGTTTTAGCCAAAATTAGCCAAAAGGGGAGATTGTTAGTTCTTGTATTGGCTGGAATTTTGGTAAAACAATGGTGTTGTTACTGATGTCATATGTCTGATGTCTTAACATGCGTTCTTAACCTTGAGTTGATGTTAAGTGCAGAAGGGTTGCAGTTTTGTATGAGTTCATAAGGGAGCTGATGTTAAACCTGATGTCTTGACATCAGTTGACAGAACATCAGAACATCAGTCTGATGTGTTTTGTTAGGGCTGCATTTATTTATTTATGTTTTGAGAAGATCTGGTGGAGAAATTGTAGGTGAATATCATGGGACAAATATATTCTGTTGCAATCTTATATTGAGCAGATTTTGTTACTATTTTCATGCAAAAAGATATGGAGAATAATCAGATTTAATTGAAGATTTGATTGAAGATCTATTTAGTAGCAGAATCTTTTGCAGATTTGTAGCGGCTGATTTGTTGTGATTTGAAGGCCCAAATCCAGTTGGGAAATAGGTTATAAATCGAAGCATTGTAACCTAGTTTTGGGAAGCCAGCCATCATGTAAATTATAAGGGCTGTGTTGGTCGATGAACCACCCGGTTTGTGGGATGGTCATCATGTTTATATCTAAGCCTGTAGGCAAGAGATGTATTGGTCTTAGAGGAAGTTGTTAAGCAACTCTAAGCATTGTTCTTAGTCATGAGGGTCATGTCTAGGTATTGTTATAGGAGTGTGTCTTCTATTTTTATGTGTTTGGAGAGTTGTTGGAAATCAAGTTGTTGATGCAGTAACTGAGATGTTGACTGCTAGACATCATTGCGATGATTGGAAGTGAGATGAAGTCTCTTACCTAGGGAGAACTTAGGTAGAAGGGTCATTGGGTAGGGATTAAGTGAGTAGATTGTCAACTGGTATTGTTGAGTCTGTTATTTAATATTGCTAATAGTAGACTTCCTTCCTGGCTTGGTATGCCCCCAGATGTAGGTTGTTAGACCGAACTGGGTGAACAAATTCTGTGTGCACTTTTCTTTTCAGCAACTTATTTAATTGTCTATAATTTCCTTGCTGTTTATGTCAGACCAGATGTCTCGACATCATGTAGGACATCTGGGATCTGTTATACCAGAATTTTAGGAGTTAACGTACTTCACCAGCGTCTCGTACGCAACGACATCCTGCCCGTCTAACTCGTGCGGCTGAAGAACGTAATCGCCGGGCTTCTTGGTGAAATGGCCAGGTCCCTAGTGGATAGGGAACTTATATACTCTCTCCCCGATAAACTTCCCAGGCTCGTCGACCTCGATCTCCCAGAGATAAGTGCTGTCCTGGGCAGCTTTCGATACGGGCTCAATTATGTAGTTCCTCTCCTTGAACGTCTGTATCGATTCAGAGAAAGGTTTGAACAGCTTGCGAGGCTGCTTCAATGAAACCCAACCGTACTTCCTCCCCGACAGCTGCCGTTGAAGGTGGAAGACTGTGAAGAAAAAGGGAAGAGTAGCCCCAATCTTCAAGAAATCACAGGTCAGCTCAAACTCCTGTATGAAGGCCAGTGAGTTCGGGTGCAGCTGCGTAGGGGCCAACTTCAAGTACACAAACACTGATTGGTGAAAATCAGTGAACGACAATCTCAATCCCAGCTCTTTGAAGGCATATTCGTACATAGTGAAGCGAGCCCCGAAATTTGTGCATACTCGATCATCCTCAGAGGGAAAGTGCACCTTCCACCCCCCTCTGGTCTGACTGCCATAAAAACATCCCCTAAGTACGTGGCGAAGGTAGACCCGTGCTTGGCTGGTTCAGCCACCTCCCACTCCTCTGCAGAATCCTCGACGACATCCTCTTCCATATCTTCCATTTCCTCTTCTTCCCCGACCTCGCTGGGGATACTTGAAGTCGTCGAACTACTGCTGTCCGAGGAACTCGCCTCTTCCTCGGACGAGTCCAGGATAATTTCTCCATCTGGCCCCGTCGCCATATCGATCACCTGAAAAACAGAGAAAAAAGTGAATTTGACGATAGATCAAATCCATCATTCCACTGCTAGTCAAGTGAAAGGGCGTGCAAAGGGCTGAGGACGACGTCCCCGGCCTAAGCCCTAACATCGAACAAAAAACTCTAAGAGTCTCCCACGAGGAGATGCCCGGAGCAAGCCGCTTCCGTACGAGGAACTTCCTCGAGCCACTTCCCAGTTTCCGATTGAAGCTCCGCCGAAAACTGCAAAGCTTCACCGGAAACTGGGAAAGCTCGCCGAAAACTTCACCGCTGCTTCTGGATCTGAACGATCACAACGGTTACGCGTGCATCATCATCGCAATGACGTCGGAAACCGCCCGATTCACCAGAATATCCTAAAACCTAGCGGCCTCATCGACGGCGGAAAATGGCACGACCACCGTCCAACGTAGAGCGAAAAAGACGACGGCGGAAAATTAGCGGCTGCCCGAAAGTTGACGTGGTGGCCGGAATAGCAGACGACGGTGACGGACAGGAATCCTGAAGAAGACGGAGAGAAACAAGAGCGAAAAAGTTCAGAATGGAACGAGTTTCCCCTTTTTATACAGAGGGGCACGTGCGATGGCACGCCCTCGTAGGTCATGATATCTATTAACTAGCCATCATTGCCTAACAACTGCTGCACAGAACTCTATGCACACGTGGCGCCCTAACGTTTCCAATTCCTTCAAACCGTTAGCCTCCCCGTACGACGGGAAATTCTATCACGATCAGGAACATCATGGGGACCAAAGGCAACGGGCACCACGAGATAAACCTCCTACGTCACCAAGCGACGACCCTGTGTTAGCTCCCTAGAGCCACGAGCTGTCCTTAAGTCATCACTCCCATGCTCGGGAGCAACGACTTGGGGGGCTCCTGTTCTGGACTGGACCAATGGCCAGGCATGACCCAATCCACTTCTGCTCAAGAACGACCCAATTGCCTAAGTCCAATCCACAAACGGGCAAAAGTTACCTTTCTGCCCCTCCAACCGGGCAAGGGCTGCATCGCTCCTCCCCGGAAATGCTGCCCGTTACGCACGGCTTCTCCACTCCCCGGACAGCTGAGGGCATGTGCCCGAAAAAATGCTTATGCCCGACATAACGGCTAGTTTTGGGCACCCTGCCCGACATAACGGCTAGTTTGGGCAGTTACCTATTCTTCGGGAAAACGGTTTTTTCGCCCCGAAAATAGGACCGTTGGCCACACGATGGGGGTACTATATAAACCCTCTCGCTTGAGAGGGTCTGGTATCAAATATTTACCCTACGAACTAATACTTTGTACTTGCCCCTTTTCTCTGACCCTTTCTTACTTGAGCGTCGGAGTGCCTTGCAGGTACACCCCCCTCCTCCTCTCCATACGCCCAACATCTCAGACGTACTTGGTGGCCCACTTCAACAGGATCTGATCCAGCCTTCACGATCATATATATATATATATAAGAATAAACATTCTTGGTTTTTCTCGATTAATCCAGAAATTCTGGAAAAACCCATTCCAAATTGGTTTTTTAATTGGTGGTTAAAATTTGGACCATCCTCTATATATATACTAGTAGAAGACCCGTGCGTCCGCACGAGTAAGTTGATTCCTGTCTTAAATCATTCGATAAAAAATCTAAATGTTTGTGATTCTTTTTTAATACATCTTTACATGTATTAGCAATAATTGATAAAGTTTGAATTAAAAAATATCAAGAGTAATCATCTAAAAATAGTTATTTGACTATAGTAATGATGCAACATACATGTGCATTCGCAGGGATAAATTTATCTAATATGATATAAAATATATTTAAATGGATATGTAAATTTGAAAAGAAATACTTAATAACAAATAGGTATTGTTATGGTAGTGACCCGTGAGGATTTGAATAAACATTTTAGAATATACAAACTTTTTACAAATACATGGATAGAAATAATTTTGTACTTGAGATTGGGATACAATGAAAGAAACGTGCACTACAGTTGAAATGTGTACGACAAAAGAAGTTATTCGTGTCATGATTGATCGTAATTCGAAAAAAACAATAGTAAAGTTACGAAAATATCTAGTGTATCAGATTTTACGTAGCTTAAATGGAAGGTCATGCAAATGTACAGAACAAACTTTAGCATAAGTTTGAAATGAGATATGAATATATAGAAGATTCACTAAATTCTGGTGATAGAGAGATAATGCACATAGTAATTACCAATGAGATAGTGCACATAATTTTGTACAATGCAAAGGAATAACAAAACGTAGAAACATCAAGCTCCACTAAATTGACACAACACATTTAAAATTTTGAAGAGATAAAGCATTATAAATTTATCACCTGTGCCATATATGTATTAAGAGCTAAAGCTTATAATTGAAATTTACATATGTATTTTGTGGTTGATTTACAAAAGATAATTCCGGTCATATTACCAGGCATGCCAAAATCTAGTGTTATCGGAAGGGCTAGCATTGTGCAAGAAGCATAATAGAAGCATAATATAATCATTATGATATTTTAAGAAACATATTTTAAGAAGCATAATAGAAAGTATATGGCGTAGCAGTATTCATAAAAATTTGTTAGGAAAACTTTCATAAAAATAAGCATATTTTAGTAGAAGCATTGTGATATTTTAAGAAACATTATTTTAAGAAGCATAATAGAAAGTATATATTGTAGCAGTATTCACCAAAATTTGTTAGGAGCACTTTCATAAAAATAAGTATAATGTTTATAAGATTACCTGCATAAGTTGCTATACACCATGAAAATTTGTACGGAAAACATTGATATATAGCAGATTGATGTATAAAGCACCAAGTCTCATGATGTCAAATTCATAAGATTCATGGTTAGAATCTGTTGATATCATATTCTTATACTAAACAAAATATAATTCCAAACTCATAATTTATATAAAATCACATCATATATGATGTCAAATCTAAAAGGTAGTTTGTGCATCTAGTTAATGTATTACACAATACATACTACATAAGAACAAAATTCAGTCGTTACAGTTCTAAGTGGAAGGAATTGAATTTTACACGACTGATCTCAACACAACAATTTAATGCCACAAAAAATGAGTACTGAATCCTATGTTCACTCCTTCTTGAGGTGCTTAACATTGGTTGAAGATTGCATTGGAGTTAGGACCTCATCTTGCAAAGTATCATCAAGAGTAGTTGGAACGACAACCCTTTTAGCAGGGGTGTTACTAGAGCAAGTGGAAGGACTGCAAGTTTGGTTGGCAGAAGTTGTTGGATGTTCAGAGAAGGTTTGCTCATAAGATTTGGTCTGCTGCACATGACATAAATAATCAGCAGGCACACTATGGAAACTTATGTAGAAGATTAAGAATAAATACATACAATAGGTTCATGTTGAACATCCATACTATGAGTCAAACCAAAAGCATACATTATGAAGTTTAATGTGATATACCTCATCAGGTTTAGGAAGTTCAGATAAGGTCTTGTAAACACCAGGCTTATTAAGTTTTGTCATAATTGAGAATTGTTGAAAAAACGATTGATACTTGATTCTAAATGCAAGATCTTGGTTCAGAAGTTTGTCTAGGTGTATCAGATAGATCTTCGGGTTATCCTCTCCAGCCTAGTTCAAAAATTAAATCATTCATTGAAATGTATGGGAACTTGATCGCAATCTTGAAAATTAAAAGTAGAGATTGAATCATATAATTACCTCCTTCATGATTTGTCTCAATTCTCTAGCACTCAGCTTAATGTATGGGATACAATCTTTATCCCAAAATACAAAGCATCCCACATGATTATCGAACTCGACCTCTATTTCAATTTTGTATCTATAACATGAAAATAATAAAATAATATGTTAGGATAACAACTACATAAGTAATACTTGAAAGTAGCATAAAATAAATTGAAATATTACTTTGAGACAGGTTCAACATCTTTAACTCCACAAACACAAACAAATTTGGTTCCGGGGGACTTGTTTAATGTCTTACAATTAGGGCATGCCTCAAAATACCATCCAAACTTGGAGGCCTTAAATTGTTTGGTAGTTCCAATGGTAGTGGAAAAACAATCTTAAAGTGGCATAAGAATTTGTCAAGAGATATATAATTAAGTTTATCAGTTTGCAATGCTTAAAAGTAGACATACCTTGCCCATTTCAGTGATATGACAGACACTCTTGACCTTGTTAGAGTTTGTCCAAGATTTTTTGCCAGATTGAACAAAAGAATCTCCAGTTTGGTTGATAGACTGAGATGGTGCAGCAAATGATTGTGTGGAGCCTAGCCTGATGGCATAATGTAAATGTGTATTACATCTAGCAAATGGAAATACAATGAATTATGGAAAATTATGGCAAGTAGCATATTACGGTAAACATAATATGGAAATACAATGAATCAGTTTTCTTCAACCTATTTCACACTCAAAATGACTACCAGAGTACTATGATGTGTTACTTATACCTTAAGCTATGCTCATGCCACGTCTCTTCCTTCCGATTGACACCGAGTCCAAAAACATAATCCTGACTTTGGACCTTGTATACCGTTTAGCCAGATAATGGTACAATTCGTATGATTTATGTATTAGTTAAAACTGTAATGGAAATAGTCAGGTAGTGAGAGTTCTATAGCAGGAAAAAAATAGAGTATTTGGTATAATGCATATGCCAATTCTCAGATGACCTTACCATTGCAACGCCCCATTAACTTCACAACACCGATATAATTCTCAAAACTCTCTGCTTCAACATGAGCAGAATTAAATTGAATGATGCTAATTTCAGAGTATCCTAGGCCATCACTTAGACATCGGTTGAGAAGATGATCGAGAAGGTTGATATGACCCTAAACTGGAAGCAGAATAAAAAGAAAACAAACAATCAGAATTGAGAAATCTGTGAAACATAAATAATTGGTCAGCTCAGTATTACTGTGATTTGTAGTCTCAAACTTGAGGGTGGAAGCTTGACCCTACACTGAGTAAGTGTTTACTATAAGAAAACTAAATCACTGCAGTGTGAAAAATGATGACTTATTGGCAATAATAACATGGAGACATGTTCGTTCCAGCATCAATAACAATCAGTAGTTAATGTTAATTTCCCAAAAATAATCAGATTCATAAACCCATCTAACCATGGGTTTATGCTAAAAGTTGCCTTGTAAATTACCAGACATAAACTTACTGGCGAGGATGATACTTGATCAACTCAAGAATACTTCAATTCCCCTGGATAAAAAGGCAATTTATCAACTGTTGACGTTATACATAATAGGAATGATCAAATCATTCAAGTGTAACACAAGTAACATTGCCATAGCTGAGGATCCACATCTCTGTTCCCATCAATCAACTTCTTCTTTGACTCCTTATCCTTCTTATTAGAAGGAGTTCGATTGCAACCGTTTGTTCTTGCTTTCATAGATCTCGCCATTTGAAAATTGAATTCTGCATCAAAAGATTAAACAAAGAGTGTTATTGTCTTGAATGTCTTGCATAATAAATTTATTTTGCCAATTATGGCAACACAAAAATAGAAAGCTGCCATGATTAAGTTGAGTTATTATTTTGTTTTGTTTCAAAAATAAAACTTGTAAACAAAGCAATAGAAAAATAGTGAAAATAAGAACCTGTTAAAAAATGAAGAAAATTGAAGATATAGGGTTTAGTGTGAGTGAGAGAATAAACAGGAAACAAAAAGTAAGCACATCAACTTCACACTCCAGGACTGACACTAAAAAACAATGACATATAAAAACGCATTATTAGTCAAGCAAACCTGCACAGACTAATAAAATGAAACCAAGTTTTCATTAGCAGAATCCATATCAATTCAACAGCATTAAACAACAAATAACCAGCAAGATGTTAAGAGTTCAGCAAATCAGGTTTCAGACTGGAATTTATTCCAAGTCATCATCAACCACCAACAAATGGCAGATCAAGACGTTTGTCTCAATTCAATGCCATGAGATGTAAAAGGGAAAGTATATCACAAGGAAGAACAGGAAGGAGAGGTTCTTCGCAGCAACATTCAGTGCTCAGAAGATTTATTTTCATCACAGCAAACCAACAAATAACATCTGCAGCATCATAAAATTCAGAGCATCATAGCCAGCCCCTTGGTGTTACGCAAACCGTTTACCCTGCAGATTTATATCAGAGCAGTTCAAACCAAACAACCCTGCAAAACACGACTTCAACTTAGATATCATAACAGGAATCACAACAGCACCGCAAAAGTCATGTCCTGCCAACTCAGAACATCATAGCCAGCATCCAATACCAAGAGGGGGACAAATGCTGCTAACAAATACTATTTTTCCTATGATTTATCTAAAGGAACATAATTATTATAAGCATGTCAAAGCTGGTTTTTGTGCAGTAGGATTGGCAGAAGAGAGTTTTACAGATACCTGGGCTAGTTTTGGTCCTTGAGCTGTAAAAATTTTGTGGCTTCAAACCTCAAAGAACAGACGATAAAACTCATTACAAAATAAAATATTTTAATAAGCATGTCATAGTTTGCACACTTGGTGACAAAATAAAATATTATAATAAGCATGCCTCAGTGATATCACCAAACTTACTTGGTGACTCTGGTTTCCAATAAGCCTGGATATAGTTTGCACACAATACAATAAAATTTGTGAAAAAGATCTACAAAAATAATAATCAGCGAGAATTATAATACTGCTGACCTGGTACAATTTGTCAAACATCTTCTTAAAGTACAATGACCCGTCATAGTGAAAAATCTTGATCCTTCAATAAAAAAAGAAAATAATATAATCAAAATTGCTTTCTAAGTGAATGAAAAGTAAGATCGTCAACAAGGAAACCAACATATGAAAACCAACAAAATATTCTCCCTTTGTGTGTTTTCTGATTCATCAATCACCTCATAAATGTCACCAAAAATAAAGAAAATTAAAAAAAAAAAAGAAAATTAATTAAAAAATGCAGGCTTTAAGTGTTTAGTACAATACCTTTAAAAAATAAAGAAAATGTCACGCCCACTTCCATGCTCGAATCTGCATCTTCTTCTTCGCAATAAGTTTGAAGCACAACCCATGTCGAGATCTCTATCTTCTTCTTCAGTTGAAATTGAAACCACAATCCATAAACCGAAAAACCAGGAAAAAAACAATGAAGTATTAAGTAAGAGGGATAAAAAGAATTAAATCGAAAATAAAGTTTGAAGCTTTGACCAAGCATTAAGGCAAATCGATATCAGGTTCAGCAGAAAGTAGCAGAGGGAAAATCAGAGACGATGGAGGAAGGGGGCGACGGAGATTAGGGTTTTGAGGGGAAAAAGATATGAAAGAACACCAATGGGAGAGAGAGAGAAAAGTGTGAGTAGGTTGATGTGGGAAGGAGGGAAAAAAATTTGTGATGCATCGAATAGATGACTGACATTTGGCATTCAATTGTGAGAAGCAAGTTATGAATTTTGCTGAAATTGCTAATTAAAAAAATAACCTTTGAATAGTGTAAATTAATTTTGGTTGAAGGGCATTTTTGACAGATCAATGAACTTATTTGTAATGGATAAATAGTATATATATATATATATATATATATATATATATATATATATATATATATATATATATATATATATATATATATATATATATATATATATATATATATATATATAACACGATAGACATAAGTGTATTTTAAAAACTAAAAAGAGTATTGATATATTTAAAAAAATATTAGATATTAAATAATATATTAAAAAACACGAGACATATGTTTATCACCAATAATTATAAATACTGATCGTATATTTGAGATCAATACATTTAAAAATATGGAGAAAATATTTGTCAAGATATATCTGTAATACATAAAAACGTATGAGAAAAATATTTATTATTGATTAATAAAAAACATGAGACAAAAATACAATGCAATTATTTATTATTAATACTTTAAAAATAGGAACATAATTTATCTTTACTAAATATAAAAATAAAATTGACACATATTTGACATTAAAACATAAAATAAAAATAATTATTGATTTTTGTTCCAATTTATATGACAATTTAATGCTGATAAATAAAACAAATTTTGATAAGCATAATCATTTCATTTAAGTACGATGAAAATGTTTAGAGATTACATTAAAAAAAAAAAAACCCGTGCGTACTTAAATGAATAACAGTCGACAATTTTACTTTTTTTTTTAGTTAAAGAATAATAAAACCATTTCATCTAAAATATGGGGTGCTAACTTCAAGTAGGGTGGCAAATATAATCTTTCATTTTTTTGGGACTTATTTGGGCGGTACCTGCATTCCGAATGA
Source organism: Lathyrus tuberosus (assembly GCA_022829125.1). Classification (NCBI taxonomy): domain Eukaryota; kingdom Viridiplantae; phylum Streptophyta; class Magnoliopsida; order Fabales; family Fabaceae; genus Lathyrus; species Lathyrus tuberosus. The sequence continues at coordinate 1,182,242 of JALAZF010000668.1, forward strand.
TCGAAAGTCAGATATATATATATATATATATATATATATATATATATATATATATATATATATATATATATATATATATATATATATATATATATATATATATATATATATATATATATATATATATATATATATATATATATATATAGATTAATTATTATGCACTGACTGTGTAAAAAGTTTTACACTGTCAATACATCACCATCACCCGTTTAGATTACTTTATAGATTATTAAAATAAAAGTCAAACTTCTCTTTACATTCAACGGTTATAATTAACTGACAGTGTAAAATCCTTTTACACTGTTAGTGCATTTTAATTAAGAGATTAATTGAAATACACTGTCAGTGTAAAACTATTTTACACTGTCATCCAATTAGAATTAGCTATTTTGACACATATTTATAAAATTAAAAAGAAAAGAAATTAAATTATAAATAAATCATTTTAATAACTACTTCTTCCATGTTTCTCTCTTCTCATGTGTCAAAATAATCAATTTTAATTGGATGACAGTGTAAAGTAATTTTACACTGACAATGTATTCCAATTAATCTCTTCAATTAAATATATATATATATATATATATATATATATATATATATATATATATATATATATATATATATATATATATATATATATATATATATATATATATATTTTCATAATTTTGATAAAAACATTTACGAGTTTAATTTGCAAGTTGATTTCATCTATTCAAAGCTAATTTATTCAAATCTCAAATAATGAAGAACTAAGAACAATACGAATATTAATATATCTAAACCCAAATCTACATTTTTTAATGTAATTAGATTAATTTTATAAACATTCTATAATTAGAATTTGCACATTGTAATTAACCGATAAACTAATTTGAAGACTAGATCTAAACGTATCTATACTTATTATTAGTATATATTATTTACCCACTAATATATGACATGTATAGATAGCTTATTCATTAGTTTATCAATACAAAGTTACTTATATTTTTCTTGTATATACCAAGTAAGATACCCGTGCGCTCCCACGCATAAGTTTATTAGTTTAGATATAAGAACTATTAAGATTCAGTTGTATAAATAAAATGAGATGTTATATAATGTATTTAAATACACCTATAATTTAAAATGGATATTTAATTGTAAATGAGTAACAATAGTATAAACTTAATTATATTTTCTATAATTGTTAGATTTTTAATATTTTCATTCAAATACATTTCTAGCATTTCTAGAACTCGTAGTTAACATGTATTAGATACACAAAATTGAATTCTTAAATATTGTATTTGTTGGGAATAAAATAACAAGTGTGAGTAGTATGGATAATAGTCCCACATTGGATAAAAATGCGGTGACTTGAGTATTTATAAGTGAGAGAACTCATACACCTATCACTTTAAGGTTTTAGGTGGACAAGTGGTGTGTCTCTCACAAAGGTGCCTAGTCCTACACTATGTATAAATGTTCCCTAGTGTAAAATGTTGGAATTAATCCAAAACCTTTTGAGAATTCCTATTCAATCTTGATCTCAAGATTGTTAATAAACACGCAATGACAATGAAAAGGGTTGAGAAAGAACAAAATGAAAAACGTGGGAGGAGAAGATGAAAAATTTTCTGCAGAGAACTCTCTGCCCACAAACTGTGGAAAATCTGTTATTTCACTTGCAACTGCAAACTGTGAATATAAGTTCTCAATTCCGAGTCTATTACAGAAATAAGGGTTTCTCCCCATTTATAGATTTAGGTTAGCTTGCACCCCAAGCAAAGGCCCAAAACAATAAAAGGCCAAAATAGTTAACACTACTAAAAAGGCCTAAGTCGAAATCCCGTGCGAAGGAACCTCCTTCGACACTTCGACACACTATTACAGCTTGACACACACATTATCACAATTCCTCTGCTCCTTGTTTCTGTCGAGCTAAACTGCTTCGACATAAGGAATTACAACTCAACACATCACCTAATTCATTGTATCTAAGCTGTCTACATTCATCATGGCTCTTAGTTTTCTAAAAACTTCGACCTGCACTCCCTTCGTCATGATATCTGCAATCTGATTCTCAGTTCTGCAGTGTTCCAAGTTCATCTTCCCTTCTGCTACCTGCTCTCGAAGATAATGGAACCTCATTTCGATGTGTTTGCTCCGACCGTGTGCTATTGGATTCTTTGCCAAGTTGATAGCTGACATGCTGTCGATCTTCATGGTAATTGCTCCATGTCTCTTCCCTGTAATCTCTTCGACCAAGTTCACCATCCAGGTTGCTTGACATGCACAAAGAGAAGCATCTATATATTCTGCTTCACATGATGACAATGCCACTACTGACTCCTTTCTCGAACTCCAAGCAACTGGTGCACCACCTAACATAAACACATATCCAGCTGTGGATTTTCTATCCTCAACATCACTACACCAGGTAGAGTCGGTGTATCCCACTAACTTGCATTCTTTCCCTTCATCAGCTGCAGGAAACAAAATGCCGTAGTCGAGAGTCCCTTTCAGATACCTCAGTATCCTCTTCGTTGCAGCTAGGTGTGATACCTTTGGCTTCTGCATGAATCTACTTACCATACCCACACTGTATGCTAAGTCAGGCCTTGTGTGACAAAGGTATCTAAGTGACCCAATAAGTCTTCTGTATTGGGTTGGGTCGACATCATCTTCATCTGAATCCTTCGACAGTTGCAGTCTGGTTTCAGCTGGAGTCGAAGTTGGGTTGCAATCTTGCATCTCAAATCTCTTGAGTATTTCGCCTGTATATCTTCTTTGGTGCATCATCAAACCTCTACTAGTCTTGTAGAATTCGATGACAAGGAAATATGAGAGATTTCCCAAGTCTGCCATTTCAAACTCCTCACTTAGGTCATGTTTGAAATCTTCAATCTCCTTCTTGCAACTCCCTATTATCAACAGGTCATCGACATAGAGGCATAGTATAAGCAATTCATATTGCTTCTCCTTACATACACTCCATGCTCAGTCGTACACTTCACAAATTCCTTCTCCCTTAAGAAGATGTCGATTTTCTTATTCCAAGCTCTTGGAGCTTGCTTAAGTCCATACAGGGCTTTATGCAGCCTGTACACCTTTCCTTCTTTACCTCGTTTCACATACCCAGCTGGTTGTGCAACATAAACCTCTTCATCTAAGGGGCCATTAAGGAATGCACACTTCATGTCCATCTGACATATGTGCCAATTGTTCATATTTGCTAGACCAACAACCAACCTGATTGTTTCGATCCTAACAACAGGTGCGAACACTTCATCGAAATCGATTCCTTCCTTCTGTAGAAATCCTTTCGCCACAAGTCTTGCCTTGTGTCGAGTTACTTCTCCTCTAGGATTCACCTTCACCTTGTAAACCCACTTCACATCAATTGCCTTCTTGTCTTAAGGCAATTCAACAAGTGACCAGGTGTTGTTGACTTCGATGGACTCTAACTCCTCATTCATTGCTTTCACCCTCTTTGAATCTTTCAATGCCTCAACTGCATTGACTGGTTCGACATCTGCGTAGAAAGCATAATGTACCAGCTCGCCCTCTTCATCGACCACATCATCTGATGTAATTACACATTCTTGCATCCTTGCAGGCATGTGTCTTGTTCGTCGAGGTTTGTTGGGCCTGCTTCATCTATGACTGGTTCCTGTCGAACTTCTCTTTCGAATTCAGTGGTTGGTTCTTCACAAGAGATTCTCACTGAATCCTTCTTGGCATTCTCAGTCCAGTCCCATTCTTTAAGCTCATCTATGATCACGTCCCTGCTGATCACTACCTACTTATTCACTGGGTCGAACAACTTGTAACCTCCAGTCGAATGATATCCTTTCAAGATCATCTGATTTGACTTGTCATCAAGCTCCCTTCTCAACTGATCTGGCACATGTTTATGTGCTATAGATCCAAACACCTTCAAGTGACTGAGGTTAGGCTTGACGCCGGACCAACATTCTTCTGGTGTGATTCCTTCAAGCTTCTTCGTCGGACATCTGTTCAAAATATATGTTGCTGTCGAAACTGCTTCTCCCCATAATTCTTTGGGTAGATGCTTTCCATTCAGCATACTTCTCACCATCTTCATGATGGTTCTATTCTTTCGTTCTACAATTCCATTTTGCAGTGGCGTGTAGGGTGGCACCACCTCATGCACAATCCCTTCTTTTTCACATAATGCATCAAACTCCTTCGAGACATACTCTCCACCACCATCAGTCCTCAGAATTTTCAACTTTCGACCACTCTGTCTTTCGACCATAGATTTGAATCTGGAAAATACCTCGATCACATCACTTTTCTTCTTGATGAGGTAAGTCCACAACTTTCGACTGTAATCATCTATGAACGTGACAAAGTATCTGTTGCCACCAATCAAATCCACCTGGATTGGACCACATACATCAGAGTATATGACTTCCAGAATTGCCTTCGACTTCCTTCCTGCATCCTTGCTGAAGCTATTCTTGTGTTGTTTCGACTGAACACACTCTTCACAGACTTCACTTGGAATGTCAATTTCTGGTAATCCTGAAACCATATTTCTTCCCTTCAGCTCTCTGATGTCATTGAAGTTGAGATGACCTAGTTGAACCATAACCACTCATCTCTGTTGGCTGCAGTTGCTAGGCACTTGTGCTCCATCACCTTAAGTTCAATCTTGAAGGTCCTATTCTGAGACATTGGAGCCTTCAAGATCAACCTACCACCTACGTTGAGGACTCTCATCATCTTGTCTTCGACAACTACCTTGTAGTTCTTTTCGACCAGGTGCGCTATACTGAGCAAATTACTCTTCATGCCTGGTATGTACAACACATTGGAAATTATTGACCTCTTGCCATCTTTCCTCATAATCAGAACATCACCAACACCATCAGCTGCTAGAGTGTTGTCATTTACAAACTTCACCGTGTTCTTCGATGAGGGCTTCATGTTGGCAAACCAATCTTTCCTTCCAGTCATGTGTGATGAGCATCCTGAGTCCAAGTACCACTGATCTTGGAATCTTTCTTCATCTCTTGTTGTGACCATCAGCAACGTCTCTTCTTCTTCATGTTTCGCCAGCTTTGCATCAGTTTCTTGATTTTTCTTCTTTTTTGGACAGTAACTAAAATAGTGGCCATACTTCTGACAATTGAAACACTAAATGTGACTTTTGTCAGATTTTTGACCACTACCTCTTCCTTTACCTGCAACACCACCTCTTTGGTTGCCTTGATTCCAGGGTTTTCTCTGATTCGACCAGTTTCCTCCTCTACCTTTGTTGCCATTTGTTGTGGTGAGAATCGGATAACAAGCTATTAATTAACTTGCATCACATTTCTTTGAAATTCACCACCAACTTTAATTTATCCAAAGGAAAGGTTCAAGATCGAGAAAACCTAAAGGGGGGAGATCTAAGGTTCGGGGGTTGGTTATCCAAAGGGAAGGTATTAGCACCCTAAGTATCTGTAGTACTCTACAGGAACCTCTTGTTTAGTTTGTGTTATGTTATGTTTGCTTGCTAAAAGATATCTGCTAAGGGTAAGGTAAAGACCTAAGGGTATATACACTAAGTTTGCTCGCCAAGACGTCTCATCTTGTGCCTATGTATCTGACTAAAGAATCAGAGCAACCGTAGTTCACCTAACTAAGGATGAGGGAGGAACCATTGACTATGGCCAAAGTTCCAAGGAGAAAATGAGTATGAACTCATTTAGAGTTTAAGAAACTCTCTAAGTCTAAATTATGGTGGGGAAAAGTGGATACTCAATATGATGAGCCCACATAGAGTTTAGAAACTCAATCCTATTTCTAAGTTATGATTCATGGCTCTTAGGAAGCCAAGAGAAAGAGAAAGTCTCTTATGAGGCCAAGGTGGTATGATTTATTTATTGACTTATGAGTCAACTGAGGAGGACTTTCCTTTGGAATAAAGAGAACAACAGTTTTATGAAAGAAGAAGTTTACAATGGATATTTACATGAAGATGTGATATGGAATAACAAGGCATTCAATTGAAACAAAAGGTATAACATTATACAAGGTTAGAATCAAACACATTAAACATTATCTAAGCAAGAGGAACAAAGATAACATGGCAAGAGCAAGCAAAAAGTGTGATAAAACCCTAAAAAGGATACTTCCACTTCCATCATGAGTAAATACCTCAAAATTAAATATTTTCATCAATCTTCTTTTATGTTCAAAAAGTAAATTCATTTAGGAACATTTGGCAAAAATAATGAGTAAAAAAGGATAAAAAATGGTTGAGTTATGAACATTTGAAATTCAAGCATAAACGATAGGAATTCAAAGCAACATGTAATAAAAATAAAGGGAGAGGCCCACATGGGTATCGAACCCAGGCCCTTGCACATGCAGTTCAAAACTCTTACCATCCAAGCCATTGCGCGCGTGCTAACAAATATAGAAGCAACAAGAATATATGTGAAGCAAGGTTGTTTTGGAAAATTAAAATAAAAAGACTGGGGCGAGGGGGATTCGAACCCCAGTCCTAAGGGTCATATGGCGTGTGTAAGTGTGTGCTTGCCACTGGGGTGGCTGGTACATCCGGTCATAAACTCACTTCATAAATACATAAACCTTGGCAAGCGCTGGAAATGAATGCTAGCATATAAATTGCTATTACCAGTCAGAGCAATGAGTTCAGGAATTCATCCTGATAACTTATCAAATCAACTATCCCAACTGGACATATTCAACAGTTTCTTCTCCCAAAATCAAACTCAACTTAACCAAAATAGTAAACATGACATGAATTGTTATATTGAAATTGGGTACAATGATTTTAGAGCCGTGTATGCTAACAAGCAGAGCACAAATATGCTATATGTCCTATGCTAGCAAATGAACAACAACAAGATGATGAGGTGTATTAAATTCCTGCTATGCATAAGGCAAGAACCAACAAGGTTGGATGAAAACATTAACCTGAATGCACAACCTTTATAACAGATGATGGCATTCTATTTAACCAATAATTACAAGAATTGAAAAAACCTTAGAAGATAGCTCAGATAACCTTTTGAATCAAATAGCAATGGTACCAACAGTTCAAACCAGCAAATGGCAACATCCTTCATTCAAAGTATCAAATGAAAATAGCATGATGATGTTATTTGCAAATACATGGTTAGGTGTGATGCAGTCAGCTCTAGTAACACACTTTTAATATTCAAAAGTAGCTCAAGCATGTTAATCTAAGTTATGAAATAAGAATAGGACAGGACAAACAATAACAGATTCCATGACAACTTCAATCATCAGTGACAAGCTTTAGAACATATCAAATGAGTGTTAATAGGAAAAATAGAGCATGTTATTTCAGGTATTGAAACTCAACAATATCAGCATACAGTAGAGGTTCAAAGTGAGCATGGTTGTGGATAATTTATCATCAGACAAGGAGTTCAACAATTTCACACATCTGTCTAAGGTTGTTTGACCTAGAAGCAACTGGTTAAAGCATGGCATGGCATGAGAAAACACAGGGAGATGAAAACTCAGCAAAGCATCAACATCTAAGCTAACTGTTATTTGATAGGGAAGAGCAACATTTCTTCACACAAGTCATTATTGGGAATGTATTCCATTGCTTTTGAACATAACAGTTTATCCATAAATTTTGTACACATACTTAATGATATGATAATGCAGTGGTTTGAACAATTTGGATACATGGCAGACAAGCATGTCAAGAGTTGACACATACACCTAACTAGAATATGTAGAGCTTGCACACATATAGAATGTATCAAGCATGGCATGAAATTAGCAGGCAAAGACTTTAAGAAATAGATAGCTTATGCATCAGTCACAAGTGCACAAATCACATTAGCTCAAAACAAATTGCATGGCATGATTAGAGATTTAGACAGGCACATAGGAAAAACAAATTCAACAAAGTAAGAACATGCCCATCATGAATCCAGATATGTTAACTTAATCATCAATCAACAATGTGAACATGGTATGGCAATTTGTGTGCACAATAGGATGTGAATGTGGTATTATGTCAAAATGAGTTCACAACCAACTTCTATTTTAAAGACAAACATTAGCAAGTACATAAATCGGCAGTCAGTCATCACAAAGTAACACCATGTTGCCTCACACATAGGCCAATATGGAGGATGTGCTCTATTATTTAGACCAGAGGAATTGTTTCACAAAACTCACACACATGACCTGAACAGATAGCAAGGCTACAGTAGCTCAACCCTAATGTACATCAAATAGCATTTTGAAACAAGATTGAACACATAGCATAAGTTTTGGCACACAATTAGAAACCAACCATATCAGCAGGTTGTAAACAAGTTAAAACCATAAATCATAACCAGTTACATAACTTCAGTAAGTTAATAGTTCAAATATCCAACCTCAAGCACAAGAAACCAACTTGGTACAAAACTAGATCAATGGCATGTCAAAGTTATGTGCACATCAGGATATAGATAAACACATGAACAAGTGCAAATGAGCATACCTACCTAAAAGTGCAGGTGTTTCAAATCACACAGAAGGAGCTATATTCAAGGACCTTATCTTGATAACATCCAAGCCTACCAGAAACAGTCATGAACCTGTTACTTCTCCTTGCATCCAGGTATTGACAAGTTCAACATTGAATAACAACTTAGTCACACATACTCATAAAGCCAATAATGCTTCACACATAATAACAACCACAAAGGATAACGCCTAATATCTACTTCATATCAGTAGAATAACCAAACTATGGTTATAGGCCCAGAACAGAAAGTTCACACACATTATTTATACATTATGGCTGAATGAAATAAAAACACACAAGACATGTATTATAGAAGCAACCATGACATAGCTATGATGATAACATGTAATGGAGTATGAACAATGAGTAGGAATACAGAAAATGAAAAAAAAGATGTTACCAAGTGGAATATGTCCACTGCAACTTCAGTTATGCACAAGCTTCTTCCTTGCTGAACCAAACACGAGCTCCTAATGCAAAGCTTCACTCTCCTTCTTTTCTTGCAGAACTTTGAACTTAGATGTTTTAAAGTGATTATGTGAAGGATGTTGGTGTCAAATGCAAGCATAATGGACTGCTATTTATAGGGAAAGCAAGAGAACTCAAGGTATGGCCAACTTGCAAAAAAAATGCCAACAATGCCCCTTGTAATTTCGTGTGAAGTATTCCAAATGCAGATAAAAATATTCTAAAATCTCTGAACATCTGAGCAATGACTATTGAGAGCTGATAGGTTCAACGCTCAAGGATTAAACAAATGTTTTTCTACTTTTGGAAAGTTTCTCTCTCCCTCCCACTTGCACAAACAAGACAAAAACCATTATTTTAATGCCATACAAGTGAAATTTCGTGGCCAAGGCTTGATTTAATGCTAAATGTATCATTAACACTCAGAAATGATGAAAATTGGTGATTAGGGAAGTGTTTGAATCAAAACTCAAAAGTTGGTTTCTTGAACTTTAAGGAATGAAAACCCCAACTTTGGCCATTCGAAACTCCTAGCTCCCTTGATGGATGGAGGAGTTCTAGTACTCTTTAGAAATCTCTCAATGCCCTCTACAACTTTTATGTCCAAGGGTTTTTGAGTTGAGGTCTGGAACTTTGTGAAAAACTGGGTCAAAGTTGGTTGTTCATTAAGAGAAAACAAGCTGAAATTTCACTAAGTCTTGGGTCAGTTTGGCTTGTAAGCTTCATAACTCAAAACCCAAGCATTTTTGGGAGAAAAGTCATATTTAACACTTTGAAGATCTTGGAAAGAGCTTTCATTTGAGCTTTGAGTCACTCCATTTGGATGTGTGGTTTGGAAATTATGACCATTTCAAGTTAGCACAAGAGAGGGAAATTTCACATGAAAAGTTTTATGATAAAAAACTTACTTCCTTTGCAAGAAATTTCTTGGAACTTGATCTTGATACTTTGAATCATCAATAAGACTTGTTATGATGAGTTGAGGCATTGGAGGTTTCATTTGGTTCAAAATCCCAAAGATCAGGGTTTCAGACAAAACCATATTTTTGACTGTGAATGCGCTGGGACAAACCTTGGTGATCTTGCTTATTTCTTCACATCTAAAGTTCATAGATGGCCTTTTAGGGATGTCTTCTACCATATGGAGTCGAGTCCTAAGGCTTGAGAGCACCTCTTGATCAAAATCAAAGGCAATGATCCACTTGTCTTAACAGAAACCCTAGTTTGGAGACAGGGTGAAATTGTGGCTCAAACTAATCATGATGAGAGTCAGATGACCTTGAATTCTTGTTGAGTGAGACCTCTTGGATGTAGGTAAACTCAAATGGTTGATGAACCAAACAATTCTTAACTTATTAAGGCAAAATTCTTCATTGATTCCTCAGGTAAAAACCCTAATTCCATATTTTGGTCTGGTGATCCTTTGTTGACTTGACTTGATTCAAAGTCTTGAGATCTTGGTTCCATACAACTAGTGATTCTTTGTGATGATTGTATGGAGCCAGAGAATACCTTAGGAGGCCTTGAATCTCTTTGTGCAAACCCTAATTTCAAACATAAGAGAAATAGACTGCAAGATATGGGTTAGTTAAGCAATGCACATATGATTGATCCTGAATATCTATGCAAGATGTTATGACATCTAAGAGGTAAAATTTGGGGTACAACACCATTCCAGGTTCCTTTGCCTTTCCTTTCATTTTCTGACTACGCCTGCAAAGCCATATCACTCTTCGACTTTCCTGCAGCTCTTTCAGCCATCCTTTGTTCATGAGACTCAAGCATCCCTTGAAGCTCTTCCTTTTTCAATACTGACAAGTCTTTCGACTCTTCTATGGCTACTACCACGTGGTCGAACTTTGGAGCTAATGACCTCGAGATCTTTGCAACAACTGATCTTGATGTCAACACCTCTCCACATACCTTGATTTGATTCACGAGCTTTGTAACTCTGGTGCAGAAATCTGTTACACTTTCATTGTCTTCCATCTGAAGGAACTCATAGGTTCTCTTGTGAGTTTGTAACCTCACCTCTTTCACCTTCTCTGTGCCTCCAAACGACTTTTCAAGAATCTCCCACGCTTCCTTCGCCGACTCTACATCACTAACCTTTTCAAAGTTATCTGGATCAACACACTGATGGATTATAAAGAGAGCTTTATAATCTTTCTTCTTCAACTCTTTGTGTACAACAATTTCTTGATCCGTCGCGTTCTCTGCAAGTGGTGTTACTCCTTCCTTCACAAGATCCCAAAGATCTTGATAACAGAAAACCACCTTGATCAGCTTGCACCAATTCTCATAATTATCTTTCTTGAGAATCGGAAGGCTCGCCGGAAAGTGCCTGTTCGGATAGTTCATCGCCATCACGATTTTCCTTCCTTGAATCGCAACCAGAGCTCTAGATACCAGATGTTGGAATTAACCCAAAACCTTTTGGGAATTCCTATTCAATCTTGATCTCAAGATTGTCAACAAACACGCAATTGTAATGAAAAGGGTTGAGAAAGAACAGAAAGAAAAACGTTGGAGGAGGAGATGAACAATTTTTTGCAGAGAACTCTCTGCCCACGAACTGTGGAAAATCTGTTATTTCACTTGCAATTGCAAACTGTGAATATAAGTTCTCAATTCTGAGTCTATTACAAAAATAAGGGTTTCTCCCCATTTATAGAATTAGGTTAGCTTGCACCCTAAGCCAAGGCCCAAAACTATAAAAGCCCAAAATAGTTAACATTACTAAAAAGGCCTAAGTTGAAATCCCGTGTGAAGGAACCTCCTTCGACACTTCGACACACTATTACAGCTTGACACACACATTATCACAATTCGTCTGCTCCTTGTTTCTGTCGAGCTAAATTGCTTCGACACAAGGAATTACAACTCAACATAAAACTCCTCTAACAAATCTCACACTTGAGGGGGTTGGATAGGAATGTGGTGACTTCTTGGCCTAATATTCAATGCTCCCTAGTGTAAAAGCTCCCCTAACAATATTGACCTAACTTTAAAATAGTGTATAATCATTATAACTCAATAGAAGTAAAAAAAAAAACAATATAACATGATGTGCTATATAACAAAATGTACAAAACAATGTTGACGCCTCTTCCTGGGTGTCGATTTCAATGGAACACCACTTCCTGGGCATTTCGATACAAATAAGTCGGTCCTTTTCTCGAACCAGGCTCTAATACCATTTGTTGGGGGAGTTCACTAAGGAGCATTGATACATAGTGTAGGGCTAGACACCTTTGTGAGAAACACGCGACTTGTCCATCTAAAACCTTAAGGTGATAGGTGAGTGGGTTCTCCCACTTATAAATGCTCAAGTCACCAAATTCCTATTCAATGTGGGACTATTTTCCCACTTACTCACACTTGCTTATATTATTCCAATAAATATATCCATTATTCACCTATCTCTTGAAAAAATATTAAAAATATAAAATTATTGATATTCGTGTTAAAAAATGATTCATGCTTTTGCAACATGAAAAAGAATATCATTGAGAAGGCATTTCATTGCTCCTGAGCAAACAACAAAAAAGAATAAAAAAATCAACATGATTATCATCCCATATATTTATTATTACAAACAAAAAAATATCAGCAGTTTCTAAAACGAGTGGCTTCCAAATTGTTCATAATAAGATAAATGGTAAAAATTTTCAAATAATATATCATGTGTGCCAACCGATTCTTTAATTCGACCATGAAGACCCTGTTTGGTATAAAGCTCTACAAGCTGTAATCACCGCCCACATAAATAAATTTCGTTAGAGTGATAACTGAGAAGAATTTTTGAAGGATAATGTGTTTCAATAAGATACAATTCATCTAGGAAATTATCTAATGATTTCAGAAACTTTCCCCTTTTTCTTACCTTAAAGAATTTAGCATCCTTTGGATTATAAAACATGTGTTTTACAGAAGCTTTATGTTTTGACACTCTTTTGGCATAATTGTGCCATAAAACCTCTTGCTAAAAACTCTAAAAGGTTGACTTCCCCGATGCTAGTCAGAGAACCTTAAATGACTGGTTAAATGTCTGTAAATGTTTTTGGGTAGTTATTGTCTGCCTTTTCTCATTTCTTGACGTCCTTTATATAGGCCAATTCCTCACCCCAACAACCATGAAGAACCATTTCCTTTTCCTTTCTGCATTCAAAGCCTAGAAAACTATTGCAGCTTTATCATTTTATTTCATTTCTTAATAGCTTGTAACGACTGCTTTATTATGGTGCCGTTATGACCTTTCATATTCTGAGACCATTTCCAGATGGTGCTCCTTCGTTAGACTATTATCTCGACTTATCCGGGTTCTATACCCGACGACACGAGGTTCTCCACCTCGGCCCATCAGGAAACTCAACCCAGCAATACGATGACTTCGTTAGGCCGGGTTATATCTCGGGTATCCCTTAGGTGAGTCCGCGTTCTAACTCTAGCTACCACCCGACTTCCACCCGAACTATCCTTACTTCATCACTGACTTTTTCCGATTTTACACATCGAATGGTCAAAATAATTTCTGAAATGTACAAAACTAAATGTTTAAAAACTTCTTATCATAAATATGCAAGGTTTGTTGTTGAAGTAATAGGTGTTAAAAATATATAAATATAAAAACTAATACTAACAGATAATATAAAATATTCTAAAATAATCTCGATATAATGTGAGATACTTCTCATATCTCGGTTTTCAATTGATGGATAAAGTAGGCCAGATGTCATAAATGAAGCACAAACACACCTGAAATGAAGAACAACTAATTCACTTTCGTGGTCCAGCATGCCAGATGTTGTAACCAGTGTTGTCTTTGCTAGTGTACATAACTTTGAAGCAATAACAGTGGGTACTTCCATGATATACAGCCTAGTATATGAGCCAACTGGGACGCAATCATTTCTGTTTTCTTGTTAAAATTATATAGCTTTAGCAAGAACTTGTTTTTCTGTTCTTTTGAAACTATGACAATTAAAATGTTTGGGATAAACTTGGGGTAGAGATTCCTTATATAATTAGTGTTGAGTGCTAAATTGTTATTATTTTGATTGGGAATAATTAGCACTCAACGACTTTATTTGTTTGTTTTCTTTTAATAATCCCCTATTTTTGTATACTTTTTGTATAATTTACATATCGTTGTATATTTTGCGTTTTCGTGTACATCTCAGTGAGTTTTGGTAGTTTTTCATTTGTTTCTGTAGATAATAATGCATGGTTGAAGTATGGACCCATCTGAGCCAAGAGGAATGCTTCAAGATGCAAAATTTTGGGAAAAATGATGTCATTCGCGCTTAGCACAAATTTTAGTGATCTGGGAGCTTCGTTGGCAGAGGTTGAGTATTTTTGTTTCCCTTATCGCGCTTAGCGAATAGGACCGCGCTTAGAGCGGTTTAAGGCGGTTTGCTAGTACTTTAAGTGAGATCGCGCTTAGCACGATCTGAGGGTGCTTAGCGCGGTTGTAATTTTGAGACTTGTATAAATACCCCTCATTCAGATTTTTAGGGTATGGTTTTGGGGATTTTTCGCTTCCAACTCCATCAAACCCATTCTTTGTGGAAATAAGCTCAGAAACAACAAATGGAGGTTGCATCTTGACGATCCATAGTTGAATCTACTTCAACCGGTGTTGACAAACTGAAAGATGTTTGTTCTTCTTCCTTCTTCTCTATGTACTTTTCATTTGTTGGGGTTGTTGTATGTATGTTTACTTGGATTGTATGTGTATTTATTGATATTTGTATAAAATCTATTTCACAATTCTTATTGGTGTCATCTTTGATTTACTATCTATCTTAATGGGTTTGGATTGCTGTAGACATATACGATTCGAACTGACCTAAGATGAATATCTGTTAGATTTAGGTTTAACATCCACGTGGGTATTAAATCTTAATGCTCTGTGTTGTTGAGTTGCATGAGACATCACCGATGAGATGATACAGTTGTTCTCTAAACTTTGCGTTAGACATAACCTCTGTTGTGAGCGATACGTGGGGGTATTGACGAGTGATTTAGGTTGCGTCAATTGATTGGTAGATTTTTTAGTACTTGATGGGTAAAATGAAATACAACTCCTGAAGAGTTATTTCCCGTATTTTATTTACATGTTCATATGTTTTTCTGTTTGCATTTTTATCTCAAACCATTCAAACCAAGCTTAGAGACGTGGAGATTGTCGAACGAAATTCTTTCCCTTGCACCGATCCCTGTGGAGACGATATAAATCCCGGAGGGAATTCTTCCAAATCTTTTTCTTCTTGCCGCTATACTCCAGCTCAAACAAAATGGCGTCGTTGCCGGAGATTGGTTTTGATATTGAATTGCATTGCGATAGTTTTGATGTTTTTGAGCTTTGTACATAATTGTATATATGCTTGTTTTGTTTTTGTTTTCCATCCTTGTATACATGTGTTGTCCATCATGTGTGTTTATGTGTTTGTGCATTTTTTGTTTTACATTTATGTTTGCTCAACTGTTACAAGTTTATTGGTATCTACCGGTGAACGGGGCAATATGGAGGAGCTTGTACGTAAATATGGCGTCGAGCTTACGACGTGAAACAATCTCTTGTTGGGAGGCAACCTAACGATTTTTGAGTTTTACAGTTTTATATTTAGTAGTATAGTTAGTATATAGTGAGAATGGATGGAGTGAATGAGAGAAAGAGCCAATTTTGAAAAACAAAGTTTTCCTGCCCGTGCTTAGCGCGTGCAGAGGGCGCTTAGCGTGCCTTGTTTTGCAAAGAAAAATCTCTCATTTTCCATTCACTTTCACCAATTTTGGTCTTTTTGTTTCGTGTTTAGTTAGTTTTAGTTCAATTTTGTTAGGTTGTTAGAATAAATTTTTGTGTTTGTTCTCAAATTTTGTTTTTGATCAACTTGAGGATGCATTGTGTGATTGTTCAATTTTGATTGTTTTAACAAGGAAACGTTATGGTAGTGTAAAAAGTTTAAAGAGAGTTGCATTGCTAAGGTTTGTGTTTATTGCTTTTCTAGAACATAACATGTTTATGAACCTTAGGCTTTGTACAAATTACATGACATTTATTCTTTTGAAATTTTTGTTCAATTTTGAATCACTTTAGTTCATAGCCCAATGTGAGGAACCCTTCCATTGTTTACTAAATTGCATGGAGACCAACTTTCTTGTTTAACTCGTTTGAATTATGTTTAATCTTGTATTTGTGTTGTTTATATGATAGAACTAAAATGACCAAAGCATTTTGTTTGATTTTGAGCACAACCATTTGACCAAATAGTCAATCTACCTTGTGAGTGAGTGAGAATTTTCTTACCCCTTTGAGCCTTTGTTAGAATCCATGTTGGTGTTTAGTTCAATTTTTGTATGGATTATAATATTTTTTTTCTTGAACCATAACCATGACTTGTCATTTGAGTTCTTGCCCTTGCCTAATAAGTATGGGAGCATTCACTTTACATGTTGGTTATATTCAAGTTGGGGAGAAGAAAAGTTGGTTGCTAAGAGGTTGAGAAAAGAAAAAGAAAAGGAAAGAAAAAAAAAGGAAAAAACATTGAAAAAGAAGACAAAAATAGAATAATGTTATGCTAATAAGTTGTGTGGAATGGTGTAACAATTTGGAAAAGAGAAAAAGGTGATTGAAATTTGTGAGTGCTTGAGATTGTGATAAATGATCACTCTCATTTGATTAGGCAAATTTTTGTATCTTTTACCTTGAGAAAAACAATTGTTTGCTACCCAAGCCACATTACAACCCTTTAAAGTCTTTGTGATTTTTGCTTTTATACTTTCAATATGAGTTTTTTAGATGAATGCATAATTTGAAATTTTGTTATCAAGATTGTTGTGTGTGAGTTTGTCCCTCATGTTCTTTTTTCTTCATCTCTTGATGAAGTTGTGCGTTAGGTGTGATTCGTTATTGAACATTTATTTTTTTAGAATGTTTGACATGTGTTTTGTACTTAGAATATGTTTCATAGTCATTGTGTCGTTGTAGTTTAGTGGTAAGCATTGCCTTGTGTGTATTTTTTATTTGTGTACCATACATTTGTTTCCGTTTGTAAAAACTTGTTGAACATGATTTCTTGATATTTGCTTTTGTTTCTTGGAGTTGATCGTTTCTTGTTTGAGGACAAATAAGTTTAAGTTGGGGAGAGTTTATTGAGTGCTAAATTGTTGTTATTTTGAGTGTGAATAATTAGCACTCAACGACTTTATTCGTTTGTTTTCCTTTAATAATCCCCCATTTTTGTATACTTTTTGTATAATTTACATACCGTTGTATATTTTGCATTTTCGTGTACATTTAAGTGAGTTTTTATAGTTTTTCATTTGTTGTGGTAGGTAATAATGCATGGTTGAATTATGGACCCATCTTATCTAAGAGGAATGCTTTAAGATGCAAAATTTTGGGAAAAATGTTGTCATTCGCGCTTAGCGGGAATTTTAGCACGCTGGGAGCTTCATTGGCAGAGGCTAAGTATTTTTGTTTCCCTGATCGCGCTTAGCGAGCAGGACCGCGTTTAGCGCGATTTAAGGCAGTTTTCTAGTACTTTAAGTGAGATCGCGCTTAGCGCGATATGAGGGCGCTTATCGCGGTTGTAATTTTGAGACTTGTATAAATACCCCTCATTCAGATTTTTAGGGTATGGTTTTGGGGATTTTTTGCTCCCAACTCCATCAACCCATTCTTTGTGGAAATAAGCTCAGAACCAACAAATGGAGGTTGCATCTTGACGATCCGGAGTTGAATCTACTTCAATCG